>OZ018326.1:159363754-160563754 GCA_963969495.1 Ceratothoa steindachneri
TATTAATATTTAAAAAATTGGATACATTAAAGCAATTAGCTTCAGTTTCTCTCTTAATAATAATAATTATTATTATAATAATAAATTAGCAACTAAACTTGTTCATAAGAAACTGGACCGATCAATAGGTAATACATTGATAAGATTCCAATATGAAGGGCATTGGACCGTCTAAAGTCTTCTCTTGAGTCCAGGATTTATAGACTTTCTAATTCCTAGTTCAGGTTTGATACGAGGAGAGCCAGATCAAGCGAGGGCCTACAATGATTTCTTGCAATTGTGCCTAGGTACTTATGACGAAGGGATCTTTAATCCTATTCTTAACCTTTTTTTTATTTTAGATATTTACTGCAGAATAGATTTCAATCCCGTATCTCCACTTTATCCCTTCTCTTATAAGGAAATCAAAGAAATGGAATAGACTTCGGGCTGACGTATGAAGAAACTGGTCGCTCCTTTGGATGGTTGGTATAGTAAAATCTTTTTGTAATGAAGTCTGTTGGTTTTTCCTCTAGCCTATAAGTTGTATCCTCCCATCTGTTTTGCATTCCGTGATTGAGGGCTCCTTAATAAAGACGAAAGCGCTCGGAATATTATTCTTTCCAGTGCATAGTTTATGGCTTGGTTTCACGCCGCGATTAATGTAGTTTCTTACAATATATAAATAAATATATATGTATATATATATATTTATATATATATATATATATATATATATATATATATATATATATATATATATATATATATATATACGGGAGACTAAGGATGTTGATTATCCCCGGAAAATTCGTTTAAAAATTCCAAACGCCTCTGTCTTTATTTAACAAACCTGAATGGAACCTTATAAATAAAGACGAAAGCGGTTGTTGGAATCACTTTTTTTTATTCAGATAATCATAACTCCTTAATCACGTACAGTATATCTGTTATTGTGGAGACAGTCAACGATCAATGACTTTATTTACTGTGGCCTCCTAGGTACCAACTTAGCCTTAATTTGATACACCTTCTTCAGAATTACAAAAAAAAACAAAAAAAAACGAACAAAAGGCCTGCAAACTGAGTGTCAAACAAGCTCATTTGAAAGTTGAACCATTCATCAAAACTGGAAATTAAATGAAGTTATATATCATTTTCCCAGTTAAAACCACCTTCGTTCTGGAAGGAGAGTTTAGTGCCAGAATTTACTCGAATACAGTCTCAATTACCATGCGGGTTTTTGTTAGATTATTATAGATGTATCTATCATGACTCATAAATGATCGACCTTGCGTTGATTTTAATAAAGAGTGCAAGGCACTTTGTTTTCACTGCAAGCAGTAAAAAGAGTATTTTGGTAGAAAATGTAAAATTTTTACACAACCCTAATGTAAGAGGGAAATCCCGATCCTCCTTATATACGTTCACTCCAAAATAGGTAAATGTAGGACGACAGGTTATGAAAATGATTAAACGACCTGCAGGATAATTAAGGTTAGTTTCCAATTTACGTGGTCTCCAATTTCAGAATCTTTTGATCTTTCCAAAGCCTCCTTTGGGACATTTATAGCATTATCCTTATTTAAATAGCGGAACTCAGAATGCTTTTATGTTCCAAATATTTTTATTTGTTTCAAGTCCTAAGTTGCTATATTTGAGCAATAGCGTGCATATATTTATAGAAACTTAATATCATTATACATTATCCACGAATTATTCATCTATAATGGCTCTATTTTATCCCCCACGTATTAATAACCGTGGCTGAATTCTTGGTTTGACCGAACACTCCTTCAAATTCTCTTTTTGTTCATATATACAGTAAATTTATTTTATGACTACGTATTTTTCCTTAGTTTATTTCTGGCAGTTTAATACACAAGCTGGAATAAAATGTATTGGTTCTTATGTAGGCTCCATTTGGATTCGGTAATTGCGTTGGAGGCTGGAATTTGTTTCAAGATGAGAAATGCGTTTAATTCTTATCTAGAAACATCTCTCTATACATATTCTTTGTGACTCTTGGTCTATACCCGTTGGGGAGAGAGAGACGAAGAAAGAAGGAAGGTAGAATGAGTGACGGGGAGAGAAGAGCATGAGAGAGGAAGGAGAAGCAGCACCAACAGGAGATCCTTACCATGGTGGCCACTGTGCCGCTCTTCTGCACCAGCGATTCCAACTGACGTGGCTCCTTCCAATCAGTCATTCATTCATGGTGACTCCTTCCAACGACACTCCTACCACACGTCCCTCATTTCTTCGCCTCCTTTCCCTCCCTTTTCTTCTTTTCTACCCTTTATTTTTCGGTATCACTCCGTCCCTCCCCCTGCTCCCGCCAGGCTGTCGCCCCTCTCCCCCATGACCCTGCGTGTGGGTTATCCCCCCCCCCTCAGTGGAGGGTAGGCCAGCAAGCGGCAGAAGCCGTTGAGGGAGTGAGAGCGCGCCCGAGTGAATCGCCGTGTTGCAGAGACCGCGAAACGCCACGGACGGGCTCTCGCTCCTCTCACTTCGCTCTGTCGGTCCCAACGCGTTCTCGGTGACCGAGTGCGGCGCTCCCTTCGCCGTTCGGCCGCACGCACGGGCTCGCCTTGCTGCATCCGTCCCCTAAGCGCCCACCGTGCCCGGAAAACCCACCCATGTCACACCGTCCCTTATCGTCCATCAACTTACTGTTTATATTATCCGCTGTGCTTATTAGATCGCGACTCGAAAATAAACCGCTGCCGATCAGAAAGGAGTAAGAAATTGACCATTTTATCGTGGGGTTTACATTTCTTTTATGAGATTGGGATCCAGTTATTCTTTCGGGCATTTTGCTACCTTGTGTTTTTAAACTGTTCTCGCTTTGTTATCTCGTGTTTTAACTGTTTTCTGCCACTTATTTTTTCGTAGTTTTGGCGTAATTTTTTAAAGAATTTGGTTCATTATCGAATTTTATTTTTATGTTATTTTCCCGACACCCACAACAAATTCGTTTTGACGCAAAAGATACGAGTTTGAAAGAAATAAAATCAGTGTGTGAAAAGGTGAGCTTGGATAATTAGCGCGTAGTGACATTCGAATTCACATTTTAGAGAATTTCGAGAGAATCAAAATCGAATGAATAATTTCAACAGGTATCGTGCAGCATTGCTTCAGGTTTAGGTTTAGAGGATAAAGATAAAGGGCTCGGTTTTGTTTTTGTCAACTTATATTACAGTCCTAAATTCCACTTTATTTTCAAATTACGCCTTATATTTTCAACCTGCAAAACAAAGTTTCTCTAATTTTCTCGCACATATACACATAAAAACACACTAATATAAATATATACATACAAGGTGGGTAGGAACTAGGTATACAGCATTTTATTTTTTATTTTTTCAATATTTCTTTTTATAGAAATACTAAATAAATAAAAAATGTAAACACGCCGTATACTTATCATATATATATATATATATATATATATATATATATATATATATATGGAGAGAGTGATAGAGAGATTCTTCATAATTCTTCGAGTAATCCATAATGCAATATCCAATCGATTATTCTTTTGCGAGGGAAGATGGTCGACTCTGTCAATGGCGGTAGAAAGCATAACAACGAATTTACTCCTAATATTGGTCTTAATTAATCAGACTAATTATTAAAAAATAATTCAGTGATTCAGTAATATTTTGGCATATTATTTACCCACTGCTAGAATGCATGAACCTTATTGTAAGGTTGTTCCTTAATTTAATTTCTTGCCACGCAGTTATCGGTGCCTTTGAGTATTCGTTCTCTTAACATCATTTGCCAGTATCCGCAGTTGAGGTTTCATTTAAATTCCGAAAAGTTGTTAAGTGGGTGCCAAAAAATCCATAAAATTCAATTTGTTGTTTGTAAAACACATGCAGACATTGAAACTTACGATGATGAGTATGGGACTGTTGATCCCTTCGCTCGTTGTCGCGCCGTTCGGTTTGAGCGGTAGAGGCCGGCCCAATTTTGATCGCTAACGCTGATTGATTGCTCTCATTGTAGCCACAAACACTAAATCAAATTACATACAGACTTCACAGTGATGTACCCAAAGCATAGGAGTTTGCAATAACACCAAAACAAACGTGCCGCCCATAATTTTGTTGATTCTCAAAATGTATTTGTGTGGAGGTTGGAGCGACCGATGGCCCCGTCCCATAACCAAGATGGCGGACCGGCTGGCATTGGCTGGCTGGTTTGCCTAGTTTTGCCATTGGTCCACAGATGGCGATAGTGTTTTGAGTCAAGTCGTGCGCTCCTTCCCGGCCTTATCGTGCTAATAATGAAGGTCCCACGAAGCAGAGCGCTTATTGGTTCGCTGCTCTCCCTTACCTACTGATTGGGCAGACTTGTTTACCGCTCGTGGTTCTCGTTCTTGGTGTCTAATTCAGAAAAGGATTCATTTGCTATCACAGGTAGTCGAGACTAGTGTGTATGTACACTGTTGTTACTAAGTAGATACTAGAAAACTATGTGAAAAATGAGCTCAAATTATATTGATAATTTATTGCCTAAGTACCAGGCGGACTCTAGTGCAACAAACTTGGTCAACTATAACACCCAAGCAAGAAGTATGTATCCATACGTAAGTGTCCCCTCGCACCAGCTGGGGTCTAATGCAGCATCAAACATGTCACCATTCAGTGGTATGGCGACAACCACAGATAGTGAGAAGGCATGTCGGTATTCTCAGACTGCTGCCGCTGATATGTCACAATATGGCCTCAACCTTCAAAGCTGTGCAACGACAAGCAACATGGCCCAATATTTTCATCAAAATAGTGCAACAAACCCGTTGAATACTTGCAATCAGCCAGCAGCACCCACTCCCCACATAACTGATATTTCAAGGTATCCCTGGATGTCAATCTCAGGTAAGTTCCTTAGATCCTACCCTTGAGTATTCATAATTCTGTGTTACGAGTACCATTTAAATACTGAGGTCTTTTCCTTAAAAGTAACGAGTAATCAATTTAGGGTTCAATTGCAAAATTAGTTCATTTAGTTTTCCAATTTCAAAATTACATTTAAATTTCACAAATATATTTAATTTATCAAGTGTTGCGTAGGAATATGACCAAATATAGGGAATACATTTTTTTATTTAGGTTCAAATGTTATCATAGTTTATATCACTAATGTAAGTTATGGATTATCTTTTAAATGCCAAGAGCAAAAAAAAGACAAATGAAAATAATTAAAATTATATAAAATTTCAAATTCTTCAAATTGATCAATAACTATACGAACAGAAGCATGTGGCATAAAATAAAAGAATTATAATATGACGAATAACTTAGAATCTAAAGGTCAGATAAGACTATCGCCAAAATTAGTATTAATAATTTTCGACAAAACGTTAATAATGCATCAAATCGTTTTTCGCTTGACCCTTTCATTAAACGCTCAATTAAATAAGAAACTCATAGCTTTAAATTTTAATACCTTAAAGCAGGAGATAAACTAATAAAACTTTTAATAATTTAAAATAGTCTAATCTCACACACCCATGCTATTATGAGTGTATCGTCCATTATGCATCATGAGCCTCACTCAGAGGGTTGAATGACGGCTGGCGTACATGGTGCTCAGTCGCTGCCTGCCAGGCTGAGTCTAAGAAGCGAGAGAATGAGCGAGGCGAGACGGGAAGAGAACAGCGAACAGAAGGGTGAAGTGGGCTGCCCTCTGACGACAAACTGCGGCGCCGCCCCCAACGTAATCCTGACAATAAAAAAACACAAAATAAAATACTCTCGTGAAGAGGTATTGCTGCCACGTTATTGCACAAATCACAAATTTATTCGAACGCTCACATTCCACGAAATAACACATACATTGAGGGGCGGTCACATGAAGCAGTACTTTGGGGTACAGGCGCAGAGCAGATAGTAGGAGGACACCTATGTATGGACAAGTTTAGGCACACGCTCCTTAACTCTCATATATATATATATATATATATATATATATATATATATATATATATATATATATATATATATATATATATATATAAGTGTAATCGCGCACGAGATATTAGATAGGGAGAGATAAAGAGTTAGAAAAGTCCAATTTGACAGATTTCAAGCACGAAAGAGGCGAAAGGTGTTGTGTTTCCGAATGATAAAGATCTCCAATGACATCATAGATTAATCAAGGAAGTAACCCGAGTCTTTATTAGCCTGATTATTTTTGGAACCATAAATGAGGTCAATACGTTCATTCAATGGGACGTTTTCAAATTGCTGTTAGCTTTAATTTACATTAGAACCATAACAAAGTATTATATATATATATATATATATAAATATTCGCTACAGACTAGCCGATTACTGCTAAGTTAAGCCACAAGGTAAGTTTCTGGATAGAATGTAGTCTCGATGCAGATACACTTCACTGCGGCGGTTACATGGTGTAGTGATCTGGGTTTGAGATTCATCTTTAAAACTTAGGGTCCTCTCTTATAATTTAAAGACTTTAAACCGGGTGCAGATCTGTGGTGAATCCTCTTCCATATATATATGCATATATTTGCATGTGTATGCTGGCAGACATGTATATAAAAGCGTCTAAATGAGTTTTGATCCCCATATGTTAATGAATGAGATGATGAAAAAAAAACCCCAATCAACGCTTGCAGAACTAATTATTTAATGGCCTGGGTTCATAAATCTAATTAAAATGACATCATTCACACAATAAATATCTTAAATTCACATCTAAGCTCAATTCCTTGCTTAATAATTACATATTTAAATTATCATAATTGCGCATATTGTTTGCGCTTTTTTTCCGGTTCATTCTCCGTCAAACAATAAACCACATAATTAATGAGATTAATAAAAAAAAGAAAACATTTTCCGATGGGATTTACTTCTTCGATTCACAAACAAATATAGTTAATTAGTGAAACATTTAATTAAAACCCTTGCCTCTAAAATACACAATTCGTTGCGTTCTGTTGTTTGTAAAGAAAAGAAAACAAAAAACCATCAGGACACGAGAACTTCCGGTTTTATCCTAAGATAAATCTGACGTCTCGAAAATCACTTCAAACATTTTAATAGATTAACTATGATAGTCTTCAAGGCCTAAATAAGATAATCTTTAAATATTTAAATACCCTTTTATTCCTTACTTTTATGGCCTTTAACTTGCAGTGATGATTAGCTTAGCGGCATGAAAGCCAAATGTTTATGGCTCATAAAAGACTGTAATAGCTGTTCTTTTATTCCTAGAGAATCACATGTTTGTGTGGTGATTTCAATGGGTTTTTTAAAGGAATAGATTTTTTAAAGATATTCTTTATATTGGAAAAGTGCTACAAAAAT
Organism: Ceratothoa steindachneri; assembly: GCA_963969495.1. Lineage (NCBI taxonomy): Eukaryota > Metazoa > Arthropoda > Malacostraca > Isopoda > Cymothoidae > Ceratothoa > Ceratothoa steindachneri. The sequence goes on from OZ018326.1 coordinate 159,371,080, forward strand.
TTTACTTTGAATAAACATATTGAAGTTTTACTTATAAGACTTCTACAAACCGACTTTGATCTGAAGGAAATTATACACACCAACAAACAGGACATATTCAAGTGCATCTTTTAAATTAAATAATCCTTCTTCTCAATCTTTTCAAGAAATTACGCAACATAAATCATTAATGTACACAAATAAGAACACTTAGAATGTATTATACCTCTATGATACTTATAAATATAGTTCGCAAGTTTTAAATACGACAGAAATCCAATAAAGTTTAAATTTACAATCAATTACAAATTTTGAAAAATGTCTCACGATAGCTAAAGAGCCATAAAGGACCTTAAAGGATTCGTAAGCTTAATGTCTAAGGTCATTTATTTTGACACCCCTAAATCACATTAATGCAAATTCAAACATTTAACAGATTTCCTGAATTGCGTTGTATGAAGAAAAAGTAGTAATAACTTGTATAGAAACACACACACACACACACACAAATGCGCCTGGACATACACATTCATGAGATTGTATTCGCACCCTATATAAGATTATATAAAAAAAAAAAACTATATATAAATAATGATAGGAAAAAGAAAATTAGAAACAAATTATGCTTCAGATATCTAGTTAGATTAAGTGCAAAGAGGATAACAACTAGTAAGCTGTTGATATTGAGTTACATGTTGTTGTCTCAATTGTGGATTCGTTCAAGCACTAATAAAATCTCATTATTCTTGCTGATTAGAGCTTTTAGTTTCTAATTCTTTTTAAATTATTTATCGTAACATAAGAACACCGACGTTTAGAGAATAGAGATTCATATAATCATGTACAATATGCTTATACAGTATAGGTCAGTTCTAACAAATCTTCTTAATATATATGGATATCTACAAGTCATATGGTGTTCACTACAGTCATTGAGTTACAGCACAATCAAATGCAAATGATGGTCATTTTATATAGCCTTAAATTCCAGTATCTACATTGTTGAACATTCGTGGTGAGAAATAAAGAGCGGAATAGAGTGAAGTTAACTTAAAAATTCAGTAATACAGTGAACTATCAGTGATATATGGAGGAAATAAAAACAGGCATTAAATGAACTGGAAGTAGCTAAGCATTTTTTTAAGAAACTGCAGACATGGATCTTAAGATATCGCGAAGAGACCCTTCCATATAGGAAGAGGTGGGGGAGCTCAATTACTAGATATACCTACTTTGTGAAGCATTGCAATCCCACAGCCAACCTATATCGATGCTATCCATTGATAACACACCCAATGATACGGGTATTCCGTTTGGCAGGAGGCAGTTGGGCAAATGGCCAAAACTGCCAGTTTTATTAGATTGTATGCCAAGCAACCAGGTTATGGACTGACGTTCACGCTTAATGCATGGGTTCACTGGGAGACGGACATGTCAAATTATTAATGCCAATGGTGAAAAAATAATGGATTTATTGATGGAGATTGGCAAAAACGTAAGAATTGGGGGGCGAGCTAATACCTAATATTCAAAACTGATTTCGAAATTAACTTTTAATTGAAGTTGAAAGACGAATGGGTAAAAACCGAGATAGAAACGGACAAAAATAAACGGATAGACCACGCAACATGTACATGTAGAGATGGGGGATGTGAAACGATTAATAGATAGAAGACTAACAGAAACAGAAACAAAGAAACACACACACACAAATAGGGACATGCAGATATAAAGAAAGCAGCTAAATTGTAGCAAACTCAAAGCAGAGAATAACAAACTCTTAAAAAAGAGTTTTCTTACAATAGAAACTCTAATGGATTTTGAGGCAGACAAAGAGAAAGGAGACATACAGTCATCTAAATAAATCCCGTGAGAAAATCACTCACAATCAAATGAAAAAACAGATAGAGGAACTTAAGCAAGGAAGTGCCTTAAGAAACGATTGAAATAAGATATGAAACTCTGAGATTCAAAGAAAATCTTGCATTTTATCCATATTTTTATTAAAAAAACAGCAAAAACCACGAAGTTATATAAGCCAGAACAAAAAAATTGTAAAGGAGGTGGCAAGGGTATAGAAAGTTAAAATTTGTGGAAGATAAATGACATCTATGTGGCTATAGAAGATACAAATAGAGGCACTAGGTACTAGAGGTGGGTCACATCCCTCTTATTTCTCCTCTATTTCGGCTTGTTTTTTTAAGGGAACTAATAAAAGGGCATTAAACCCCTCCCTTTGTTCATTGGAAAACCGATGAAATTGACAGATGTGAACACCGTATTTGAACCTAAGAAAGCGTAAGATTTTCCTGTCAAATTTAGTTCACGAAAGATTCTTTATTATTATTTAATTTCCAAAATGATAGTGAAGAGAGCTAGGTAAACAAACACATTAGGGAAGCTTGTGAATGTGAAAATGTGTGCAAGCTATATAGCCCGAGTAGTGTGAAGACGAGACTATTTAAGGATGTAAAAATTTAGGGATTGTAGCCTGAAATTTTTCACAGATTTCGTCTTGAATTAAATCATTTTAATTAATTTATTACTTTTCTAATTGGGTAAATATTTCCATTAGAAGTACATAACAAAACGGAGATTGGAATTTAAATTATACTTTTAATATTTTTATGGCAACAAACACCAGGTCCTTTTTAACTAGAGCTCTGCAAAAAAAAAAATCAGAAGGAGCAAATTCAAGGGAAGATAAAAGGAAACAAATGAATAAACATTAAATTTAAAATTATATTAAACAAAATAATACAATAAGGGATTTAATTAAAGTACTATAGTAGGTCATGTTTAGGTAATAATCTTTTGTTAATTTATGATACCAGTAAATTGTATTTATGACTCAACTATATACATTGTGTTTAGTTTAATTGTGTTTAGTTAATATATCTATCTATCTATCTATATATATATATATATATATAACAATGGGTAATGTTTTAACTTTTAATGACAGCCTCTGTAGGTTAATATTGTTTTTTCAGCGTTGCAGGAGGCCGTTGCAAACATACAGGAGCAGAGCTATGGATCAGAGAGTAACAAGTTAGGTAGGAGAAGATCCTTATTGTTTTCTGAATATACCTTTTTAATGGCTTACTTTGCCCAATTATCCTATTCATTTTATTCAGAATATTATGACACAGATTTAGATTCTTCTTTGACGTTATTTTGCAACTTTGCGCCCTGAAGGCCTCATTCATTCTAGCTTTAAGCACAAATTCCATCACCCTACCACAAAAACAATAGATTTTTCCAATTAGATTAACTAGAGTTAAAGAGTAAGTTGATTTACTTTGATTCTTCTATATCACTTTATATATGAGTTTGTGATAGGTGAATGTGTGTGGCATGTGAAGAATTTTAATCCATTTATCAGCAGTCTTTAAAGTGGATTTATATTTTTGTCTATAGAACAACTTTACTTTTTATATAATCAACATATGATGACTGCTTATTATTTAAGAAGGATTGAAATAATCACAATATATAGTAATGATTACCAAAAATAGTATGCCTATCTTAAAACCATCGTTATGCTAAATTTCTGGTTTTATATAATAAAATGTGAAAGGCTGGACATTGACTTTGTTCCAGTTGTGCAACCATGTTATCTAATAGGGAAAGAAATATCGTATAATCTCAGTAATCATAATGCATATAAAATACGAAATTATCTACATACAACTCCAAGGGGCTGTAAGGTTAAATTTGTTTCCTTGAGATGAAAATTTTCGGTTTTCCTTGTGAATCCAATGGAGATTGACCTTTTCCAGCATTCGATCTACCTTTATCTTATCTCTTTTGAGTATTTTTAAACAAACAAGCAAAAAGATGTTTGTTTTTTAATAAGCAATTGTTTTCTTCATATAAATTATACCCAGTCCTCGTGAAGCGTGTTTATCATATATACACACAGGTTTACATGTACACATGTTTGCATATACCTAGGAAATAGCAATCGAGATAAAAAAAACTGGACAGAGAGATCGAGAAATGTGTGTTAGCAAAGATATAAATTAATTGCTCAATGTAACCAAAATTTATTTTGTCGTCAAGTGAAGGCAACCTGTCAACAAGTGTTTTGATCAAGGAAGTTCAGAAAGGGCGTCAAGGAATGTTGATTTATTGTTAAAGATCCATTGGTGAAAAATTATGAAAAGATAAAATAATTGTGGTAAAAAGTGCTTTACGCCAAATTCTTTTGTACAAAAATTACGGCCAAACTGTATTTGATACCCCACTCAAAATATATATTTTTTAAATGAATTTAAATTGTTTTCTATTTAAATTAATCCAATATCTAGAAGAAATGCGATATTAAAATGATATGGCACGAATTTCCATGGGTTTTTCCAGTTATTTTTATACAGATTAGTAGATAAACGTTTTCTCTGATAGTTTTGAATTTCTTGAGGGGGACTAAACATTTTGGCAACTCTCCCTTTAAAGATATAAAAATTTATAAATATTTGACCTACAGGTCCATCAAAAAACTTTAAAATGTTGATAAATTTTTCGATATAAGTATATAAAAAAACGGAAAATAGTTTGCAAATCATAAATAATGTATGCTTTAAATGACGATTTATGCGCAGTTGAGACTTTATTATTATAAAATTTAACATATATTATAAAATATGTTGACTTCGTTATGAGTTACGAATAACCTATAAATATGAAATAAGCTTTATTCGAAGTTAATTTTATACAAAGTTTTGGCCAGTAATAAAATAATAGATTGCATACATCAATCTCTTCACCTTTCATTTTTTTGGCGATGAAATAAATAAATACTAATCTTGTATTGTTGAGAATGCGAAGTGTTACTTCCTCCTTTATATTATAGGTAATTTATTTTCATATGAAAGTATCTCAAATCCGACGTTAATTGTAATTATTAGATTTTAATTACTGTACAATTTCCATACAAATAAAAAGGCATATCGAGAAAAGTTTTCTCTTAGTTCACCTTCTGATATTAATTAATAATTTGATATTATCATTTTTATTATGGTAAATTTACATTTTACCGAAGTCCACCTTTCTTGGACATAATATTCTCGAAACAAGTTTTCATTGATCTAGTCAGTTAAAATTTTGGCCAAGAGATGGCAGCACTATAACAAATAGGCCTAAATGGTGGTTTTAATAAAGCTCTATGGAAGTTATCAAGGGATTAGAAAGGATAATTTCATTTAACTTATTGTGATTTTTTTGCTTTCCTCAGCATATCTGGGCTAAAGAATTATCAAACAAGCTTTTCACTTTAATCAAAAAGGTTTGTTTTAATCATGGATATTCGATGAAGTTTTCCATTTCATTGGAAGGTTGGTAGGGATTGACATGTTTACGACCTAAACTGTTACCAGTTAGTCTGAAAATAAAAGATTTCTAGACATTCCTTTTATTATTCGTTTGCGAAATTTTCTCTGATTTTCAACCTTAGAGATTAAAATAGACTTCAAGAATATTATTTGCTGTTATAATTGCTTTACTCGAGAAGATATTTAGGTATTCTTCAATATTTACCTAGTAAGAATTTTATCACAAAAAAATACAACTGGCAACACATGATAAAAAGTAGGAGGATCCAAATAAAAAGAATGAACCAGTTTGAAGAAAATATGCTTGTAATAAAACACTAGGTGTAAACAAAAATCATTTTCGGCTAATACCTATTAAAAATATTCTTTTACTGCAAAAAAAGGCTCTTAAACCGAAAATATGTCCTAGAATGCATATTATAACAGCTTTTTAAAATTTCCCTTAATCAAGACTAAGATTCGAGCATCGCTGATCTTCGCTTGCGAGTGAAAGAAAGCATCACATATCGAATGCCATATTTTTAAAATACGTGACGTCTCCTAGATAAAACACCAAAAACAGAGTCGCGCGTCTTGATAAGAACGATTAATGATGCCTTGGCTTAAGATCCTTCTCTTAATCCCTGCCCATCATAAACGATTCAAAATAGTATCAAAATTGAAAGTCATTTTACATGTTAAAAATCTTCATTTACAGACTGTTCGGGTCTCCAACAATTAGCTCTTTCACAGACGGCCCGAAGTGTCCCAATATTGGGTGAGTAACTTGTAAACAGATATATATATATATATATATATATATATATATATATATATATATATATATATATATATATATATATATATATATATATATATATATATATTATATATATATATATGTATATATATATACATATGCATCTATCTGTCGCAGATCATAAAATTTATGCATGCTTCCATTAGCTTTATAAAACAATGAAAACGCAACAATTTTCTCATATTCTGGCAAGTTAAAGCTATTAAACTCTGTTTACTACCTTCTATGAACATTTTATTTATTTTTATTGTCCACTACTTCGCTAAAAAAATTCCGTTATTTTTAATATATTTTTATTTTCTTATTTTTTCCTGGAAAAATTAAAACTGAAACAATTTGGCCTAATGATAATGTCTGAAAGATTTTATTTATTATTTAGCTTAGTGCACGGCCTTTCTTATTTTATTTCAGCCAAAGAAATGTTTTATCTAAATTTGGATTGTATCATACCATTAACGCCAAAGATAGTTAGCGTTCTTTTTGAACTGCATGAGCCCTTTGCCATGTTTACATTGCACTAAAAAAATATTGTTTATCTTCCTTTCGTTTTATAGTGTATATTAGTGCTTGATTTTACTGAGCTTATGTATATATACATTAAAATATTTGAACAAAACTAGCCAAAATTACAGAAAACTTCAGACAAGGCAGAATATCGTAATTGCTCAGCTGATGAATACCAGGCTCGGAATACTTTAGTCATCAAAATAGAGATGCAAAACATAAAAGTCCTACAAATAAGCTATAAATGATGACAACATGCATGTCTTCATGTGACGCTGATTAATATGAGACGATTCAGTGGGCAAAGCCATGCATAAGGTGAAATAGAGTACTAGCATCGTTCGATTTACCCCAATGGTCATTAGGTTTTATGATGTTTTGCTCATTTGATTGACCTTCCTTGCATAAGGGTGAAGGGAAGGTGGAAAGAATTCGACGATTTCTTTCTAAGCTCTTAAGGGCTATAAAATGGCTTGTTATGGGCTATTTCGGCGGGATAGGGCGCTCTCGAACACTTATGGTTTACTCTTTATGAGCTGAGATTGGGAAAAGAGCAAAAATTAAAGGTAAATTAAATTCCAATGATGTTAATAATCCCATACAATGAATTACAGAATATACAGACATTATATATATATATAATGTGGGAATATTCTATAATTCGTTGTATGGGATAATATATATATATATATATATATATATATATATATATATATATATATATATATATATATATATATATATGATAAATAACACCCACAAGGAAAATGGAAAAACGATTCTGAGCGCTTTCGTCTTTATTCTAAAAGTCCTCTTGATGGAATAACGTAGGTCAGAACAGACAATGTCTTATCTAGTAAGGAGTGGGGGTTAATACGGCTACCTGCATCCAAACCCTAGCTAGGGGTTACTGATTCTTTAAACACTTTAATTTGTAATTTAATATAATTATATATGATCGGGTCTAGGCTAAACAATCGAGGGCTAGTATTAAAATTCGGGAATGTATTAATAGAGATACATTCCAAAATATTTCTTGAAATGTAGTTTGTACAAATTTCAAACTTTATTACCTTGGCGTTATCTCTGTCTTCTCGGTAAAGGATCGCCTTCATTGTGCCGCCTTCTGCTCTCTTTGATTCTAGTCTTTTTCTAATGTCCCTTTCTCTTTCCTGTACTGTATATATATATATATATATATATATATATATATATATATATATATATTATTGGTAATATGGTTATATTTCCACGCTTTGTTATTATTAACATGGGGACTGCAACAAAATAAAATTGGAAACTAAATCTGGTATTCATAAATTGAAGCCGACATTTAGTCCAAAGTGCACGTTTTGGATAAGAAAATTTAATGGATAAATGAAATAGCGTCTGTTGTTTTAAGATTGAAAAGTTCAAGGTATAGAGTATAAGCACATGTATCGGTCAAAAGTCATGACAAATTTCATAGTAAAAACACATTGGAAATAGTAGTACTAAAACTCGAGATTTCAAGTTACTGGATGTACCAGAAAGACAAAAAAAGGAATCTACCTAATATTAGACTATCCGAAACTAACCAACACCATGAAAAGGAAGATGAACATCAAAATAAACTAAAGATCGAATAAAACTGAACAAAATAGACATTTAAAAGGAAGTAAAAGGGGTTTTATCTGCAGTAGGAGTCATCTACCTAAAAAGATGATCGAGTACGACCTACTTAGTAGAAATGCTATTTTTTCAATTCGGCGAAACTAAGCTACCGTGGCTATGATTAATCTCTAACTTCCTGTTCTCATTCTTGGCGGCTTCGCGGTGTATGCCGTGGGTGTGGTTCAGATTTAACCTTAAACTATAGGTCCACTCTGACATAGACAAGAGGACGATCTGAAATTACGTGAGCATTCCTTGTCCAGGCTCCTAGTGTACTTATAAGAGGATGCTGCAATGCCATAACTCGCTATAATATTATTTTTTGGAGCGAAAAAATGACAGTTTAGAGCTTCGCAATGCCTACTGGACAAGAATAGTTATATGCCTCGCCAACATGTGGCCTAGTCATGCTTTTTGTGTTTCTGTATATGGAAGTGATTTATCGTATTTTCATCTTATGTATTTCAACGAGTAACCATAAAAAGCAATTAAGCTTAATTATATGAAAGTATCGAGAATAATTTTCTTGTACAAACCGTGCAAAGAAGTTTAAGTTGTGAAATACTGTATTTAATGTTTATCAGTCAAGCTTATCGCTCCCAACATCCCCGAAGATCGTAATGTAATACGTGTAAAGACTTAAATCAGGCATATGGCGGTCATTGTATACCTATGCAAACTCTTTCCTCTGCCAACTTCTCATCTAGTACGCATTTTCAAACATAGAGGGCGCCTGCTGCAAGATCAGGGAAGGAAACTGGAATAAAATAAGTGTTTGCCGAGGTTGGTAAAGACCGATAATAAAAATGAGAAAGAGAAATTAAAACCAATATTTCAGAGGGAAGCGTAAAATATATAAATGGTACGACAGGGAAAAAACTAGATTTTGAAAAAGTATGGTATTGTTTGAGAATGGAGTTAAGGGGAGACGAGAAGTAGGAGAGGGGTGGGAGGCTGGAACGAAGCTATAGAAAACTTAGTTCAAGGTAGACTCTGGGAAATTTGAAGAGGTTAGCGCTCTGTTGATAGTCTAATTTTTCTCTATATTTATGCAATAGAATTAAACATTTTATTGAGCTTAACTCTTTTTATCCTACCTAATATAGTCATTTTCTTTTCCTCATATGCAAACGAAATTTTTTTCCTTTAGCTATTCTATATCATTTGAATATGAACGAATATACCTTATCACAGCCAAAAGGTTTATTGATTAAAATTTAGTTGAAGTGGAAAATGTAATTAAAAAAAAACAGATGAAAAGTTCCCTCCTGAAATTCTGTCATATTCGAAATAAGTTATATTGGATGGAAGTAATTTGAAAAAGATTATCAAGCAAATTTGAGACGCTCGTAGTAACTGGTGACAACCCAATATGAAATACGAGACCATATCCTCGTCCGATTCTGGTGCTATTTCTTAATAGGCTGCTAACTGTCATTCCCTGCTTATTTATTTACCGCTCCCCATGAGGGAATATCTAGAGCCTGGTAATCTTATAACTCACTCAATATGTAAGAATTCATAACAACTCGAATATACTGAGCCTAAAATCGACGACCAAGCCAAAATTGTTGGTATGTCCACTATTTGTTCGCAGGATTGGAAGGAAGGCAATTTCCAAGCTCCTATTGCAGTTTCACTTAGCTCTGTACACCAGCTTACATATGGTAGTCAGAGTAACGTGTGTTCATTTTCCCCTCCCTATCCCATGTAGAATTTATAATATATCCTCTACAAAATAATATCTCGCAGTTTTACTCACCCTCATGTGTCCCAATCAGATATCCATTTCTAAGTTTTTAAGTTAAAAATTTCTGTTTAAAACATGTATATACATCGAACCCCTCCCCAAAACTTGTCAGAAATTATTGCTTAATTTAAAAACTTACCTCAATAAAATGAAACTAATAAACTAATTAAGTCCAAAATATCTCCTGTAAATAAATATATAATCTAGCTAATAATAGCTCTAATATTTTATTTTAAATCTTCGCATCTATATCATAGGTTCTTCTATATAATTTAGTTATTTAAGTCAAGAGAAGTAATTATCTTCTCCTCTATATAAGTCGAAACTGACTGAACATCAATGAATTACGCACGTTGAAGGGATATACATAAATCTAAAAAACGTTCCAGCAAAGTATGAAACAAGAAAGTGTTTAGAGATTTCAGGATGACCAGAAAAATATGTGAAAAGTTGTACATGATCAGAGATAATCAAATCAAAGTTATTTTCTAAATCTTTCATTTCTAGACCTTTTAGTGTAAAGAAAACTTAATATTCATTTCAGATGATACTGTTTAACTGCTAATTGCCAAACCATTTTTCAACAAAAGAACGATGGAAAATCGCATTTTTGTTGCAATATAATATGTATATTCTAACAAGTGATCTTCCAATTAAGTTGGAACTACGCATAGCTTGATGAATTCGACATCTCTGTTTGCGTCTTCTCCCGTAATTCTTAATTTTGAGACAGTACTTGTTGCTTGTCGGGGAAATTAGTTTAACGCTTCATTATATATTTGGATATATATACATCTTAGTTACATCCCAAGACAGACATTGATTTGTGTATACATTTTTTGTGTAACTTAATAATGAAACCTGTCATTATTACATTGTAAATGTGTGCTTCTGCTGACCGAACCAAAAAATGTGAACGTTTTATCAGTGGACAAAACACGTATGGATCAAAGTAACTGACAAACTGGAAACCTTCAGGAGTGATCACACCATTTGAAAACCTTTCTTGGAATATGACATTGATGTGATTATGTAAGGATCGAGTAGTTATGTTCTTTTAGGTAAGATTTAAAATATTCTGTGATTTTTTGTTAAAAGTAGAAGCTCTAATGAGAAAAAGGCGCCCATAAAATTTACCTGAAGACATCTGGCAATATTTTTGAAAACCCGCAATGCCTTACAGAGGTCACTTCCCGCTTCATACAAGATCTTGGCTTCTTTTATAATTCATTGGACAGCTCTTTTAGCCCTTGTGATATAGACATAAATATCTGCTGATATAAATGGACACATGAATAAGAAGATATGTTTTGTTATTAATGAGTTCATATGATATGAAGGACGTAAATGAAAACTCCCTTTATTTAGAAGAAAACGGGATACATTCTTTATTTCTCTCTTTGCGCAAGAAAGCGTTTAAACTAAAAAAATATAATAAATATAAATAAGAAGGGTATAACGAATCTTTTTCTAAAGTGGAAATGTCTTAGAATTTTAGAGATTTTGCCTTATAATTAAGTTCATCATCTTAAATAAACATTACAAAAACTATGTGAAAAGGATGATCTATGTAAAGAGAAATAACAATCTCCGTATTCACGGATTAAAATGCTTTTATTATACAATAATACAGATAATACTAACAAAGTGGAGAGGCCAGGAAATATTATTTTTCGTACTTTTATCATAAAGCGATAGGAGTAAAGATCATTACCGAGTAGGTTTGATTAGTTAGCTACATGGTGATAGGAAAATGTAGCGATCCAAGTAAATGTATTTCCATCGCAACTTTACATTAATTTTTAAGAAACAAAAAGAGAAGGTTTTTGGTTTCCAATATTTGACCCTTGGGTCTTTGAACAAATAAATACATTTAGACAAAACGCCTCAGAAGGCGTCTAAGATAGATCGAAGTCCATGTGCTTAAATGGCCAGTGAACATATATTTGAACAGACGGTACATTAGTTAAAATTTCAAGATTCCGATTTGCATACACTAATGAGACACCTTCTTAGTGAAAGCTATGCATGCACACGCGAAGAAAATAAGGAAAATGACTAAGCAATGAGGGAAAGGAGCTTTGAGATAAGAATTAATTTCAAAATGAATGATTTATTACTTCCATTGTGTTTTTTAGTGACTAGTGTAAACCACATTCGCGCTAGCATTCCAAACCGTCTTGCTTAACATGCACACCGCAACAGCCTTTCATGAGAGAACTTTTTATGGTCGTCAAAAATCAATAAATAGAAGCGATCGAGCTTGATGAGGATGAACTTCTCAAATGTCTGTACACGAAAAAGAAATTGGGCGTTGTTTCAAGTTTGTACAGAGTTGAGATAACATAATCATAATTTATAGAAACTGAAATTTATTATCATAAATCCCACAAACAATAATAAATCTCTGAATCTCTACTATCTTAGTCATTCTTCTAAGAAAAAATGCGCGCATAATCCGTCATTTTTATAAAAGTAAAAATATTAAATTTTTAGTTATAAATTATTTTGTCTAGCTATATTTTCTAAGATATTAATAACTTCTTTCTTCACATGTTTGATTTTTACACAAAAATATGCCATATATTACCAATCAAGATGTTCCAGAACGAAAGTGGACTCGGACATTTGAATACTAGGTATACCTAACATTTCTCTGCGTCAGACCGGTTGAGGAGGATTTTGGCAAGAGATAACTTTGCGTACACCTCTGTCATATACGATGAAAACCGTCAGATTTGTGGCTAAATATAATATGGCGTTAATGCTCGAATTCTTTACCTTATTTAACCCTTCATGCATATAAATAAAGCGGCAAAACCATCTAAGAACTCTTGTGGGCTTGGCCTGTTTTGTAATACGAATAACATATAAATGACGCGCAAACGCATAAATCATGCCAAAATATTAGCCAAAAAAGAATTATTTTCATCATCCGGTCATTGTGAGAGAAACGCTAACACATTTCTCATACTCTCCAATGTCGCAATGAGATAATTAATCACGAGACAAAATTAAAAATCGAGTCAACAAATATTTAATTATATTAAATATATATGAAATTATTTCTTAGCCGGTATCTTAATTTCTTTTGTAACAGTTATACTGTTCGGTGTTAAAGTTAATACATTCTTATTAACTCTCAAGCATTGAATATGAATCTTTTTCCTAAACCATCTGTTGTTAAATATTCGAAATGTGGGCTAGTACATATATCAATCTCCCGGTGGGGAAAAACAAGGGTTATCTGTATTTATCGTTTATATTTTATTATCACAAAAGATCTTAAGTATTCCGCATCGTCTGTCTGTTAAATTTTCCCGAATTTAGAGTTCAATAAAGAAGTCGCATAGGAAAATCGATGTATTCGGTTCATTAGAGAATAGTAGGTGAATGGTTAAATTTAAAATTAATCATTTGTTAATTCACTTCAAAAGGTAACTAATATAGTTAAATGCTATAAGAATATTTCGTGATCCAATTCAAAGAAACTAGACTCAACGCTTACTAGATATGTATGTAAATAATTCTTTTCGACAACTCCCTGACGCAAGAGTGTTAATTTGCATGTTAATTACTGCATTACGAAGACTATGATAAAAAATCATAATACGTAGATAAAAATTCTCCTCACTACATTCCTCAAAATTTAATTAGAACGGAATGGATATCCAAGACAGCGCCTCCCCCTTAAAATAACAGGAAATTTTTTCCACTTACTAGAGTTCACTATTTAGTGTCTACGATGGGGATTTTCGGAGCTGGTATAGAAAGGGAGCGTAGCGCCCCATCGCAAAACCTTCAAGATAGCGATTGGAGGTGAAATGGCGCTTGTAATTTCCTTTTATTGTTATTGCCTCCCCTGATGCTGTAGTGTTTTGTTCAAGGAGAGTGAGAGAATTTACCTCGTGAATGTATCAAGGGGGTCTTTACGAGATGGTACGTATTTTTATATCCTGTGAATATGTAATGAGGAAAAATAAAATTGGATAAACACTTTCTTTATGATGAGATTTGTTTTCCCTTTCTGAAAGGCCAACGCGGATAGGAGAAAATTCTCTCTGGTTTTATTTGTTGCATTACGTTTAATAGACATATACTATGGCTGGTATAAAGTTTTTTCATTTCCGCTTGTAGATTTAGGTAGGCGAAAAACGGTAATTTTTTCGAAGATATCTCAATAGTATAAATGGCATTTACAGATAGATAAGGAAAACGAAAACCATCAAGTAGCTGATATGTTATTTGCAAGACGTTTATAAAATTCTTTTCACCTATTTTGTCTACCTATTTATCAAGTTAATGCAACTTAAATTCTCTTTTCCCTCTTTATTAACTCTTTATAGAAGAGTGGTTAATTTAAAAAAAACTTTAGGCCATTTATTTCAAAGACAAAATTCATGTAAGGGGTATCGTTTAGAGATGGTCTAAAATTTAAAGAGTCAAGAGTCATGATACATACATTAAAAGCCAAATACCCAAATCTACACCTTGTAAGATCACTAATTAGAAATATTATTGACAAGGAACAATGCAATACTTCATTAACTTGGTTCAAGATGTTGTAACCCTATTTGAATAGTGCTTCATATGATTCAGTAAAGGAATCTATAAAAGTATTTTCACACACGGTTTCAACGTCGTTAAATGAAAGCGTCCATTTTGCTGTTTCTAAGTGCCTTCTATAATTTTCTTTAAGTACGAGAGAATTTATGTTTTTATCTCCTACCTAAAATTGCACTAAGTGTAGAGATAATTATTTGAAAATTATAGGGAGAGAAAATTAAGTGAATGATTATATCAGAAGGTGTGGAAAGATAAAAAAAAAACAATTACTACCAAATAAGAAATAGGTCACGAAAATCAGAGACAAATAGCAGCGTGTTGCAAAAAGTTTTTCCACTATTTGCTGGGCAGCGAAATTGAAGCTGTTCGTTCTCTTACGTACGAAATATTCTCTCTTCTTAACACCCTGGAAAATATCAAATTTAAAACGCCGTTGCCTTTGAGCACAATTACACCTGAAGGTTGCAGTAAACCATCCATGAGCTTACTTGGAAAATGGGACAAATCTATTTAGAAAAGAAATAGCGTCAAGATGAATAAAAGAAGAAGCATTTCACAGTATCTTTATCACGATGATAAAGAAAAAGCCTCATAATCTAGCTAAGTTTTATTCAAAGGTATGTCTTATGGTCGATTAAGAGTCGATTTTTGCGAAGAAATTCAACTAGAACTTAGCTGAAGAGCCACACGAGAGGAGGTAATAAAGGCAAAAATCTCCAATAGCAAGGTAAAAACGGTATGAGGGATTTCGAGCACCAAAGAACTAGCATAAAAATTAGTTTGTAATAAACCTAGAAAATATATATATATATATATATATATAAGGAAAAAATTCCGCACCATATATATATATATATATATATATATATATATATATATATATATATATCCAACTTCACCGCAGGAAGAGGTTTTGTCTGCCGCGTAGCCGAGTGGTCCAAGGGGTGGTTTAAATGAGATCAAAGCGGTTGCTCTCTGCTTCAATGCACCCGTTCGAATCCCACCCCAGCTTGGATTTTTTCGAAGTGAGAAATAACTATTTCCGAAGTTAGATTATTTCATTTTCTCTTTCCTGCGGTGAAGTTGGATTTATTTCATCATTCTCTCGCGCTCATGTTATATATATATATATATATATATATATATATATATATATATATATATATATATATATATATATATATATATACATATATATATATATCAAAGTAGCACGAGAGAATGATGAAAATGAATCCATTAAACCACATTGAAAGAGAAAACGGAATAATTTTTCCTTGCAGTAATATTTTTATTACCTTTTTTTGAAAAATCCGTGCAGGGAAGCGATTCGAACCAGGCACACTGAGGTAGCGAGCACCGCTTTGATCACAGTTAAAAGTATGGAAGTGAAAAGGCGATTTGTGTGTTGGAGTATGCTTGGACACAGGCAAACAAGACTGTGCAGCGTGTATTTGTGAGAGAGTTCTCTAAACAGTCACCAACTGCAATGCAGATTGGGACATGGCACAAAATATTCAAGAAGAAAGGCTGTCTGAGAATGAAAAAATGATCTGGATGACCAATAACATTGGAGGAGATGGTCGAGCAGGGTCGCCAAAAACTTTTGCGAAGCCCCAAGAAGTCCATAAGAAGAACAAGTCTAGAATCCAAGATTCCTCCAACGACAGTTTGGTGGGTCTTGAAAAAACGCTTGCTAATGAAACCATAAAAGCTGCAGCTAGTTCAGTCCATAACTGCAGATGACAAGCGAAAGCGCAAACAATTCTGTGTTGATATGCAAGAGAAACATAAAGAAGACAAGTTTAAGGAACGTCTTGTTGTCAGTGATGAGGACACATTTAATACGAATGTCAAAGTCAATAAGCATAATGTTCGCGTTTGGGGCGAAGAAAATCCCCATGACACAGTTGAGCACGTGAGGGACTCACCGAAAGTGAATGTGTTCTGCGCCATCTCCAAGAACCATCTTCATGGCTCGTTTTTCTTTGAGGGAAATGTGACCAGCCATGTTTATCTGCAAATGCTTCAAAACTGACTAATGGATGAGCTCATTGCAAATGAACAAGAAGACTTCATTTTTCAACAGGACAGGGCTCCACCTCACTGGAAGCTAACTGTGCTGGCTTATCCCATTTGCAATCTGCGAGGGAGATAGATCGGGCGTGCTGGTGATGAAGACAATGTGCTGTCGAAATGGCCGCCACGTTCACCTGACCTGACAACTTGCGATTCTTTTCTCTGGGGCTATGTGAAGGGAATGGTCTATGTCTCCCTTCTTCCTGCAAACATAGAGACACACAAGCACAGAATCACTACCGCACTGGAGACTGTTACCAAAGACATGCTGCAGCGTGTTTGGGAGGAGCTGGACTACTGACTTGACGTGTCCCGTGTTCAGGCGGTGCGCATATTGAACCTTTGTGAAAATGTTAATGGATCCACATATCTTTTATTTTCTAATTCAAATTTGAAGAAATAAATCGTATGTTGCTTAACATTAAGCCTATTTAGTTTCGTTTGCCTTGACTATGTAGTTTCTGTGATATTTTCCTCTCAAATGATCTACAATTTTTTAAAAATCCTGTATATATATATATATATATATATATATATATATATATATATATATATATATATATATATAGAGAGAGAGAGAGAGAGAGAGAGAGAGAGAGATACGTGCATTAGTGTTATTTAGAAAGAAGAAACAAAATCTTCTAGGTGAATATACGGAGTGACAGAAATATGGGCTTATAACTCTTTTGAAGCCCTTTATATTGTTGCCTTCAATTTACCCAAGAGAAAAGCATCACATAAGGTCTTTCCGGTCTCTTTGGCACATAGACTGCCAATTTTATTCCGCCACTGAGTAACGAACTTACGTAAAATTGTTTTGCTTCAATGCACATTCCTCTCAGTCGTTTTCTTAACCTCCCTTCTCTTTTTCTTTCTCTCTCTTTCAACTTTACCCCTCACCCTTTCTTCTAAACGGCGCGACCTCCTTCCCGATAATAATGTGCCTCATTTGTTACAGAATTATAAAAGTTAGAATTATTGGACCCACATACAATTACTGTATGTTATCGTCGTGTTTTCCTTCCTGTTTTTCTTCCTTTTTTATTTGAGCTCCTGTTTATTACAAATGTTACAGGAATTCCCCCCTTTCGTTTTCAGTTACTCCAGGTCGTCCTCTTTCACCCGGCTCTTCCTTCCCAATAAGTTATCGCCTCTCCCAACCTCTCTTAACCCTCGCGGTCGCTTCCGACCTCTTCACTTTCCGCACCTTTCTTTCTTCGGGTTTTTTATGCTCTCTGATCTTTTATTGCTTATTGCTAAACTCCTTTATTCTCTATTCACCCGCTTGGGTAAACAAGAATTCCAACACCCTTGCTTTAAAGGTATATTAATATAAAAGAGTACATTCAGATAAGTTAGAAACTCACCATTCTCCACTTAAAATTTAACTCTATATAATTCTTTTTTCCTCTGTTTTCTTCGACCCTCTTGATTCAGTTTTTATTATCTCTCAATTATTGCATTCATTCAGGTAGAATGGCATTTAAAATCTCCTCCCCATTTTTACCTTCCTTTCCCATGAGTCTATACTATCTCTCTTTGCTCTTCTATTGCCCTACTTTAGCATTCTCATCTTCCGCTTACGAATGCTCTCGGAGTGAACGCCCTCTCACCACTTCTGCGACCTTAATTTATTCCCGTTTGTCCACGTGCTTATATCTCGTTCTCTTCCTCACTCCCGTCTCTTTTCTGTGTTTCCTTCTCTCGTACTATGTTGATTTATTTCGTCCAATTTCGCTCTCTCTCACTGATCCCTATTGGTCTGCTTATCTTTCACTCACTCTGTAATTTCCTTTTTTTGCAAAGTTTTGTAGTTTTCGTCCCACTCATACGTAAGAATCTTTTTTTCTTGCCTAAGTTGTAGACTTTATTTTTTTTCATCTCGTTAATTAATAGTTGTAGGGAACTCGTTGTAACTGCGATTAAAAAATGAATTTCTATTTTTAATCACTGTCGAATTATGTAGTTGCGACGAAATGATGCCAGAGCGAGGAACAGAACCGCGAATTAGGTCCGCCAGCGAGCCAATCTGTCATACTGGTTGCATTTCGCCGCAACCTGGTTTAACGGCGCAATTGAATTTTGTCTATATATAAACTTTGATTCCTCAGAATTTATTTGTCTTTATGTCATGTGCATTGTCAGTTTGGGCATTTCCTTATTTTCTTATGTTTCCCCTATGTAAAGCAGCTAAAGCCTATCCATTATTTGTGCTTCCTGTTCGATTTCTTCTTCACGTTCTTGTACGAACGTATGTTTGTACTCATTTATCGCCTTGATTAAAAACACTGGTTTTGAAACCATCAAAATATTGGTTTGTATAATCTAAAAATAGGTTGGGATAAATTTTGTAGTTGTCATTTGACATTTTAGAATCGACATATAATTCATGATGTGAGGAGCACTGGTCCACATGGCCCACACACGAAATAGGCAATTAAAGTATTAAACTATTTGGCATAAAATTTCGTAACAAAGTTCATAAAGGTTTGGATCAATTCTAAAATATCCTTCCCATAGTTTCGTCATGGATATGCATATACAGGGTGTTTGAAAAGTGACAAACAAACTCGCTATTTGAAATTCATTATTATTTAGCAATAGGTTTATATAATTCCCTATATTGTGGGGAAAAGGAGGTAATGCAGGAAGAACAAGACACAAAAAGGGGAGGAATCAAAATAAATCGAGGAAATGCTGCTACAGCTAAAATAATGTCCATACTATAGTACTGGTATTGGTACAGGATTTCTAAAGCTAAAGTATGCTACTGATAAAGTATTTCTAAAGGTAAGTTATGTTATAGATAAAGTTCAAAGTCAGCTAATGTACTGATGAAACTAAGAACTATACAGCTAAACTAATCTTACACCTAAGAAATGATCGAGAAAAACTAAAGCTAGAGCTAAAGAAATTGTAAAGCTAATATACAGATAGAGCGAATTACTTATGTCGCTTAAGGAACTGATACAACCAAAGTTGTAAGGCGGTTTACTACTTATGCAACAAAGTAATGTTAGTGAAAATGTGCAGAGAGAGCTAAATACTGATTCAGTTAAAGTATGCTAGGCTTAAAAAACTGCTCTAGCTAAAGTCATGCTAAAGCTGAGGTGCTAAAAAGCTTCATTACTGGTACAGTATACAACAAATGTAACTATAATACTAGTTTAGCTGAAATAATACTAGCTTAGGTTAATGTTAAAGCTAAAGTACTGTGGGGAATAAAGTACTGAAACAGCTAACTACTGATGGCATTAAATTACTATATATATTATTGCAAGAGCTAAAGTACCCTTATAATTAAAGTAATGCTGAAATAAAAATAGGGTTACAACAAACGTATGTTTCTATGCAGAATAAGTAGTGCTACAGCTAAAGTAATGCAACATGAGGGTAATAATTCTTAATTTAAAGTAGTGCTTCGCCTAAAGTATTGCTACGGGTAAAATAAGGCTATAGCTTAGGGACTGATGAAATTAAAGTACTCTACAACATGGTACTGATGCACCTTAAGTACTGGTGATGATAAATTAGTGTTATAAATAGGGTAAGTCATGAAATTAAGTCTCACAAAACCTATAATACTAATACAGCTAACAACTAGTGCAGCTAAAGAACTACTAGTAAGAGCTAAGGTACTGAAACAGATAAATTAATGCTACAAGGAGAGTAATGATAGAACTAAAGGAAGTACTTAAACTAAATCCATGCTAGATCTAAAGTAATTATTAGTCTATGTACTGCTACAGCTACATAGTTGGGTGGACAACTTCCCCCTTAACTCCAATATTAAAAAATAACAGAGTTAGTTTCTAGAGATATATTACCATAGTAACAAGTTAAAGAAGAGAACGAACGATTGCTGTACTATTTATTGTATTCAATGACATCACCGTAGGCCTAAGCTACGGCCTCTAGACGCCCACGGCACCAGCTGCTTCTCTTTTCTATGGATCCCCTGTTTAACTGTGAGAAAATTGTGGTAATCATGGACTTAAGGCCCACCAAGAAGACTTGCTGGTCTCTTTCTCAACCACACTCCACACATAATGGTCCAGAGGTTGCAGAGTGGTGAGTTAGGAGCCATATGTTCGGTCTGATGTGGTAGAAAAATATGTGACAAACAAGACTAGGTGCTCCTCCTGCTTATATGGCATGGTGTAGCGTCCGACTGCCATACGTACGGCTTTCCAAAAGGCACTTCTTTGATTCATGGCAACTCTAACTCCTCCGGGCACTTTATGTAGCCATCCGAGATGATATACGTGGGCATAACGTGGATATAGCTACTGACTGTCCAAACACCATGATGTGGACTTTGAACCTGGTCTTAAAGGGATGGTTCAGTTTGTTTACAAGATTTTTAGCACGTTCCGTATGTTTTTTATACATCTTAGGCAACAAAAACTGGTCCTTTCTCATCTTGAAAGACTCTCCACTTTTTTGTCCCTGTCTATGACATCATTGATTTACTAGGATTATTGTCAATGATGACAGGATATCTGCGACAAATTCAGGGATTTTTTTCGTATCAGAATGCTTAAAGTGACATTCCCTAGTCTCCGTACCCACATAATCAGAGCCTCAGTCAGCCAACTCTTTACTAACCATCTGCACCATCCTCACATTGACACACAAACACGTTAGAAATCTTAGCCTGAATCCGAAAGATTACAACTTGTCTTTTCCAAATTTTCGGAGGATTGATGAATTCAGCCATGGTAGTGCTTCCTTCACCGAAGATGTCAGACAACACCCATTCGTGGAATTCAGAATTCCTACGAGAATAACTAACGCATCGCACACTGTAGGTACCCACTAAGGTAGTTATAGTGGGGCCAGAGCTAAAATAATTCAACAACAAAAGTAATACTTGTGTTATAGTACTTTTAGAGGAAAATTAATAAAATCGCGAAGTAGTAGATGTGCTAGACCTAGAATTCTGGTAAATACAAATGACTGCTACAACTAAAGTAATTATTAGAGCTGAATCCTAATACAACTAAAGTACTTATGTATCGAAAGTGCTGATAAACTAACCACTGATGGAGCTAATGTACTATTTCAAATGAATTAATGGTATAGTTGAACTAGGTATATAGTTAAATTTATACAGCTAAAGTTTTCATGAAACTATACATTTATGAATTTAATGTAATGTTATAACTAATGGAAATGCTATAGTACTGCTTCAACTAAGATAATTCTACATATATATTATTGATATAGCTAAATTACTGATAATACGCAATACAGGTAATGTATTGCTACAACTAAAGGAATTCTATAGAAAAAGAACTGAAAGGCTAAATGTCTTTTGTAGTTAACTATTGATAGAGCGAAACTAAGTATACTGCTAAAGTACTGATGCAGATGATTTATGATCGAGCGAAATTATTCCGATGGCTAAATAGTGATACAACTGTATTAATGTTAGATCTAAAGTTACTGCACGAGAAAAAATGCTGATTAATCTTTGCAGGGAAAATACTGATACATCTAAAGTCATATTAGAGCTACTCATACACTTAATATACTGATAGAGATAAAGTAGTAAAACATGAAAATTATGACACTGCTAAAATAAGATAATGCAAATTTGGATGAAAATAATCAGAAAGTTGTCAGCAGAGAAGGAATTACTAGAAAATTGTTGTAGGAGTCCAAAATGACTCGAACGAAACTAAACAAATTTCTATTCCATAAGGATTACAATTATACAAGTCATACATAATTACTATTTAATAATGGGGCTTTTATTTGCGATGATGTTTAGACATCTTGTGTGACAGGAAAGAAATGACTGTTGATAATCTTGCGCAGTAATTTTGTTATATTCATCCTGAATAATTTCACAGCGTTCGTAAACTGTATTCCTCTCACCGAGTGGCTTTCAAACATTTTCAATGGGATTCAGGTCTGACCTCTGTGTAGATCAGTTCATAACAGTAATGTGCTCGTCTCGTTCAGGAAGGTCATGACAGACGGCGGTATGCGAGAATTAGGTGTCTTTCTCTAGCCGACGTATCAAAGGCAGCGTAGAGTTAACGATGTCAATCTATCACTAATCTGTCAGGAAATTACTGCAGTCGTCTTGAAACAACCCCTTTTCCCAATAAGTATGAGGCTTGGTCTTTCTTTTTTGAGGTTTTCCTTAACTTAACGGTTGATTTACCAGAATACATAGTATGTAGTACACGTTTGGTGTGCTTGACAGTTACTGCAATACTCCAATTGAAAGACCATCTTGGTTGGGTGGCTTTACAATTAGCTCGCGAACAGAGAGAGGCATGTCAGATTTCTCAGTCATGTTACGGGAAAAACAGCTGGCAATAGCCTCTCCTAACGTACTTGAGATTGAACTGAGGTTAGTTGTTATGCAAAAATGCTGATTCTCTCTACAAAAATCCAAAGTGTTCGGATCATGTTCCACACTGCAATTTTTCGGGTCAATTGCTTTTATGCTGATAAATTTCTCTTTATTCATCCAACTTTGCATAAAATATACCTATAACTAGTTTATATCAGTTCATTATCCTACACAGATTTTGCAAACCTTTAATTTTCTTTGTCAAAATTCATGCAAGATGTTGTGATAGAAATTAATTAGATTTTATATTTTTACACAGTACTGTATATTCTATATTCCATTGCACCTAAAGTGCTTATACCATCTACAGTTATCGTGCAGTAAAAGTATTAATTTAGTTAAATTATTCATACACCTAACGGACGGATTCAGCTAAATCACTGAACGGTTAAATTAATGATACAACTAATTACTGATGCACTTAGGTTGTGACACAGCTTGTTAATGATGTAACCTAATAATAATAGTGCTAAAGTTCGTATATTTTAAAGTAATGGTTCGTCAGTTCATCTACCTTACAACTAGAATTTTTTATAATATAATAAAAACTTACGCTACATGTACTGGTATAACTAAAGTAATGAAACAGACAAAGTACCTTAAACCTAAGAATTACGTACCCATACCCTTAAAGTACTGATACAACTAAAATATTTATAGATTTAAGTACTCATAGGCTTAAAGTACTGATATAGATAATATACACCAAGAGCTAAATTACTGATAAAGCTAATCTAATGAATATTTAATTATCGATGCCTCTAAAGTATTTTTACAGCTAAACTAAAGAAAATATTTAAATTTCCAGATAAAGTACTGAATGGTTAATAACACTAGCCAACAAATTTTAGCCTTTTCTATTCTACTTGAGAAACTCTTGTTGTAACTAACTCATTTTGGTGCTCTGATTCCATATCTGTGCTCAGATTCGCCCTAACACGTAACGTTCCTTAGTTGTGTAACTAGGCTATATGGCTCACTTTGACACCTTGGATAAATTAATGATATAATTATCACGAGTTTGAGAATAATGAGACGTTTTGGGGCAAAGGGTTGGAATTGAGGCACCCTATTTGCCATTATGTACGTCGTTAAACAGACCAAGACAATATATGCATTACATATAAAAGAGGTAGTACTCACCTAACTATAAATTTGTCCAAAAATCCTTGAGACTCTTGCTCTTGTGCTTGCACGTGGATATAGGACCCTCCTGTTGTAGGAACCAGCAGTAGTCACCCATCATGTTTTCGTTGAAGCGGCCTTGATACCTGCTATCCGTCATTGTGATATCTCCGTGGAACCTTTCCCTATGTTCGTCACTAATATCACTCATATTAGATGAAAAGAAATCTAGATGCAAATACAAGAAATGCATCTTAAGAGACATCCGAAACCCGATTCGTTGATAGGCATTTAGCTTGTTGTCCACTAGTTTTTCATAGTCTTTAGCTCTATGATTACCAAGGAATTTCTGCACTCGATGAGCAAATGAATCGCATGCTGCCAACTCAAGTGGAGTTAGTTTATTTCTGAACTCCCTGTCACGTATCAATTTTCTGATCTCCGGCCCTACAAAAATGCCAGGTTTGAGTTTAGCATCGGTTTTCTTTGCATCAAATTTCTCTTTGAGATACTGGAATCCATCAGAAGAGGGCCATTGCTTTAAGAAAATTCGTAATAAAGCTAAGTTTGATATGAAGTGGTGGAAAGTAGATCTTTTGTTGATGTACCAAAGGAATGTATCGGCCAACTATGTGTTCTTCTCTTTCGGGCCACTCTTTGACAATACAATGATTCCTGTCGTCACAGATGTTCCATAGGCATAAGAAGCACATATTCTTTGTATATCCTAGCTGCAGTCCAAGAAGTAAGGAAATTACCTTTAGATCACCACAGATATTCCAATATTATGTGAGTAATTAACACCGTCCAAAATAAATTTCATTGAGTCATATGTCTCTATCATCCCAACAATAAGTGCGAGAGGAATTGAAGGTTTTTTGTTACCATTGTGTAGCAACACAGCTTTGAGGCTAGCAGTGCTTGCATCGATGAATAGTCTCCATTCATCAGGTAAATGCTCGTTTCTAAGCTGATTCATGAGACCATCAACATCAGTACAGACACAAGCACCATCTTCTTTTATATAGAAGGCAGCTAAGGCCTCATGGCGTTAACGCAGGGTAAATATTTTTACACCGTCCTCTAGAAGATTCCATTGCTGTAGTCTGGAGCCTCATAGTTCTGCTTTTTTTCTCCTTTGACAATGAAAAATCCCTCACCAAATCATTTAATCTATCTTGATTTATCAATTGGATCTTCCTTTCCTTAGAATCATCCTCATACATTTAATCGACATTGTTATCCTCCTCTTCAGACGTTGAATAATCTTCTTTAACTGCACTGCACTAGCTGATGGAGGAACTGGGATTGGTATCTCCATATTATGGGTGACTGGTTTTATAGCTGACTTACAATCGGATATAGAATTTTTTGCTTGTTCTTATTTGAGAATCCCGGAATATTTGTTATACAAAAGTAGCAATCAAAAACATGATTTGTTGGCTCACGCCAAACCATTGATACAGCAAAATGCATACCCTTCTGTTTGCCATTTAAACATTGTGTGAGCCCCGTATGACATACAGTGCAAGATTTGTGAAGTGCCCAGGGCTTATCTTGGTCACCAACTTTACAACCAAAATTTAAATTGTATGCAGTTTTCACTCTTTTAGCTAAATTTTTCCGCTAGTTGCTTGAAGTATATCTTCCACAGATATAACAAAAGTTATCTGAGCTATTTATACATCCTCACCGATTTATGTTTTCAACTTAGTTTGTTTATAGCCTGTTATATACTTTTATACAATCTTATTTCATTTACAAATTAATTGAGAGATAAATCTGAAAGAAAAATGCAATTAATCACTGTATGTAAATTCCGTTTCAACACAACCACTATAATTGCTGAATTAGCAACGTGATAAATCAGGAGTGTAATGCAGATACCAAACACTAAACGCATACTCTAACTACGGTAGCCGTATTAATACTGCCCATATGTGTAACTAAAGAGTATGTGTGTTACTCAGGAACCTTACGTGCTAAAACAATTTTGATTACAGTTTCGGAATCAGCATACTCGATTTAGTATAAATCACAAGCTAATACCCAAGTAGCAAAAATCATTGTTTTCTAGTGTAAGGATTCATATAATTAACGATGCAGAAAAAATAATGATAAAACTAATTAATGGTGCAGCTAAAGTACTGATTCAGATTAAGTAATAATATAGTTAAGGTACTGAAACAACAAAACTACTGATGCAACTAAAGTACTGATATATAGTACGGATGCATTTAAAGTACAGGTAGATCTAAAGTACTAAACAGCTAAAAACAGATGGAAATAATTAATGATGATGGTAAGTAATGATGCAGCTAAACCACTGATCCAGCTAAAGTATTGATGCAGCTATAAATTCAATATGGATAATGTCCATATACAGGTACTTAAATATAGAGCTAAAGCTCTGATCTAGTTAATGTCTTATACAGCTGAAGTACTCTTTCAGATAAAGTATTATTAGAGCTAAAGTACTGTTGTGTCTAATGTACAGATATTGAGCAACTAGGGTGCCAATGCAGCTAACATTTAATTTAGCAAATCTATGATACAGCTAACCATCTGCATTATCTTTTTCACGGGAATTTTGCTGTTGTAGCCTTGCTTGCATGCCCTCTTATTCCTACCCACCATGGAGAGTTCTGCCTTTTTTGTGGCAATTTGGCAAGTTCAGTCAGAAAAGTTGAGTTCTTAATCTGTTCCAAATATCCCATGTAGACCTTCATCTTAAGAATACCCAGATTATATCCCTTTCAAAAACTTTTACTTCCATTAACTTTATCATTGTTTTCACGAAGCTCTCCTTACTAACATTCTGGTGGAGAATGTCACCGTTGGTTTACGCTGCCCAGATTTAATTAAAAATTACAATTGATCTACCTCGTAGAAAACCACTGGAGAAGAAACTTGATCAGCACCAAGTATAACGTGAGCAAAATAACACTCAAAGAGACGAGTTGTACATAGAACCAAACGTTCTAGGAGGAGAAGGCCTAAAGCAAAGCAAATAACAAGTTATGCCTCAAGATTCCCTTAAGGGATTGGGAGAAGCAGCGGCAAGGGCCATATACGGGCGGACAATATTAAAATATCCAGCGCATTATTTCTTTCCTATTAACCTCTTTAATCAGGGGTGCTTTGCTGATGATTATCATCCTCATTTACTTCCTAACCTGGCTTATCTTTATGCTCGTTTTCCGGCAGAGAAGACTTTGAATTTCGCCCCTTGCCATACCGTAATAAATTTTCGTCTAATCTGATAGATTAGGCGATATAATCTGTTATATATATATATATATATATATATATATATATATATATATATATATATATATATTTATTTGTTTACCTATTTCTCCCTCTAATGCGTATATCGATCCAGATAACATAAATATTGCATCATCTCCATCTTATTTTTTGTTTCTCGCAAACCTTACCACTCTTTTCGTTAAGTTGCCAGCTGACATTCCTATTATGATTGTCATAATTTCTCTTTATTATGTTCCCTGCCGTGGCAATTAAATTAGAAAGTAGAAAAGGGGAACAGAATCAATCTGACAGCTTAAGGGAACGAAGAGTGTTCGAGAAAACAAAACAAACAGGAGGTAAGGAAGCAAGTGGTCGTTTAGGCCGTCAAATATCCCTGCATTCATCAATCTAAATAGATTAAAAGGACTAATGGGGAACCTACGGGATTATTACTCCTGTTCATTTGTAAATTTAGGGCTAAATTCAAGATGTAGAGAAGTTATAGGGAAGGGATTGATTAAAATTGAGGTCTGTATTTACCACAGAGTTACATAAGGCTTAATATAAAGTTGTTATAATGGACTACCAATCAGGCGGAAAACACTCTTGTCCGGTTGAATAAAGGTTAACTATATCGGGTGTGATTAGTTATTAAAGATGATTAAGCCTGACTTTGCAGCGGTTGCTATAGAGTACCATCTCAAAAGATCAGAAACCCAGTAATTCCATCACAACAACCCCCATAATTTATGCCAAAGAAAATCCAAGCTATCCAAAATTGGTCTATGAAAATCTATCAGGAAAAACTAAGGATGGCTTAATGTTAAGAAAATTTAGATAAATCTAAAGGTCATCAGATAATCAATGTACTAGAAAAATTGGTTTTCATTATTATCTTGACTCTTAGTATTTTTGTCGGAAGAACCGATATTGTTTACATAATAACTAGGTTCAATTCAATCTAGTGTACGGTAGGACATTCTCTTGCCAGTTTTCTTCCGGGAAGCAGCTTAGGAACCTGTAAAGCCCCTCTTTTCGCCAGCTGATCACAAAGCTGCCCCGCCAAGATGGTATTTGTTTGAAAATTTTGTAAAAACTATCAACTTCTACAAACGTGTAGTCCATAATACTTTATCATTCTAAGAAAACCAGGTTTAGGTAAGGCTGGTAAACAGTAGTCCAAGAAAGACCTCTAAAAGCGTAGAGCAAGCCATTGCCCAAATTGTGAAGAACTATTATTTCAGAATGGCTGCCGCAACTTCTGAAGATATTAGTGAGAATTTAGCAATAAATATCTCTAGGCAAACTGTGATACGTTGGTTGGAAGAAGACACTTCATTCTTGTATAGCTGCGGAGAAGTCATTGATAAATCCGAAGAAAAAGAAGGCCCTTCTTGCATTCGTTAATTAGCACGTTCTATTTTATGATCCTATAGCACATGTGTCCGTAGCTAAAATGGCGAAGATTTCTGTCAATTCGACCAAAAAGAGTTTTTGGTTTTGCGACGGAGGAAGTACCATGGCCTCAAACGTGTTTTCGGTGTATGGTGCTGGATCCCTTGTGCAGTTACCTAAAACAGTTAGTATATAATTGTGCAATGAATTGCTGCAGCAACATGATTTGCCGTATCTGCGAGACTAAGAAGCTCATCATACAATTTTAATGCATGATAATGCTCTCTGTCACAGGAAATTTCACGAAATTGTTTTCGGGACAACAATCACATTACTGTTATGAACTAAATCGCACAGTGTCCGATTCTGAATCCAATTTAAAAAGTTTAGAAAAGAATTGGATAGAAGTCTTTAGCGAGGAATCAGTAAAAAGTTGAAGAATCTGGAAAATGATTCAAGATGATTAAAACAAGATTACTGCGCAATTGTCAGCAGTTGTTTAGTTCCTGAGGTAGGATATAGGATGGGCGGTTAATAAGTTTGGCAATTCGGATATAAGGAAACGAGATATGGGAAAAAGTGTTTTATTATTTTTCAATATAACTACCCTCGACCTCAATGCACTTGCGCCACTTGTCCCTGAGGCTTCGAATTCCCGACAACCAGAAATATCCCGACTGCTGTTCAATCCACTCCTGGACCGGCGTCCACGCAGTGCAGCATTGAGCTGGCGGAATAAAAAGTAGTCGCTAGGGTCCAGATCTGAACTGTAGGGGCGATGGTTGAGTTTCTCGAATCCACACTCCCGCAGGGAAGCTTGTGCAACTTTGGCCTTGTGGACTTTGACGATGTTGAAGTCGATCATGGGCGTGAGGTTTATAGGGACCTAACGAGCAAAGACCTTGGTCATAGCCAAATTGTCGCAGATGATGTTGATAACACTACCATGTGATATTCCAAATTCTAGTTCGATTTCTTCTACCTTTACCCGTCGATTTTCGAGGATGATCCTCTCCACACAGGCCACATTGTCCTTGTTGGTCACGTATGACGGGCGTCCTGGACGGAGAGTCACATTCAAGGGACTCATGACCATGGCGGAACTCCCTATTTTAGCGCGCAATGGTGGCATAAGAAGGAGCGGTGTTGGGGTACACTGCAACCATTCGTTCCTGGATGTCTTTTACATTCTTGCCTTCCTTGGTCAAAGATTTAATCATTGCGCGGTGCTCAACCTTCTACATTGCTGAAAAATTTGTGACTGACGATCTTCGATCAGCTACTGCTTCTTAAATAGACGAGGCAGGAGCGTGTGGCTGCAGGTCCTGACTTATCATAACTTGTCCCAACACCCCCACCAAAAAACCATCCCCCTTCCTCTGTTTTTGCCTACCGATTCGCAAAACTTATTTACCGCCCTTCGTATCAAAGCGTCATCGATAATAAAGGCAGGCTAAACTAAATACTATTTATTCGTAACTTGTAGAAATATTTTTCTTTAATAATTTAATCCTTATATTCCAAAGGAAATTTGTTACCACTGCAGTTCGGATCATTTTGGACATTTCACTTTTGTAGTAAATTGCTTATTTTTTAATGACCTCTGTTTTATTCACCTAAATTTGAAAAGTTTTAGACTTACGTAGTTTATACTTGTAGATTTTCGTACACTTATTTTGTAAGTTTGGGGTTTTTCTATGTTGTGATAGAAATGCAGGCGTTTTGGGCGGTGATGTATAAAGCCTCTGCCAGTTGTTCAGATCCCACATTAACCGTTAATTCCTCCTGCATACAATTTTTTATGCAAGTTTGACTACTAATTTATTATCTATCAAGTTGAACTGACCATCAGATGATCCCCTTCTCAAATAAATCCACTTTCATATTTGAAAGAACTATGTTTAAAGTATCCACAACAAATTTTAGGTAAGAGAAAAGTCTTCTTTAATCGACCCTTATATGAAATTGAGCGAAAATATTTGCCTGATATGAAAGTAATCCGAAAGATTGTTTTTTAGTCTTCAGTTATATATATATATATATATATATATATATATATATATATATATATATATTACCTAATAAGTCGTCCAACAAATGCAAAAGATAAAAACGCTTATAATTCAGGCTGTAAAATTTATGTCGATACTACCTAGTGTTTTTGATATTGAAGGCTCTAGCATTTTTAGCGTACCAATCCCCGTTTGTATAAGGTTTACAAAGAGACAGGACGAAATTTATGGGAAGTGAGAGTTTCATTTGAGATGAATTTATATATTATATCCTTATATGGGATTAAGGACTGGAGATGTATCGGTGGTAATAAATAGTAAAGAATTCAAGTTGTACATTCAGACTCCATAAATGGTTTCAGATTTGAACTTTGAATTTTTTTTTATTTTATTTGCATATAATTGTTTATATAACTCCGAGACTAATTAACATTCTTTCTTTGTTAGAATTATAGTTTTGTTTACCTCTTATTCATTTCGTGTTATTTTTTAATTCCTTTTCCATTCAATAAACTCCCTGTTTTTTGTTTCATCCGTTTTTTTCTCTCGCTTGATAAGGAAATAAGAAAAAGAGGGAATAACTGATGAAATGTAATTATTCTTTCTAATTTTCAATATTAAATAATTATATGGTTATATTGCTGTTGAGTTTAAAGATGCAGTTAATTTGATTTACTCCTACTTAACATCACTCTTATTCATTTAAGTTTGGATTAATTTTATTGCTACATTCCTTTCAGAGCTCTAACGAATGGAGAACAAGAGAGAATAAAAGAGAGAGATAAAATATGCATACAGTAACCATTAATAATAAAATTTGGAATTAAACTCATTCCTTATTAATTGTTATACCTAGTATATACTGAGGCAGTTTGAGTGAGAACGAGTAGTCGAACTTGGGTGGATATATATATTTATATCACGGGTAAGAATATTAAAGTTAAATTCATGTAAGTATTCTATGAATATTCATGGTCTCGCGGGTATAGGTAAATCGAAGACTTATCCATGTCAAGAAGGGGAGTCTATTAAATACCAAAATTGCTTAGGAATGGAGCTCAGACGGCCCATATTCTCCTCCCTTGACCATCCAGAGACCAGAGATCTTTAGTTTAGTACACTGGAACGAGGTTTCCCTTCCGGCTAACTTTTCACAAAGGCAACTATTAGAGTTGTGACAGAAGCTATTACACCATTAGGCGAGGGGCATCAATTGTCGTTTGGGCAAGAGGCCTGTTACAAACGATGTAACCAAGAATTTTCCCTCTATTATCAATTATATAGAACGACCTCTCAACAAGTAGTCATTGGATCGTCTTTGCTGAAGGATGAAACGAAAAATCTCCCGAATTAAATAGATTCTGACCACTGTAACGAAGCAAGCATCCAATTATGATGTTCTGAAGCAAAAGAGAATTAAACTAAAATTAATAAAACATTTTGAAAGTCAAATTAAAAATATATTTTACTTTTAATGAATTTAAATCATTGTTATAGCAACGCATATGCTGACGCCTGCAGGAACCATACCGCACCTGAACGCAGCTGATCAATATAGCACTGTGAAGGCAAGGACTTGAAAGCGCTTACACATCCACCCTTATACACAGACTTTGTATCCTGTGGCTGCTTCATACAATACATACATATCTCCTCATCTCTCTTTAGAGAAAGCATTCGACCGACCGTTTGGCGTTATTTATCCATGAACTTAATCATCAATATTTGCTTTTATTTGAAGCGTTATATATGTATTTCGTTATATTGCTTCTAATAAATTTCTCTCTCTCTCTCTCTCTCTCTCTCTCTCTCTATATATATATATATATATATATATATATATATATATATATATATATATATAAAGGGTCTTTCAACAAGGACGCTCGAGCTTCGTCAGGCGATAGTGGCTATGTTGTTAAAGCGACATCTGGCAACCTCACTGTAAACTGTTTAGTAGTAATGGCAAGTCACGATGGAAGGTTATAGCGTTAAACAGCGTGTGCAAATCATCAAATGTTATTATAAAATCAGTGCCCCGTTCGACAACTGTTCGGCGCATTACGTGATTTCTATCATCTTCAGCGACGAGGCCCATTTTTGGATGAATGGCTTTGTAATAAGAAAAATTGTCAGATTCGGGGTGAAAACAATCCACATTAGATACACCAGCACCAATTGCATCCCAACAAAGTCATTGTTTGGTGTGAATTTTCGTCCAACGGAATCATCGGTCCGTATTTTTTTGAGAACGAAGATCGGATTGCCATAACTGTCAACGGCGACACCTACAGATCGATGATAAGCAACTTCTTGTGGCCTCAACTGGATTATATGCCCAACATGTGGTTCCCACAGGACGGCGCTACGTGCCACACTGCGGAAGCCACGATAGGTATTTTGCACCAGCGATTTCAGGGCAGGATCATCTCGCTTGCGGCGACGTCAACTGGCCACCGATATCATGCGATTTAACGCCATTAGACTACTTTCTTTGGGGCTATCTTAAATCGCAGTTCTATGCGAATAATCCGCAAACAGTTGATGTTCTCAAATTCAACATAATGAACACCATCCAGCAAATTCAACCAGATTTATGCGTCAAAGTCATCGAAAATTTGGCTTCCTGAATACGTTCTACCAAGCGAAGCCGCGGCGGACATTTGAACGACGTCATATTCTATCTACACTTAATGCCATAAAATGTACTTTCAAATTTAAAATAAATTGAGTGCATATATCACAAACAACTTATTTTATTTACATCTAAAAATCAAGCGACCTTATTGAAAGACCCTTTATAAGTAAAATAGTCTCAGTATGTTGTTTATCATACCCTCTTAAGTTGTATACTAAAAATGTAATTGTTAAAAAACTCTCTTAATAGTGTAAAGATAAAAAAAGACAAAAAGAAAAAACATAAAGAAACACAAAACGAGGGAAAAGGGTCATTAATCAGGGGTGCGAGTCTAAGATCGTTGACTAAGCTGTTTACGATGAGGTTACTGGAATGGGGACTGCATTTCAATTACCCATCTGACAAATTAAAATTGGTAATTTCTCTAATGAATATAGATTCTACTATTTTTCCCTTACGGAAATCTTAACCATTATATATGATTTGTGCCTTTGAAGAGTCAATTTGGTGGTTGAACTTGCTAATATGATTAAAAATACTGAATGTGGTACTGACTCGTCTGACATCAGGTTAAAGTTCATAAATTCGTTTTGTTAAGGTTCTTCTAGTCTCATATCTAAAAACAGGCAATGGCTTCGCTAGTCCCTCTTACGGCGGGAACTTGCGCTTTGCTACTAAGATTAAAATGTAAAATCTAAAAGGAGCAGCCATGGTTAAATTTTTATAAATTTTCTGAACTTCGCCAATTATAATAATTTTAAAAAGGAACTCTAAACTAAATTTCCCCTTTTCAAAACATCACGTTTCTAAAATATAGAGTTATAGAAGATATATAAAAATATATTTTTTGAAATTTACCATTTGTAATTATTTGGGTTTTAAAAATTCACAAAACTTCGATACTTATATTTATTTATGAACTTAACCATTTTTTTTTGATATTATAAAAAATTATTAGAAATAACTTTGATAAAAAAACATAAGTTATAACCAAAATAAGATAAAATTATTATTCAAATACTCAAAAAAATCCCCTTCTTAAATTATAGAGTTAGTGATGTAAAGGGACAGTTATTAGAGCCACATGGGAATTAAACTTCTGGGCTCTTATACAGTGGTTTCACTATCATATATATATATATATATATATATATATATATATATATATATATATATATATATTCGCAATTTCGAATAAATAGCAAATATTTGTCGACCTTTTCTGGTCTTTGGGTTTGAAATGAAATTTAAAAATTCATATTTTTATATGACCACTGCACAAAATAATCGAAATGGGAATGCTATTAATTTTAACTAGAGTATTAATAAGTCAAATAAGCCCCCCTCTTCAAAAAACATTGAGAATATACTTTGGTTTAATTTAATTGATTCAATCTAGCTCATATATTTTGGGAGGTTGTAAGTTTCGGCAGTTTAAAAAAATAAAAAGAATCAAAATCTTTGCCTTATAGAAAGTATTTATTGGCATAGAATTTTAGAAATAATTGAAGTGATCTGAAATCTCACAAAAACAAGTAAGTTGATCTATTAATTCTGTACAAAGATTAGAAAATCTATATCGAAAATGTATACAATTTATACAAATCATTTATCTCTAAGCCTTGCGACTCTGTATATTTTGTATACTAGCCAACATCAGGCGCGGATCCAAGATGAGGGGCTGACGGGGCTATGGTCCTCTAAAATTTCAGACCTCTTTATGTTTATATATTTTTTTTAAGCCATACTTATATTCGTAAAATAACCACTATTTATAATTAATACCCTTTTCTAAAACTCTTAAGAGGGGAGTTTTCAAGTTAGCCCCCCTCCCCTAAATTTTTAGCCTGTATCCGTTAAAACCAAGAATTACTAGAGTAATAATTTTTAAAACTTAACTTGTGAGGTTTATATGACATTAAACAAACAAATATCTCGCTTTTTTAAAGCTTATATTTACTCATCTTTCTGTAGTGATTGACCAAAATGCATTAATTAACAGTCATTAAGAAGATGGAATGTGTAATTTCCTGATATCTGTAATAATAAATAACCCGTTATAATAGAGTAAGAAAGCTGACTATGAAGAACGAAGTTCATTAGGAAACGCTTTATGGCTGTAATTAAAGCTCATTTCCAAGTTATGGAATAAAGGATGTCTCAGTGAAGGAATCAGAGGATGGCGAGAGAGAGTATAGATGATATGTGCTAAATAAATTATTGAAGTAATGGTTTTTCACTTATAAAAAGCCTCTTCCCTTTGACATAACTAAGTTGTTGCATGTCTAAACTGAGAGGCTTGTGTGAAAAGTCGCCCCTTCTACACGTTGCCTGCATAATCAAACATAAAAACTGAATAAAGTCACCCCATGTTAAAAACTTCCTGTGTAATCTTTTTATGCGGAGTATTTTTTTATTCTTTCATACGCAATGACTGCATGGCAAAAATCGTGCATGAAATTAATAAATTGTCAAAGTAACAACTGATTTGATTTAATGTTGTTCGTTGTCTTTATGTAAAAATTGTCATTGAAAAGGGACACAAGGTCCCTTTTATGCCGCTCTATTAATAAATTATAACAAAGCATGTATTTTGTTAGAGGTATATATGAGCGTACGTCGTTTTATATGTCGTTGTTCATTGTTTCTTGCTCTCAAGTCTTATTTTTAGAGTTTTAAAATCTTTTATATTTCATTTCCCTTCCCCTATGTGTCAATAAACTACCCGTCTCCTCTTATTCTTGAATTCCTACTTCAAAGAACGCTAAAACGGCAGAGTTGGCTCCCCTGCCCACAAATATAACACCCCCCTTCTTTCTATCTTCCAGATAACCAGTGGAGAAGTCTCACAACAACTTGGAACGGTCTCCCCTGGAGTAAGTATAATTACCAAGTTTGGGAATATATCGAGAGGGTAAGTGCGTTATAAGGTGCTCGATTTCATGAGTTTCAATAGTTTGTTTCTTGTGAGAAGTTGTTTAACGGGAGAGCTCAATGTAATTCCAGCTAAGTGCTTACAAACTGAGCTAAACTTTGAAGTTGGTCTCCAAGATCTTCAGTAATGGACATCGCATGTGTTTGCAATCGTATTATTGCAGTGGAGGAGGGACAGAAAAGACAAAAAAAGGCAAAAAAGAATGAGGTAAAATGTAGGTCAGAGAGTCCTAAAGAAAAGCTCTGAAGGCACGTGACAGTTAGAAGTGTCCTTTCGGAGAAATATGATCGCCACTTTGTTTCACAACGGGCTTCTTTTCGATATATATATATTTGCCCTTATATAATGTTAGGTTATAATTTTGTTTCAACTCACCACTCCTTTTTTCTAGCGAAATTATGATAAAAATAGCTCATCCCCCCAAAAAAAGCATTAGATAACCAGGACCCCCAAAAACATAGTTTATAAATAAGATAGTAAATATACAAACAAAGGTTCATCTAAAAATGAATTACCGATTTGAAAATATGGATAATAGATTTCATCGTATGATCCACTTAAAATTTTGGATCACTGGACCTTTTCTATATTTATACTTACAATCTGAAGTATATTATTAATGGCTATACTAATTAAATTCTAAATAATAAAAAGTACTTGAATTATTTTGTTCGCATATATTCGAGCATGGGATGCTCCATTTGAAATAGTTTCCTCGAGTATATACGGGTACATCAAATGATTGATGTATTTCTGAAATTTTCACGAGTATATACGGCGGGTCCATCAAATGATTGAAGTATTTTCGAAATTTTCACAAATATATACTGGTGCATCAAAAGATTGATGTATTTCCGAAATTTTCACGAGTATATACTGGTGCATCAAATTATTCATCTATTTCCGACATTTTCACGAGTATGTACGGGTACATCAAATGATTGATGTATTTCTGAAATTTTCACGAGTATATACGGCGGGTCCATCAAATGATTGAAGTATTTTCGAAATTTTCACAAATATATACTGGTGCATCAAAAGATTGATGTATTTCCGAAATTTTCACGAGTATATACTGGTGCATCAAATTATTCATCTATTTCCGACATTTTCACGAGTATGTACGGGTACATCAAATGATTGATGTATTTCTGAAATTTTCACGAGTATATACGGCGGGTCCATCAAATGATTGAAGTATTTTCGAAATTTTCACAAATATATACTGGTGCATCAAAAGATTGATGTATTTCCGAAATTTTCACGAGTATATACTGGTGCATCAAATTATTCATCTATTTTCCGACATTTTCACGAGTATGTACGGGTACATCAAATGATTGATGTATTTCTGAAATTTTCACGAGTATATACGGCGGGTCCATCAAATGATTGAAGTATTTTCGAAATTTTCACAAATATATACTGGTGCATCAAAAGATTGATGTATTTCCGAAATTTTCACGAGTACATATATACTGGTGCATCAAATTATTCATCTATTTCCGACATTTTCACGAGTATGTACGGGTACATCAAATGATTGATGTATTTCTGAAATTTTCACGAGTATATACGGCGGGTCCATCAAATGATTGAAGTATTTTCGAAATTTTCACAAATATATACTGGTGCATCAAAAGATTGATGTATTTCCGAAATTTTCACGAGTATATACTGGTGCATCAAATTATTCATCTATTTCCGACATTTTCACGAGTATGTACGGGTACATCAAATGATTGATGTATTTCTGAAATTTTCACGAGTATATACGGCGGGTCCATCAAATGATTGAAGTATTTTCGAAATTTTCACAAATATATACTGGTGCATCAAAAGATTGATGTATTTCCGAAATTTTCACGAGTATATACTGGTGCATCAAATTATTCATCTATTTCCGACATTTTCACGAGTATGTACGGGTACATCAAATGATTGATGTATTTCTGAAATTTTCACGAGTATATACGGCGGGTCCATCAAATGATTGAAGTATTTTCGAAATTTTCACAAATATATACTGGTGCATCAAAAGATTGATGTATTTCCGAAATTTTCACGAGTATATACTGGTGCATCAAATTATTCATCTATTTCCGACATTTTCACGAGTATGTACGGGTACATCAAATGATTGATGTATTTCTGAAATTTTCACGAGTATATACGGCGGGTCCATCAAATGATTGAAGTATTTTCGAAATTTTCACAAATATATACTGGTGCATCAAAAGATTGATGTATTTCCGAAATTTTCACGAGTATATACTGGTGCATCAAATTATTCATCTATTTCCGACATTTTCACGAGTATGTACGGGTACATCAAATGATTGATGTATTTCTGAAATTTTCACGAGTATATACGGCGGGTCCATCAAATGATTGAAGTATTTTCGAAATTTTCACAAATATATACTGGTGCATCAAAAGATTGATGTATTTCCGAAATTTTCACGAGTATATACTGGTACATCAAATTATTCATCTATTTCCGACATTTTCACGAGTATGTACGGGTACATCAAATGATTGATGTATTTCTGAAATTTTCACGAGTATATACGGCGGGTCCATCAAATGATTGAAGTATTTTCGAAATTTTCACAAATATATACTGGTGCATCAAAAGATTGATGTATTTCCGAAATTTTCACGAGTATATACGGCGGGTCCATCAAATGATTGAAGTATTTTCGAAATTTTCACAAATATATACTGGTGCATCAAAAGATTGATGTATTTCCGAAATTTTCACGAGTATATACTGGTACATCAAATTATTCATCTATTTCCGACATTTTCACGAGTATGTACGGGTACATCAAATGATTGATGTATTTCTGAAATTTTCACGAGTATATACGGCGGGTCCATCAAATGATTGAAGTATTTTCGAAATTTTCACAAATATATACTGGTGCATCAAAAGATTGATGTATTTCCGAAATTTTCACGAGTATATACGGCGGGTCCATCAAATGATTGAAGTATTTTCGAAATTTTCACAAATATATACTGGTGCATCAAAAGATTGATGTATTTCCGAAATTTTCACGAGTATATACTGGTGCATCAAATTATTCATCTATTTCCGACATTTTCACGAGTATGTACGGGTACATCAAATGATTGATGTATTTCTGAAATTTTCACGAGTATATACGGCGGGTCCATCAAATGATTGAAGTATTTTCGAAATTTTCACAAATATATACTGGTGCATCAAAAGATTGATGTATTTCCGAAATTTTCACGAGTATATACTGGTGCATCAAATTATTCATCTATTTCCGACATTTTCACGAGTATGTACGGGTACATCAAATGATTGATGTATTTCTGAAATTTTCACGAGTATATACGGCGGGTCCATCAAATGATTGAAGTATTTTCGAAATTTTCACAAATATATACTGGTGCATCAAAAGATTGATGTATTTCCGAAATTTTCACGAGTATATACTGGTGCATCAAATTATTCATCTATTTCCGACATTTTCACGAGTATGTACGGGTACATCAAATGATTGATGTATTTCTGAAATTTTTACGAGTATATATGGCGGGTCCATCAAATGATTGAAGTATTTTCGAAATTTTCACAAATATATACTGGTGCATCAAAAGATTGATGTATTTCCGAAATTTTCACGAGTATATACTGGTGCATCAAATTATTCATCTATTTCCGACATTTTCACGAGTATGTACGGGTACATCAAATGATTGATGTATTTCTGAAATTTTCACGAGTATATACGGCGGGTCCATCAAATGATTGAAGTATTTTCGAAATTTTCACAAATATATACTGGTGCATCAAAAGATTGATGTATTTCCGAAATTTTCACGAGTATATACTGGTGCATCAAATTATTCATCTATTTCCGACATTTTCACGAGTATGTACGGGTACATCAAATGATTGATGTATTTCTGAAATTTTCACGAGTATATACGGCGGGTCCATCAAATGATTGAAGTATTTTCGAAATTTTCACAAATATATACTGGTGCATCAAAAGATTGATGTATTTCCGAAATTTTCACGAGTATATACTGGTGCATCAAATTATTCATCTATTTCCGACATTTTCACGAGTATGTACGGGTACATCAAATGATTGATGTATTTCTGAAATTTTCACGAGTATATACGGCGGGTCCATCAAATGATTGAAGTATTTTCGAAATTTTCACAAATATATACTGGTGCATCAAAAGATTGATGTATTTCCGAAATTTTCACGAGTATATACTGGTACATCAAATTATTCATCTATTTCCGACATTTTCACGAGTATGTACGGGTACATCAAATGATTGATGTATTTCTGAAATTTTCACGAGTATATACGGCGGGTCCATCAAATGATTGAAGTATTTTCGAAATTTTCACAAATATATACTGGTGCATCAAAAGATTGATGTATTTCCGAAATTTTCACGAGTATATACTGGTACATCAAATTATTCATCTATTTCCGACATTTTCACGAGTATGTACGGGTACATCAAATGATTGATGTATTTCTGAAATTTTCACGAGTATATACGGCGGGTCCATCAAATGATTGAAGTATTTTCGAAATTTTTACAAATATATACTGGTGCATCAAAAGATTGATGTATTTCCGAAATTTTCACGAGTATATACTGGTACATCAAATTATTCATCTATTTCCGACATTTTCACGAGTATGTACGGGTACATCAAATGATTGATGTATTTCTGAAATTTTCACGAGTATATACAGCGGGTCAAACAAATGATTGAAGTATTTTCGAAATTTTCACAAACATATACTGGTGCATCAAAAGATTGATGTATTTCCGAAATTTTCACGAGTATATACGGGTACATCAAATTATTCATGTATTTCCGAAATTTTCACGAGTACATACGGTTACACAAATTATTCATGTATTTCCGAAATTTTCACGAGTATATACGGATACATCAAAAGATTGATGCATTTCCGAAATTTTCGCCGCGATATTACGGTTATTGAGAATTTCTCTTAATCATGATATATCACTAATGAGCTAAATTCTCTCTATAAGTAGTGAGTCGTGTACAAATAAATAATGAGTTTAAAAGTTAATCAGTACCTTAGACAAACAAAAATACCCATTCTCTTGCATCAAAATTTATTAAAAATTAAAATTATCGAGAGAATCTTCACTAGAAAATTTTGTAAAGAAATTGTATTGTAAGTTGTGAAGTTAAGGGAAATCTATGAAAATTATAAAGGAACTCACTAATATAGGGGCAAGAGACCGGAATGCTCGTACGTGTCTCCTACCTGCGGTTCGTCTGTAAATACAGCTGTTTTCTCTTTTACGATATAACAATCTCTTAATTCTAAATATTTTAACCAATGGTCGGAAAATCACAATATCACGTCACAGAGGATGCTCATTAACCCATAGGAAAAAATAAAAGACGATACACAAGCGATTCTGTCTGTTTATAAGACCAAACCAGTATAATGCATAGATTAAGAAAAAATGAAAAGAGAAAGAGAAAGAGATAGTAAACGGAATAAAATAATAAAATCTCTTTTACCCGTTAAGGAAAGTGAAATACTAGGGGCGGTTCGAATCTATGCCATCGAGCGCTCTTCGCTCTCCAGGCCAGTACGCTAACCAATATCCTCGATGGCATAGTTTCGACCATACCTATTTTTACACTTTTTTTAACGGGTTTAAGAGTTTATATTATTTTATTATGTTTGCTATCACTCCATTCCTTCCTTTTAAATCTATGTTTGTTCCTTGTTTGGTCTTATATAAAAAAACGCAAACACTTCTGTAGCATCTTTCCTTATTTACTATGGGTGATTAAGCCTTCTAACGAATGGATTGGATTACAAATTAATAATACTTTATCAATTAATTGATACCAATAATACGTTGAACACAGAGGATGATGGCATTAAACAATGACATAAAATGAAAAAGAGTAGGGAGTCAGAATTAAAAGATTCATCGTATCCTCTCCCGTACGGCAGAGGCAACGGCTCGTTCGCGATACTTAGAATCTTGAAGGCTTCCCTGCTCGCGTTATCTGGGGCCCGTTACCTATTCAATTTAAGGGCTCCTCTTCTGAGCGATTGTCTATTTAAATAAGGCCCTTTGATGGAGAAAAGCCTGGGCACAAGTACGGTTAAATAGAAGAAATATAGGAAGGAGAGATGAAAACCTCTCTAGAGAAAAAGTAAATGAAGAAAAACAGTGAGAAGAATTCCTTCCTCATGCCTTCTTGTACATTTTATGAAGTCTATACTAGGAATGTATGAATTACAATGAAAAAAATAGGAGGGTATTTATGATTATATAAGGTCGTAAAAAAATATCATAATGGAAGAAATAAGCGAGAGAAACCTGAGCCAGTGATTACAAAATAGCACCTTAATGTCATGATTCATATATATGATAGGATACATGATTTTATGAGACTTATTTATATTAGAAAGACAAAATAAGCTCCTAATTTTTTTTTTCATATTTCCAATATTTTTGTACACGGTTACTTAGACGAAAATAAGGAATTAAAGAATTCTTATTGACTAATATTTTCAATTAGATGGGGGAGGAGATGATGTAATTTTTTTAATCTTGCACCAACAAAGTATTGGAAAGGAGACGAAAGGATTGGAAAAAGTGACCCCTACGTAACAACCAAAGGTGCAGGAAAAAGAAATGAATAAGAATAATTCGATTAAAATGAACTACCAACTCTAAAAAAGCATTCTAAAGGTACTAAATATCGGATTTTATTCTTGTCCTATAACTCCCAAAATAGAGTTGGGGAAGAAGAGTAGTACTGTCTCTAAAAAGAAATTTGAAGTTCAGACACACATAATTTAGAAGGGGACCACCAGAAAAAAAGGAGAGGGACCGAAGAGTCTAAAGGAATGTTAAATGTGAAAGTTTAACCTAAGTATTGTAGAAGAAAGAGTAATCAATAACTTAATCGAAAAAGAAGAGAAAAGACAAGAGTTAAGTGTTTCTAAAAGTTTAATCTTAAATGCAAGAGAAAAATGTTTTATTAAACTTCTTTTAAAGCATGAATTTAGATAAATGTAACTTTAAGTATGTTCTAGATTAATTACAAATATATGTCAATTCTAAGAAAGTTGCCTCTGTTACTTCGGTAAGTAATAAAGGAAGAACTTTCGAGAAGTAACGACGACTCTCGAGAGACTACATAAAAATTAAGTTCCAGGAGCAGGTTATCAATTAGAAAATTTGTAATAGGCAAGTCAACATATTTGAAAAGATTCAGGACCACGAATAACACTAGAAAGGGACAATTTGTCCAATAAAAAGGAATTTACCAGCTTTAAGCAAGAAACGAACAGAAAGTGGAAAAATAGCATTAGTAAAGGAATTTAGAAACATTTAGAAATATGCAATAGAAATAAGGGTAATAAACGCAATAATAGAAATTTGAAAGCTTTCCAGACGGATGAGAATCGTCAGGAAAGGTGGGCAAACATCAGGGTGTGCATTCGAGAGGTGTCAGACACAAACAAGTGATGCATAATGGAAAATCATCTACAGAGAGGGGGAATTAATAGGTTCAGTTGCCAGCAAACATTCATGAGAGGAACTAGAAGCCTCATGAAATAAATGTAACAGATTAAGTAACTTGAGACTCATTAGAAAGTGGAGCAAATGGCTGAGAGGCTTTCAGGGAGTGTTAAGAGCAAACAGACCATCGAAAAAGGGAAGAAACTCAATTTGATTTAGACTTAAGTTTCAAAAGCAAGGGAATCATGAGAAATGGTAAGGAGAGGCACTCGACATCTATCAGGAGCAAACCTACAATAAATGGAAAAATAATCTATTTATGATTCATTAGATAGCTTTTTGGAGAAATTTAATCATTAGATAATTGGAGAGGAAATATTAGGGGAGCCCTTTGATAGCTTTCCGAAGAAATGAAATAATCAGAAAATGGACGAGAAACCTCAGGAAAGAATTTGATAGCTTTCAGTAGCAAACAAATAATAAGAAGATAAGGGTCAGGACGTCTCAAGAAACGTTTTACAACATTTTGTAGCAAAGTTACCCTCATTAAAAGTAAATGAAAGGTAATGAATGCCATTAATCTGCTTTTAGGAGCAAATAAACAATAAAAAACGGAAGAAAGCTTCATACCTATATTCATCAGCTTTCTGCACGAAAAACCACCAAAAGGGGGACCAGAGCTCACAGGCGCAAAACATATATG
Organism: Ceratothoa steindachneri; assembly: GCA_963969495.1. NCBI lineage: Eukaryota > Metazoa > Arthropoda > Malacostraca > Isopoda > Cymothoidae > Ceratothoa > Ceratothoa steindachneri. The sequence goes on from OZ018326.1 coordinate 159,415,721, forward strand.
GTATTTTTAAGCCATATATTTCCCATGGATATTATATAATAGGGTTATTTAAAAAAATAAAGCACAATTTCAATGACTACGGAAGAAAAAGTAACTAGCGCAGTTTAATATTATACATTTTACTAATACCTAAAAAGTTTTAGCTTTTAATATTTGAGAAGTTGATATCGATATTTTCTATTTTAAAATTATATTACATTAATATCAATATCGGGTAAAGAAATCCGTCATGTTTCGTAAGGGGAAAGAAGTTTCAGGAGAGCTGCGTACTCTTCCATTCTACTTATTCTTGTGAATAATTTCCAGTTTCGTTTACTCGTTTAGGTACAGTTGTCACAATTATTTATGTCACACTTTACGATTAATTTTGTTTAGCGACAATTTAATATAGTATTATTTGACGATAAAGCCTTTGTTTAGTATTTATTTAGTTAGAAATATTTTAGATAAGACAGTTACCAATAAAATAAATTATATTTAGTGAATTTCTTTACGTTATTGTGGTGTTTCAAGCAGTAGAGTAGAAACATTTTGAAACGGCTTTGTTTCAAGAGAGGTTGCCAAATTTCGCCTGAAGGTTTATTTTACCAGCTTAATTAACTTTATTTAATAATTTAATTTTCAATGATTGCTATCACAAGAATATTCGCATTAATATTTTGGTATTTTTGATTTTTAATCTTATAATTAAATTTCCAATCTAACCTGTTATAAAAATATTATTACTTGCCACCACAGCATAGCAAGGCTGAGCGGTAGTCACCCTAAACTATTCGAGGTTTATAGAACTTCTAAATAACTATATTATAGTTAGCTTTCTTTTTTCTGAAACGTTTAAAAAAAATGTGATTTGACTAATTTGAGCAACCTCTACATATGTTCAACCCATTATCATTTCCAATAACTTCACCACTTTCTTCTACGAGCCTTTTCCCCCACCCACCTGAAGATGGTCCGATTGGTTTTCCTTTTTCTTAAAAATAATAATAACCCTGTACTAATAATGCACATATAGTTTATATAATGGATTTACCTACATTTGGCTTTTTAAAGTGTTTTCTTAGGGGGTCAGTTTGTAAGGGGTACACGATAACAATAGCGTGTATCGATGTTTGCTCAATTATTGCAATCGTGCCTTTGAACAAACAACGAGGCAATATTAATCCTGAAAGCTAATAACTAAAGACTAATAGTGTCCTTAAGGTCAACATCAAACTAATTATGCTTTTATTACTTACACCGTGAGGTAAATGCGCTATAAATACCGATACATTATTAAATTAAACCAAAGATGTTTAATATAGCATGGATACGTTCACAAAAAGGATTCTAATATGTATGGCTGAAATTTTGCCCAGATTATATAAATGTTCATTTAATAACAGCGCTCCCCCACTGCTGCGCTTAATAGCCATTGTTTATCACTATTAAAAAAGTTGCTTTCATTTTTACCATAGTCTAATACACTTGTCTACATTATAGAGAAATAAATAAAAAGCCATGTAATATCTAAAGATCGAAAAAATCGCAAAGTTTTAATATTCCATATATCAAAAACTTAAGTCGAACTGAAACAAGAAACGATTCTTTTATCACCAATTTGAAGGTATAAAACCAAAGATAGAGTAATATTCAAGAAAAATAATAAATAAGGTGCTTATATTTAGTAATGTAGGCGATTTTTTAACCAAACGGGACTTTCTGGTGTTCCAGATAAAGCATTAGGGTAGATTTTATACTATTACAGCAATTATTAACTGTGATATATAAGAAAACTTGGGGACCAATTACGAGCTTGGATGAAATAGTGACAAGGTCTTATTAAAGGCTTTTAGAACTAATAAGAATATTTCAATGAAATTTAGAAAGAGGGTTTACTGTGGCAAAATTTTAGATCCTATTATAAGGAAGGGAAGCAAGTTACGATATTATTTTTTAACAGCTTACGGAGGCTTACATTTTTTCCTCCACGTTCAATAACGTAATACGTTTTTACGAAAATGCTAATAAAACTGCGAGTTCAAGACCTCATTTAGCAAGTTATTTACCGGGTAGATATAAATTGCTTTCTAAATCTTGTGGTATTATCTTTTAAAATAGCATTTGCTACCATTAAGAAGCTTTAGATGGTCTTCTTTATAAAAGCACGTTAAATCCCACGTAAAAATTTATATTAACCGAAGGAGTTCACCAGTTGCTCAACGCGAGGAAACTAATACAACGAGTGCTACTAAAATACAAAGACTGATGTGGTTGTTACGTTTTCGAGAAAACAGATGCTTTTTTAAATTAAGGATATAACTTGATGCTTATAGTACGGCTTAGCTCATGTCTTAGGAAACAAAATCTACAAGTGAGCTGGTTCAAGTTATGATCACTTATGCTCCATCATTACGAAACTCAGTAATGCGTTCACACAATGAAAAGCCTGACCGCATCCATGCGGAATTTGTGAGATCTAAATAATTATAACGATCAATTAGGGGTTTATGCCCACTCTCGAATTTTGTGGGCGCTTTATATAAATATATCTTTTAAAAAATGACGCTATATCTACGATATACACTATATAGCTGTTTGACTACTTAATGTCTATCAAATTATGATGTTATGACGAAAAATAGATTGGGCTCTATCTTTGGTGACAAATTATGATTTGGAATCAAAACATTTTGAAGTGAATTTTTTTTCTTTACTTTAATTTTAAAGTAAAGAGGATTTATTTAAATAGCATTCAGGGTGAGGCTTATTTGTGTCTGGACTCAAGCAACGCAGTATAAAAACTAGAGGCCTATATTTAGCATTCACTTTTTGAGCACTTTTATTGATTCTGCCCAAGAAAAAACATTGTCTACATTAAAAGACAATTGTTTTTAAACATATATATATATATATATATATATATATATATATATATATATATATATATATATATATATATATATATATATATATATATATATATATATATACATAGAGCACAAAAGAAAGATATTTGACGCGCATTCGCGTCCAATATATATATATATATATATATATATATATATATATATATATATATATATATTTATATATATATATATGAATTATCCAGAATTAACTAGTAAACTTACTTACCAACAACATGAATGAAAGGAAGATGGAACAAGGCGTGGCGATTTAAAGGCGCTGGGCGCAGCAACTTGGTTGTGTTTACTGAATCTCAAAATGAATTATACTGAACCAAAGAAATTATTATATATCCCAGGACAATAAAGCTGGAAAGAAAACCCATTTCAACCAGCCACGGAAATATATATATAAAAAACTCATTGATACCTCATAACGAATAGATTTTCAATTACCCGACCATTTTTTGCCGATCACACCGATAAAAAAATACAACACTTTCTCTGGCATATAATGGAGATCGTAAGCGCTATATATATATATATATATATATATACGAGTGTATATATATATATATATATATATATATATATATATACGAGTGTATATATATATATATATATATATACGAGTGTATATATATATATATATATATATATATATATATATATATATATATATATATATATACATATATATATATATATATGAAACAAAGTCCACAGGGAAAATTAATACGAGGATTCCCAGTACTTTCGAACTTTATTTTTAGTACTTTATCAAGGAATAACAAAACTTTTAATTTGAGACTAAATCTTTATATTAATCTTAATAAACAATTGAATTTTATTTTGTGTGCATCTATGTAGACTTATGTTTTGGTCTGTATTTAATTCCATTTGAGTCAAGTCTTTAGAACATTTGTACTTATTCTACCTTGGTTTTTAGTTAACCTCTGAGGTTAATCTCTCGTTCAGATTCTCTCCCTTCCTAATTGCCTAGACGGTATTTTAATCCTCTTGTCAACCTTTAGTATTTTGAATTTACCTGATTTAATGATCCTTTTTTTTGTATTTATCTTCGCCCTTCCTAAGGTTTTCATTTCATATTAATTCATTTGTTGTTTGTTTTTTTGCCTTATTGTGGGTGTTCTCTCTCCTCTGTATCATCCTTATAAATATTACAATTTTCAATACTTTTGTTATTCCTTGATAAAGAACTCAAAATAAAGTTCAAAAGTACTTGAAATCCTCGTGTTAATTTTCCCTGTGGGCTTTGTGGCATGTATTGCTTACTCATACGATACTTTGTGAGCTTTCCAAACATAATGTACATATATATATTCTGAGGTTTTGGATTTTATAATTGAAATAATATAGATAATTATTAAAGGTTGTGAAGTGTTGTTAGGAACCATATTTCTTCGGGAATGTATCAAATAAAAATGCGGAAAAATAATTTCACCCACATAAGCCACGGAAAGCCTGAGAACTAAAAGACGAAATCAATATAGTGCGGTTGACTTGATGTTTTTCTTTTTGTTTTTTCTTAGTTTTTTTAAATGTGCTGGTCTGGAAGGGTTCGCCTAGGCTCACCCCTTTGAAGGTTTAACCACAAAGACGGAAGAAATCTGATCCGATCTTACCGCTTCATTCGTCACACATCAGCTGTAACATGCATACAACGGCTTCATCAGCTCCATCCACGCTCGAAACCAATCAGACAAGTTTTTTTTATTAGATACAAATTCAAGACTAGCTAGCGTAGTCTGCCTTATATATATATATATATATATATATATATATATATATATATATATATATATATATATATACATATGATTAGCTGTTATTTAGCGTGAGTTGCGACTCTTTGACCTTGCCGCCTATCAACGTTTGTCTTCTTCCCCATTATCGACGATCTTTTCCATCCATCCACAACATACGCCCCCTCCCCCATTTTGCAAACACTACCTACTCCACCCCACATTCTTTCTCCTTCATGACAGCCTCATCAGGCTGTTTCGTGTGAGCATTTCTCCTTTTTCTCGAATGCGTCCTCCGCTCATGCGGTTATGTTGCTTGTGTATTGATGTGCGTTTTTTGCTGTTATGGTTTTTTTAGTTGGTGCTGTAACAAATCCACACATTAATACTAGAAGCAAGAAGAATATCCTTTTGGTTATTATTTTCTTGCGTCGCCTGTACATAAACCATTTTCGCATTTTTTAACATGTGAGCTTTTTTCACCTCTTAGATTACTGATTATAACAATGGCATTATGGTTATGTAGAAGACTGCGCGAAATGCACCAAACGCAAAGTGAAACTTGTGAATTAAGTGCGAAATCTCAGTGTTGTGCTTTATATTTGACTTGTCTCTTCCTGTCTCTCATTTTCTTTCATTCTCTGCCAGATTTACTTCACTGTGTTGAGTTTTTTAATCATGTATATATTTAGTTTCGTTTTTATTTTATGTCCATTATCTCATACCCTGATATTTTTTTCAAGCTCTTCCATTTATTTGCATTGTTCCTTTGTTTAAAATTATTGATTAAGAGAGCGATTCTGATGATCCCTCTTGTGGTTCGACTTTACATGGAGTACAAAGTTGAGTTTTGGTCCGCGGGCTTTCTAAGAAAACATCAAACATCTAGAAAGTGTACAGACTTGGGTCACGAAACTGATCCCGTCGATTAGGCCTATAGTTATCAGACTCGCCTGCCAGAGCTTGGTCTATTTATGTTAGACTGAGACTCAGCCGTTAACTGATAAGAATGTGGAAAAATCTTGTTGTTTACGATTAGTCAGAATAGAACTAGGATCCCCTGTTTAAAGCTTGAAGTTTACGAACCAGGACTACTGTGTTGGGAAACTCTTCTTTTTCTTAGTTTAATAAATCGAACGTGTTTTTTGTCATAGTTTTTCTCTTTATATCAATAATTATAATTTATTTTGAGAAACGAATCTGAATGTTTCACTAAATAACGACTGTCATTGCCGTTTACTACAATCACTGACACTCACACTGAGTTGGAAATATTCTATAATTGTGAAAGTGAGTGTATCTAATATGAATTATAAATATGTTTATAATAGCTAGCTAGATAGACAAGATTAGATATGTCATTATTTCTTAATATAAATTACATAGTGGTTTTAAGTTTATACATAATACATATACTTTTAGACATAAATTTATGAAAGTAATTACACGATTATAAGGTGGTATTAAGTTTAAATAACATAATACACTGGTTTTACAATAAAATTCAAAGTTAAGCAAGATTATCTTCCTTTTTTGTGCAATGATCGTGCCCATAACAAATAAATCTTTAATGTTATAATAATTTTTATCCAATATTTTCGCATCATCAAAATCTTGAAGTGATCTCGTAAGTAATTCTTGATTGGTCTTATGCTGGGAATCAGGGAACTATAAATTTTGCAGGCAAAGTTTAATAAGTTTTTATTATGAAATGAGTATAGGTTAGCGAATTTAATTGAGACCATAGAAAATGTTTTGTTTCTCTTGTTGAGAAGTTGCAAGTTCGTTTCAGAGCAATATAAAACTGAGTTGTAAGAGCTCTGAAGCTGATAAAGAAACATTTAAGATCATTTCACAAACAGATAGTTGCGTGGTTAAAAGTTTTACATGTGTCCAAATGACAGACATATATAAAGGAAATATTCAAGTTATAGCGATACATAATCTTTTTCAAAGCCATAATGACTGTAGAAGTAGATATATCTTGTCAAAAGCCAAACTGCTTGGTGTTGATTCTAATGTGATTATTTAATTCGAGTAAAATACAATATTTAAATACCTTATGCAAATTTGTTCTTCACACCTGGACTACTTTCCCCTTTGAGAGAATTGACTACATTTTTTTAACTTTGCTCTCAAATTTATCGGGTGTATAATAGCAGATACTGCTGTCAATTACTAATTTTACCCTAGTAATAATTATATTTCAGTAATTCGATGAAGACTATCTCCTCAACAATTTTTGATAGAGAAAAATTATTTTTATTACATCCATGTTCACGTATTTATCTTCAGAAGGACTTTCTATCTTTGTTCGTACATTTTTTTACAATTATAGCATTCATTATTTCATCCTCGTTTGTTGTACATAGATCAACTTTCAAGATCAAATTTCATGGTTCAACTGAATGGAGAAGTTTCGCGAGTTTACAAACTGTTCCGAGTCAATGGTGTCTAGTAAACCTACAGGCATATGTTGGAATTTTAATTGGTGTAGTATATAATACAGGAAAATAATCACACACTGATACCAATAACCTACATTGAGAGTATCAATAAGATTAGGCCTCAACATTATAACATGATCGATCCAGCTGATCGAGTTGTGAGAAGCACAAGGAATAGTACTACCTCAAAAGAACTTGCATTACCATACCGAGGGGGTACTATTTTGGGAAAGCCCTAACATGTAAAATCAGGTAAAGCATAGCACAGTTGAAAGCTCTCCCTTCCTACCTATTCCACCCGTTTTTAAAATCTACTTGAATCAATGTTCTATATATATTTATGGAATTCATCATCCAGTCTAGATTTAAACTGTTCTACATATGAACTATTCACCACCTCGACCGGAAGATGATTGCCGGTATATCACTGTATCAATTGCTAAGTTGACTTTGCCCAGATGAAGTGCATATTCATCCACATATTCTCTGAAATACCTCCAAAATTTTCTCTTTCTGGAATCAGCGTTGAAATTAAGGCTCACTCGTGATTATTTCACTCAGTGTTCAAAGGTTCCCTATAATTTGCTGGAAACGAACACGCTTCTTGTCTATGTGCGAAACAAACATTTATTAAAAAAATAATTCAATCTCCATCATTAACTATTAAACCTAGAACATTATAGTTGCCAAATTATCTTTCTGAATGTTTTACTACATATGATAGCTAGTTCTCCGTACGTGCAACCCCCGTTTGTAGATGATATATAACATATAATTGATATTATAACAAAGTCAGTATCTGCATCTATTTGACATATGTAGACACCTTCTTGTGTTAATAAGAGTTCTTAGAGCAGGGAGATCGATTAATACTCTTGCTATTTGTTCAATTACAATGAAATAATCGTTAGGGAATATTTTCTAATTTTTTATTCATGTGTGATTTTAAGCACAATTGCGTCAATTGTGTTTGGGAATTTAGACGTGATTCTCACATTATTATTAGGACATTCAAAATGCAATTAGCAGTGATAGGGGAATAGATCCATTAAACTTCATGATATATATATATATACATATATATATATATATATATATATATATATATATATACATATATATATATATATATATATATATATATATATATATATATATATATCAGAAAAAACGAAACAGTGAGTTCTTACGAGGTTTTATGCAATTGTAATGAGCTTTTGCAATCTTAAGTTGGATGCCCACCTCCCAAACATCGTGAATAACCCACAAAACACTTCTACCCTTTCCATACAAAAGCTATAAACCTTTGCTTCTCCTTCTTTAAACTTTTTTTTTCACCACTACTAGCAAGTCAACTCTACCAACTTCAAGAATTATTTGTTAGCGCAGTAGATAATGCGACGGATTTCGAAGCTATATACCGTATTCGAATTCAGGCGAGAGCGGCTATCCCCCAAATTCGTTGCCCCCAGGGATGTGCAATCAGTCAAGCGAAGCGTTGAGTATTAGGCATATGATCATAGAGCCCCTGTCACGTATGTCACCACACACATAATTAAAAATAGCACCGCTGTCTCACCATTCACTTTTTCATTTGGTCCTCCCTGAGTTCACGGAGCGTTTGCAAGTTGGTGGCAAAAGGAAGGGGGGGCAGTTACCTCTCAATCTTGAATCACCCAACAGAATAATTTCTTTTCCTGAGGGATTCGGTGCAGAAAATGGATAATCTTCATAAGTAATTAAGCACTTTTTTATTTTATAAACAAGTTAAACCTTAGATTCATTTCTTTATGCAACCCTTCCCACCTAATTCGATCTCTTTTCATCTTGTTTCTGTTTTTGCCTTTTTTTTAGTGTTTTTCAATCTTCTAAAATTAAAAAATATCTACCAATATCGATTTATATAGGGAAAGATTTAATAGAGTATACTTTCCAAAGTGGCATGGAAAGTATGCTCTATTAAATCTTTCCCTATATAAATCGATATTGGTGAATTTTCCTTTTAATTATTGAACTTAGATACAAATAAACGCCAATGTCTTTTCGCCAACTTAATAAAACAAAAGAGATGAGTATAAATATTGTAAACTTGCTTATTTTCCAACATTGTAGTTGGCGACTATGTGAATTAAAGATGTTTTCTGCGTGAGAAGAGCATGAAGAATGTTTTCAAGTGTGAATAATGTTTTGTTTCTAATTATGTTCTGGGTGTAGAATTTTATGAGAACAAACTGAATAAAGTAGAATTAAAGTTTGTGCATTATAATCCCTTTGTATTCATAATGAAAGCACACATTCTTTATCGAAACAAGGAAGGTGTTATTTACGTAGACGTAAATATTTTAATAAGGGAAATTATATCTAATATATAAAACTTACCAATTCAGAATCTAAATTAATGTGAGCAAGATTCAATATTACATATCATTCATAGGCTTTCCAAAATTTAGCGGGAAGGGAGGGGAATTTTATTTAAGTTCAAAAGTGCAAACCTATAATAGATAGACGAGCTTCAATTACACCCTCAAAGGCAACATCAATGTGATAAAATCGCAGATGTTTAGTTAATTGGCAGATCGAAAATAAATGTCTGGATTCCTTACACATTGTAAAATTATGCCTCAGTTGTATTTTGTTCTAATCACTTTACGATGTAGTAAATTTCTTTTGATGATATCTTCCTTTGGATCTTTATTTCTTCTTACCTTTCTTAATATCTAATTATAAATAAGTGTTATATTTTTAAGGAAAAAGTAACTTGTATTTCATGTTTATATAGAATTTACACAGAAAATTTGTATCCCACATCTGTTCAATAAGCGGTGGTGACACTAGATCGAAGACTACTAATACTTCTTGAAAAAGAAAGAAAAGGCAAGAATAATAAATAGTATGTATTGATAAAAAAAGAACCCTAATATCCATTGTATTTTTTTGTATCTTAATTTGGCTCTACTTAATTCCACTTCAGAATGCAATCGAACAGGCCTTGACACAAAGCCCTTGTACCTAATCAATTTGCTCGGAAATAACGCCCTTATTTTTCTTGTACCAGAGAGAAAACTTTGAAGCAATCTTATTGAATATTTCTTTTTTGTAGGGGAAGTATGCTAATTATCGCAATGAATTTATTTTTTGGAGATTTTACTATGTTTACTCGATGTTCTTCTTTCTTTAATAATTCCTTTTTCCTTTTTCTCTTTCTATTTCTATTTTAAGTTCTCAAACACCATTTGCAGAGCTTGTTAATATGCCACCTCTTAAAGTAATTTGCATTGCCTTTCCGACATTACTTTGTTGTTGAATACATAATTCACCACAGAAAGAAATATCTTTTATTTAAACCAATATCTATATTCTCATCCACTATTTTTATTCATGAGATTAGCAAATTTATGTCTCCTTGCAATAGATATTCTATTGCTTTTTTCTTTTCTTTCAGTTAAGCTAAAGTGGAAATCTCAGGCTTAACTTCACGTGGCTACCCATTTGCTCTGTTGTCACTTCATTTCTTGACATTCACACTGCGTACCACCCAAACTACCTTATAAAACTATTCAAAAGTCACGCTATACATGATTTAAACCTTTCTTGCTGAGATAAATTCTTCCCTTCATTAACATAACCGGCTTGCCAAATTATAATTACAACTACTACCAATGAATCTTTTACTCTCAACATATTTTGTTTTTATTTTAGTTTTTCTAAATTATTCAACAAAGGTTTAAATAAAGGAACCAGGTACGTACGACGTGAGCTTGGCATCAGTACTAGGCATTTACTTTAAAATGTTGTTCCTTAAGTTATAAGACTTCCATGTTACTAAATAATATTCGCCAAACTAGGTATTTGTAATTTCAAAACTATTAAGTCTCTCCTATCATAATTTCCCCTTTGAAATTTTCTAAGTGCCTTATACTTTATCTCTTATGTGAATTTATGACTAAATGCTTTGGATATTTTTAAAATCTATTATCCGACAGCTTTTAAACGCATATTCCAAATCATTATCTGGAAAATTACTTAAAAATAGGAATCAACATAAGTATTTTTAGTCGAAATAAGTTTGACTAATCTCTAACGGTTAAACATTATTTTAGCCACTGAATCTAAACTACCTGCAACTTGATATTAATTCTTGAATATATATTAAAAAAAAAATTGAAACAAATTTTATCACAAGTTTAGTTGTGAAATTCGAATGCAAAAGTCGATAGAAGCAGAAATAAGGGCTAAGACGAACAATTTTTGAATACTTCTTTTTTTTTCTCTTTACTAAAAACTCAGGAAAATATATTCTTCATGGTAAATAATCTAGGATTTAATTGGTAGGATGTAATTTTGTTAAAAATAAGTCCTAAATTTAGTTGTAAAGAGACATATCGGAACAATTTGTAGCTCACGCCAAATGGTTTAGCTTAATTAACATTTAATAAAATTCTCTTAAAAACTTATTACTTCATTTAGAACTTTTATATGATATAAACAAACTTAGGGTTACTATCAAATATTGATTTTTTAAAAATGTGTTCAATTAAATAAACCCTTCTATAATCTATAGTTTTAGATATAGTACACAACGGAAACGAAGTAATAATCATTTAGGTTTTATAATGCATAAAAATGTTGTTTGTGAGGTGTAAACGAATAAATACTCGGCCACGACGAAAGACATTGTATTGATATCATTACTGAGATTTAGTTATGCATCTACTATCTTAGTAAATCCATCTATTTTGAAGCCCCATTCTCATATAAATATTAGTTTTAAAACCTTATATAGATTTATTTACGGTCCCGTAGATAGTTTTTATAGCTTTAATGTGCCTTCAAAATTTAACTTCTACCTATCGCTGAATTGTTAAGCTATGTGTAAATAAAGTTAAATTATTCAATAATTGCTTTCATATCAATAATAAAAATATATGAAGCGTAAACATCAAATTAGTGCATTTAAAATGAATGAGTCGCGTCCAACTGTATTAGGTATTTAATTTATTTAATGTAAAAGTTCAGTGTTTTGTTAAAAAATTATACGAGTTATTCCGGCATGTTTATTACCCATTAATGCTCTCGCTAATGTCCATATCTCAATTATAAGGTGGGAGAGATATAATTAAAAGGAAAATATTTATATTACTCTTATTAATTTTTAGGACCAGTAAAATAGTGGGGAGATGCTTTGCGATGGCTTGTCACGTCACTTTAATTGGCGAATTACATTTATTATTAACTGTTGATTGTCTCCCTCTTTCTGTAAGACTTATTTTAATAAATCATGAAAGTTGTAAAAAGTATTTACATATGAAAGCTTTGACATGATTTTTATATGATTGGTGACTCAGTTTTCAATGACCTTAATTACAAATTGAAACCCAGAATTTATGAAGCAGTAATCAACGCCAATTCTTTAAGGATTGTATGCATGAAATGTATTTATATAAAAAAAGCTTTGTCTTCCCTTACGATTTCATTCTTTCTTAAATTTTCTTTAGGAAATGCCGTATATTATGGAATATTATTCTTTATTATTCTTTATTTACACGCAGGCAAACTACGAGAAAGAGCAGGAGCGTGATTTTGGAAACACAAGCAAAGAAGCAAAACTAACTTTTTTATACTGCGCCGCTAGTACATTTGTAGCTGGTTTCTTGTTTGATGCAACCCAATTCGTTTCTGGAATTTTGCAATCATAAGGGATGAATGTAAACTCGAGTCTGAGTATGGTCAAGAATTGAAGAAGTATGACCTTGGTTCGAGTAAAAATATGGCTTTAATTGAAAATGGCCTAATTTTGCCTTATCGAGTTAAAAGATATAAAAAACAAGACTTCTTAATAACTAGTTCTGATGAGTTAAATCTTTGCTCGCTTTGGATTTGCACAAGAAAATAATTATTTATTTATAATATATAATTCTGTTTTATTTCCTATACAGAAAATCAGAAAATTTCTGCTAAAGTGTGTTGTGGATTTAGGCTAGAAATAATAATGGTCTAAAGATAAAAATTTACCAGAGGTCTATAACTTTTTGTCCTTGTTTTCATAATGTAGGGAATTCTTCGTATCTCCAAAACGAAGGTTAAGGCTTTGATGAATACTTGCATCCTTAATTTATTGTTCTTTTCTTTTATTGCTAAGTTTCTCAATATACTATCAATTTAGGTATAAATTTTAATGTTATATATCATATAAAGGCTGTTGAGAGACCAAAAAGGATACTAATAAAGCCATTTTTATTTTCTCGAAATATTCCCCTGCATTTCTCCTCATGGGTTAAACAAGAACAAATCCCACAAAATAAAAGCTAAAAAAAAATCTAAACAGAATAATAAATTATTCAGGAAGTATTATGGAATAATAAAAAACCTTCGTTATTTAACAGAGAACAGTCCCTATTGGAATAAATTACAGAAAAGAGTAGCAGAGTAATTGGTCTAAGATTCGCTAAAAAGGATTTGCAAATCATAAGATTTGGCTCTTATATAATCACTCATAAATTAATGGTTTATACAACATGCCTTGTTCTCATTAATTCCATGCACGCACACGGAGTCGTAGGATGATATAACAAAAATATCTTTGTGCCTTCTTACGTGCGTGCTTAGAGTATATTTGATTTATTTTCACTGTGTGAACTAAGAATAAAAGGAGGAGTGATCATGCAATTTGGTAAGTCTTTATCTTAGGTATTTCCTTAAGGGCACTTATTCAGGCAATGTAGAGAAGCTAAGACCACAATAATGAGCTATTTTGGGTCAGCCTTGCAGAATCCAGCTTTCTGTATCATTAAATTCATCATTTTATATACAACAATCCTGCTTTCCAAATTATTCCTGAAAAAACTTCGATGAGGTCAAAGATTGATTAAAATTTTATGTAAAATCACAAGTTCAAAAAAAGGGTTCCGAAATGAAGAGAATTACCAGGAAAAGATAAGCCATGGAACCACTTAAAGGCGCTAGGTGAGATAAGATGACTATTTGTTGTAGATCGTCGGATGGACCTGTTAGTCTTGTGGATCAACTCTACTCACTGAATTTTTATGATTTTTCGGAAAAGTTTGTCCGTTTTCTCTTGATATGATCGACCGCAAATACGTTTAAATTTGTGCTTATGGATGAACCTTTCTTACGAACATACATACCGAGCAAAATAGGAAAACGATTTTCCTTTATTTCAAATATTTTCAAAATATGATGATTAGGTAAATTAAATTCAAAGGGCAAATAACGGCATGCATTTAATATATATTTTTTAAGATATCACATAAAACAGTCGTATATTGAAGAAATGATATTAAATAAACTAACAAAATAAAATTATGGCAAGTGCATAATAAGAGAACGATCATTCACAGAATTCCTTAGCAAGCAAATACGCTAGAAACAAAGCAATTTTCACAACCATGAAACTTAAAACACTTAAAATAAAGTGCTGAAGACTTTGTATTCTATTATTTCAGTGCAAAGGTCAGCACAGGACTCAATAGTTTTTTTAAAAATTGTGGTGTTATTTTGTTCCATTCTTGGTCAATTTTCCTCCAAAGATCTGTCACCATTAAAGGCTTCTGGTCTCAAACTTTGTTACCAAAAGATCTTCCAGAGGTTCACAATTGTGTTCAGGTCCGGCCACTCTTCAGGCTACTTCATTACTTCGATATCTTCTTGTTTGAAATAATATTTTACTCGCCCTGTAGTATGGCATTGTGCATTGTGCTGTATAAATTTCTGCTACAGTCTCGAAAGGATCCTTCATAGCTCTATCTTTTCGGACGATGCTTATGCGGTGTAAACCGATTTTTTCACGAGAATTTCAGGTTCTGTTTACATTTTATAACTTCAGAGCAGGCGAAATATGCAGGGAGATATGTTTTAATTTGGTAGTTTGCAATTGGCGGGTTCAGAGATGCTCGGAGTGAGAGTTCAACATGTTGTATGAAGTTCAGGTACACATTCACTTTCACCGTTCCAATTATTCACAATAGCGGACCAACTTCTGCAGAGGAAAACATCCTCCAGATCAATATGGTGCCTTCTCCATGCTTGACATATTTTTTAACACAATTGCGGAAGGGTCTGTCACCTGCAGCGCGTCTATCAAATAGTCTGCCATCAGATACAACTAAATTAAATTTACTGTCTTTGTTGAAATGAATTCCCTCCCATGATATTCGAATCTCGCCTTCCGATTCTTTTGACTGATGATAACTTTGGTTTTGGGAAAACGAGCATTGAGGCGACGAGACACTGTGAGGTGGCTCATCTCTTCGCCACTTAATTTTCCGAAAGATTTCTGCTGCACTATCTTTTCGGACGATGTTTATGTGGTGTTGACCGGATTTTCCAGGAGATTGTTTGGTTTTGTTTACATTTTATAACTGCAGGGAGATATGTCCTAATTCGGTAGTTTGCAAGGTTTCGGAGAGTTACGAACCCTCTCGCTCTCATGGGCCCATAGTTATCTCCTCTTTCAAGTACTTGAGCTGAATGCCATCTACACATTTAAACTTTCCTTAGATTCACCATTTTTATTACAGCATCTCTGGATCATTCTAGCGAGGAGGCTATCGTTGGTTTTCACTTCTTCTTCCTGTCGCCATCACAGAAAGTTTCAGTATAAAATGATGTTCCTTCTTCTTGCCTTCCTCATTTTACGTTTCACTCTTTGTTTCCTTGATTGTGTTATTTATTTGCGATACCCGTGTCAATTTTCAATAGTTAACCATGTCCTCCGACCGCATGATGAAATTCATATACAGATTAGAATGCAATTGTTGGCAAGAACACTGGAACTAGAGAAGGGTATTCGTTATTGGGGATGGTTTCAAAAGAGTAGTACTACTTTGCCTTTTATCCCTTAGGAAGCAGGGAACCATTCGTGGACCAAGGCGGGACCAGCAATTCCACGCCAGGAGACTGGATTAAAAACGCTCAACCGGATCCTCAAAGGAAAAGTTGTGCGTAGTGTATGCATAGGGACGGGGGAGGTGGGTTGTGGTGGGACGGGGTGGAGTGGGGGTTGAAAAGAGAGTGTAATTGTGCTTGGCTTTGTGCATTGTAGTTCGTGGCATGAACTACCAAATTGCAGGTCTCATAGTCAACTCACCTTCTGTCTGGCGGCAGAAAGAATAAAAATAACGAAAGAGCTGCAATAACATAACAAACATATTAAATTCTATATAATAGTGTTCTGAGGAGGATTTAAAATCTCTTACGTAAAGGATTTTATACGATGAGTTAGGTCACCACAAATAAAAATTATAATCCCCTGCGGGTGTTCAGGGAAGACGCTATGATCAGTAATAAATGAATAGCCGTTCACTTCTTCAATTAAACTAAGCTACGCTTTCAAAACCAAATTACTTGTATATAGAAAAAGTAAAAAATTTAAATAATGTCCTTTGTTATATATACATAATATAAACGTTAGTCGGTGCTAAACATATATCCAGGGTTGCCTAGAGTTCGATTCATGAATGCGCTGAACTTACAAGTAGTTGTTGATATCTAAAATTAAAGAAAATCCTGATGTAAAATTTTGATGTTACAAAATTTAAATTAAGCAATTTATTTACCATGTATTAATTTATCATTAAGAAATCAAAAGAATTCATTTGTACACTAAATATTATTTATGGTTCTCTCCTTTACTTTCGCCAGAGGTCTTCTTACACTATATCCTAAATAAAGCTTTTATTACAACCATTTGCTACCAGAATTGAAGAGATTGAATAAATATTCTCCATAGATAGGATATCTGATAGAATATATTTTCTCAGTCCTTATTTCGTGAAATTTTCCACACTCTTTATGATTCTCCAGCTACCCTATATAATTAAGCCCGAATGAGTCTATAAATAATAGCCACAATCGTTATGAACTAAGTTTGGTGTTCTATTTTAATGAGTTGTTGTAAAGGGGGTGTGTTATTTATCTACTTCATTAACAGCTACTTTCCGAGGCATTTTATAATCAACAACCCTCTTGTGGACAACTATCTCTCTCATACCAAGATTGGAATAGCCAATTCCTAATTTGAAAAGAAAATATAACAGGTGTAATACAGAAAAAGAGAATATTCTTTATAGAGTTATAAAGCGGGAAAATATTCAATGTAAAAGATGAGATAAGGGTAGATTTATATATTATTAGTGGCCCAAATATCGGAAATTCTATATATTCTTTTAGGATAGGCAGAATGAGAATATATATATATATATATATATATATATATATATATATATATATATATATATATATATATATATATATATATATATATGAAATATCACGAATGTTAGCGAATGATAACTATAAATATGAATATGTACCACGGAAGGAAACTGAATAAAAGACGGATTAGAGTTAGTAGTTTAGTCTATTCGACATTTTCAGACTCAATAGGGAGAAAAATAAGACACTTATTAATACTAAACACGTTTCACTATGATATTAACATTTTAATGCTATCAGGATTTGCCATCCTGGCCGCCGTGCTAACGGGACTCAGCAACCCTTCCTACCCCAGCTCGCCTCTTCTTCTTCTTTCAGACACCCTGTATTTCTCCTCTACTTCGTCGCTTTTCATACAACCTCTCCCACAACTTTATCTGGTCGGCCTTTAATTTAAACAGGGTTGATGCTGACTTTCTTCTCAGCCAACCGTCCGGATCGGGGCTGAGGAGGGAGGGGATAATTTTCCCTAACCCCTGACCTCTGGTTCTGGATGTTTTTTTTTAACAACCTGCTTTATCCCTACCCATACCTTCTTCACATACCTTTTCCTTTCCTCTTCACACTCTATCAATTTTACGCCTTGTTCAAGGTGGAGCCGCCATGCCGATGGACTGCCAGGCCACCAGGCGGGAGGGGTGATCCTGAATGGCTGCACCTGGCTCTGCCAGGCCTGTACGCACCCCTTGCAGAGCGAACTACTGCGAGGGGTGATGAGCTATTGCATCCCGTAATTAAGAGGATCACCATGCCCAGTGATGAGTCTAAAAAAAAAAAAATCCCCTTAATTTCCCTGCATCCAACGTCGGAGCCACCCTCGGGCAGCTCCACAGGAAAAGGGAGGTCCCACCCCCACTGTGCCTGCGCAAGGGACCCTCTATATTTCTCTAACCGGAGAGGAGGCTTACTCCTCTCCTTTACCTACAGGTGTAGGGGACTTCCCTTCACCCCCTTCTCTGGAGGTGCTTTCGGGCACCTCCCTTTATTCATCGGCAGTGTCTCCTTTTTTTTCCAAGGGAACTGCCAAGAAAGCCAGCAGGAAGCCCATAGCCGACTGCCCCCTAATGAAGCAGCTTGGTAGGGCAAACCCCCTTAGGAGTGATAGGGAAGCCAGACCTCTTCGGTCGCGTCCCTCAAAAGACCTGCTGGCAAGAATATTGAACCTTGCCGGGGTCAAGGTCTCTGCCTCCCCACACCACCTTACAATTGGCAATGATGCCAACGGGACCTGTGATGGCGTTGGAGGGGATGGCCAACTGGAGGCCCCCGTCTGAGATAGACATGGTCCTTGAAGCAACTCAGCCTCAGATGGTAGGGCCTTCCATGGGGGGAATCCGCGATCGGCGCTAAGCACTGAAATCCGAATCTGCCCCTATGCAAGGTCCTCCTCAAACGGCTAGGGTTTTCGAGGCAGTACAAGGAGGGGAGGAATCTCCTACGACCGGTGCCCCTACGAGTACCAGGACCGTTCCCACTTCGGAGAAAGACCTGGCTGAGGCTGGTCCATCTGGCTTGGGGGCTCCTGCCAGTGGAGGGGAGAAGCGGGTTCATTCCCCGCCCTCCTCTCCTAAAAAGAAAAAGAACAGGAAAAAGACTAAAAAGACTCGGCGCTCCTCTCTATCCGCATAGCTGCGTGGATGGATGGGTCTGCTGCCACTTTGGTAAGCGACCAAGCCAAGATCGGCACATACGGTCCCTCTGCCCACCGGGTGCGGAGCCCCCGACTAAGATGAAAAGAGCCCAGAGCGGAGCCTCGATGACAACGGGGCACCTCATTCAGAGGCTACCTGGCGTTTTCGAAGCCCGCTGGCTTTAAACGTTTCCTCGTTATTCGCTCCACTGATGGCAGCATGTTGGCCAAGGGCAACATGATCCAACAGAGAATAGCATTAGCTAGTGTAATTAGTAGAGAGCAGAAGGTGACCCGTTTCTCGGACGGGGGCCTTCTAGCGAATGCGGCGGGTCTCTCCGAGGAGGCCAAATTAAGTGCTCTTCGAACACTTGATGGCACCCCGCTGAGTGTGACGCCGCACTCTACCATGAACTTTGTGAAAGTAGTAGTTTAGAGCTGGCCGACCATGGGGCAGTCAAGGTCAAACGTGTGATGAGAAAACAGGGAGAGGCCTTGAGACCCACCCCTACACTCTTTGTCACGTTCGACTGTGACAAGCTACCTGAGTCGGTGCGTGCCGGTTGGTACTGCTACCGCGTGAAAGCATTCATGCTACTGCCTCGGCGGTGCTATTACTGTCACCGCTTCGGCCATACGAATCGTTCATGTAGAAGTGCAAAGTCGGGGTCACCAGAAGTCTGTGTAAATTGCTCCAAGGGCGTACGCAATAAGTCTAAATTGTGTGTGGCCAAGTGTGTCAATTGCGAGAAGCCGCACCCCGCTTCCTCGAAGCAATGTGGTGCATATCTCCTTGAGAAAGAAATCCTGGATGCTTAGGCCAAGGATCGAGTCTCATTCCGCGAGGCTTAGGACTTGGTCCTGGCGTGCCCGGCTTTGCCTGGGACGTGTTATGCCTCAAAGGTTAGAAAGGCACCCTCCGCTCCTGGCCCATCCAAGCCAAAGAGCACGGTTGTTTCCGCGCCCATTTGGAGCTCTTCTGCGTGTTCTACTCAACCCAGGCTCTCTCCTTGTAAAGATAGCGGCACAAAGGGTTCACACCCAGCGGCGGCTAAACCATGGCTCCCTTCCTTCCCCCAGCGTCACCGTTTCCCGTAAAGAGAAACGGCCACGCGCCTCCACAGATTCGTTAGACACTCGGGAGGCAACACCGCTGAAGTTGGTCGCTAGGCCATCTTCTGGGGTTCATAAAGCTCGCCTTTGAAAAGAGGACAGCAACAAAGGAGCTTCGGCTCCGTCACCCACGCCTAGTGGTGGACTGAGTGGCTCGAAGACGGTAGTTCCTTGAAAAGAGGACCCTCTAGCTCCGAAGCCACTACGCCCGCCTTGGTTTCGCGGCAGAGGGAGGAAAAGACTCGCATGGCGAGCGTAACCTCTCCCAATAAGTCCTCGAAGGCGACAGTACCTTCAGCGCTTTGTCCGGCCAACAACACCCCGGGTTCTGCCTCCGGGAAGCGTACAGCCATTCCCGTGAGGGTCTTCTGTTCAAAGAGGGCCCCCGCGTCTCCTCCGAGCTAGGCCTGGAGAGCATATTCCTTTAATTGAATTGCCGTGGACTCCGGGCCTACTGGAGGGAGCTGCGGAGGCTCGTCTCGTCCTGTTCCCCGTTAGCTATTTTTCTGCAGGAGACCATGCTAGGCGCGTGCCCCCTGCCCGCCCTCCAGGGGTATAAGTGTCTTGCGACCCCACCACCATGAGATGCCTGGGCTAGGGGATGCGCGGTTAACACCCGGCATGATGTATCTGTTCTTTCTTTCACTTTAGATACCTCATTTCAGACAGTGGCTGTGCAGCTTTACCTGGATAGGAAGGATACTATCATTTCTGGGTACATTCCACCGTCAGCTGACTTCGACGCGGGGGACTTCCGCCGCGTCGTGGCACGGTTGCCGAGGCCCTTTCTCTTGCTTAGAGATCTAAACGGCAGGCATCCTCTCTGGAGAGATTACTCAATATATCCCAGGGGACAAGTCTTTGCTGATCTAATTGAAGAGCTGAAGATAGGTGTCTGATATCTGGCTGAGTTTACGCATCACTGCCCGAGAACCGCTTCATTTTATTGCCTTGATCTATCTTTTTGCTCTTCGGATGCAGAGCCTGATTTTGATTTGGGGGTGATCGATGACCTCCATGGTAGTGATCACTTTCCCATTCAAATATCATTTTCAGGGCAACTGCAGCCTGAGAGCCCACCTCGGTGGTGCTTGGCGCGGGCGCGATTGCCTGCATTTCAGGGAATGACTGTATTCTCTATCTCAGTCGAGGCGTTTAGGTTGGTTGATTAGGCCGTTGAGTTCTTCTCCAGCAACCTCATGGCTGCAGGCCTAACTACTATTCTTAGAACGTTTGGCCGTTTTGCACGACG
Source organism: Ceratothoa steindachneri (assembly GCA_963969495.1). NCBI lineage: Eukaryota > Metazoa > Arthropoda > Malacostraca > Isopoda > Cymothoidae > Ceratothoa > Ceratothoa steindachneri. The sequence goes on from OZ018326.1 coordinate 159,437,050, forward strand.
ACCACTCGCATGGTCGACGGCCGAGTGTGAGACGGCCCTCAAACAAAAGCGTTATTCATACATGCGCTATAAGCGACACCCGAACGACTTTACTGTCCGTGAATTTCGTCGGGCTAGGGATAGGTTCCGGTATATTTCGAAGCACGCCCGCCACTCTTCTGGGCGGGCATACGTGTCTTCATTTAACGGGAAGACTCCTCTGGCAGAGGTGTGGAAGCGAGTTAAAAGGATTCGAGGCAAGTTCTCGCAGGACACCCCTCCCGTTTTCAAGGAGAATGGGACCGCAATCTCGAACCCCGCGCCCTTGGCGGAATCCTTCGCAACCGCTTTCTTCGCATTCTAGGGGCGGAATGCTGCTCCGCCAGCATTCCGGAAGGCCGGCGGAAGGCCGCCGGCAGGACTTTACCTCCAGAGGCGAGAACCCTTCAACGACAGGTTTACTGTGAGTGAGTTGCGCTCCGCTCTTGCCTGGTGCGCGGACACCGCCTATGGTCCGGACGATATCCCGTACGCCATGCTTCGACACCTGGGTGAGAAAGGCATGGCTTTTTTTTTAGACTTGTTCAACAGGATCTGGGTGGAGGGTCTCTTCCCAGATTCCTAGGCGAATCGCTACTGTGCTCGCCTTTCTCAAACCAGGGAGAGATCACTCTACTCCTGCCGGTTTCCGCCCATTCTCTCAAACCTCTTGCGTGTGCAAGTTGATGGAGAAATTGGTAAATGTTAGATTAGCCTTTTTCATGGACAGCGGAGTCCATCTGTCTCTGCACAGTGCGGCTTCCGCAATGTCAACTCCACGTCGGATGCTCTGCTGCGACTATAAAATGCCGTTTGCGAGGCATTCCTTCGTAGACAGCACTACGCCACGGTGTTTTTCGATCTGGAGAAGGCCTATGATACCGCATGGCGATACCGCATCATGTAGACTCTCCGCATGATGGGGGAGGGGAGACGCGTCCCACTTTTATATCTAAATCTTTGCGAAATCGTCGATTCCGCATACGGGTGGGGAAGGGGAGCCTTCTCCAGCCCAAAGAAGCATCAAGAGGGCGTCCCGCAGAGAAGTGTCCTCAGTGTCATACTCTTTGCCCTGAGCATCAATGGCATCCCCTTGGTGCTGCCAGAAGATGTTCTCGCTACGCTCTACGTGGACGACCTTTCGATCTCTTTTGGCGCAGTCTAGATGCCAACTCTGGAGCGTCGACTCCAACAGGCATTGAACCGCGTCTCTCTCTATGCCGAAGCGCTTAGGTTTCGGTTTTCTTTGGCCAAGACTAAGGTGGTGCACTTCTACCGCCAACCACGGCTCCACCCCGACCCAGATTTGTTTCTTAATGGGGTGCGCCTAGAAGTGGTTGAATTGCACCCTTTCTTTGGTTGGGTCGCTGATAGGGCTACTGCCTTATGTTTTTATCGATCCTTTGTTCGTTCGAAGCTCGACTACGGACGCGAGTTTTATGCATCCGCAGCCGAGCGTTTATTGCGGGAGGTGGACTCGATCCACCACACCAGCCTTTGCCTTGTGACCGGTGCCTTCCGCACTTCCCCTATTGAGAACTGGTTGGTCGATGCTGGGGAGATGCCACTCGCTCTACGCCGCGAACACTGCATCACTCGCCTATACGCACGAGCCCGGCGCCTCCCTCAGTCGCCAATAGTTCTTACTGCATCCGCAGCTGATCTCGACGGTGCTTATTGCGCTGAGAGACGCCAGACATATCCTAAGCCCTTTGCGTTTAGGGCCAGGAAACTCCTTTGAGAGCTAAGTATACCGCTCGGGCCACGGGCACCCCTGCTTTTGCCCAGGACGCCTCCCTGGAGGGTACCAAATTTGGCTATTTGTCGCCACACCTCTGCTCTCAAAGCTTATACAGCGCTTGGAGTATTGCGTTCGACCTTTTTGGAGCACACCTCGTGTCACGCTGGAACCGTGCCAGTGTATAGGGATAGCTCCAAATCCGAAGAGAGGGTCGGTTTCCACGCCGTATCCCCTCTGCTTGAAGTCATTGGGGCTCTTCCAGGCACTCCGTCTGTCTTCGCGGCCGAGCTGGTGGCAATACACCACTCGGTACGGGAGATTACGCGACGTGCCCGGTTCGGAGACCGGATTGTGATCTATAGCGACTTACCAAGCGCCCTGAGTGCTCTCAGAGCATTGGAATCTCCGCATCCCCTGGTTCGCGATATCCGTGACCCCACGGATTTGGCAAGCCGGGTGGATGTCGAGATTATCTTCTGCTGGGTTCCTGGACATGTAGTAATTGCGAGTAATGAGCGTGCCGATGAGGGCGCCAAAGAGTCCGCGAGGACTCTGCGACCGGACCAGCGTTTCGCTCTTCCTCACAACGACTACATGGCAGGAATACGGGCAGCTCTTTGGACTGCTTGGCAAAGAAGATGGGAGACGGTCGAAGAGAACTTAAAGCTGCGGGGCATTGCGCCACGAGTGTTCCCATGGATCTATTCCCCAATGCCGCGACGGCTTCAGGTTGATTTCTGTCGTCTCCAAGTCGGACAAACTCCTGTGACGCATCGCTATTTAATGGATTGCTCGCCTGCGCCCTATTGTGACGACTGCGTCGTCCCCCAGACTGTTCGGCACATTCTTGTCGAATGTCCCAGTCTGGGTGATCTTCGCGGACGTTACCTGTCCCAGTGCCGGGATGGGCGGGGTCGTTACCGCCTGTCCTTTGTACTCGGGATGAGTGCGTGCACATTGACTGGTGGACTTGTTGACTTTTGGGGGAGGCCGGCCTTCTCCCGATTATTTAACCACGCTCCTGCGCCGGGGGCCCCTCCCCCCGACGTAGGAGCTTGCTTACTACTCGTTTCCTATTCCCTTCTTTCAATTCTGGGTGTTGTTTGGGTTGTTTGTGTTGTTTATTTGTAATTAAATTAGATTTTAAAGTAGCTCACTACTAGGCAGGTTTTTAATACGGCGACTAATGCCCAAATAGGCAGTCACTAGATGAGCTGTTAAAAAAAAGAAAAAAAAAGAAAACGTGATAAAATTGGATCTAGCGAAAACAGCTCTGGGCTAATGTTTTCGCTAGATCCAATTTTATCACGTTTTCTAAAATCCGACTTATCTGATAGCATTAAAATGTTAACCTAATAGGGAAACCTGCTTAGTTTAAATACTGTGTCTTCTTTTTTCTTACTATTGTGAGGCTGAAAATGTCGAATAGTCGAAAGTACTAACTCCATCTGTCTTTTATTCAGTTTCCTTCCGTGGTACATGTTCATATATATATATATATATATATATATATATATATATATATATATATATATATATATATATATATATATATATATATATACATATTCTGACAAACTGTATTTCTCTTTAGATAGTCAGAAGAAGCTTACATTGAACTCAACTAAATATCCTTTTTGATAACCTCTCGTAAGCTTAGTTTTTAATTTGAATATTACTTTAAATCTGGCTGCCCCAGTAAATTCACTTATTTTATTATTAAGAACACAAATAGATCAATTGTGTGAATATAAAAACGGTTATCTTAGTTCTTGAACAAAAAAGAAAAGTTTTCTCGGAGTTCTCATACTCTCTTTGCACTCGGGACAGTTGAACTCGTGACAAACATGCCCCAGAACGAATGGTCCATTTGTGAAACTCTGGAAGCATACATGCTAAACTCTTTGAATGACCCGATCAACAGTGGAGAGAAAATAATTCCTTACCACCCTTCCCTTTCCAGTTTGGAATCATGATTCACTTTGTGAAAACATTGTGTAATGAGGGTGAATGATTTTAGCAGATAGTTTCTCCTTTTCTTTTTGAGAAAATCAAAGCAGAAGTATTTGATAGACCTCGTATCCGTGCCCTTTTACGTGATGTGGAATATTTCAAAAAGAAGAATGACAAGGAAAAGACAAAGTGGCTCTCATTCGTAGCGGCTATACAAAATTTTCTTTGTAAGAAATTAGCCTATAACTATGTGGTTTTGGTTGCTCGAATGCTGTCGGTTTTTCGAGATCTTAGATGCAACAGTAGAATCAAGTTTCCTTTCTTGAGTAGACACCATCATCATTTTACCGAGAACCTTTGAGCTGTTAGTGAAGAAAGGGAAGATCACTCACCCAAATACCTCTTTACGATAGGAAGGCGCTTTTAATGGCGATAGGACAGACATATTTCTAGAGTATCAAACGAGATGACCCAGCCAAAGTCTTAAAACGGAAGAGCTACAAACGCAGATTGTTGCCTAATTAGAGAATTTAAGTTTATTTTTATTTAATCAGTCTTCTTTAAACGCATTGGTGCACACTTATATTTGAATGTAATATGTAGATACATATTTCAGATTTGACTAGTAATATATATTTTTATGAAGCATAATAGATTTCATTTGCTTTGATTTAAAATTTAAGTAGTATTGTTAAGATTATACACGCTGGTCATAAAAAATACAGATTTTTTGCCTAAATACATAGTAGTTTAAAACTAATTTTACCATACTATTGACAATATATTTCTTAAATAAAAGATTAAATTATGCGAAAAGTCTCCAAATTTCGTAAACAAGTGAAAAGGCTGAATTGACAAAAAGTAGGTACCTTATAGAAAAAGTTTGACGACCAGAATTGAAATTAGCACCTATTAATAAGGTAAGATCAAGTGCCAATATAAATTACACATTTCTTTGTTTTCTATTTTAATCTGTGGAAACATATGTATAAGTTATAAGTAATTATTATTCAGTGTGGAGGAAATTATTCTCGATGATGCTTTGACATTTCCTACCACAGGAATGAACCAGGTGTCATTCTTGAGCAGTTATCTTGCTCCATTCATCTTGAAGAATTCCCTAAAGTTACTGAACCACTTTTCGATTCCTCGCTTTAGATCGCTCTCTGTTCGTCTTACAAACATTTTTAATGCGATACAGGACAGGGCACTTCGCAGGCCAGCTCATCCCAGTGATGCGCTTGTCTTCCAAGAAGGTCTTTACTGTCTTGGCAGTGTTGCATGGGCGTTATCCTGCATCAAATTTGCAGGTTGGACTTCAGAGGCTTGCAGATGGGGCAAAGCATCCTATTGCAGCTATTCCTTGTACAGTACACTTGTCTGTTTATTTTTTATCGAGTAGATTATAAGTGTCCTTGTGCCTTCTACCGAAATCTTGGCGCAGACCATGAAATTCACTCTACCATACTTCAAACTCTTTTAATTGCAATTGCCAGGCAACTTTTCGCTTGCTCTGGGACGAACGAAACTCCTGGTATCGGATCCAAACAAATTAATATTAGATTTGTCATTGAAGTGGACTTGGTGCCTTTGGTCATCTGCGTATATAACGTGTTCAACGACTTAAAGGAAGGTGTGCAAGCGTGAAGATTGTCCTTCTCAATGGTTGAGAAAGAGTCCACTTGTAGCCTTTGATGGTCAAAATATTACTGATTTCTTGAGAATCTCCAGCAGCAATCTTGAAACGATTCTTCTTCACGATATAGATAATTACTCGGTCTTAACTTTTTGAAGTCTTACTTGGCCACCGTTTGAAGTACCAATCTTAAACAAACCAGCTTTGTCATAGGCTGAGATAATACTATGGCCTACATATCTGATGCGATTGACAGTCCTGCTCACGGACAGCTCGCGGACAGAGAGAATGGTCACAGATATTTTAAGCATGTTATCTAGACGAAAGCTGGCAAGTTAATGACCTAAGAAAGACGAGATTGAACGAAACTGATTCGCTATGCATATAATGCTTCTCTCCATAAAAAACTAAGCTTTCGCATAATTTTAGAAATTTCAAATTTTTTCTTTAGAAATTATTTATCTGTTAATTTTTAGCGTTTTATTCATTTTAATTTGCAAAAAGTTTACCCATACGGAGTTTAGTGGTGTAGATTCTCATACACTTTTGGAATCCTTGGATGTTGTGATAGAAATAAAGTTGTTCTGATCATTTTGGAGGGTACACACACACACACACACACACACACACTCTCCCTCTCTTACTATCTCTCTCTCTCTCGCTCTTTCTTTTTCTTTCCTTTGTGATTGTGTTTGTGTATGTAATTTGTCGTTTATTTACAAAACACTTGTTTCTATCTTACTAACGCTTTCTTCTACACTACTATGCTTATAAGCCTCCCCCAAATGTTGAATAACAATGGTTTAACGCTTGATTTTGTTACGTCTTCTTGCCCAAGAACGAATTTCATAGTACAACCATTCGTGAGGTACATTTTAGGAGTCATTATGTATAAATCCGGCAGATATAAATTTGTTACACTCGTATTTCATCACTACTCATAGTAATCGGTCTTTTTCAAAGCTTTTTCAGTCTTTTGGTTGTTATCCATATGTCGTTCTTTATAATTGTTCTTTTTTTCTGTACGTTTTCTCAAATTTATGTGTATTTTTTTTATAAGCTTCTTAGTTGTACTCTCCTATGTTAACAGTTAACTAGGTGAATACTTTACAAATCAAAAAATCATATGCTACTATAAGCATTTTGATTAAAGAGATGTAAAACGAAACCTTTTTCCTAACCTTAAAGCCCCTTTATATATCCTCCATATTTCATATACCATGCTCCTAATTAAACGTCTTCTTCTTCTTGATTTAAAATTTGATCATCAATCGTAAGAGTTTGGACTTCTGAAAAATAATCATTATTTACTACTTTTGTTTTAAAAGTTTATTTTCAATCATAATGTAAGAATATGCATATTGTCATATTCTCTTATCCTTTACTTTAAGTATTGTGTGCATATTCTTGCAAATGACTACTTTGAATGTAGTTTCGTAGTGATTTCTTGTCGAATTTTTTTGTATCTACCTGAGATGTTGAGACATGAGTTAGCAAGTCCAGTTATTAAAGATAATGAAAACATAAGGTGATGTAACTTGACAAGATGTTATCACTCAGTTTTTAATACTCAATTGGTATACCATTTTCCCTCGGATATTATCACTGCTTATCCTTTAAGTGCATGCAAAATTGTTTGCTTTTTTAATGGTTGATTTACTTCCATTATTTTTCATAATCTGATATCTTGTTTCCGGTGTTCTTTGTAATCAAGAAGTTTTTCAGTTAGAATTCTTAGACTCTTTCAACATTCTCTTCTCTTTTTTCGATATTATTATCTTTGTTATTAACTAATATGGTTTAATGTTAGCAAATATTGTGTCTTTCATTGGTTTCAGTTTTTTTAAATTGTATTTTCTCACTACGGTTCTGTTAAATGCTCTACAAGGGCGGCTTTCTTAGATTCGTTTATATGGTTGTCGAATTAAATTGTTTTGATATTTTTCAAAATATCCCATCTAGCTTCATTTATCAACTGGTATATAAAATTCTTTGAGTTACCTCACTTGGTTTCTGGTTAGATGGCTTTCTCTTAATTGAGTTTACTTGAACTGTACATTTTAAATTAATTGCTGCTATAATGGCCCGTAGGAGAGGGAAACCCTAAGCAGTTTTGCATTGTTCCTTATTGCAACATTCAGTGAATGATCAAGTTAAAACAATCATCCTAGAAGAGGAATATAAAGGTAAAGAAATAGAGTTTCTTACAAAAAAATGGCATAGTTATTTGATATATATATATATATATATATATATATATATATATATATATATATATATATATATATATATATATATATATATATGTCTGTGAAATGGGCCACGGGGGAGAAAGAAAAGACTTTATATTTCATTTAAAGTCGAGAAAATAAATTACACCAACATTTATCTGAGAACATAATTGCCTCTTTGCATATATATTTTATCGAGATACGGCACTTTCCTCTAAAGCTCTTTGATCTAAAGAACTTTTGTCTAAAGAACTTTTGTCTCAAATAACTTTGGTCCAAATGAACTTTGGTCCAAAGGATCGTTGGTCCAAAGGAGCTTCGGTCTAAAGGAACTTTCATCAAAAATTACATTCCTTGAGCTATAAGTTTCTTCATATATGCATTCTGCATAATGTATATATACATATATAAATACTTAAACGAATTTAATTTGAGTCAGATATTTTGGTAAAAATTTCAATTTTTTAAGTATTTTTTAATCATTTTGTGATGAAATAATTACATTAGCTTTGAACAATAATTATATATGTTAAATAAAAAGGGTTTTTCATATAGGGACATGTAGAAAACCCTTTTTAAACCCTTATTTTTAATAATGTTGATTGACTTTTAGTCACTTTTTTCGGAAATTGCAATACTGTGCTATGGATATTATCATATTTATATATTTTTATTAATTATTATTAACGCAAACAAATATTCTATATACATGATGTACTGACATGTAAATGCAGCATGTGAGCAATGCCTGTGCACAGGTAAGTGGATGTTTCATCACCGTAATTTTTGTTTGAAGGCCATGAATACCCATCCCCTTCCTCACTACCCCCCTTATAGGCTTCTGCCATGGGGAAGTCTGAGAGGGGAAGGGGAATTTGTGGATTATTTTAAATAAAAGATCTTTATGAATTCTAAACAAGACTTTTATTTGCCTCTCTACAGGGGAGGGTGGGACTCATGATCGAGCAGTCTTTCCAAATAGGCTTTTAATCCAATTTCCTTCCGGAAACTTTTTCAAGTTAATTTAAAAGACATATGAGATGACAATCGAAAGATTAGTGAAATGGGGTGGTAAAATATGAGAAGATTACCACTTAATGGGTAATTAGCGTAAGGGTATAATCGGTGAAAATTCTTTGTCTGATGGTTCAGCACCCACAATGTCCTGTCCGTTCGTAAATAGTGTCATTATTATCTTGTCGAGTACCATGCGAAGTCCACACCAGTAGCAGGCTTAGTTAAAATAACATCTGAATCTTGTGTTTACTAGCATAAATAGTTGATCTCTTAATTTATTTATCTCTTTAATCCATAATGGATTGTGATATTAGATTAGTGAAAACCAAAAGAGGATAGGATAAATTGAGTTATAATGGATATTATTACACAAAAAACTATTCAACAAAATGTGTAAGCTATTGGTGCTGTGAAAGTCATAAGTGGTCTAGTCGTCTTGTTTCAAGCCAAAATAAAGTAATTAAATGTTCAGACCATACTCATGCGGGTAGTAGTGCCAAACTTTATGTTTTCAAAGCAATGAACACTATTCAACAAAACGCTAAAACAACGTCTGAACCTCTTACTGCAATTATTTCTGAAGTAATAAGCAAAGTATTCTTCCTTCAAATTCAAGCATAACCAGAAGTATTAGGAATTTAGGCAGGAAAATGCTCCCTGAACTGCCTACAACAGTGAATGAAGTGGACCTACAGAGTAGATTTAACACAACTATTCAAGGTGAAAAGTGGCTAATTCATGATAACAGAAACGCTGATAAGGAACGATTTCTAATTTTGCTGCACCTTCCACTTTACGAATACTAGCTTCCGCTAAATACTGGTATAGTGATGGAACGTTTGAAACATGTCCTAGAATTTTGTATAATGCTGAAATCCATCGGGAAAGTTACCCTCTTTTTTTTTTTTACCAAACAGGGCAAAAGAAAATTTCTTTAGAATGTTGTCAGCTCTTGTTGACTGCGTTAACATTATGGATTGCAAATTGAAGTATCAGATGTAGGTGTTGATTTTGAAATGGCTGCACAAATGCTCTTTTGCGTGTTCTTGGTGAAATATCACCATATATTTCTGTTTTTTTAAATATTTGCCAAACTACTTGGAGAAAGCCTCAACAGTTGGGTCTTTCTAGCCTCTATAATAATGATGAGGAATTTTCCCTATTTTGCAGAAACGTTAACGCTTTAGCAACTCTGCCTGTTTCTGATATACCTAAGGGACTTGAAGAAGCTCTTCCTTTCATTAAATATATTGAAGTAAATTATATTTTAGGCAAGCTTATAACAAATAGAAGGTGCGCTAGTTCTTTGTTCTCTCCACTCGAATGGAATGTTTATGAACTAACTCTACAGGTTTCCCCACCTACAACTAACTCTGATGAAGATTGGCATAAAGGATTTGGTGTTTTAGTGCGAGCCGAGTCAAATATATATTATGTTATTGATGCTTTGAGGAAAGAAGAGAATGTAATTAGAGCAAGAATTTTGCAGTTTGATATAGGAGTAAGCACGAGGAAGAAAAAACTAATGCTGGAAGAAAAGAGAGACGAATCATGAATATTGTGACAGATTACAACAATCGTTCTTTGGAAAATTATCTTCGGAGTATTGCTTATAACCTGTTTTCATTCTGAATATTTTTTTCAAAATAAAATAAGTTTGTTAATTTCATTAAAAACGAATAAATTTTAGATAATACTATTTTTTTATATAAAATACCTAGCTTGAAGACCTTTTAGACGAAAGTTGCGGAATTTCGATCAAAGTTCCATTCGACCAAATTTCTTTTAGATCAAACCTCCTTTAGACTAAATTTCCTTTAGACAAAAGTTCCCTGAGACTAAAGTTCCTTTAGACCAAAGTTCCTTTAGACAAAAGTTCCCTTAGACTAAAGTTCCTTTAGGCCAAAGTTAATTTAGATCAAAGTTGTTTAGATGAAAGATCCCTAATCCATTTTATCACCGTCACAATTATAAACATGATAGCAGAGTGATTTACAAAAAAATAAAATCACTTTTTTCTCTAAAAGGGCCTAAAGGAAAGTTAAGTTTATTTAATCGAACATTTATTTTTCTCTGACTCCGAATATCTTTCAAGCAATCATCTGAGGTAAAGTCATATGTCCATATGATATTAATGTTAGTCATTTAAGGCACCTGATTGTACGACAATAATGATAGAAACCAAATTAAGAATTTAAATAAGAATTTTGGCGAAGGCATAAAGGATTTCTGCAGATAGTTTACAATTTAGTGCGAAATACAAAAAGTAACATAAATTAAAACAAATATATTAACATCATGATTGGCTAAACTGATCATAAAGGACTCCCTTGGAAGTTTGCGGTGGACATTCTCCAAGGCTCGCGCATCCTACGTTTCACCTGCCATTTTCGAACTTCATTATCTTCCGTCCATCTTCTGTGGACTCTTTTCGTAATGTGTTCTGCTCATTACCACCACTTAAGTGCTTATATTCACTTTAGTCCTTCATCTCTCTCGTTCAGGTTTATGTTCTTATCCAACTATTTATTTTAAGACAACTGCAGGTTGTATATATATAGCACATTTTCATATCAAACTATCGCTTTTTAGCTGGATTCCTTACTACTTCTCCTTCCCAACACCTTCCCTTGATTAGGTTAAAGAGTAAAGCATATATATATATATATATATATATATATATATATATATATTTATATACTAGTGTACCCGTGAAATAAAAAAAATAGAGCAAGGCCCACGATAAACCTGCTTATTATTATGGCAATGATATATATTCCAAAATATCGATAATGATGATGGAAAATAATGATTAAAACACCGATTCCTCCTTATATATTAGAATTACTGCCCAAACAAATAATGAGTTATAACAATATTGAATTCAAGCTTCTTGCGTGCGAATTAAATATTTACAAGCTGCTTTAGCACATGTTCATATCAAACTATCGCTCTTTAGCTGGATTCCTTACTGCCTCCCCTTCCCCGACACTTAAACACCATCCTTGGATTAGGTTGAAGAGTAAAGCATTGAGAGATATTACCGTAAATTATCACCGGCTCATAAATCTTCTTACTTATCTTTGTTTGAAAACATTCTGATTTCTTCGCCCTTCTTAATTACCGAAACGGGTGTAAGACTTTCGTGTTTTTTTTAAATGAGCAGTAATAAATATATTACGGCTCAAATATATTTAAATTATATTCGAGATGAGTTCATTACAAATATTATTTTTTTTAAACTGAAATAGGTACAAACTTTACACTGGAGCCGATATGAATATTTCATTTAACGGTATATTCACTATCTTAACTTCAAGTTAAATGAAATAATATCTAGTACTATGTTGTATCGAAAGATAAAAAGAAAACTAAAAAACTAATGAGGTCAAGCAAGTCAACTCATTTTCTCTAATTTGTGCAAGGAATATTATGGAGTGCTAATCTACCACAAAGATATTATCTATTTATACACGATATTACTTTACTTTATATAATATCATTTAACTTTTATGTGGATGTATGTGGAAAAGGGTGTTCTAATCTGTGAAGATTAATGGAAAATTAACTACTTTAACCAGTTTACTCATGAAGAAGTCGAATGCCTTTGATTCTATCAAATCTCTTCATTCTTCATAAGTGGCAAAAGAAATACAAATAATAGAAAACTTAAGATTAATTAACCAAGTATATGCAGGGGAAATTAAATGTTTACTTCGTATCTAAAATACGAATATATTGGAGAGTTTGGACACCTATAACCCTGAATATTGTTATATCAAATTGGTTTTGCTTCTATCATTATATTGAGTGTTAAAATCTTAGAAAAAGTTGTTTTAAAGAGTGATATCATGGCCTAAAGACGGCTGCGGAAACTTCGTGCATTCGTTATTCACTCTGTCTCTTGATAGATCTTCGAACACCTCCTTGATCTTAGATATCAGCTCGGCTTTGGAGATGCAGGCAGAGAGAGGATTGGTTTATTTCTCATCCGTGCCCCACACAGTAATCTATGTGATTACAATCGGGAAGTCTAGAAGCCCATTTAGTCAGTCTAGTGAAGTGATGGAAATTCTCCCACAGAAACTTCTGAATTCCTTCGGAATGATGGTATTTCAGCAGCAACCCTCTCCATTCACGGTATGAACATAATCTATCGTAGATTTAACTAGCCGTCTGAATTGATCCTAAATCTCTGGCGAGCATGTGCGGTGGGGTGACATGACATCACCCTCAGTGAAGACATACTAAAAGACCCTGAGAGTTTGAGGTAATTTCGTTGTCATGATATGCGGACTGTTACATCGATTATAAGCAAGCCACTTATCGTTCTTGGTGTTGTGCTACTGGTTCTGGCAGAATTTCTTTTCTTTTAAAAGGAACCAGATCGTCTTCGGATTAACAGCATAATTCAGCTTTTTCAAGAGGTTTTTTGCCATCATAAAATGGTTTTCTTTTGCCATAGCTGTCAGAATTTTAACCTAGTCCCTTTTGTATGTTTGGATTAAAGTTCCTCATTCAGGGCAAGCTTCATGGTGGTGATTCCCACACCCCTTTCTTTCTCTCTCTCTATCTTCAAAGCTCGCATTCATTTGCTCTGGTCTTCCATTGAATTTTCCTTCAATTGTTCGGTGAATTTCGGTGTGCAAACCTAGTCAGAAGGCGTGCTTTGTTCCTTTCTGCTGGACACAGCTTCCTAGTCTCATTCACAGAAGCTCACGACACGTCTAACAACCTCTTCAGTGTTAAGAGCATTGAACAGCAATCCTGACATTTTGATACCCCGCGTGAACATCATGAGAGAGGTAAGCTTTTACCAATATTGAGATGGATCCATTCCTCTCTGTAGCTACATTTTTCAAAACTGAATCATCACTATAATATCTAAGGCCGTTTGATGTTCACTGATATATCACAATGTTCTTGATAATAGAAGGCATTAAAAATAGTCACAATTAAGCCCGAACAACATATATATAAATATATATATATATATATATATATATATATATATATATATATATATATATATATATATATATATATATATATATATATATATATATATATATATATATATATATATATATATATATATATATATATATATATATAATTCAATTTTAAGGTAAAACAAATAAAAATGACATCAATCTGTTTTTGTTGAAAAAGTCTAGCATTTTAAATACTTGGTACAGCTCCAAATGTTATAGGACCACAATACTCGGTGGTGAGAATATAAGGGGTGTCAGTGTAGTATTACCAATTTATTGCGGTGCCTAACTTATATAAAGGTGAATTATTTATCTGACTTCAAAGATGGTTTCTTCACTGTGTTCTTATTTTGGCGAGCTTACCGAAGGTTTCAGGGTAATCGAGGTAAAGAAGGATGTTACAACAATATACTTCGGCTATTAACGCGGCAAGCGGCACGTCACGAAGTTACTTTGCGGGCAACTAGTAGTGTATATTTATATTCAATGCAAAGAATTAAATTATGGAGTAAGAAAACTTGGTGAATTTTAAAAGGGAAAACGTGAACGAAATAATCTTCTTAACGACAGTAATCAAATAATCTTAATAATGCAATAATGATCCTAACTCAGCTGCCCCAACTATATAGAAATATACTTAATTTCCTGAGGATGTGGCCTAGAATTGTCCGTGGGGGGGCTTCAGTTAAAGAGTTCATTGTTTTACACCACTAAGGCTGAGTTATCGAATTACTTATATATCGCAGGTTTTATCTATATAACAGGATATGCTTGTGGCAGCTTTGTGATAGAATTCCTTTTGGTCAACGGGTGTATTTACCCAGATGCATCGTAGACTCGTATCTTGTTTTTTTTTATGCGCCCTCTTATCGACACAGATGTCTCTGACCTTTCGCGCGTTGGTACATTCGTGACTCCCTCACGCACTTATTTTTGTATTTAAATTCACAGATGCAAATGAATCTATACATTCTCATTTCCTTATTCCAAGTTCAGACATATTATTTTATGTTTATGTGTGGAATATACTGGGATTTAATAACACCACTACGCGTCCATTTTGTTGAGATTTTCCCCTGGCCAATTGAATCCTGCAAATTGGTGCCAGTAGCCTACCTATTACATAATCCGATCACCATAGTACTCCCTTGCCAGTAATGGAGTTAATGAGAAATTGGCGTATAACTTTACATAGGTAGATATATATGAAATACTTATATATGGCACACTTAATATCTGACAGCATTTACATAAGTGCATACCTGCACTAAAATGGGCCTATTATATGCCATTTTCTGCCATATAATACAATAATAATAATATCAAATACATTTATATAAAATTGATCCACAACTTTGTCCTATCCTTCTTTAGATTTCTGGATAAATTATAATTATGAGATTTAACAAACACATAATAAGGCATAAAATAAAGCTATAGAAATAGCGAGGCGTTTATATATTTATGCCTTTTCCTCTTTCATTAAATATTTCGCTACAATATTGCCTACACAAGGATTAGAAATACATGAACGACGGATTCCTGGCAAACGTGACTCGCCCCCCATAGCTCGTTAAAACGTCCGTCTTGCTGTTCCTCTCTCCGGTTCCTATAGAGGTTTCCGGTTGACTTCTTGTAGCGTCGTTCTCTACCGTGCCATGCACTCTATGAGGTGAAGTGCACCTGATCCTCTTCCTCATTTCTACCTGAGTCTATAGGCGTTGCAAATTGCTCAGCACCGTTACCATTATGAGAGGGAGGAAATCCTGCCGATTTTAATCTGTCCACTGAGACATTGTCCCTTCTTCCGTCAGGTAATTCAAAAGTGCCTCGCTCGATTACAAGGAAAGGGCTAGCATATGGCGCCTATAGTGGTTTGCGCACGCAGTCTTTGCACACCCACAAATGAGTTGCTTCGCGAAGATTTAGGGGCACAAAAAGCTCTGGCATCGAGTACACGTACCCGATAGATGCCTGCGCGAAGTCGACTTGTGCCATGGTTGATGCCAGTTCTTTAATAAATTTGGAGTCGGCTTTCGATGACGACGACGAAACTAAAGGTTTTGGGCACCAAATCATAGTTCCCCTAACTGCCGAAAAAGGTGGATATCCTGAGTCATTGGGCAAAGAGTGAATGTTTAAAAAGACAATTGGGACTGCCACAAGACAGCCTTGTCGACGGGCCATTATGGAGCACTTCAAAGTCCTGTGTTCCCTTTCCAACACCCATTCTCTGACGGGCGGTACGTCGTGGTGCGGAGACGATGAAAACCAAAGTTAGCAGACAGTTCCTTTCATACTGTTAATTCAAATTGGGTGCCTCTGTCGGTTACTTCGTAAAGCAGGACTCCAAATCTGGAAATCCAACCGTCTAGGAAGGCTAACCCAATGGTTGCGGCACTTATGTTCGGGATCGGTAGCACTTCGATTCATCTCGGCGCTCAATCGATGCATGATAGTAAATAACGATTGTATGAGGGGCAGGATTGTCCATACGGTGGGAGTGGTCCAAGTATATCGATATGCACAGTTTCGACCCTTGCGGATGGAATATGAATGGGCAGGATCTGGGATTTCGTCTAGCGATTAATTTTGGAAGATTGACAAGGGAGGCACTCCCTCGTCCAGGATCGAATATCTCTGTCCATATTGGGCCAGAAATATCGAGATTTGATGGGACCAAATGAAGCCTTAATTTTATGGTGTGACAGATTATGTAATTGATTGAATATAGTTCTCCTGCATGCCAAAGGGAAAAACGGTCGTAGGTATCTTGATGTTACTTCACACCAAAGCTGGACTTCCTCGGAAAAATGGTAGTATTTTAGTCGCGAGCAAAATTACTTCGTTTTCTCGTCCTTATTCTGTGCTACCGGCAAAGCTTGGTGATCAAAAGAGTCAATTTTGACCGAATTGACGTTCCTTGAAAGTCAGTCAGCGACTAGCTTGTCCTGACTACGCACCTAAGCGATATCATTGACGTACTTTAGAATGGCTGTCCAATGGCGTTGCTGGCTGTCTGTTTTAGCACTCAATGGCTGTGCAAAAACTGATAATAAAGGCTTGTGATTAAAGGTGCACATGGTGACCTTTAATCAGGTGCCTGAATTTAATGGCAGCAAGATACGCCAGTAAGAGCTCTTTGTCGTAAGTGGATTATGCTTGCTGCGTCCGGCTTCGCCTGCTTGAAAAGAATGCCACTAGTTTTGCATATCCGTCAACCATTTGGTGCAGGGCAGCAGCTGTCGGTTATTGGGAGCAACTTGTCACTAGCTAGTATGGCGAATAATTAACTAGCGAGTAACATCATGCCTCATCATGCCACACGAGCCCCTGAGCCTTTGGTTGCAGGCGTACAAGCTCAGTCAACGGTGCTGTAATCGCGAAAAAGTTAGGAATC
The DNA here is from genome assembly GCA_963969495.1 of Ceratothoa steindachneri. Classification (NCBI taxonomy): domain Eukaryota; kingdom Metazoa; phylum Arthropoda; class Malacostraca; order Isopoda; family Cymothoidae; genus Ceratothoa; species Ceratothoa steindachneri. Next base: position 159,454,040 of record OZ018326.1, read on the forward strand.
ATTCTGTGGTAGTATTCTAACATGCTAAATATCCTCGAAGCTCCTTGTAGTCCTTTGGTAATGGTATGTCTCCAATTTCCTCCATTTTATTCGCTGGTGGGCAGATGCCTTCCACCGAAATATGATGCACTAAAAAATCTATTTCCTCTTTCGCCAGCTCGCACTTCTGCAGGGATATTTTCAGGCCGTTTTTAAGCAGGATTTTAAAGACTTGCTCCGAATTCTTCAGGTGGTTGTCCATATTGTATAAATATATCTGAATTTCGTCTATATACACTAAAACGAAACGTAATCCTTGAAATAGGTTGTCCATGTGCCTTTGAAAAGTGCAGCTTGCATTTCAGGGACCGAATCGAAGCTTGACGTTCTCCCACAAACCAAATGGGGTTGTGACCTGGTTCATAGGGATTTGATGTTAGACACGAACCTAGTCCAAACATGGAAAGACCCTTGCGCCATGGAGGTTGTTCGAAACACTTTGAATATGCGGCAACGGATACCTGTCGGGCTTTGTGATAGCATTGAGCGCTCGGAAATCGCTGACCAACTTGTACTCTTTAGCGATTTCTTTGGCACCATTTGAATTGACGAAGCCAATGGTGACTTTGACGGGCACAAGACCAACTCCTTTAATAGTGTTTAGAAAGTTGTTTTGGCAACCTGTCGTTTCTCTATTGAGAGACTTTGGCTCTGCGAATGTTGGTGAAGTACTACCAGTCTCGATCGTATTCGTTACTCAGTTCGGCGATGAGGGAGAGGGCTGAGCGGGTGCGGGTACGTACAAAGCCTCATATTTTTCCAATATGACTCTGCAATCAGGCGTTAGGTGGTGAAGGTCATTGATAATTAAGACTACCGCAAGTTCTCCATGTTATCTCACTTCCAATGCAATTTATTTTGTTTTACTATTAATATGCCACGCGCACAATCTACAAAAAGATTATAATTCCTTAAAAAGTCAATAATTAATAACAGTTTAGTGGTATCACCGACTACAAATGACCCCCTAAATGATCGGCGAAGACTAGGGATCACTATGTTCGTGTGAACCTCACCATGCACTTTTATTTTCCCGCCATTAGCCGTTAAAATATTTATTCTAGATTCGCGCAATTCACCAGCTTTCACCAATTTAACCAAAATTATAGATACACTTCCCCCGTGTCGATTAATAAATCACATATATTATTGCACACTTTAGCGGCGATGGTCAAAAAAGACCGCTTACCAGCGGCCGCGCTTGCAATCGCATGCCCGCCTAGTTATCCACCGGAGCTGGCGAAGATAGCCCGTAGGAATGTTGCATTTGGACCTTCTATTCTCTCTTAGGCCACCTGCACCAGGGTTTGCAGAATTATGCGCCTTACCCAAATAATACATTTGAGCGGCAAACTACAGGTCTTTGTTTTATTCGGAAGGGTCACAATCCTGCTGGTATATTATACGCACTGTAATCACTATTATTTTGCATATAACTGGGATGATTCCCATTAGGATAGGCATCTTTGGGCACTGAACGCACACTTCCAGCCAAATAATTTATATATGAGGGTCGGTCAATAACTTTTGCAATTCGAATATAAGGAAATGAGATAGGAGGTAAAGTGTTTTATTATTTTTAAATATAACTACCCTCGACTTCAATGCACTTGTGCCACTTGTCCCTGAGGCTTCGAATTCCCGACAACCAGAAATCTCCCGACTGCTGTTCAATCCACTCCTGGACGGTGAGCTGGACATCTTCATCGTCCCCAAACCAGCGTCCACGCAGGGCAGCCTTGAGCTGGCGGAATAAAAAGTAGTCGCTAGGAGCCAGATCTGGACTGTAGGGTGGATGGTTACGATCCTTGAATTCGCAATCAGGTAGGGCAGTTTGTGCAACTCTAGCTTTGTGGACTTTGAAGACGTTGAAGTTGATCATGGCGCGTGAGGTTTCTAGGGACCGAACGGGCAGACACCTTGATCATGGCCAAACTGTCGTGGATGATGTTGATAACACTTGCATGGGATATTACATGTTCTCGCTCGATTTCTTCGACCTTCACCCGTCGACTTTCGATGATCCTTCTCTCCACAAAGGCCACATTGTTCTCGTTGGTCACGTCTGACGGGCATTCTGGACGGGGATCATCTTCAAGGGACTCACAACCATGGAGAAACTCCCTATTCCAGCGAGCAATGGTTGCATAGGAAAGGGCGGTGTCGCTGTACACTGCAACCATCCGTTCATGGATCTCTTTTGCATTCTTGCCCTTCTTGGTCAAAAATTTGATCACTGCGGGGTGCTCAACTTTCTCCATTGTTGAAAAATTTGTGAATGATGATCTGCGATCAGCTACTGCTTTTTAAATAGATGAGGCAGGAACGTGTGGCTGCACGTCCTGACTTGTCATAACTTGTCCTAACACGCCCACAACAACCATTTCCCTTACTCTGTTTTGCCCTACCGATTCGCAAAAAATATTGACCGCCTCTTGTACTTATCACTCGCATCTTTATTTGTAAAAGGCATAAACGCATTGAACCCGGAAACGGCACTGCGACCTATCGAATCCCTACTAGTATTTAAATTAAGGCACTGCGCGGTAGCAGGTATCATTAGTTCATCAGCCTGTTTTCCTAATTGTTCCAGAGTAAGTTCTTTGTGAGAGGGAATTATAGGCGCGATGTTAGCCAGTAGAGACTAAATGTATTTGTGCCTCACAAGTTCTTTACTAGCCCCTACCTGCAGGGTAGTCCTTCATAGTTCTTCCAAATTAGTCAGCGTGGCAGGTGGAACGAGCTTCTCGAAAAGCTCGGGTCTGGTCTTATCGAAGAGTCCAATCACTTCCGTCTTCAAGAGAGGATAATTTTGGTCCGATAAAATGGTCTCCGGAAGACGATATACGGTCTCAGGAGGAAGTGAAACTAATACGTGGAAAAATTTAGTCTTCTCTTTTTTAATTCCGTAGATGTGAAGTTGGGCCTCCACAATTTTGAGTCAACCTGGGATCGCTGTTTCATTAAAGATAGGGGGCTAAATCTACCCCTAAGGCGGAGCTATCAAAAGCTGTGTATGTTTAACTTCTTACAGATCCCAAGTTTCTATCTCTCTAACAGGATATGCTTGTCGCAGCTTCGTGATACAATTCCTTTTAGTCAAAGGGTGGTCTAGTTACCTAGGTGCTTCGTAGACTCGCGTATCTTGATAAATCTATTCTGAGATGCGAATTGTTTCTTTATGGCTCTCTTATTAACACAGGTGTCTGTGACCTTTCGCGCGTTAGTACATTAGTGTTTCCGTGCGCATTTGCAACGGACGCTTGCCTTCTATATATATACTTTAACAAATATATTTACTTTCCTTATTTTTGTATTCAAATTAATAGATGCAAATGAATCTATACATTCTCATTTCCTTATTCCAAGTTTAGACATGTTATTTTATATGATTGGAATATGCTTGAATTTAATAAGACCGATGTGTATCCATTTTGTGAAGGTTTTTGCTGGGCCTACTGAAACCTCTAATTTGGTGCCAGTAGCCTACCTATTACATAATCCGATCACTACAAGACAATTCTCTAGTACCTTTCGGTAGCACGGCATTAAAGGGTAAAACACTCACGCTCCGCTAAGAGAAAAAACTTAAAACTACACTGGCTTTTGTTGCACTCAAGAATAGAACCAAATTTAACATAACTTGATCACTTATAATAATAATAATAATAATAATAATAATAATAATAATAATAATAATAATAATATATTTTGGCAGGAAAATCTTTTGAATTATTCCTTTGTTTTGTCATTCCTTCTCCTTCCACTATATTTTAACTCGTTTGAACGTGTCCCCTTAAAGGAGTTAGCAAGAAACTTTGTGAAGTATTGTTTTCATATTAACATGCGTTTAAAACATTCTCCATTTTATAGAATAAATCAAAATTTCTATCTTAATTTCAGAATCATTTTTCTAAAGTTTTCAAACCAATTTTCAGATATCAATCAGTTTCCTCTAATATCATTGTTAATAACTTTCCGCCTAATTAATTTTCATGGCCTCGACTGTATGTTTTTTCAAAGGCAATAGAATTTTGGATTTCTTTAATTATATTTCTCATTTTTTAAAACAATGGGGTGATTTTCTGGACATTGATTAGGCCAGAGGTTATAGTTTTTCTCGAGGTTTGTTTTATGTTTTGGAGAGGAAAGTCGATAATATTTTGCCATGTTTTTATGATTTGCTTTCCTCAAGTGTCTATAGGATTTTAAGTATATTAGCTGGTGAGTATAATGACCTAGAAAGTTAAGTTCTGAAACAAGAGTCTGTTCATTTTGTGAGTAAATAATAGTAAGAAATAAAAGCCTCAGAGAGATGGCTCCAATTTTTCGATTGTTTGTTATTTTCCTCACTGTTAAATTTGGAACTTTTCCAAATTTGGCTCCATAGACTCAGCATTCTGGTAAAGCCGTGCTTTCTCTTCTCTTTATTTTCTTTGTTTATATTTAAAAATTCCTTTAATGGATCTTCTATTAATCCTTCTTATAGCCTTTTTCTTTATCCCCTAGAAATAGAATCTTCTGCGGGTTTACAAGGGCATGTGATTAAATATTCCTTAACTCTGGTTCTAGTTTAAGTCTTATTACGCATTTCGTTTGTTCGTAGTGATTTTGTTTACTCTATTGTCTCACAGAGAACACATACAGACATATTTTTTGCAGTTACCAAATAATTACGTCACCTTTTTTATCTTATAAATAAAACAGCTAAATAAATAGTTCAATAAAAAGATTCAATTTATTATAAACCTTAAGCATATTTTTAACTTTAGTATAAATACACAAAATGAATAAAGATTATATACTTCAGTCTAAAATGACCTTTGGTAATTAAATCCTATTATATGTTTTAGGTTTATTTGTCCTATGTAAAATAATATTTATTTATTCACATGTATGGAACCAAGCTGCTTCCGAGAGGCATAAAAGTTTACACGATAAGGGTAACATATTTTCATGATAGTTTCAACCTAAGTTCTCTGTTTGCATATTCAGTTTTGCCTCGACCAAAAGGAAAAGGTGTTTTGTGAAACAGAATGCCATTCTTGCGTAATTGCAATTTCAAAAGTTCTCTACCGTCTCCTATCTTTGCCTTTTTTCTGTTGCTTAAATGTTTATGGGTTTTATTCTGTGGCGTTATCGAGTCAGCAATCTTCCATGCATAGATGATAATGTAAACGTTTTTGCCCTTTTGCGAATAAAACTGAGATACAAAAGTTTTAGGTGGGATTGGAGGTGATGCAGTCTCTTATCTTTAATGTACATCCTTTTTCTATCTTTATACATAGGGGTGCATACATATACAAATATATATGAGAGCTTTGGACGCTAAATGGAAGCTAAAAGATATTAATTTTCGATAAGGGTAATGCTATTCCCCTTACCAAAAAGAATTCTTCATTTTAGCATGAGAATTGCGCAAGTGAGGAAAGCAAATACATTTATGCCATATAAGACCTCTTTATTTTAATAAAAAGTTTGAGAATTGAAGCTTGATCCACAAAATCAGTATATTGCCAGAGATATTTATTTTCTTAAGTTTCATGATATGTATATGATTAAATGTTGCTGGCTTTAATTCCATTGAACATAATAATTTATTTAATGGCCTTTTATATGTCATGACAATGATAAAAATTCTCCATTACTGAGACTCTTTCATTTTAAAAAATCCCCAAAATAATTTAGGAGAAAATCTCATATTTATTAATGAAAAAAGCCAACGTTTTACCTTTCTTTCAAGCCAGTTCGTGACTTGGAATTCTCTGAGATCATTACCAATAGGAGGAAGTCATAAAGTTTGGCAATCGAGTAGCCCATACTTCTAGGTCATCATGAACTGGTAGTGCTTTAGTATCTTTAGAGGGATAAATGGACAAAGTTTCTGGTTAAAGTGCATCTCTACCCTTAAATACTAGTATTTCTTGGGAATATAGCAGCTCTTAACATGGAATTAGATACATAATACTCGTACTTCGAAAAGTTTAAAATGAATATAATTGACTTGTATAGCATTATCATATGATCTATACAGCCTCCATCAGGTTAACTTTAATTTTATGTAAGAATTATACATACACACGTTAATATATACAATTCATGATTAGCAGAAGGTAAATTATCGTGTCCTACGAAATTACGCAATTCCTCTCAGTTCTTAAAATTGCGCAGTTCTATTATGCCGCGCAACTCGATAAAATGGCATAATTACGTCACCTAAATTTTTTAGTGTAGCGTTTTTTATAGGTATTTTCACAAAAGGCCAGAAGTTGACGGTATGAGACAGATGCTTTAGGAACAGAGTATATCTAAAAAAGAGAGTAATTTTGTAGTTAAATTGAATTATCAGACCATCAATGTGAATATTATTAAAATCAGCAAATTATATCGTTTCTATATATTTTCGTTGCTATCCCTTTGGTATTGGATATTTTGGCATATTTTATAGTGTTTTCATATTTATTATAATCTCATTTTTTTAACAATTACTTTGAAATCCATCTTCGTGCGATTCCTTTAAATATGCCCAATTCTTATTAATGACAATCTGTTGTAGAATGTTTCTGCCTAGGTACAAACAAAGGACATCCTCAAAACCTAAAGTTTCGAATGGAGAACGCTGAGTGCATTTAAGCGAAAAGGACGGTTCTGAATATATTAGAGATATGACAGGGAAGTCCTAAATAAATGCAATCAGAACATGTGAGAATCTCCAAAGTTCCAGGACAAATGAACCATCGTATTTTGATTCTCGTCCCGGCACGATAAACTGCGGCTGTAAAGATGCGTATAAAGGAGTGATTTAATGTATGAGTAGGGAAGAAACAGCAATTTAAATTAAGTCCCACTTGGAGCAGCATAACTTCTTTAAAATGGGAGCAAAGATATATTTCGAATTTTTGTGTAGTTCTGAGTGTTGTGTTCCCTCTATAAACTTTCTTTAAAGCAGTAATGATTCGATTTATCTTTTACAAATTCCACCATGAATCCGATATTTGTTTTTTGTTTCAATTTTGACCAGTAGCATGTTGTTGACATAGGTTTCTGTTTTTACGCTGGTGTTTCTTCTCTCCTAATCCTAAGATAATGTTGCTCAAATTGACCTCTTAATTTAAACTGATGTTTCTTTCCTCCTAATTAATGAAATCACTTCCTCTTGTGCTAGGATAAAATTCACAATTGAATGCTTAGTATTACGTTAATTCGCATTTTCCTCGGAATTTTGGAATCCTTGTGACTGAAAGATAAATCCTTGCTACAATATTAAATGCATAGATCAAGAGTAACGGTAATCGAGGAGGGGCGGATGATGTTACATATGGGAGAATAGAAGAAATACTTAGTGATTGCATGAAAAAAATAACCAACCTAAAAGTGTAGTGGTATAAAAAAAAAACTTGGTTGTTCTATTATATGCGAAAATATGGCTAAAAACTAGTACATAATCCTTGTTAGCCAAAGTTTTAGTTTAATATTTATTCCAAGGCCGCATCAGTCAGGACTTATAATTAGGTGATCCCTGATAGAGAGATATATGAGAAATGGGAAAGTACATTTTCAGAGGTTCTACTTTGCTGACGAGAATATTCTCATTAACAAAATATCCCTCTACTTTTCCGGGAAGATTTTCATCCAAGCAATATATTTCGGGTAAATGGAACTAAGTCTAGAAATTTGAGATTTGTTGGGCGATAAAAATAATGTTTAAAATTTTATTTTTCTACTTAGAAAAAAAAGTAAACCACGAAGTAAAACCTCGAAAAGACATGATTTTATTGATGGAGGTAGCAATAGCCATGCGAATGATTGTTCGAAATACATAATGTAGCACATATGTAGTATCATTGGACGTTTCCTGAAAGATAATATCCAAAATTATAGTAACACTGATTCAGACGGTAACAACACCTCTAATGACTGAATTATTCCTCTCGTTTAATAAAAGGAACATTTATCTTTTATTCCGCTGAGAAAAAGAAAAGTTGAGACAATGTTTAAAAAACACTAGGACCCAGCCTGATCCTGATGTTGATTTAGATATTTGGAGAGTGTCATGTGTTTAGATTTTAAAAAAATTATAGGTTATGTGCATGGAATAATAAGACCGTACCTCTTAACAATGTTCTTAATTGGTTTACATATGGGTACCTTTAGAGAGGTAAAACATTTGGATGAAACTAGCATTGAAGTACAATGGTGGAATCATTTACAACTGACGCATCTGCCTACATAATTTCGCATAAGAAATGGTGAAAAGTAACTAACAACCAATGCTGTATTCTGCACTAAATTGAGGATTGGAATTAATATAAACTAATTTTCGACACAATCTAGGAATTTGGAGCTGTGTCCTGTCTTCCTTCTTAAATCGAATATTAATTCGAAGGGAGTATCATAGTTATTATCAAACCACCAATTCTCGTTTTCTTTTAGTAAAGGAAACTTTTAATTAATAAATTGTTAAATACTGTTCCTTTACCTAACCCTTTTGTTAAGAAATTTTAAAAAATATGTTAGATCCATACAAGCTCACATTTTAGCTCAATATTCATGGTAACTCTAGTGTTAGTTATAGTTTTACTATTGATTAGGTTCTATTTTTCTCTTATTCATTATTTACTGGAGGTTTCATTTAAAGTTGAGGATATAAAATATAATTAAGTAAATCCCGTTGAAATTTTAAATCTTACCAGTAAAAAAGTTGAGACTAAACCAGGATTTTTACCTAAATAATCCAGTCCCAATTTCTAACGCCTGATTTTATTTGCAGGTCCTAACGGTTGCCCCAGACGACGAGGAAGACAAACTTACACTAGATTTCAGACGTTGGAACTGGAAAAGGAATTTCACTTCAATCATTACCTCACAAGACGACGAAGGATAGAAATTGCGCACGCACTCTGCCTCACGGAAAGACAGGTTGGACACAAACATTAGTAATGAATATGAAAATTAACCAACAGGAAAATGAAAATATCAATCCAAGCACATTCGAACTATATTTGCAAGTTCATTTTCAAGAAAAATAAACTTACAAATATAGTGGGTTAATTTTCATATTATTGCTTTCCTCACGTGTCACTTTGTGAGTTCTTTCATTATTAGTATTGAAATTGAGGTGATAATATAGTTCCTCTAAACATTTATGAAAGCAATACACTAGTTTAAACATAAAACGTTGATGATGCATCTTTTAAAGATTATTATTGGTCACGGTAAATTTTAAGAGAAAATGATGAATATGGTTTCATAATTAATTTAAACACTAGTTTTAATAGTTAGGCACAGTTTAACTATTCCAACATTACTTGAAAGATTAGGTGTAAAGTAGCTAATAAATTTTTTTGCCTCCTGTACAAAGATTGAAAAAGTCCAATAATCGCCGCAGAAATCTGATAATTACATTGCAATTAATTGCAAACAATAACAAAATATAGGCCCAAATTCAAAAAAGATAAAATAGACTTGAACTGAATGCAAATTATTTGCTTTTGGAATTACTACACATTGAGAGAGTAGAATGGATAAAGCTAAGAAAAAAAGAGAAAGGTAAAACAATACTGAAGTTTGAAGTAAAAAATATAACCTAAATTTCGTTACAAACAGAAATGATTTCCTTATTCATTTAGAGGATGTTACAACGACATGGAAAGGAACAATTTTCATATGCTTAATGTAAGTCAAGTCTCAAAGCTCTTTATACTCGAAAAAAATTAAATGTGTCACAGATGAGCTATCCAAGTTGGATTTTGGTCTCAGAGGTCTTTTCCAATATTCTGAAAGAGCTAGGCGAATTGGGTTACGTTATTAATGTCTTGTGCTTGGCGTATATATAGATTTCCCAAGATCAAGGATATTATACCTCTGGTTAAAATAACTCTTTTTTTTATAATGGCTTAAATGGATGTAAAAATATGGTTATTGTTCGGTTGTTAAGTTTAATTATACTTCCCTTCAGCAATTGAGATTCTAGGTTTTATTGGAATTTAAAAGGTTTTTCATACGAAATATGAAAGTGTTCTGCACTTTCTTAAAAAGATAATTTTCTTATGAATACTAATTTCTTAAAAAGAGATAAAAGAAATGGACGATTCTTCACCTGGGAATTGGCCCTATTATACATGCAATCGTGTGCTAAATGAAATGATAGAGTTTCTTCCATGAAAAATCTAGAAAAATATTTTCTATATAGCATATCTAAAAAAGAAAAGGGCATTTTTTCTTTGTTCAAATACCAAATAAGTTTGATAAATATAATTAAAATTTACCCTTAATAAACCACTTCTACAAAGAAGGAATACCATATTCCTTTTAAACAAACATCAAGTACCAGCATAAAATGTACCGAAACATATCTCCGCTTAACTTAAGCTTGACTCATTTTTAGCTTTTGCAACTAAATTTAATTTAAGAAAAATGAAAATACATTTTTGACTTGCATTTTAACCAATTATTTTTTTAAATACTTTGAAGACTTGGGGCAAAGAAATTTCTAAGTTTAATATAAAAAATATACAAATACAGTCTAAAAGTGCTGTCTCATTTATGGTTGGGACAAAAAAATGGATATAAGAAATGTCTAGATTCAGACATTATATATTCATTAACTGTACTAACGTGAAATATTTCTTTAAAATAAATTTTACAAAAATCACTAGTCATTCCTCCACTTTAATTTGGTGAAATATCGATTACAGTCTTGCATTTCTCGAGAAGATATTTATTTATCCGTTTGCCAACATATATTAAACTTTAGCTGCTCGCCTATAATATGGTATTATTATATGAATTCATTAATAATTAGTTGTGTACCGGACATGAATCTTGTAATAATATGAATTTGCCTATGAATGTAATATAATTTCCGTTATAGTTTTTGTGGCTCCCTGACTAACTGAGGCCAAATTATCCACCTAGACGGCTAGATTTTACTAGATTTTCAGAGAAAACATATTCAAATTAATCCCTTCCTGCCATCTTTCCTCTTTCTCATTTCATCCAACCCTTTCAATAACTTCTAGGCTTCTTCTTCACTGCGCTATCTCCCACACTCTTAGTGACCCCTTTCTCCTCCTTCTTTTCCTACTACTTATATATCTACTATAATGTCTCAGGTGGAGTTACAAAGTAAAGAATCTTCTATGTCCTCTAAAAAAGGTGTTATGTAGTGTAACATAGGTAAAAATAGAGTAGCTAAGATCTATAAGATTGCCTGCCTTCTCAGCCCGAGTAACGGCAGGTGAATAGAGAGCTATATATCTTTCCTACATTTAAACTTCATCCATCTTTATTACTTTCTTTACAAATTTTTCCTTTCAACCTGTATGGTAGAGATGCCATTGATGGTTTTCCACTCCTATTTCTAAGTAGCAAGACTATCTATCTTCTCCTTTTTCATTTTATATGAAGTCATTATCCATCACTACATAAATATTCATTTACTTAACCATATCTAGGAAATAGGTATTTAAACTTTACTCTATGTGCAAGCATGTCTCTTTTTCTTCTCACCTAGAGATCCATAATGTCACTCTTCTACAATATTCTAATCGAGGTTTACTTACAGTTTTCCGTGGAACCCAGCCATCACATGTCCAGTGTTCTCCAGTCTTACAGTTATCACTGGATGTCTATATTGAGACTGAGCCGATGTATCTTAACTTCACCTCCTTCCTTCATCTTATACCTCTTGTAGCAACCATCATTGTTTCCCCTCGTTATCCCTTAGAATTATTTATCCTGTCTTGCTGTTCACGCATTCATTCCACCCCTTTATTTCGCCGTGCACACACTCAATAGTTTTATGAAAATATTCGTGAGGCACAGAAACTCAGGCGAGAACGCAACAGGCATCATCTAGCCAGTATTTTGTTAGCAATGATACGACTGTTGCCTGCCTAGTTTAAACCTTGGCAACGCATGTGTACAATACTTGTCTCAAATCATCCCTTTAGGCTCACACAAACCATATCGTTTCGGAAAATAAAATAATACACGGACACAAATTAAACTTGGTTGTCATCTCTCATCTCCATAAATACATATATATTTAAAATTTACCACTCCTAGGAAAATATCATCATCAATTTTTGACAAAGGTATTCTCTCTTGATTGTCCTATATCGCTAATCCTATCCATCAACATCCTTTACTTGAGCATACATCCCAAAATAATTATATTTCCGCTTTCTCTCTCTTCTTGAAATAACTGTTCTTGATTCCTCTCCTCCAATTCCTTACCAGCAATTCTTCTTTATACGCCTCAATATTCTCATTAACGTGTATAGAACTTTCTTTTTAATTAGTGTGTTCCAATCTCACGTCAAACATGATGCTGCTCACCTCATTCTCAACAAACCTAACATGGCCCTAAACGAATCACCGAGATTCCCCTCATTTCTCCCGTTGTTTTTGAAAGGTTGATATCCGACAGGATAATTAACCACATTTCCTTCTCAGGCATTGATGAGTCTTCACACTGACAATATAAGACTGGTTTCAGCACTAAATCTGTAAACGTCCCTTATCATCTTTCTCAATCTGCGCACGCTCTCCAGTCGTACATTCTGGTTCTTGAAGATAACCTGGCAGACTTTACTCTGTCGAAAACACAGCTTCCTTCATTCTAATCTATAATAATTGCTGGTTATCTTTTGACCCATCTAGACCCACTCTTTACTGATTTTTTTCGCGTTATTCAGCACACAATAAATCGCTTACTATTGAAACTGAACCTGAAGATTTGTTGTTACAAATTTCTTGGTCCATGCGATCGCTCCTCTTTCGTATTATCTTCTTTCTCTTATCGTTCGAAAACTCAGCTACACTAAAATTAAAATTATCTTGATTTATACTCCGTTCAACGTGGCTCTTTGCAAAGTTATTGTTTCTTGTCTTAGCCGCGTACCACAACATTTCTCTTGTTGACATTTGAATAGATGGAAGACACCGTTGACTGTCAGCGTTTTTAGGAAACTAAGGTTATTCCGGCCTAATAAACTTCTCAGGTTCTATAGAAATCCTTGTTATATTGACTTTCTGCTTTTTTGAAACTCTTCTTCCCTCTATGACCCCTTTAACTTATGCAAAACCTACTAGCCCTTGTTTTTCTCCATATGACTCTTTTTCCTCGTACAACGCCGGTTCTCCGTGAATTATACTGTCATTCTCTCAGGTTCAATGTTGTCTTTAAGATTCTTCTCATCTTCAGGATTCTAGACACCACTGCACCATCCGGCGTTTCCTCTCAAGAAATATTAATACACGAAATTAATTCTCTCTGTTTAATAAAGTATAGCTTAGCTCAGCTCAGAAATAATTTAAAGGATTATAAGTGAGATAAAACTAAGTAAAGCAGACTAGTCCCAAGCTAGTTTTAAAGACGCGTAAAATTATCAACGTTACAAAATATATTATAACCATGTTAAACTCCACGGGTAGTTAGTGAGCATAAACTTTTAAATTTTTATTTGAATTATGAAAAAGTTCTGTGGCAATTAAGGAAAACCAGTGCATGGTTTACCGCTAGTTTAAACTAGAGCTACATAAAGTAATATCTCCAAACGTTTTCGGTTTTAGCCTCATTTTTATAATTCTTCATAATATAAGAAAAACATTTTTATATTCATGCCCTAATATATCAATTTTTCACTTTAAATTCTCACTAGAGTGGTACATTTGTTATGTTTGTCATCTGAAGCTTTACAACTTACATATCCATTAATACTGCACCAAAGTTGGGACCAGTAAATTCGCATACTACCTTCTCTTACGACTTACATGCTAAACTCAACACCTCGCTATTTATTTACTCATGTATGTTCTTATTATCTCAGAAACCTTTCTACAATTAGTCTGTCTTACCCGTTCTACTATGATTAACGGGCAATTTCATGGTCTTGAAACTTTGTCCTCTTGCAGCTCTAATCCATTCTCACCTCAAACAACACATCATATCTATACTTTCAATCATTTCTAGACGAATACCCTTTCAAACCCTTCAATAAATATCTCAAAGTATTTCTCATTTGCTATATCATTTACCATATCGAATGCTTAAATAAAAAATGTAAAATCTTTTTCAAAATTACTTCGTAAGACAAGATCATCAGCATACCCATCATAGACGGTACAGCTAGCTGACCAAACTTTATAGACCACAAATCCATCTCCCTCATTCTTACTAGTATTTTTCTAAGCTGTTCGCTATTATAAATATTAAAAATCTACAATCACATCATATAGCTTTTCGTCACACCATTTATTTTGTCCACGTTAACAACAAACGGACGCTTTGCCTTCGACAAAAACGTTTTTTTTATCCACCATCAAGCAATTTGCCATCTACTCGAGACATTCCTACAACATGCCTTTGCGATTTTTAGCAAAACGAATATACACTTTTATCTATATCCATAAACTAACTAATAACGGCATAAAAAAGACAATGGATTTATCAGATAAATTATTGCGTTTAAAACTAACCCTCCCATCCCCTATCATTTCAATGATTATACCTGTTACATGATCTATCATATTTTTTTCTTATACCTTACCAACAAAATGAGAAGGTTTATTCTCCACTTAACGCTTGTAATCACCCTTCTCTCTTTTTGCAGTGACACTATCAGAATATACTTCAAAGCCTACTTAAATGTTTCACTTTCAAAAGTACCATAAAACTAACACCACAGCAATTCTCTTACGTAGTAAATTCTATGTTTTAGTATTATGAGTTCTATATCATCCACTAAAATGGCTTTCCATTTTCATACATTTGGCCGTAGTATAAAGCTTTTCCATACCTATCAATTCTATAACTTGATAAATTGAAATTGCTTATACCTAGATAGCTAATCCTTTTCTTTACTTAGATTATAAAGCTCAACAAGGTATTCTCGCCATCTTCAGTAAAACTGTTTTAGCGCTCAGAGGTACCTTGACATTTTTATCCGATCATAGACACAGAAACTTCGATCGTTTTCTTATCTACAGCATCCAAAATAACTTCAGTTTTCCTTAGGGATCCTATATCCCACTTTCTTCCAAATTCTTAATTCAATATTCTCCCTCCTTGATTGATCCCCTACTTCCTTGCTCCGTTTTCCCTCTTTAATGCTACCTCATTTGCCATTTAATAATATCAATCCTCTAGAAATGTACTTCGCGCTTCTTTTCTATCGCATGTCTTACATCAACATTCCACTATTCATTCAGCATTGCACTTTCCTTTTACACTTTTAACAGCCCGCAGAAATGAGTTGCAGATCCAACCGAATTTGGGGAGATTTGTTCTATATTTATATTTATACTAGATATGTGGTAGTAGGATAGCCCTACCCTCGTCCATGCTTTAATGGGTATGGTTTTTAGAGCATTTTCTAGTTAATTCACTTAATCTAAATTCTTGTCTGAATTGGGCTAGACCAATGGTATTATACCAACTATGAAGGTAGAGTCAATTTGGAAAGTTAAGTTGAAAGGAAAGTTAGATTTGATTGCTGAATTGGAAGCAAACAAAAAAATAGGTATAATAGGCCATATGCCTTGAATACCTTATGACTCACAAGACATTTAACCGTAGTATCGTAAATTCAGAATAGAAGGGGAGTCTACAATATAGTTGGCAGGGATAAATAACAAAGAGAAGCACATTATATTTCTAGACCTCTCGCAAGAACGCACAGATAGATCTCTAAGGAGATGTGTATCACATTCCAGCTATCCTGTAATCAAGTCGTTGATGACTTCCTGGGAGCAAACATAAGCTAAATATACGAGAACAACTATCCAGATGGGATTTGATGCTCACACCACAAAAAAGGATCTAGTTTTGAAATAGTCCTGTTAAAATAATTGTTACGCTTTTAAAAGAGGACACAATCATAGATTTTAAGCGGTTAGATACGTTTCCATTGTTTTAACATATAAATATGTGTTTACATTGTAATATTAATCAATGTGGCCGCCCTCGACGGCGGGCACACATTCCAAGCGAGACCTGAAAACCGCGCACACGTTGCGGATGAAGTTTTCCCTTATGCTGGCCCACACGCGTTTGATGGAGGATGTCAGCTGGTCGACTTTGCTTGGGTGGCGTTTGCAGACCTTGCCCTTGACATGAACTCACACATTGTAGTAAATGAGATTGGGTTCAGGCGACTGCCAAGGCCTAATTCCTTTAACCAGAAGTTCATGTTCAATCCGAACTACTCTTGCACTCTGGTTGAGTCACTTTCCAATCTCAAACTTTTTGAAGCCCTGGCACAGAAGATTATTGACATATACTGAAAAAGTAGAACATGTGATCTGTTTGACGAAGTTTTACTATCACACACATACTCGAAATTACGCATACCTGAGTGACCAAGAATACCTCAGGAAAAAATGGGTGGGGTATGAATGCGAGCGATCAAGAATAATGGGAGTCAAATTAAGATTAGAAAAAGTGACGTTCATTAGGTTATAGTCAATGTAGTTTGCGATGGTAGAGATAAGGGGTTCAAGAATGAATCGAGACCTGTGCTGGTAGAAAATATGAATAAGTATCAGTTGAAAGTTACAAGGATATAAATGGACGAATAAGTATAGGGCATTTTGTTACATCTGATGAGAATGAGAGCGTGGTAGGTTTCTATGGCAGAATAAGCCTGTATATTAGCAAACCGTGCTTTCAACAAAAAAAGATGTAATGGTAAAACTTGGTTAGGCAAAAGAAAATATTGTAAATTTATGGTCAAGAGGGATTTTCTTTGGCGAGAAAATTATTCTGGTGGATACTTTCAATTCAAAGGTTGGGTTATAGAGTAGGACTGCCTGAGTGTTCTTTTAAATTATGAATTGATTACTGGTTGGAGGGAAATTTAGCTTGTTCAAAACTGTGGGATAATCTAGGTAGATTCCCTTTCTGTAAAATTTTGAAATTTAAATTCCAGGATGTTAACAAACTCCTTTAATATGTCATTTTGTAATTCATTACTTCAAAACATTTTCAATATAGCTTCCACAAAGGGATGAGATAAAATATGTAATTTCTGTTGTCATTACTTGCGAACTTGTAGCTATTGGTATAGAGTTTGCAGTCTTAACCATAAACTCCCAGCGAACTCATAATCTGCTGTAGCCTTTTAAAACGCTACCCCCCACTTTCAACTGGCTGAGAAATGTAAACCTTGACCAAAGCTCTATCTTTCTGGTGGACGTTTCCTTGTTAGTCTCACCCATCCCAAACATACATGATACTACAAAGGGTTGCATTCTGGGGAGTTGGTAGGCCACAGGCAGAAAATGAAGTGGTCAATTAAATTGTCTGACAACCAAGAGTGGATTATTCTGCTGCGGCCATATCCTGGAGCAAAAGGTAACACCAACTCTTCTACGCACTTGATGTAACCCTCCGTAATGAATCTGAGGCGTTCATGAAAAATAAACGGAAGAATAACTTGTCATAAGCTACTGATCACCCCTAACACTATGATGTGGCAAGTAACCGAGTTCTTCATGCCTCTCAGTAGATCTGTGAGACAGCAAGCCAGCGGTTGTTTTGCGATTTCAATAACTAGTCCGGGCAGAAGTTATTCTCGTCTGCGAAGAACCAAATCATGCCAAGGTTGAGTGGATACTTCAGTTTGTTTACAAGCTTTGTAGCACATTTCTATCTTTTGCCCTTCAAATTCTACTACAAAATCTTACCCTTTCTCATTTTGTATGAGTACTAGCGGATTTCATCATGCACCTACTGCCGATTGAAAGACTCTGACTACCCATTTTTCATGCCTATGAACCTCATTGACTCGATTAGATCATGATCAATGATGGCCTGGATCTCCGCCATAATTCCAAGGATTCTTTTCCCATCAAAAAGCTTAATGTTTCCAGGCCACCATATTGTCATTATTACAACTTAGCTCATTCAACTATTTTCTGATCCTCTGAACTGTCCTCAGATTGACAGCTAAGCACTCGGAGATCTTCGTATTGGGAGCTCAAAGATGAATTCCAAGAAGCACATCTTGCTTTTGCAAATTTTGGAAGATTGATTTCAGCCATATTATTGCTTCCTTTACAAAGAAGTCAGAAGTGAGTCTTCTATGAGAGGAAGAAGAGAAAGTCAATGCCAGATATAACGCTAAAACGGAATAAAAAGTTGCAAACGGAGGCACATTACAATCCTTATCGTGTATGATATAACCATCCTTTCCAATTATTGAGATTTTATGATTTTCATTTTACTGGAATCATACTTATCTCTTTTCTAATCTCCCGTTTACCAGCCGAGGGAGTTTGCACTTGATAGTTACAATACTACCACAGAAGGCCCTGCTTTCATTGTATAGTAAAGGAGAGTTACATTTCCTCTGCCCCAATTAATGGTTTCTTTTAATTATTTCATTCAGGATCACTTTTCACCGATTTTCTTTTCCCCTAACTTTTCCCCTTCCTTTACGAAACACTTTTAACAAAGATATTTGAAGATGTGTACCTATTGATCTTTGTCTTTGAGTTTTATTCAGCCAAACATTTAAATATTTCTCTTCCTGAGACCCTCCTCATTGTGGACTCTCTGTACAGTTAGCACAACAGCTCTATGACAGCTAAACTTTCTTTGTTCCTGACCCTTTGATATCCGTATGATCCTCTTGGTTGCTAGACTTAAGTTACTTCTTTTTATTATTCAGTTTTAGCTGCACACAAACACTATACACACCTGTTTTGTTTTATGGAGGAGATATCTTCAACTTCAGTCCAAGCGTCCTCCTTTCTTAGCCGAGCTATTGACCAGCCCTGGCGAAGTTAAAGTTACTTTTGAAAACGCAAATATCGGTCGGCTCTCTTTTGAACAAACATCTGTTTTTCGTCTTGCTGCGATATTATACCCCGTGGTTTGCGACGGCTCTTCACTTAAAAGACGTTTGGATTCATTTTATATATTTCTTTCTTCTCTTTAAACCCAACTTCATTTTCTTCCTGCCTCTTTTGTATCTTCTACATATATATATATATATATATATATATATATATATATATATATATATATATATATGTCTAAAGGGTATGCTAAAGAAACATTATCTATCATATCTTAAATCAGCTATGTGAATAAACCTGAACTTTTAAGTCCACTAAATTCAGTTTTCCCAATCGGTATTAATTAGCTTCTCATATGCTCTCAAATTATTTAATTGAACCATGACATGATATATGTTCAAAGATTCGTTCTTTATTTAAATCTCACAAAGGTGGCATTATCCTGAGAGATTTTTTTGCTATAACATAAATTATGTACACTTGTTCACCCCCAAAATATAAATCGGTTTACAAAGATAAGATACTATATTTGGATCATAAGTCATTGTAAATGTATTCATCTTAAATTTTGTTCCCTAATAAATACGATAGGCAAAATGTTGAAAGAGATGAGTAAATATATAAGCGTTAAATGGTCGGGGAAGCCAAAAAAAAATTAGAATACCATGGAAGATTCTTTTTTTCATCGAAACATCCGTAGATGAATCATATTAACCTAAAGTTCGGGTATAGTATATAAACTTGTTTTAGAACCTGATTTTCTACTTCTTTTAATCGAGGAGAACTGCATTATTCAATCGTTGTCACTGATACAAGGCAATCTCCGTAATGAAAAAATAAAATAAATATATAGATATCAGCTAAAATATAGGAGTTATCTAATTTATTTGTTTTCAGTCATCCCTTAATAACGCCCTTGATCTTTAATTAGAGTCATGGAATAGCGTTATAATTTATTACTATATTTTATCTCAAAATTGCATTTACATTATCAAAAATGAGAGAGGAATAGAATGAATTAATTAGTACTCCTAAGAACTCACCTCCAACTAGTAAGCAAGACTATTTTATTTTATTTTAAATTCGTTTTAAGTTAATAAAACGGTAGAATTCAATACATTAATATACTATGGTTTATTCCTTTAATTTTTTGTTCAATTTTAGGGCTCTGAGTCTTTTACCGTGGCTAGCCTTAGTCCTACCGAGCCGCAAAATATTTCTTCCAAGGGGTAATTGAGTCTTTAAAAGAGGGGCCACTAGCACTTCAGCATCTGATGACGTGCCAGAAATCAATATATCCTGAGAATAGTTTAGCTCAAATAATTTCGCCTGTTAGTCAAGACTTTTCTTGCTTAAGTTATCTCTAAATTTACAAAGGAAAAATAGGGAGTGCCTTTTTGTTAACTGTCGTCTAAGTCTTTCAAGACAAAGTTATTACCGACTTTACCTAATTGCCGATCCTTATCTAGCATGATCATAAATATATTAGAATATAAATTAAACTTCATGCCTTCCAGCTTTAAGGAGTGTATACTTATTTGTGTACAGAGAATAAGCTCATTATGGTGTAATAAATTCAAGACACAGTACCCCATTGTAGCCAATGTTGTACGGGTGAGGGAGAGATTTTTAAAGGAAAGTATATAAATGTTTCATAGGTTCTGCAAAATGTACTAAAGTTTTTAGATATAACTCTGTTTATATAATCCCTAGGAGTACATTTTAAGTATCGTTTAATGTAGTATGAAGTATTTTAGAATTTTTTTAATATTAAGTCACTAATGTAGTCAAAGTTAGCATATATTTTCAAGCATTATCATGTTTAGAATCTTAACATCATATCAACCCACCCATTACAGCGTAGGAATCATCAAAATTGAATACATTTCTCTCTCTGTTTGTTTTAATATATATATATATATATATATATATATATATATATATATATATATATATATATATATATATATATATATATATATATATAAATATATAAGGCGGTGGTCAAAATCAAATTATTAGTTGTCGATAAACTTTATCTGGTGTAGCGAAATGGTATCCCCTAGTGGCCTTCTTATTTGTAAAATTTAACTGTGCTACTCAAGTACGTGCTCGTTATCCATAAGGTGTTAGTCTTAGCCACTTGAATTGATCAGACCTAAAAGATAAAGAAGATACTTCTTCAAGATAACGTTATTAGTCTTGTGTTTTTAATTTCCCATGGGACAGTTCCTATATTATTTTCCAATTTACGAAGGTTTGGGAACTGAAAACAAAAGTTTTGATTGATAGAACAACTTTTTTATTCCCAAGTACAGGACTCTCTCAAAGATTTTGTTTTTTATTAAATATCCGCGTCTACACTTACACAAATCCACTAATGTTTGGTGAGGTCGATCCTTAGTTTAATGTCCTATACTTTGGCAAATATTAGGATACTTATATTTGGCAGGTCATTTAGAACTTTCCATTAGGATTAGTTAGTCATGCAGCATTTTACGTAATTATACAGATCGTAAAATGTCTTGAACTTGGTAACAATTTGTCATATTGAAAAAAGGAGATTTTAAAAGATGCAGCAAACATTGAAGAAAAAAATATGGAAAAATTTTAAATAATTATCTGTAATTTTTCTAAAAGTTAATTCGACCAAATTTCGATTCATGTTTCACTTTCGGTTGGGAATATCTCGGAAATATCCATTTTTAGGGATCACTGTGGTCGTGCGTGAATTTGGATTTATTTAAAATTCTTTTTCAGGTAAAAATATGGTTCCAAAATCGTCGCATGAAGTTGAAAAAGGAGCTACGTGCTGTGAAAGAGATCAATGAGCAAGTGAGACGAGAAAGAGATGAACAAGAGAAAATGAAGCAGCACCAGGACAAGGACAAGGTGAAAGACGCTCCTGGTAATGGTGGAACTGCTCCCAACGGTACTCCCAATGGCACAGGATCCACGCCTCCTCCGCTCAATGCTACCTCAGGGTCTTCGGTGGCCCCTCCTCCTTCAGCTGGGCCCGGACCACTCGGTGATGAGACCAAAATGGTAACCTAACGCCCTTTTGGGCTCGAAATGCACTAAAGAGGGCGCCAAAGTGGCTCTGAAACGGGCATGTGCCATTTCCCGTGGTCCAAATCCACGTAAAACTTTAAAATTTTACTTCTCTCGTAATATTAATGTTTTTTCAACTACTATTTAAAGAAGCGGGATTCCTTCTCTCAAAAAAGTGACTCCGTTTCAAAAATGCATCGTGACTTGAACGTGTGTAAAGCGAATGCAGAAAACTCCTGTTAGGTCGAGAGTCAAAATTCTCTAATGAATCTCAGTCCGAAAGCATGGAAAAAGTTATAGTTGTAAAAAAACTACTTTCACTATGGTCAATTTACTGACTAAATTCCAATGAGACAATTAAATGGTACTAGTTTACACATTGAAATGGATGATGTAACTTGAAGAATGTTACATTCTGTATAGATAACCCCCAAATATCTTTTGTAAATTACTCTTACAATTTATGTAAATGATTTCTGTAAAATGTCTTAGGATATATATTATTTCATACTTCCAAGAATCTCCCGTTGTTATAAAAATGCCCAAACTTTTCACTAGACACCTTCTCTTAAATCTTTGCTCAGGGTTTACTTGCAATGAGACAAAAGAAACTTCTATGAACTTTCCGACTTTCTTCAGTTTCTTGGACATACAACACATCCTTCACACCTTCTCTCTATCTTCGCAAAAAGTACAGAGAAAAACAATTAAATTTGGGGCCTTGGAAAATAGCAAACTTGAGCAAGGGGCGAGAGAGGAGAACACAATGTTTAATATAAAAACAGTCCCTGATTTATTCCAGCAACAAATTTGAATGAGAATTTCTCCAAACAAGGAACTTAAATTATTTTATATACGATTACCTTCCACGAAAACCATTCAGGAATGCTTTCAGGCTAGAGAGGATAATAAAAGGAAACAGGAGTCCAATCGATAAATGGAATCACATTTTTCTGTTTTGGGATGAAAGAAGATGGAACAAAAGGGTGAAGAATGATGAAAGACAAAAAAAACATGAATAATTGTGAAATAAAGGCCGGAAAATTGTGAAAGTTGTCGATTCACTGTAAGCCTTTTTTTTATAAGCGATCGTTATAACTTACATGACAAAATTTAACATCAGTAGCTCCATCTTCAGACTAACAAATATTCTCTTTATATGTCAATAACCGAATAAGTTAGTGAAAAATGTTGATCCAATAAAAATAAACTACATCAAAGTAGAAGGAATGGCCATAAAAGTTTCAGTGAAAAGCATTAGAGAACAAACATTACAGTTTTCACACTTAGAAATTTGGAAACACTCTTTGTTAATTTACTGATTCTTCCAATTCCGCTTGTGGGATCAATTTTATGGTTTTGACTTTAAAATTGGCAGTTAAAAACATTAGAATCCATTAGGGCGAAATTTGCATAACTATAAATATGTGAATATATCCACTCATACATACATCGTTACGCTACAGGAATAGATTCTCCTCTCTTTTTTTTTCTCGCTCTCTCTCTCTCTCTCTCTCTCTCTCTCTCTCTCTATATATATATATATATATATATATATATATATATATATATATTCATATATATTAATAAAGATGAGGGATGGAGAAAGAGAAACGTTGGAAATAAACATTCCCTGAAACTTGTACTTTTCATTCACTAGCTCTCATTAAAGTTTCCCGCTCTCTCTCTCCCTTTCACACACACACACACACACACACACATATATATATATATATATATATATATATATATATATAGAATATGAAAACCTACATATTCGTTTCAAACATTATATTTGACGAATGTCTCAGTCCCTTATGGAAGCGATCTCCAGTAACTAAGAGCATTAAAATAATGCAAAGAAACTATAAGTCAGATGTATAAAATCTTAAAGGGGTTAAAACAACTTGAAAACCTCCGGAAAAACAATGTATTTTATGAATACATGGGTCTTCATATTCCTAATACGTCTCACGTTTTCTATCCGTATACCTATCACCCGTATATATATCACCCATATTTACTTAACTAATTATATATATATATATAATATATATATTATATTTATATATATATATAGTATATTTATATATATATATATATATATATATAATGAATAACCTTTATGATTTTGAAAATAATTAAGTCTTAAATTTCAACTTTATGTAAGCATACGAGTTTCCTGAAATGACATGAATACGTAAAAATAAGCCTATGCTGAAATGAATCCACGTAGAAATAATGTTGATAAGCATCACTTGTTTGCAATATTAGTATTTAAAAATAGTTTAATTAATTCAGCTCTTACTACTGAATTTAGAAGATAAAATACAGATCGGCAGACCGACTCGTATCTTGGGTAGTTTCTTAATGTGCACACCACGTCGACAAAGCGATTAAATCCAGACGTATATTTCTAAGGGTAATGCTCTCAGTTACATAAGATAATTGTTAGCTCCCTACAGAGACTATATTTTCCGCTTCAAGCGCTGATAAATTTGGGTTGAATCATTGTTTCTCTTTTTTTATTAATAATTAGATCCTTCTTTACGCTGATTTTCCTTAGAAGATAAAATAAATTACATATATCAATTCGGTGCGCCGTCGCTTATAAGGGAAGTGCAGCTCATAGGAAAGATATGTTGATCCTGGGTCTTCTCGCAGACACTGAAAAATAAAGATTAAGAGGGAAAGGTAAATCTCAACAAATGTTAAGATTTATATGCAGGATTAACTCTCAGTTTAACAAAAATGAAAGCAGTCCTAAAGCTGTCCTCTAATTAACTTGGAACCATCCGGATTTTCTTCCGCTCTGATATAATCAGTCGTTAACATGCATATCTTTAAGTAAACCAATGAATAAAAAGCTTTAATTTATTTCACCTCTAGGTAAATTCTCTCTTCGTTTTCGTTATATTTCATGTAATTCGTTGAATCCTGTTATTGTTAAATTCATGGTAAATATTTTATCGAACTATTCATCATCATAGAGGAGATATTTTATATTAATTTTAATATGTCTTTATATTTGAAAGGGCCGTTTGTATGTGAATGCTAATCATAAACCCAAAGAATAGAGAGAATAACGCTCTACATTGACCTAATAATTTTTAAAATAATATTAGTGAACATATGAGGGCATTATCCACTTATAATTTGTATATATATATATATATATATATATATATATATATATATATATATATATATATATATGTATATGTATGTATCTATCTATCTATCTATATATATATATATATATATATATATATATATATATATACATATATATGCAAGTACAAATGTAAATAATTTACTTAAATTCATTTGCATGATGACATTGTCTAACAACAGCCGTAAAGATTTCCAATTAATAGGTTAAAATCTGCCAACATCATTTAAATGGATTTTTCCCTCATAATTAACATAGGAAGAAAGATCATAAAAGAATGCGGCCAATATTTTCAACCATACGCAGAAGTAACCCATATGACATTGTGCGAGTGAAAGAAACGATAAATGCCCTTATATTTTCTTCTACCCCTTTAAAGGATTAGTTGAAATTATTTAGTTCATTAGAATGATTAATGTAGTTTGGCTCTCAAGTAATTAAATTTATTTCTTTACATGGGTGCATAGATCGCTAATCAATATAACCAAGGAAGTTTCCTTTTGTCTGTTTACGCCAAGTTTGTAGCTCTTGGCTCTGCCAATATTAAGATCTCCCTATATTTAACTAATCATTGATCTTAATTCATTATGTGCAATACATTTTTTATTTAATTCAAGAGTATATAGAAAAGCTTTAATTTGTATCAAATATTTT
The DNA here is from genome assembly GCA_963969495.1 of Ceratothoa steindachneri. NCBI lineage: Eukaryota > Metazoa > Arthropoda > Malacostraca > Isopoda > Cymothoidae > Ceratothoa > Ceratothoa steindachneri. The sequence continues at coordinate 159,479,763 of OZ018326.1, forward strand.
GTTGAAAATGAAAGGAACCTCTCTCTAGTGCGAATTATTATCATAAAGTACTTACAACTATTTCTTTAGTTTTCTTCAAGTCGGTAAAATTAATTTTGGAAGAGAATTGTATCAAGAATTACTCCTCCTGCCATACGTGTGGCATGGGTAAATCTGTTCGTATTATATCAAACATTTAAAGTTATATTTGCTAATATCATGATGGAAAATCAGCAATACCTTTTTGTTCCTTATAAAATAAATACCTTGAGCTAATATATCCAAAATAAACTTAAATATAGAAGAATTTTGTTTTGAAAAATTCAGCAGGTGTATCCAGTAATTAAAAATACCTTTAAAAAACTATCCAGGCCATAGGACAAACTTCAAAATGTACATACTGATCGTAAGTTAATTACTCTATTATATTATGCTTTATCTTCCCAAAAATGCTGTTCGAAACTTTTAGAAGACAAACAGCGTTGAATGCAACCAATGTGATTTGATAGTGTTATCGTCTATTATGGATAATACGTAGAAAATATTTTCCTATCAGATTGTGTGTTTAGATTTATGTAATGGGAAAAGGAAAGGTAAAATATCCGAAATTTGATAAGGATTTGTGTCAAAACATTCGTCGTAAGGAATGAAATAACGGAGTTTGAAATGAAGCAAAAAGTTCAGGACATGACTGACAAAAACTTTGCTTACGGGAAAAGTTATAATAGTTCTCATAGGAAACGAACAGTCCATGGAGATAAAAACAACATTTATGCTTGCATGCATTAAAGATATGCCCATTGTGCTAGGACACTCAGATTACTATGTAAAAAAAGTCGATGTTTATTTTTATCTTAAAATTTAAACTCAGTGTTTAGCGTAATTTAAAATTTTGTTTACATAATCTTAGAAGGAATAATGTGTGTCTATAACTTAAATTACGCCAGAATAATTATTATAACTGTACAAGAAAAGGAGAAGCCTTCTGTCTTCTTCTAGCTGAGTGCTGTGTCCGATGTATCCGCCTAATGTCAGTGTTCTACAAAAATAATGTATCCATAGAATATTTAAATTTAATGTAATTTTGTAAATGTTTTGAAGGAGTAGCTTAATCAATCTTAATGATAACATTTACTCCGAACTGGATGTCATTCTACAGAAATATTATTATTATATTTTGACAGGAAACGCAGCTAATTTGCATCGCAAAATTACAATATAACTCCAGGCTTCTTATAATGGTCTTATCATTTGTTACCAAATCGTACACAACTATAATTCTTCAATAAATGATCTTGCAAAGACAATATTATCAAAAGCTGGGCTTTTTATACTATTTCTTCATTCTAAAATGACGTACTTTTTTACCTAACTTTTCATTTCGTAAGAATTTCTTTTAAGAAAGTTATGAACATTTTCCTATGCCAATAAAAGTTCTCTCTGGATGTTCTCCTCGATATATATATATATATATATATATATATATATATATATATATATATATATATATATATATATAAATATATATATATATATATATAATATATATATATTTATATATATATATATATATAATATATATATTTATATATATATATATAAATATATATATATATATATATATATATATATATATATATATATATATATAAATAATTTGAAATATTATTTTATTACTCATAAGATAATGCAATTTTAATGTAATTGTTGTCTTAGAGAATAATAATTTTAATTTAGTCTGTAAAGCACAGATATATAAAATAGACTTCTTTGACTGTTATTTCGTTTAATATAATTTTCCTATACAATATTGTTATCATTACCTGTACAGATTCCTACAACCCTGCAAAAGTCTTTTCGACAAGTTTTTCACTGTATTCAATAGTGTATTTGCCAAAATGGAACATTGATTAAAATGGTCTTTGCTATTTATTCATTTGAAATTTGAATAATTACCAACTGTAATTTTACGCTCTGATACCTGTAAATATATTTTTGTTTTTATGTATCAAATAAGTTTTTGTAGAACTCATACTAAATACACAACTAGAAGTTAAAAAATACTTTCAATTTTATCCAGAATTTGCTTATTAAGTTTATGATCCCGGGCTGATAAATTTTTAATTACAAATATACCTTATATATATATATATAGGGGTATATATATATATATAAAATATAGTTTGGATTAATTCGATATTGAAGTCTGGTCAACATTCTAATAAGTATTTTGCTCAGTCGGAGATAAAATTATGCATAGATTTGTCTTAAATCCTGACCTAGATTTTAAAGAATTAGAATAAATAGGTCACTGAAAGATACCAAATATATATACATCGCTTTACATAAATAGCAAAAAGAAATGTTTAGTTAGATGATTTTGCAATAAACAGAAATACAGTCTGGTCTATAGACACTAGCTACAGATAAAACAAGCCATAAGAATTTCGTTAGCTGGTCGAATTCTTTTCAGCTTAGAGACTAAAATCTTTCTCCCCAACAATAGATTTCATATATTAGAAGACTTAAAAAGTTATTTCTCTTCCCTCTGGTTTTTATTTATACATTTGGAAAAGAACATATATCTTGCAAACGTCTTTATTTCCTTTTTTGGTTTATCACATGTTTTCGGCAAGTCTTATTGCACGTTTCGGTCGTAACCATACAATTACCATTTCTTTTCCCTCAGGGTAATCGATTTAGCAAAGTGGCAGCTTTGTTTTTTCTCCTCTGTACGTGTGTGGGTGAGCCAAATGTGCGCGAAGTTGCTGCGTCATGGTCCAAGAAATTTCTGATTCATCGAATTTACTAATTTTTATATATAATAATTTTACGATTAGTGAACCACATTATGTTCACTAAATCTACTCGGTGAATTAAATCTGGTTAAACTTGAAATCGATTAAGGTATGCTTTTGATTCTTTATGAAAACCATACTAATAAAGATTTATACCAAATATATTTAAAGCATCTTTTCGATCGGAAAATAAATTTAAAGAAAATTCATCCATTTTTTGTTTTGGTTTAAACTTTTTATGAAAAGTCAAGTTTTATGCAATTTAGATGATTATATAGCCAAACTTTGATTTAGCTGTTTCCTTTCATAAGTGTACAATACACTTTGAAGAAAGATGAAAATAAGTCTCTTAAAAGTGGAGATAAAATAAATAGTTAATATTGAGTCATCAATATTCTATAACAACTTCATACTTTTAAAATGATGCTAATGATAAAAGGTTTCACATTCTTTAATTTTAGACATTAATATCTGCACATCTGCAGCGTGGTTTTTTGTTGCGTACGATAAGATTATTTATTAACGTTGCTTCACAAACGGAGGTTAAGTTACAATTTAACTTGGTAAAGGTATTGTATCATTAATTATCTCGAAAGAACCGGGAGGGGCGGAAATATCTATAAAAAATTTACGCGAAATTGTTGCTTTAGATTTGTATATAATTATTTATATATATATATATATATATATATATATATATATATATATATATATTGTTGCTTTAGATTTATATATATATATATATATATATATATATATATATATATATATATATATATATATTGTTGCTTTAGATTTATATATATATATATATATATATATAAGAGGATAATCAAACGATTGTTGGGGACAAAATAAAGCGATACAAGCAAGAATAAAGAAGCAAGCCCAGAGAATTTTCTAAAGTTTAAGCAGTGTTTTGTTTTATATGTTTCCCACTTACTTTTTCCCATATCATAAGATATAAATTTTCCCATAATGATATAAATATTTATTATTCTAAATTTCTTACAGGCCACTTAGTTTCTGCTTATTTACGAGTACAACTAAGGTGTTAATTTCATGGACGAATGAATAATATGTCCAACACAACACTATGCTCTATCTTTGGCTAACTATTCCACCTCCTTTTCTCATGGTTTCGTTCCAACCTCTTAGTAAATGTTTATTTTTTATTTTATAATCCTATTTAAGATATGAAGAGATCCTCTTTGTAATTTCTTATCCTTTTCTTGTGTTTTAAATGAGATTTTTCATCCCTGATAAAGGCATTTCCGACTAAGTGGAGTGTTTCCGTGATCACTATAGCAATATTTGTGACTTAAATTCTCTCTGATTGGATTAACTTTTTCAATTGTAATATAACATTTTATGCCACAATAAACATCGAGGAGTTATTAATGGGATAGTTGGATGTTTGTTTCACCTTTCACGCTCATATAGTTTGCCAAGTTATTACTTACATCTTTGCTTGATTGTTTGTTCACTTGTGTATTTAGTTGATCAGATTTTGATGAAAGCGGATTGAATTTTTAGTAAATTACGGGTTTCATATATTATATAATTCCATCGATATCCCTTCCTTTGACTTTTTCACAGGTAACCGGTGGATATTTTTCAGGTATGCTAAATTTTTGTTTATTTAAAATTTCCATTTATTATCTTAAGACATTAATTTAAGTTCCTTATTAACAGTGTTATGTAATAGGTAAAAGATAAAAGTTATAATTAATTCTAATTTCGCCTTGTTATTCTTCACATACATTGCCAATATTTCTCTGAATTTTTTAAGAGATCTTATTACTTGGATGCTACTCATACATGATTCTATTTTTTTTTTCAAACCGAGACACAATAATGAAGAATAATACAAGTATAAACACTTTTGAAATCTGTCACATTTACAATACTACTATGAGAAAGCCTTTGGCGAGAATGCTGAAAAATTTCTTAAATTCTTATGGAAAATTCGTTTTAATTTTAAATTATTTTCTCTTTTTTCCTTCTAGAAAATTACTCATGTTTATGTATCTCTAAATATATTATTTAGGATTTGGGGGTTTTGTGCTTAAGGGAGCCCAATGCTAATATCCTGCTCTCTTGGTTTTCAAATATAAGCTGGTGCAAGCATATCTTGGCTGTTTTGTTTTTTGTAACTTTCGCATCAACTGTTTTTCTCTAACGTATATTAATATATTTTCCCATTATTCACTTAAATGGATGCAGGTTGTTTTTCCTTAAAAGGGGATAATAAAAACAACTATAAGTGTGAAATTGTGTTTCGTTATTGCCAAGAGTTACAACCAAATGAATTTAATTGTAAATATTTTTTAGCTTTGATTGTTTTTATTATAAGACTCATGTTATTTTTATGCTTCATAATTGTTTCTCTAACTTGAATTAATCATTTAGATTTGATTTTTTCTGGAAAATTCTGAATTAATACCACACATATGTGGAACTTACTTTTATTATTTAACGAATTTCATCCGATAAAATAGCAATTCCAATGCTCCAAACTATAATCTAAGAACTTAGTGTTATTAATGCAAAGGAGTATCTAAGATATTTAAAAAATACTAGTTACCCTGCATATCTAATATCTTCATAACAAAAATTGGTTAACTTTTAAGTTTTATTTCAATATCTGACATCAAATGATGGAATGGCGGAATAAATATAGGTTAAAGTAATATTATTTCACTTATAAACTATCTTCCTGCTACAACGAAAGATAATTTGTCTGACAAAGTTATTCCCTTATCGGCAATTTATCATTATGTTAGTTCAAAAGCGTTTCAGAGGAACTCAAATTCGAAGTTGCCATTCGGAGAATTTTATTAATATTAATTTAAGCTCATATTCTAAGTTATTCCCCCCGTAACCTTAACCAATTTATAACCAGCAAACACATTATATTGAGGTCTTCTAATGCTCGCATAGTGTGAAATTAGCTCAAATGACTACTTTTATGGTTCCCCTCCGCTTATTGTGATTTGAGGATGTATAATACTTTGGCTAAGTTATGCTATTCCGATCTGGTTCAAAACATTATAAACTGAAATGAATATAGCCTAACCTATAGAAAACAAGTTAACACCTAAATTACATCACATTAGTTGGTTACAATAAAACCCCTCTACGAATACTTCTAATATGCTACAAACAATGGTTTATGTAACAATAATTCTGAAATTACTTCCTGGATCATTTTTTGTAGTCTACTCAGAATCTCATCAGTTTTTATTGCTAGGCTATTTGATATATATCCATATGATCTATCTTCAAAATTTTAGCTTCTTTTTAAATTTATTGTTATTTTGATTGGAACTCTTGCCTCTTTATTCTATATAGTTATAGAGTAGATTAATTTAATGATAACGTTTGTTTCAACGACTACTTAGTAGATATGTACTCAATACATTTTACTTCGCTATCATTATAACATTTTGGGTTATACATTTTAGTGAGCCGAAATATATTCTCCCTTATAACCGGTTAGATGTCTTATTTTATTAAATTAACATATATAAGACACCCAAGCGATTTTAATCGTATTTAATTTAACATCTGGTTAATTTTTTTCAGCACTTTCAGTTAAACATCTGTCACTTATTCTTTTTATATCAGATGGGTAATTTTTTCTCTCTCCCTTTTTTAATCTGCCCATTCTTGCAGCCCAAATAACAAAGGAATTCCCCTGTTTGTAACCTAGCATTGATGCAGTGGATTTCCTTATTTCTTTAGAGTTTTGGGAAAACTTCCCCTCTTAACTTTTGTGTCAATTATTTTCGTCTAATTCATCATTCTCGATGTTTTTGTCCAATATATACTTGAGTATAGGTAGTTGAGTGGTAATATTGGTAAACGTCAGGAAAGTTAGAGATTAGAAAGTAAATTAAATGTTTTTCATGATTAATAATCCCTTGCAGATTTTATAAGGTTTTTATACACATAATGGGTAAATTTGATTGAATTTTACAGATAAATCCAAGACTACATTGTATAAATGGTTATCCAAAATTTAATATACTGTAGAAACTTCGTTTAAAATTCAAACTAGTAAGAAAAAACAAGTTTTGCTCATCCATATCCTAGAGTTGCTTCTCTTGGCTGGTACTTCATTCAGAGCCATCGATCCTTAACTTTTCTTACCTAAGGTATTCACATTTATACTTATTATTTCATTGTTTAAGTTGAAGATTTACCTATTTTTGCAGATGGTAGTTTGTGAAGCAACGTAACTTCTATGTATTTATCTCAAGAATAACCCAAATATATTTGCCTTCAATGTTAAAGAACAGAATCCAATAAGTTCTACATCCGCCTGTTCCACACACCTATTGAGGAAAAAAAGAAACACTTTCAAGTTCCCTAAAGAGGAAAGAGGTACGTGTTATAGTTCTTTTTAATTTTGAGTTTAATAAAAAAAGCCCCTCCCACCTACAAAGAAGTTTACGTGAGTTCAAACACTTTACCATAGCACTAATTAATCATAAATATTAGGAAGCAACCATTTTCTAAAGTTTGGGTCTATAACTTATAAAATTCGGCCATGATGGTAAACGTAATAGGCAGTAAAAGTGATAAAGTAATTCAGGAAATGGAAAATTTTGTTATAAAAGTGTATATTGCGTGTTTCAAAACTTGTTATCTATGATACTATATTTTCTATCTTTAAATAAATTATTTTTCTTGTAAAATCCAATAATTTTAAAAAAATAATTTTTTCTTAAAGAGCAAGTGTTTTTTTATCCCATTATATATATGCACTTTATTTTAATGGTAATTGAATTTTACTTAACACGAAACAAAATAAACCAAACTTACAAGGTTATTTTATTTTCAGATTAATTTTGGCTGGTCATTTTCGACAAGGCAGAGATCTCAAATTCGATTTCAATGACTCTGTGATGAAAACTCCACATCTAAGGAAAATATTTTTGTTTATAATAATGAATACTTTCACCAGAATTACTACGTATTTCTGAGGCAAATTTTAAGTTATTGCACATTTGTGAGTAAAATCTGCAATTATAGAATTTAATATATTTATTGTATTGTGGTGTTTTGTGATATATCTTTCATTGTAATATAGAGATTTCAGTTATGAATGTCTTTACATTTTCGTTCTTTATTTTTTTAAATCTGTTTAGTGGTAAGTGCTCTATTTTCGTTTGACTCTCGAATTTAGCAATCTGTCAGGTTGCAAGTAAATTGGGTTGACATGACTTTCTAGCATTATATGTTAGTTTTCATGGATAACCATTATATTCCCTTAAATAAAAACGACTTACTTTTAAAATAAGAGAGTGTAATCACATTTGAATTAACTAAAAAAAAGAAGCATGTTCTACTTGAGGGATGGTTAATAATCGTAAATTATAACTAACTGAAGGAATTAAAACATTATTTTAGAATTTTGAAGAAAACTCAACAATTTTTAAAATTTCTATTGATCTCTTTTAAGAGTTGTATTGATCAGTTTTGTTCTACCAGAATTTAATGGGACAGAACATAAATTCATATCGCCCTACGCCAGTGTAATACATAATCACGGTAATGGGATCAAATCCTGCCCATTTCTACTAGGTATTCTACGTTGTTTTGTCCATCAAGTGGGTTTGTGGAAAGTAAAAAGTAGATATGATTATGAAAGAGAGCTAGGATAAAAAATGGATATATAAGATAGAAACTGCGTATGCCTTCAAAGATATTTAAAATTATGAAAGCCAGTGAATAGTTTGTTTGAGATGAAGTGAATAAGAAGGAGATCAGGTATGAATCATGACGTTAGTGTAAACAAAATTCAAAACGCTTGCTAGTTTTATACATTATAATTCATACACTTCACAAACACCTTTAAGCACTTCTTGTGGGTAGGCCTGTACTTTTATATTTAACCCTTTGTTACTCAATTCACTAGAATAGCCATAAATGCCCCAAATATCCCTAAACTATGAATTTGGAAGCAAAACCGAAACAGGGTCTTTTTCGCGACGAAGTTTGCTAGGAGAAATCTGTATAGTAAATGGTGTATATCTAGGAATAAAATGTGTGGGCGATAGGTACAACAGATCCACTAGTGGGCAGAGAGGTTTTGAACTCTTCTAGATATCAGCTGGAGCACGGTTGCCCATTCTAATTCTGACACCAAGCTAGTTTAGAGTATTTACCATTTAATAATAGAAATAGCGCTAGAAAGACTCGTTCCGGGATGACTTAGGGCAAGTGAAGGATGGAATTGTGTTTGGTTTTGGTCTCTGGAATGGGAGATAGAGGAAAGAGATACCTGTATCGTTAGATACACATCGACAGAATACAATTGAAGAAAGAGTAACAAGGAGTAAGGAGAAAAGAAAGTACCCTAGGAGACCTTACGGTTCATTCAAAGAGGGTACCTTTGGACTAGCAATCGAGCAGGCACATGGCTGCTCAATTTTTTTGCGTCCATAAACGGCCATTTTTCAAGACTTTGTCTAGTCTTGACTTGAACTGGTCAACAGATTCACTGTTGACAACTTCCACTGGAAGTGCGTTCCACATACCGCAGATACTGTAAGTGAAAAGATTTCCACAGAGATTGCGGTTGTAACGCTTCAGTTCAAGTTTGAAGCCGTGATTGCGCGTTCTGTTCTCACTCAGTTTTAAAAATATCCCGGTAGTCAACATTGTCGAACCCTTGAAGTATTTTGAAAACTTCGATGAGCTGACCACGCAGTCTACGGGTTTCCAGCGAGAACAGATTTAATTTCCTTAGTCTATCCTCATAACTTTTATGTCAGATAGAGGGGATCAGCTTGGTTTCCCTGGCTTGTACGCGTTCCAACCTTGCGATATCCTTTCAAAACGAAGGACTCCAAAATTGTACGGCATACTCCAGGTGCAGCTGAAGAGGAAGCTGTACAGAGAAAGTACTATCTCCTTGTTACGGTATCCAAACTGGCACTTTATGTAGCCTTACATCCTTTGGGCTTTCTTCTCTGCCTCAATGCACTGTTTCGAGAACTTGAGGTCGCTAGTGATAGTTACACCCAAGTCCTTCTCAATGTCATTGGATACAAGAGCAGTGCCCTTAAGGATATACTGAGATTCGATGTTTATGTGGCTGATATGCATCACTTTGCATTTGTTTACGTTAAAAGGCATTTGCCACGTGTCCGACCACTCCCCAATCTCACCAATCCTTCCTGCAGGCGGGCAGTATTTCCATCCTTTGCAACGTTCATACCAAGCTTGGTATCGTCGGCAAATTTAGAAATCTTGGCAACCGTGTCACCGTCCATGTCGTTGACGTAGATGATGAATAGTAGTGGTCCCAGGACAGAACCTTGAGGCACTCCACTAGTAATGAGCACCCACTCAGAAGCCTGTACATTCACCACCACCCGTTGCCGTCTGCCACTTAGCCAGTTCTCGATCCAGCCGGCTACTTTTTCATCTATGCCCAGCGCTCGCACTTTCCGGAGAAGGCGGCGGTGTGGTACCTTATCAAAGGCTTTCTGAGTGTGAGAGAGTGTAATGGTTCTGTACTGAAAGAAAAGTCTGGGTGCGAACACATCCTTTCAGTACAAGAATATGTACTCTGGTAAAGAATGGATAGGGAATAATTTACCTGAACCTGGTGAGAAAGATTATATACTATGTGATGTGCTTGAAGTGAAAGCTATGAGAGTTATGAGTAGGGGACTATCTAACTAGATCATTGTGACGTGCAAAGTCAAATTTGATATCGTCTTGATAAGAAAACATAAGAAGGGTGAGAATGAACTAAAAATCCCCCCAAAAAATTTAAGGTAGAAAGGGAAGAAGAATATGCGTTGAGAGTAAAAGAGACGAATCAAGTGAGAACATGGGGATAGAGCAAATTTTAAAATAATTAGTGAATTGACAGTGCTGGAACTGGAATAAAGTTAAAATATGTTTGTTTGAGAAGAAAATGTTCACGCAATAAAAGTTGTTTGTTTGCATGCAATATGACACAAGTGCAACGCAGCAGGCATGATGGCAAAATATGTAATTCAGCCTCGACTGACTGTCGCAATGTCAGCTTCACCATAATGGTAAATCCTGGCTAAAACTCCGTCATCAACTCCGTTAGAGTATCAATGGCTAAAGTACAGTCTTGGCCAAAGGTTTTGAGACATATATTTTTTCATATAAAAATATAAATAGAGCTAAGCAAAATTTGAATGTCAAATATACAAAAACTTACAGCACAAACCTTTTAATTAATAAATACACTCTATTGATGCACGCAGTCAATATTTAGGTCTACTTTAATTTGTTTTGGCATGTTCTAGTTCAAACGTGTGATGAGATCTTGACTAGTATTGCTCTTTATTTGTTCAACAAACCCTCGCAACTGCGCAAAATTAGATAGCTCTTGTTTATCAAACACTAATTTGATTACCGCTTACAATTTCTCTATTGGGTTTGAATCTGAAGAATTTCACGAGGACAGCCCCAAAGGCTTGATGTAATTTTCAGCCCTAAACAATATCATTACTTTTGCATTGTGACAAAGTGCGCCATAATGCTGAAAAACAAAGTTATCATCCCCGAATTGGTCCTAAACTGTTAGAAAACATAGTGATGAAACACGTTTTGGTAGGAATTTGAGTTCGTTCAAGTGATTTTAGTAAATATTGTTAGTGCTCCAGTTTCCTAAGATTGGAATCAGTCCGAGTGTTTCATCGTGGCAAGATACAGGAAAGGTAAAAGCGCTCTCCTTTTCTTTTAATAACGGAGATTCTTCCAGAAGCCCCAAATAAGCGGACAGGAATTTCATTAGAGAATATCCATTTGTCCCTGTTTTTAAACGACTATTTTACCTGACTTGTTTAGTGATAATACTAGACACAAATTTATAAAAAGTCACGACAGCATAAACATGAATTTAGGAGGTAGAATGTCTTTTATAAATAATGTAAAGGTGAATTGGCCACTCTTTCAGTGTCTTGTCTGCTGTTATTTGCCATCATTTTCTCTAACAACATTCATATTCCATTAAAGTAAAAAAAAATAGACAAAACTGCATCCGATTCACTGAATCAAAGACAGAAAAACTGATTTGTGGGGTCATCCTCGGACATAGCACCATACCTTCGCGAACTTAATTTTTGTGGCTAAACTAAAGAGATGTGTAAGATTTCTTTTCATTGGTTACTCTCAGATGGTGAATGGATTCATTTAATGTAACGACTACTCTCTAATTAGAAATTACCATACGGTAAATAAGGTGGCTCAATACCAGTTATTCAGTACATTGAACCTAAAATTGGTATACCACCAATTTTACCTTCTATAGGAATGCTCTAATCTCCATGAATTCCAAAGAACGATATTTTCTGGTAACAATATAGTCGGCTGCTTTAAACATGTTATTGACCAGTTTGCATCTGCTAATAACACGGAGTAACACTAGTTTTGTTTTCCTAAATCATTTTAGTGTTTCTAAGGTGATTTTACCTCTTGATTCCTAAAATACCATTTTGCATATCTACATTGTTCATGAATAATAGCTGATAATATTTTGTCCGTGTTTTCCTTTTAAACTAATGAGAAAATGTGATTATAAGAGATAACCTACTAAAGGTGCACTGAAGAACGTGCTTTCTCACGGTGAGCTCTTTGATCTTCACCCACCAGTGACCATATATAGCCCCCCTCAAGGCAGTGTCTCATCTTCCTTGGTATCTTTTCTCAATTACAGCAATTTTCTGATGGAACCTCTCACCATGCTCCTCACTCACTTATCCCAAATCTTCGCGAAAAAACTCCAAATGCGAATGCAAAAAGTGCACCTTTAGTGAAATTCTACATCCTATATTCTTATAACTTTCTAAAGGTTTTGCTACCAGCTGTTTGTAGTTTGGGTCTTTATTTTTACCAAGGAATGCATTAACTCTATTTCAAAATGCACACTACGCTTCTCTTTCTACATTACTCATTGCATTCTCAAGTTGTACTGACCTTAACATTTTCCTTACTTGCGGTCCAGTAAATATACTACCCTTAACTTCGGCCTCTGATACCTTTATAAATAGTAGACGAATCTCTTGAATTGCTTCTACACCATGATCTAATGCTTTTACAAACTGTTGGACCAAACCAAGCTTTATATGAAATAGAGGTAGCAAAAGTTTTCCTGGGTGCATGTCATCTCTTGGGGGCTACTCAACCTTCTGGTAATGTTTATGATCAGCCCCACTGTCCTATAGGAAAATAAAACATGAATACTTGGTATAACCACCTGCAATCCGAGTACGAAGCAAAGTATTTTAAAATCAGTACAAACATCCCATTTAAACTTAGTATAGTTTACCTTCTCGAGAAGCTTTTTTACATTGTCATATTCTTCCTTCATCTGTACCGAGTATGCTATAGGCAAGGATAGAAATTGATTCCCATTATGTAGTAAAACAGCTTTGAGGCTTTGGGTAGAACTATCTATGAAAAGTCGCCATTCTTCAGGGTCTTGATCAATTCCAATAGCTGTAAACAATCCATTAATATCTTTGCAGAAGCATAGATCCTCATTTAAATCAAAGTATACCTCAAATTCCTCATGGCGCTTCCTGTATACTGTTGATCTGCAGTCATCCCCCAACAGATTCCATTCATTAAGTCTGGATGCTAAAAGCTCAGCTCTTGAGTTAGTGAGAGCCAAGTCTCTGATGAGATCATCCAGTTTACGTTGATTTGGAAAGTGTGGGCGGGTACTCATTCTTGGCTCAAACGTTTCAGCCGTTTCTTCGTTTTCACAACCTCCTGACTCTCCTAATGAGAACTGCATCATACCCTCTACCTGAAAAAATATATATAAAAAGAGATGCATTTAATAGCTAGAGCATAAATATGGATTGTATGTGTAATCACATTACAAGAAACCTTAGGTAGATGTTTTTATATTTCAGTATTAATTGTTTCACAAAGAATATAGCTTAAAATTCGATAGGATTTACTTACATTTACTGGCGGACGTAGAACTAATAAGGTATCATCATGTGGCACAGGTGCAATAGAGGAGGAAATGTTGGGATCTGAAAGGGATATTTCTCCCTTAACTTTTCTGTACGTTGATATGTCAATCATGCAAAAATAGCAATCATCATCAGGATTTTTGGCTCTCGACAAACTCTCGGCAGAGCAAATAGCTTTGCTTTTCTTTTACTTCTCAGCCATGCATCTAAATTTGATCGACAACTTCCACATATCACATGAGGGGCCCATGATTTTTCTTGGTCACCCCTACTCACTCCACAATACAGTCTATAAGCAATCCAGTACTTTTCATCTTTCACAATTTTATGTGATACAGGCTTAGGTCCAACATAGAAACCACACACAAAACACCATGAATCTGGTGAATTTCTGCATTTCTTGTAGCCATAATCAAGAAAGTCAATATTGATCATATTTACCTGAAAAAGAAAATAAATAAATTAGCGACAAATGTAAGTCTGCTTTACCCGTATCTCATACATTTCTTTATATTAGCATAATTTGTTATATCTTTCAAACGGTCAATGGTAAAGAAAAGATATGAACATATTTGGAATCAGCACAAAGTCTATTATTATAAACACTCAGAAAAATACGAAAAAACAAAAGTTTTGTGAAATTTGTTATCCAGTGTAATTTGTCTGTTATGCATGCTTTTTCAGGACATATTACTTTATGTATATGGAAGTAGAGCACGTGGTAAATCTTACTAAAATTCTTCTTGAGGTCACTATTAGAGCGAATTTTACAATCAACTGAGAAACACACTTTTTTCACTCGGTCCATTGATCTTATTGGTTTTACTATTTTCAATTGAAAAATAAGCATCTTCAGAGTGCCTTCTTTCATTGAAAGATCTTTCTTACCCTAATGGTATCGCATCTTTGAAGCGGACTCAGCTTATTCTCATAGTATGTTTGGGGTAGTCTTTTTCCCCCCAAAATAGACGATGCTTAAACCCTGACAATTTTCCCTGCCAAGTAGTTCGCAAAATGTATTTCTTATCTTGGAAAAAGAACTACAGTTCTCCTTTGTAACTGCAATTGATTCAAAAGTCTTCTCTTTTCATTGTCGAAATTAATGCTTACGACTCTGATACGCAACTAAGCTTAATCAAATTGGACGTCATGTTGCCCTTTTCAGCATCCATTAGTGATATAGAAATGAAACATTATGCTATGTAGAAATGGGGCCTAAACTATTGTGGATGCTTTACCCTGACAATTTATTTGAGATCGCTATTTTATTTTCCACTTAAGAAGAGTTGGCTAAATCAAAATTCATAAAATACAAAGATTATAGAATATACCCTCCAGGCACAAAAAAAATTCCTAAGGATATTCTTTCTTGCTCGTACTGGCCTACTACGAAATTTCAACTTTGTCTCAATTATATAACTCTATATAATCTCGGAGTAGTATGAAAAATACAGTTCATGGGCATCTCCTCCGTTTTTTTGGTAACAAGAGCCCCTCCAAAAGAAATAGTTCTGTCAAATCGGTGTCAAATTTTAATGCGGTTCTAGCTCAACTAGAAATGTACTTGATTAAGGCCATCGCTCCAAAAGAAAAGCTCATTATTGCCTTTTAAGAAACATATAATTTCCTTTATGAACGGTTATTAAAATGACAAATATTCTCGTTTCCAATTCACTAACCAATGCCAAGATATAACATTATCTACTGTTGTATGAAGTTTGAAGCAACTCTATGCTATATTGAAATGATAGCTTTTACATATTAATTATGTTAAGGGGCCCACATTCGTATCTAAGGAATGTTGTTAATATTCTACGGCTTTTTGGCATTAGTACAGGTTATACTATCTCACGAGAGTGTCTTGGCAACCGTCAATTTGATAGTGACAACGATATAACTTGAAAAAAGAAAACACTTTAGGAAGTGACTGAATCCTCTATCAAACAATAGGATGTTATTTTAATGGTACTCTATACAGTGACATATACTTTCCTTTATGAACAGTTATTAAAAAACCAAGATGGAAATCCAATGGGAGCACTGTTCTGTTATGGCTTAGTATTCCCATACCTGTGCTTTAGTAGATACATATCATGCCATTTAAGTTGGTACTCTATACAGTTACATATACTTTTCTTTATGAACGGTTATTAAAAAACTAAGATGGAAATCCAATGGGGACACTGTTCTGTTATGGCTTAGTATTCCCATACCTGTGCTTTAGTAGATACATATCATGCCATTTAAGTTGAACTGTTGCAATTAAGAAGGTAATCAAAGACAACCATCAGTAAATCAAAAGAGCTCAGATATGTTCTAATACGAAAATAACTCTCGAATTTGTCACGGTGATCCAGACCATCATTTTCAGCGATCCGAAAAAGTCAATGAGCTTCATAGCCAGGGACCATGGAGTATCAGATTCTTTTATCAGACAGTTAATACATGAATACATCCATTATTACTCATACGAGGTGAGAAAGGGTCAGCTTCTATTGCAGATAATGAATAAGAAGCGTAATCAACAAAATTAACCATCCTCAGAAGCCTGGCATGCTTTGGTTCTTCCCAGATGAGGATAATTTATGCTAATTCAGATGGAGAACTCACAAAACACCCACTGGCTTGCTGTCTTACACAAAGATGTACCAAAAGTCATGAAGACCAAGCACCTAGTACAAATAGTAGTGTTATGTATTGTTACTAGCAAGAAAGACATTTTTAACCCGTTTATCTTACCGGAGACCTACATCAAGTAACCTGTCGACTTTATGTTACCTTATATCCAGGAGATGGCCGTTGAACGACCGTAAGTGTGTCCTAAGGACTCTGCACCATGCCATATATGCATAAGGTCTCAATTCGTCTGTCAGGCACTGTTTTTAACAATCACAGCGAATATCTCGCTTCTTAATTCCCGAGAATGCAACCCCATGAGCTAGTATTTGTACAGGGTGACCCACAAAACCCGGCCCCAAATTTCGATAGGCATCATTTCTTAATTTTCTGCAATGATTGAATGAAACTTTAGTGATAACTAGTTTATTGTGTTTAGAAACATCATATCAAAACATGAGACTCTTTAGACGTTTCCTTTTTATTCTAGAGCACGTGTCCGAGATGACCTCCATTTAGCTCTGTGCATTTCTTGAGGCGCAGCACAAAGTTGTCCATGACGTCCTTAAAAGCCGACCGACTAATGGTTCTGATCTCTCCTAAGGCTTCCTTGAGTTCCGTGATGGTCCTTGGTATCCTTGCGTACAATCTTTCTTTAAGGTAGTCCAAGAGAAAGAAATTTAGAGGGGGCTAAGGTCTGGGCGGTGAGATGCTCACTCAAAATCAGTCTTGAGACTGATCACATGGCCACCAAAGTTCTCTTAGCCAATCTCAGGACACGTTTAAGGTTTGAGAACTTGCTCCATCTTGCTAGAATCAGAACTTCCAAATAAGTGACGGAAACAGGGTCTGAAGCTCCCTCTTGAAGGTTTTGAGGACCTCAACATACCGCTCCTTGGTGAATGTCACTGTCGCGCCAGATTCCTCTAAGAATATTGGTCCGATGATGCCTCTGGCATACCGTGCACTTAGGGGGGTGTAGGGGCTTAGTGGTTCTCTTATCTGCTCTGTTGGTCCCCCAAAAGACATTTGTCTTGGAGTTTACCTTTCTTCCAAAATGGAAGTGAGCTACATCTGAGATCCAAAGGAGGTTAAGGAAAGTTGGGGTCTCCTGAATCTTCTCTAGTATCTTTACTGCCATAGCCTTTCTCTGCTCCTTGTCTGAGGCTGTAAGGGTCTGCTTCGTCTGTATTCTGTATTGGTAGGCCTTTGCATCCTTTACTAGCACTCTTATGCAAGTCTCACGGGATATACCGAGGGACTGGCTTCCCATGTGCACACACCACTTTGGACTCTGCTCAACTGACTCTCTCATGCTCTTGACCAACTCAGCTATACGCTTCATGTGGCATCTTTAATGGCTTGAACGGTTGTCACTGGCTACATTAAGATTCTTCCCTGTCCCATAATTCTCAAAGTGGTCTACTCAGTCCTCAATTCTGCACTAGGAGGGGCCTTCTTCACATTCTAACTGATGCATGAAAGTGTACTGCACTTTCTTGAACGAACCTGTCTTGTATATTCTTTGCTGGAACTCTCATTGAGATCTAGTGTGTTTACAGGCGTTTCTTATGTCATGTCCTGTAAAGTAAGGCTGATTAATGAATAAATTAAGGATATATCACAAAAAGTGTATGTAGGCCCATTTTTTATTGGTCACCCTATATATACCGATTAAGAGATAAGCAAACAAGTTCACCGGGCACAACTAAGGTAGAATTTAGGTCCTGGATAACCCCATTTTCACCCAGTTAAACAGTTGGACCATCGAGAAGGCCTGCTTCACGTGCTAACCAAGTTCTTAAGATCTGAATTAAGGCCCACAGAAATTTTATTGAATAAACTGAATAGTACATTCCTCCATGCCCTTAACATATGACTTTGGTAATTAGCTCTGTATAAATGAACTATCTGTGCGATATTACTTTTTGTTGAAGTTAGTCGAGAAACTACCCACCGCACCCATGGCATGGTCTAGTTCCGAGTCTAGTTTTCGCTCAATGAAATTGTATTTGTTTACAATATTGGCAAATATTATTGTTTCACATCCGCTTTCTCATGCAGAGATGTCCTATCTTCTAATATAGAATGATATTTGAGACAAATCGTTTTTTTTATATTTTTGAGTGACAACTTTTATTCATTACAACAAAGGAACCTCATTTGTATTTAAGGAAGTTCATTATTATCTACATCTTATTTAGATTAGTACAAGTTGTGCTCTCTTCCTGCAAACTGTCAATAGTAATGACACACGTTATTTGGAAACACTTGTCTACACGTTACTGAACGCCTCCAATGATTAGTGTGATGTTTCAAAATATGTAATATATTCTATTCCCTTTACAGTTACCCTACTCCACGAGCAGTTATTCAACTATCAATGAAGAACAACTAGTTGCAGCACGCCACCTTCAGGGAATTCTCCTCCTGTACCGATTCCATGAAGGCGACGCAACATGTCTTTGAATTCGAGCCTTGAACTGATAACGCCCTGGAATATCAAAGACAACCCATACTACGTCCATATACGTTCTCTTCCCTGCCAGGAAACGAACAGTAATCTGGGCTATCTCAACCCTTAGCCACCACCTTCTATTTCATCTCAGGTAGTTGATCATCCAACTTTGATTAAAGAACCCAGAATACGTTTGATCAACTTGCTCTCTCATGATGAACCCATTCGATACTGGATTTTAAAAAGTATAATATCGAATATTTGGTGGCTGATTTACTTTTTCATCATTCTCTTCTTATAAGCTCTAATGATGCAATATTTTTGTTCATATTCAAGCTAGTGCGTGTATATTTTTATATAAAAACTCGCGTATTATTTTCTTTTTCAAGGCAATGAAATGAAACTAAATGAATGAAAAGTTGTGAGATGAGAGATAGAGAAATATTCTTGGTACCTTCAGGGACCTAAAAGAGCTCCGGAAGGAACAGCAAAGAGGCCAGGAGTCAGAGGAAGAGAGCGAAGGAGACAAAGAGAGAGAGAGAGAGAAGAAGAGTAAAAAGTATAGATAGGAAAACTTAAAATAACGTAGTAGACTCGACAGTTGATCTAGTTGGTCGGAGGACTTATTTACCTATTTCTTTTTCTATTGTGACCCTTTTCCACGTATAATGTGTTTAGCCCATAAGGTGTGAATGATAGAAAGAAGTTTAGGTAGAAGTGGAAAGAATTAGTAGGTTTGCAATGGAGTACTAGGTGGCGTGGAGGCCATGTTAATCTCTTTCAGTTTGGTGGTATAGTAGTGTTTGAAATTAGAAATTTTTAGTTAGTTTTGTCTGAGTATCAGACTATTATAAAACTGTCTTGAGGCTTCTTGTTGAACATTCAAAAACCAATCCCCATTCGGTATGTTCAGTCTTCACTCAAACATCCATAAACATGCAATTAACGTCTCTACAGTAACATAGAATTTTCTAGAATAATTTCATTCTCTTACCTGAATGTTATAAGTTAAGCTCCTGTCTTAATGAGAGCGAGGAACTTGATCCGGTCATCTAATTCTGCTATTTTTTGAGAGTGAGGACATAAATTTTCTCTTTGCAATAATGCTTCCTATATTTTTTGGTTTCTACTCTTTGATAAACAATAAAATGAAGAATTAACAATTTCATATTTAGCCTGAATAATAGAACAAAATTGACTAACAGCTTGTAGCTATGTTGACACGTTCTTAGTATTGCAAAGTACAAGCTACATACTAATATAGATAACAATATCTCTACTGATATTTTTTGTTGATTGTAATATTGGTGAGCTTTCTTAGTGAGGAAAAGGTGCCATATCACACGGCATATCTGGAGTTTGCCTGCCCTTAACATTACTGTACTTTGTAACATCAAACAGAAATAGACTCCGCATCCTTGATCACAACAAATACAATCCAGTCACGTTTTCAAAGATTCCTGCTCATCTCTTTTCGTTCCTCTCGTCCGAGTTTCCTTCCATGTCACTCTTCACGTTTTCTCTAATTTTTATGACAAAATATTTCATAAGCTTTAAGTAATTCCCTGTGCTTCTGTCATGTCAAACCAATTACTCCACCCCCTTTAATCCCATGTCGAACAAAACTGTCCTTTTTTAATGACACTTGAAATTAAATACATCCTTCTCTCTTAGATAACCCAGGACGCCAGTTTGGAGGCTACCATGTTTGACCATTTATCGCCACGCCTATGCTCCATAAGAGACTACAGCACCAGAGATAGAGCTTTCGAACTTCCAGGACAGATTGCTCTGTGCAGATTGCTCCACAACCAAAGAGTGGGTACAGCATCTATGCCGTGTCCCCCATGTTTGAAGTCAGCAGGGCTCTAAAGGTTAGTGCGTAGAATCAGAAAGGACTGAGCGGAAAACCCAGCGATTCGCTATCCCCCACACTGACTACATTGTAGGAATCAGGTCAGCCTTTCGGGATGCCTGATAAAGAAGATGGGAGACGGCCAAAGGGAACCTAAAATTGCGTTCGATCGCACTGCGACAGTCGCCATGTAGCTAGGCATCAATACCACAGCGAATAAAGTTGTCTTCTATTTTCTTTGAATTGGGTAAACTCGTGGGTCGCACGGCTATGTGATGAACAATCCCTTACACCTTACTGCGACGATTGCGTGGTCTCCAAGGCTGTCGGGCACATTATTCTTCAGTGTAATAGTTTGCAGAATCTTCGCGCACGTAACCTGTTCCGGTACAAGTAAAAGCGAGGTTAATACACTTTGCTAATCTTCCTGGAACGTAGGACGTTGGACAGACAAAAAAACTTTCTGGAGAAGACGGGACTCATCCAGTGTACGAGGGGTGGTCAATACGTTTTTCAATTGGGGTATAAGGAAATGAGATATGAGAAAAAGTATTTTAGTATATTTCAATATAACTACCCTCGACTTCAATGCACTTGGACCACTTGTCCCTGAGGCTTCGAATGCCCGACAACTAGAAATCTCCCGACTGCTGTTCAATCCACTCCTGGGACGGCGAGCTGGACATTTTCATCGAGCCGAAACCGGCGTCCACGCAGTGTAGCCTTGAACTGGCGGAATAAAAAGTAGTCGCTAGGGGCCAGATCTGGACTGTAGGGGGGATGATTGAGCTCCTCGAATCTGTACTCGCGCAGGGTAGCTTGTGCAACTCTGTCCTTGTGGACAGGGGCATTGCCGTGGAGGAGCAGGACACCGCGTGTCAACTTGCCGCGGCGCTTCTGACGGATGCACTTCTTCAACTAAGCCAGTTCCTCGGCGTAATATTGGCCTGTGATGGTCCTTCCACGAGGCGCATAGTCCACCATCAACCTTACCTCAGAATCCCAGAAGATGGTGGCCATGATCTTCCCGGCTGAGGGTTGGTCCGTAACTTAATGGAGGTCGGAGAGCCCCTGTGCTTCCAGACCATGCTTTCGAGCTTGGTCTCGGGATCCCAGTGATGGACCCATATTTCATCACCTGTCACTATGCGTGACTCGAATCCCGCCGGGTCTTGGTTGTACAGGAGCAGCTGCAGCTCCTCCGAAATTTGACGACGTTGAAGTCGATAATGGGGCGTGTGGTTTTGTGAGTTTTTAGGGACTCAACGGACAGAGATCTTGTTAATAGCCAGTGTCGTGGATAATGTTAATAACACTTCCATGGGATATTCCAAGTTCTCGCTTGATTTCTTAGACCTTCACCTGTCGATTTTCGAGGATAATCCTCTCCACACGGGCCACATTGTCCTCGTTGGTCACGTCTGACGGTCGTCCTGGACGCGGCTCATCTTCAAGGGACTCACAACCATGGCGGAACTCCTTATTTTAGCGAGCAATGGTTGTATATGAAGGGGCGGTGCCGATGTACACTGCAACCATGCGTTCATGGATCACTTTTGTATGCTTGCCTTCCTTGGTCAACAATTTGATCACTGCACGGTGCTTAACTTTCCATATTTTTGAAAATAATGTAGCTGACGATCTGCGATCAGCTACTGCTTCTTAAATAGA
Source organism: Ceratothoa steindachneri (assembly GCA_963969495.1). NCBI lineage: Eukaryota > Metazoa > Arthropoda > Malacostraca > Isopoda > Cymothoidae > Ceratothoa > Ceratothoa steindachneri. The sequence continues at coordinate 159,502,125 of OZ018326.1, forward strand.
CAAGGCAGGAGCGTGCGGCTGCAGGTCCTGATTTTTCATAACTTGTCCTAACACCCACTCAAACAGCCATCTCCCTTGCTCTGTTTTGCCCTACCGATTTACAAAACCTATTGACCGCCCCTCGTATATATAAATATGGATATTTCTGTGGTATTTATGAACATGTCATGTCCCTGACTAAGATCCTTCTTGTTATCCTAAATGTTTGTGGTGTTTTTAAGTAAGTTGTTTCGTCTTGATAATACAGCCGAAAAAGAAAAACTCTTTAGAAATGTGTGTAATTTTGATGGCAGTTAAAAGTATTTTCCCTTTTACAAAAAGTTCTTTGAAAAAGATCTGCTTTCATCAAAACTCATTCTCTCCACCACGCTTCACTTTGTTTTAACTTGTTATATTCTCTTATCTATCTGGTAGTCTTGACACCAACATCTCTTAAGGTCCGTATAAATTTGATTTTAAACACGCTGATGTCCACAGGGTCCTTAAAACATTAACTTGAAGCTAAAGAATCCGTCAAGCTAAATCATAATCTGACCAGTTCTTTTAAATATTTTTTGAAAGGCCTGTATTTGAATAAATTGTGGATACCAATTCTTCCTAAAACAAAAATGAGAGCTTCCAGTCCTGGTTCAATGCAAGTTACATCAATGAATCAACCCTCCTCCTTGTACAGTCTCGTCTTAAAATTATTAGAACACCTCTATATCTATGCAAACATCTTCCATAATTTTGTCAAAGAAAACTAAAGTATAGAAATTTGTGTATGATTATGTACTTATGTAAACTTTTCATTGGTAAAGGTTATGTAAATCTATATGAATAAAACGAAAGTTATCACCAGATAAGTAATTCACAGGAAAAATAGCAGTGTGCAAAATAATCCGAACGACAAATTGTTCAGTTAGGAGTAATTATTATTTTGTTTGAGGCCTTATATGGCAATGATGCTCTGACATTTCATACCACAAAAAAGAACCAACTGTTAAAAATCTTGCCACATTGGACCTCCCTCTAGGTGTTTTCCAAACATTTTTTAATGCAATTCAGGTCCGAACTCTGTGCAGGCAAAATCATAACAGTGATCTGATCCCATCGTCCAGGAAGCTCTTCCCTAACTTGGCCGTGTGGTAGGAAACGGTATCCTGCATGAAAATTGTAAGTTGGGCTTCGAGAGCTCGCAGCAATTTCCTGTACTCTACACTTGTGCATTCACTGTGCTCTATAAACGTACAATTAGCCGAGTGCCTTATACTGAATTCAATTCACAGACCATGATACTTTCTCCGCCTAACTTCACATTCTTTTGGTGTAATTGATCAATAATATTTCCTTGAGTGTGCGATGAACAAACCTTCTGCCACCAGATTCGAAAAAAAAATGAACTTAGATTCGTCATTATTCAGAGACCATTTGACGTGCTCTTCAAACTGATCAATGGCTAGAACATGGTGGCGCAGACGTAACACAGTCCTCCAAAAATATTTATGGCGAAAATGTCACTAATCTCTCGATAAACTGTTGAAACTGCCTTGAAACGGTCATAAAAATGATTAATGATTTTTGTGGTATCGGTTGATTCACCAGTCTTACATAAGCCTGCTTTGGCAAGATTGACAGAAATTATGGACTACATCGTTTGGAGCCATTGGTTCTCACTGTTTCCAATTAAAATAATATTTATGCGATTGTAATAGAATTGCCTGAGGCTGCCGCGCCTCGCTTCTCTTACATATTGGTACTCATGCTTTCCACGTGTATCCTGCGAGAAGAGAGTAGCATGGCGTTCTTATCCCCCTAACATCTCCCGAGTCTTATCTTTCCCCCGCCCAAGTTTAATTAAAGAAGTTCAATCCCCCGTTTGCCTGCAGGCGTCGATCTGGCCAGATTGAGTTAGGCTTATAGGAAGATAAGAGTGTTCGATTCGCTAGCGGGACATTCCATAAAAGTCCCCCATTGCCCCATACCCCAAGGGGCTGGATCAGGCTACGTATGCGATAGAATTTTGCATTTGAACCAGATCCCGATTATTTTCGTCAGGCATCACGCCGATCCAGTCTGCCTTGTGCACCTAGGAACTCTACCTCGAGAACCCCCTTATTGTCCAGAAGAGGACATAATCCTTGAGTGCCAAGATTCGTGCCTCTCGAGACGCCAAGTCAACAGTGCCCCCCTGTTGTTCAATTGTTCAGAAGAGAACAACTTTATAACAGTCATTGTTCTTCGAGCCCGTTCGCCAAGAAACGGTTCTCGCTCCCCTGATATCACGTCAGTGGTAATTTAATTCCCCCTTTTAACATTCTTCAAGAGAACGCTTGGTTACCCCAATAACCTCAATTGTTCATCTAGAACATCTCCGGTATCCAGTCTCAAGGATCGCTCGTACTTCCGAGATCCACTTCGCTCATACTCCTCAAAGTCTGTCCTTCCTCCCTCGTTAAGGACCACCCCCCTAAAAAACTCTCCTCCTGGGAAGGAAATCACCAGTCGGACCAAATCCATTCCTTAAAATCGCCTTCATCTGCACGCCGACCTTATAAATACGTAAGCTACGAATTTCATTTAAATATTTAACTTTGTTGCCAACGTAACTCCGTTTTTTAACACGAAAATAGCCGACCCTTTCGCTTCCTGTTTGTTTGGTCATTTAAATCCCTCCAAATCTTAATCCACCGCTTAGTCAAATTTATCCTATGACCTTTTCATTTTATGTGCATCTCCCATTTTAATCCCAGGTCATGTAAATATTTTCCATGTGTTATTTTCGTTAGTTTAATTAATAAAATTTTATTTTATTAATACTTGCAATATTATTTATCCTTGGGCTTCATTCCACTTCCTAAGTATATTGAAGATAAATAAGCCCTCTCCAGGCCTATTTATTAACGTAGAATAATACTCGGCCATCTGATTAAATCCTCACACTCGAATATAGAATAATCCCCACAAAGAATAGATATATAGTATATCGCCGCGAGCCTTTTTCTACGACAGTGATAGAGCTTTACAATCATCTCGCGTTTAAAGAGAGTCATGACTGATGTCTTAGGCATGTTACCTGAACAACGCTAGCTTGAAAATGACTTAGCGTATACGAGATCAAATCTAATTTATTTGGTATGCAAACAATTTCGGTTCTCTCTACAAGAAATATAAACGTTCACATCATTTTTGGACACATCTATTTTTATGGCAAATTGCTTATCTGCTGATATTTTTTTTTATTCATTCAAATATGCTTAACATTTACTCATATTTAACTTTTTCCTGTATGCTATTGACCACCAATTTTGCTCTCTATCTCTAAAACTATGTTTGCTACTTTGGTTTAAGCGAACGTGGAATTGCTCAGTTTTAGACACGCACCAGTTTCGTTTCTATGTTCCTTCCTTTTTTTTCTTTTGTGTAACTTTAGGGCTCTTTCCCTTTCTATTTTGATGACCCTCAATCTTTACTTCTCCTTAATCTCGTTTATTTTTACTAAGATTTCTTCTACTAGTATATGAAATTATTAATATATGGGTTTCAGTCTAATTTATGGAACTCAGTAACCCTCGAATTTGGCTCGTGGTAAAATTATCCTTCCTTATTTAAATTTTTATGGCTCCTAGGTTGCCTTTGATAGTCATTTATCTTTCTTATTCAATGTTGCTAATGACTGATAATTATTTTCTCTTTTCAATTTTAGACTTATCCTCTATAACAATATTGTGAAGTTTCGCAATTTTCATTCTTTCTTTCGTTACATCCCATTTATCATACTGTAAATCACTTCTCACTGGAAGATAAGTAGATAAAATTGGTCCCCTTGATCTTGTTCAATATTTTTTGGCCAATGTTCTTCTCGACTGGAGACGTTTTTTGCATTTTATCCACCTACCATGTGAAATTCAGATTTCTCCTACCTGTATTACGATATGGAGATAATTCCTGGCCCTTGAAGCTTTCATTCAATATTTGCAATCTTACCTTTTATTATTGTTCTATATTTTCCCTCAGTATGGCAAAGGGCATTTTGTGAATGCCGATGAAATGCAACAGTACCTTACAAAACCCCACTTATTGTTATTTTCCAAAGTATAGTCTATATGCTATCCAAAGTTTGGAATTATTTCTAATTATGTGTTATGTGCTTAGGTGAGAAATAATATCCACAAACGTAATAGAACATATCGTTTTGCATTGTTTATTCATCAAATCCTAAAAAGTTAAAATTCATAACTTATGGCAACAACTTAAGATAGAAAATTAGTATTCTATATATATAAAATTAAGATTTCATGTATGTAGTTCTAAAGACTATTTTCTGCAGTGTAATTCACTTTCCAAGTCTAAACTATTATAACTATAGTATAATTATGTAACACAGAAATTAGAAAGAAGAAAAATAGGAATCATATGCATTACTTTAATAATAAACAGTCGAATAATCTTGAGAAACTTTTATTTTACATAATTAGTTACATAGTTTTAAGAAGTGAAGAAAAACTCGAAAGTAATTTCTGCACGGAATAATAAGTATGCACTAGAAAAAAATCAATTTTCCTTCAGATAATTAATTTTTCGCTATGTTTACAAAAGAACATAATGATTTGGGACAGCACCGTACCCAAACAGACCCTGTTATTTCCAAAATGTTATCTAGTCTCAACGAATATGTTTGGATGAAAGTAATATTTGTTGATTTCATAAATAGAGATTTAACAAGGAAATTGAGAGATATTACAAGTTATATTGACTTGTACTCCTCCATACGTTTTTAAAATAGGAAATTTATTTTTAACAATGCTCTTATATTTGTTAATTTAGCAATGCTGACTCCCTTGATTCAAGTCAATTTAGATTTTGTAAGAAAAATTATCAGCAACTTATCTCGACCAAAAGACAGTCAATTTCCTTTGCATGAATATTTTCTCAAATTCTTTTCTTTTGCTTCTTTATTTTCTTGACTATATTGAGTAGTATAGTGTTGTAGCAAAGTGGTGCTACTACGATAATGTCAGCACCGCAATATGGATCCTAATTAGAACTCCATCCGGCAACCCACAACAATTAATGTGGGTTCACTTCCATTAGGATGGAAAGTGGTATTTGAGAGCGCAATCATGTTAATTCTTATGGAAATACAAGTGATGGTCTTTGCTATCATTCATCCAAATTAAATCAAGACTGCTAATCAATTTTCTCCCTTAGATGATATCCTTTAAATTGGAGGAAGGTATTCATTCGAGAGCAAAGCAGGAAAGTAAGAAGAAGAGAAAAATACAAGAGGCAGAATATATAAGCTTGCTGAGGACCGATGATTACCACTCTCTCTAGATAACTACTTCATCAAATCCAATGTGAGGACGGTAAGGGGATTTTTTTAAATTTAAAACAGGTTTAGAGAGAGGTATTCTTAAAGTTCTTTCGGTATCTTATTAAATCCATAATTTCAAACTTAATAATAGTAGGCGCTAATAGTAGTCCATGAGTCGAATTTCAAGGTTATGTCCAGGAGCCAAAATAGCAGAGAGCATGAAAATCATTATAACGTCGGACATTATGATAGAAATGTAAGTTGAAAGAGCGAGGAAGTAAAATTATTGTTGTGAGGAATCTTGAATATTTTCTTTATTCGCTTTTAGATTTTAGCCAAGATATCAATTTGCTTAGGGCAGCGCAATACATAGGCAAGTAATAAAGAATTTTTTTGGAATATTATTCGTATCAATAGATTCTAAGAATTATGAAGGGTTGTGTAGGTGCTGCTTATTGATGATGAATCAAGAGGTTATTTTTTTAAGATTTGATTATTGTATTATCCACGGAAATAACTTAAGTTGAATAAATCGGATGTATTTCTTGTAAATCTCAATTACCAGAGGAATAACTGATTGCTTGGACGAATTGCATTACAAAATCGTTACAAGTTAAAAGCTAGATTATATTAAGCTTAAGGGATAAATAATCAAGAACATTAGGATTCTTTAATTAATTATCGCACTTATTTGGTTTGTATCCGGAATGTTTGGTGCCTACCAGGTTTGGGTTTTAGGGTCGCTCTGATGAACTCTCCTAGCCTCTTACAGATTTCCGTGAAAAATGCTGACATATGTCACTAACCCTATTTGTAATTCCCCATTTAAGAAATATTAACAGACGTTTCCTTATAATATAGTATTTTTTCTATTAAAAATCCTAAACGCAATATATGCAGTGAGCTGTATAGCTTCAAACATTTAACTACAACTGTCATCGGTCGAAGAAATGAAGAAGGCTAATTAAGTGTTTTTTCCATCTGTCTGAGAATCTTCAAATAAGATTTATTAATATTGCTTCTATCTAAAACACTAGAGCAGAAGAGTAAAAATTCAGCATTGAATAATTATGGCACTTAAAAATAAAATTGAGCAAGCAGGTTATATGACTAAAAAGATCAATGTACTTTATAAATCGAGACAATTTAATTCACAATATAACTAGTAATTATTCAAACCACATTATTTTTTAGTCAATTTAGCAAGCCGCAAGTTTGAGCTATTCTTATTCGAATGAGTGTTAAAAACTTAACTCAATCTCATTTCAAGTAGAATTTTCAAATGTTATAAACTTCTTCACAAGGGAATATTTGATTGAAGTTAATTCCAAGATACAAATATTTCTATTCCTTTTATTATTATGGATTTAAAGTAGAGGTTAGGATGTGTATTTATGGTTTATCAATATAGGAGTATGTTCCATATTAACCTTGTTTTATCATTTTCAGATTCTCTCAGTGCTTAATATTCTCAAAGTGACAAGAATCAGGAAGAAGTCAACAGGCAACTAACTTCTTTAGAGCTTACTTGATGTGGGCTAGTAATGGAGTCGCGAGGTGGGGCGATACAAAGGTGGATGTCCTTCGCAGTAGATGTACGTTCTTTGGATTTCACGTAAACCTTATGTCTAAACTGAGAAATTCCTTTAATCTTTATAACAAAAAGATACAGCCTTCATTCTTTTGCGTTGATTGTCGCGTTTGAAAAATGCTTCGGACATGACTTAACCCTGACTAATTTAGCTCATAATCTTGGTGACTACAGTAAATGTTTCTAAATTTATGGGTGTTAATTATTTTAGGGGGGTTAAATGTTCCGCGGTTCTGATTAGATATATAATAAGAAAATATTACATGGAATATGTCTCAAATATTTACTCTTATTATATATGTGAAAAGACTTATGTTATAACCTATAGAAGTAATATAACACAGTTTGGGAGTAAAATTAAAGAAAATTAAAAATATAGTAAAGAATCAAACAAAACATATATTACTATATAATACTATTGGCACGCTGATGACTAAAGGCGAGGTTAGGCATTTAAGGTAAATCTGCTATTCGTTCTGGTAATGTATATCCAAACATAATAGAATGTGATTTTATGTCACAGGTTATCAGTTTATCTGAATTAGTATATATATATATATATATATATATATATATATATATATATATATATATATATATTTATTATATGTTATATTAATTTATATATATATATACCATACATAAAAATAGAAAAAGAAACATGCAGTTTATTAATGAATATTGCGCTCTGACTCACGTGTTTATTTGGATTGTGCCAAATGGTTTATGCAACAATTTAATTGTCACTAGAAACATTCTTGTATGTGCAAAACGTAAGCCTCCCATGGCTTAATATAAACCCTAGCATTGTTTCCTTTTGACTCATTTATTAATAACTATATAGACTCACGATATGTAGAAATTAGTTTTGTAATGAATAATTAGAAATGGCCGCATTTTCTTCGTTTGTTTCAACATATTAAGCGTTTGAATTATACTGTGAAGAAAAAAGGGAGAAGGCGCTTGAAATCGCATTTGGTCTTTCTAGCGGGTACTTTAGAATTTTTAGCAGATGTTTAAATACACGTTCATGGTGTATTGTTTCCATTATTTACTCAATATCTATGTAGTAAACTGTGTGATATATTAATGATCGCATATTCATTCCTAGGATAGTCCAAAGTACCCATCTAAAGTGTTCAGGACGTAGAGATAATTTATGTTTCATCCAGGTGTCAAATGTTTGTCATAGATTTCTCTTTACTTGCAGCAGTCTTCAATTAGTATCTTGCTGCATTTATTTTTACACTTAACATACAACTCCATATCTTTTCTAAGATTTCTTAAGTGGATGTTATTTTTTAGTTCCATGCACATATTTTCTATTAGATTCAGGTATGGGATTTGTAATCGCCATTTAAAGTCTTTAATTTTCGAATTTTGCATATGGCTGGTTTTCTTATTAGCAAAGCAACCATATAATATTATGATTACTTCCTCGGTCTTTACCGTTGTTACATTTTGAGAAAGAAGCTGATAACATTCAAGTGGACTTATTTTCTGCATTTGTCGTCAAGTAATATTATTTTCATTTCTTTATTTCATAATACTGTGTTTAAAATTGTGAATCTGATGAACGTGCAGTGACTATTCTGTAGCATCGATAAAGAACTTTCAGCAAATCAACATACACATTTCAGGTTTTGTACACTTGAGTATACATATTTCAAAGGTGGAAAGGGTTTTTTGAGAAATATTTGGATCACCCCCTTTTTTGAGCTCAAAATTAATATTTTTCTGAATCTTTGAGACAAATAGATATACACTATTAGAGTTGTTGGTTTGTTCTTATAAGTGCTTCTAAATAAAGTTGAGTTAAACTCAAGGATAATAACAAACCAGTGAGAAGTTCAACTTTTATTATCTAACTGATACATACTATTTGTCAACTGATACATGAAAATCATGCTTGTTTTCAAATGAAGGCATGAAGTCACGGAAATTTAGTAACACCCGAATGTAGTCATCTCTTGCTTCTTTTCCATAAACCTAACTAGAAACTTCCGTCACTATTCCCACACATCGCTTTAACTTGAGAATGGCAAGGAATGTGAATAGAGAGTTGCTCTTAGATAATATTTTGCAAGTCCGCATTAGATATATGCATTGCAAGTGGTGGCTCAAACCTGCACTCCTCTTCAGGAGGAACTAGATCTGTTAGTTTCTTAGCAGTCTTATATATTTTAGATGGCCTAAAATCACGTATCTCATTCTCATACACAGTAACTTCTCGGATTTTTTTTACTCTGTCAATAGTTTATTTCCTGTTCTTCCGTTCAACGTCTGCCAGCATTACCAAATGGACGTTCTCAGGATGGGACCAGTAGGAATTCGTGTTGATTTTTTCCATGCTATGGCTTCACTGGCAGAAGATTGATCTGTTCCAGATGTGTAGATCCCTCCGTGCATTTCTGAGAGAATTTGATGTGAAACCAGATGGGCCCATAAGGACAAGCGACAAACTCCGTAAAGACATACAAGTCATTATTAGGTTTTTCTCTTGCCACATTTAGTCGACATATTCTTATGGCAGTGGTGAGCTATCTTGCATGATATATTGGACATAGTTTCATATGTAGGAGATCATCGTCAATTACGCCAGTTCTAATAGGCCTGATAATTCTGTATAGGGAAGCTTGGTCCCGACTAAGCTCATTCACATCTATATCTGGAAGAAGAGCTCCTTTAGCAATAAATTGTAAGCAATTTGGTGATACTGGTTGAGTTTTACAGGTGCTTAAGACTTTACCATTGGTCCTTTCCATTGAGTTCCACTTTCTGTTCGACCAATATACAGTATTTCATGCGCAGGTGCCTCAAAGAAGATCATTTAGATGCAAGCTGCAGATGATCTACTGTAAATGACGATGTAAGTGGCATTCCAGCCCACTTATGGCTCCATTCATGTAGTCAGAATTAGTTGCCATGCTGTCAACTCCCACTGCCTTTATCTCATCTTTAATATAATTTTCAACAACCAATTTTATTATTCCGTCTGAAATACCTTTACCTGTTTCTTGTTCAATAATTAGATGATCTAAATATACAGTACCAGGTTCTACTAAAAGCACATAGTGATCTTGACTTTCTTTTGCTCCATACCTTTAGTTCCCTTTCTTCTTTTTAGTTAATATTGTGTCTCTCCTCCTATCAAAAAACAAAGCAGTAATTTTCTTATCTCCCAAACATTCAGATTAGGGGAAATTCCTGCCGAACTTCTGTCGTGCCCACAAGACTTTGAGTTTATAATACCATAGTCGAATAGGGCTGCACTACTAATAGCAGAATTACCAGCTCTATTTGACCCAGAATACCGATCGTCTTTCATGGAAATTGTTGGTATTGGTATGATGTTTTTTGTTCTCGCAAAGACTTTCTTCCATTCATCATCAGAAATGTCAGAAGATGAGGTTTCTTAATCCAAGGCTTTGTCTGAAATTGTAGTTTTCTCTTCCCACTTCTCTTTTTGTGACTCTTTTTCTTCTCTTTTTCTTTTCTGAATTCGATCTTATCTTTCCTCTTCTCTTTTTGTAACTATTTTTTTTCTTTTCTTTTCTGGTTTGCCTTTCTTTCTAATCATTTGACTTGTTTTTGCATTCACTCCTCCAATTTTCATGTGATGCCCATTTCTTTGGCCAATAAGAAATTCATGCTCTCCATGTGGCACCTTCATGTTCCATTCACACTTGCAATTCAAAAGCTCATCCTACTGTAAGCCTGCTATATCAAAAGGTGGACCCAATGCTGAGATAAACTTCTTATTCTTAGTGTCATTCATTCCTTGTTTTGATACCACAGACGCTTCTTCCACCGATCGGAGCAATTTGGTTTTAACATTCTTGATCGGCTGAAATGAAATACTGTTTTTTTTCCAAATTTCGGTAAAGGCCTCGGATACTTCAGGAATAACATCCTTGTTTCTCTTGGATCATTGTCAAATAACGGTCTGAAATCACAGTTAAAGTACGAACGTTTTCTTGAAAAATGTAAGGGCCAATGATCCCTACTCTTGAAATTGCACACCTGTACCGTGACACGATACGATTGAAAGGGCCTCTCATGAAGTTCTCCGGGATTTGTATCACTCAAGTACCGCATATATTGTATTTATTAACACAGCCACTAAGGTAAAATTGTGTCACGTTAGAGAAGAACACAAGTACGTCTTTAAGTAAGGTGTCAACCAGCTGATCACATGATGTTTGTCGGGTTACATAATCACGTTCCTTCAGATTTTGGATCAAAATCATTTTTTATGGGTTAATATGGAGTTCATCGTGAAGAATTCAACGAAATGAACGTCCCGGCATGCCAAGAACAACTGCATGTTTACGAGCAGAACGCTTAGGAGATCGCATCATAGACTGACGAGCTTATTCGAGATTTTCTGATGTTGTAACGGTCCTCGTAGGTCTTTTCTTTCTTTTGGACACATTCCCTGTTTCCCTGAACTATCTTCACACAATGAAATAGATTTACGATCAGGAACACGGTCTCGTGGGGGAATTTCAAAGTGATGACGAAAGGTGTGTTGCACCGCGATGACAGAGTGGCCGTTAGAAAAATACGTCTCTACAGTAAAAGAGCGCTGCTTCGTCGACCACGGCATGTTTGCAACTCAATCGAGTGTGGACACAAACCGTCCATCCAGCACCTTCCATTGAGCCCTTCTCTATTCCACTGTTACCATCCTTACCCAAATCTCTTTCTTTTCAAATAAGGAAGTTCCTACGCATCACCCTATATTTATTGTCCTTTACATAATGAATATATCTTTGAACCTTTCATTTTGTTTGCAGCTCATAGTGAGAAAGTTCTGGAAGTGGGGAGCCAAAGACACTGTGATTTGTTGATGTTCTAGTTCTTTTATTCATTTTAACCCTAAAATGGAATAAAAGAAAGACCCGTTAGTATAAAACAGAAATAATCCATGTGATGAGTGAATCTATAACATATATTCAAAAAGGTGAAGCCATAGCCATCCATAGCAAATACTCTGTAAATGCATTGATTAATTTATAATTTCCTACAAGTATTAGTCTAAAATTTCCTAAGTCTTAGATACATAAGGACTTAAAGTGCAAATTTTTTCCCTGTATGAAAATTATCCATTTCTTAGCTTCAGAGACGAGAACTATAATAACTGAATGCAACCAGCCTCACATTATGGAAGAGATAATGTTTAAGCCAAATTTGGCCTCGAAAAAGGGGGTGTTACGATTTTCCAGCTTTTATAAATATATAGTTCGGGCACCTAAGATATTTTCGGAAATTAGATAAATATAGGGTCGTAAAACTTTTATTTGTGTATCAATATAAATATATCAGTGAAATAAGGAGGAATAAATAACAATAAGTTATATATGCACCAAACAATCAAAACGAACTAACCCCCAAATTAACGAAATATGACAAATTAGGGGTCACCAAACTGATAGAGAAAGCTGAGTGCTGTTTCAAGAGTCGCTTGGCGGGGATGGGAGAATCTAGTCTCCGAGGCGTGCTCTCTACCAGGGAGCAACACTTAAGTAGTGTGATATTGGTCTATCTCTCGGTGAAGACTGCTCTTAGTTACTCATTCGAGGCTCTCTGCCGACTGAATAAGTCTTCTTTCAGTTTCTACCACATGATTACCAGTTGATTCATATCCGGGTCCTGAAGTAGCCAGTCCTTCACCGTAATATTGTTGACCAAAGCTTATGACATGAGGCATTTTTCTGCTGTAAAATCTTATCCCAGCCATTTCTGTAAATTCTAAGGATGAGGCAGGTATTACTATCTCAGAGCAGCTGGGTACCTCTAAATTCATGGTGCCATCTAAACAGTGACGACACACCCCTGAATTTGACCTCCATTTAATTTATTGTTTGCACTATACACTCTCGAATCCACTGCTTGCCTTCCCTCCTGGAACGTGTACTCGTCAGACCATAAGACACATACCAACGGACGCATGTTCCTGTTGCGGTGACCAGGAGCGCAAGACAGTCAACATCGCTTCCTGTGAAGGGTGATCAATGAGATCTTGCGGGATTTATATGGCTTAAGGCCTTGTGCAACCAATTTGCACAAGGCCTTGTAAAATAACCTCTTGCAATGCTGTAGATACTTCCTTGTACATTTATATGGAAATTGGCAAATAGGGACTAAAATAATCTTTATAAAACTCGGTTATTGATGTTGATTCTGAAGCAGTATAAGAAATGTATATTTTCATAAAGAGCACGATCAATGCACCAGAGGAAACTAATGTAGGGGTTAAAATCTGACCATTGTGTCTAATAATGCAACTCCTGTTGAGCATATAGGCATTTTGTACATGTTAAACTTAATTGGATGCCGCAAATTAAAACATTGAGCCCCATGAAATGGCATAATGAATTATTCTAACATTAGTCATCATGTAATACAATTGACTTTTTCCAGGCATTGGTTCTTTCGGAAGTTCATTGGTTTGTACTTCAATATAACTATGTGCATGCATCCTTGCATAAATCTAATATATTTTTTTTTATTTTCAGATTCCATATCCGGCATGCATTTGTGGATCGTGTTGCACAACTAGTCAGTAGACAGTAGGTTAGATAATATCTTTAGTGGTGGGTTTTAACAATGACTGAGAAACAATATATTCTTGTCTGCAAAGACTCTATACGGGAATCATCCCCATGACCAACTTATTATGAAAAGTGCATCGTCTGCCAGGAGGACATGCCTGAGTCTCTGCAGTGTCTTAGTAAGACTAGAAGACACGACTATGGTGTTGGATATAAATCAGTTGGTAAAAATTTGCAAAGGTTTGCACAGTTGAATGCACTCCTATTCAATATTGCTAGGCTTGATGAAGGTGATGGAGTTGTGGTCACACTCACAAAACATTGTGCAAAATAGCATAGATCATGTATACTGTAGTATAACACAACAAAACGTAAAAGAACAGAGAAAATAAAATCATTTGAATCGGATTCCATTGGAACCAGTGATTCTAAAATGTTTATACGAGAACAGTCACATGTACCATCATGTTTGACACAGCTAGTCTGTTTTGTTTGTGAAGATGAATCGAGCCAATTCAATGCACTTCATAATGTCACCCTAAAAAGGCTTGGTGACCATGTCTCAGAATGTGTAGAGATCCTCCAGGAACAAAAGTTACTGGCTCTGCTCAGCGGAGGTGATCTCATAACCCAGGAAGCCAAATATCATACTGGTTGCCTTGTTAAATCATACAACAAAGCAGACCGTTACCAAGATAAAACAAATGATGAAGATCCTGATAGTATGTTGCATTGTATTCCTAGGGCCGAATTAGTTAGCTACATCGAAGATATGAAAATTAATTTGACCTTTGCCCCTGTATTTAAACTAAGTGATTTGGCAAAGTTATATACCCCAAAACTTAACTCCTTATTATTTAAGTCTGATACAAGGCTGCACACAACGCGGCTTAATTAAAGAATATGTAGGCAATTTCCAGATCTTAATGACCACAAGGATGGGAAGATATTCTTCTAGTCTTTGACCAAGATGTTGGGCGAGCTGTCTATAAATTGTGTAAGGAGAATCCTGATGATGAAGGAAGACATATCACCAGAGCTGCCCAAATTGTAAGGGGTTAAATGCTGAAGATGAAACCATCCTTTAATCGGTCATTTGACCAAGAATGTCAAAAGAATTCTTTTCCTTCAGTCTTGCTAGCCTTAGTAGAAATGATCCTTGGTGGACCATCAATTGGTTCTGAACCAAATAGCACTAATATTTCACAGGCCGATCTTTCTCTTAGCCAATTGCTTCAGTTAATTCCAATTTTCGGCACAGGGAAGGCTCTAGCAGTATCTCACATAGCAGTGTCAGAGAAACTCCATTTACCATCTATCTAGCAGCAGATGTGCGTGTTAAAACGAGAATGAAAGAACTTGTAGAAACACTTTATGCTCTAGGACATTCAGTTTTCTATGATAGGCTTCTTCTGTCAATCCCAACAGTTTAAGGTAATAAAACATATCATAGATTCAATGAAGAAAATGTTGTATGCCTTCCAAAGATAGTCCCGGATGTAGACAATGGAGGAGAGATTGATTACATTGACCATGATCCAAGCAGTACAACTGCAAAATACATCTTTCATAGAACAAGTGTATCTCTCACACAACACACAAAACAACAGAATCCAGGAGTAAAAAGGGAGCAAACTTGTCATGAGAATGTGGACACCAAGAAAACAATAGCCTCTGCCAGAAGAATACACCAGTATTCCTCCATTACTTCTCAGACATAAGGAGCCAAAAGTGCCTGAGCGGGCTGCCCCTGCACAACCTCTACACTTGATGATGAAAGATGCTGTGGAAGAAAAGGAAATGTGAGTATTTGAATAACTCATCCATATCTGTGCCATGAATGTTAATAAGAATTCTACATGTATCTTTACATACTATTAATGTTTTGTGTTTTGGCAGCTAATAGCTGATGTGTACTGAGTTGTAATAATGCACTCACTTAATCATACCATTATCAAAGTAATCTGTTTTTAGCCAATGGTATATGTAAACTGAAATGCCATTAAGTATTATTCTCATTCAGCTTTAATTCATCTTTATTACTCTTTTACATATGCATCTGAATATGACTCAGTTACAAAATGGCCCCTAAAACAACTTTTTATCTTGATTGTGTATTACAGATGGCTGCGAGAGGTGATGGATTCACTGGTAAAGCAAATTGAGGATGAGACTGGACTAGTCACGTGGGCCGACTATCATGCCCCAAAACAAGAAGAGCAGGATTTTCTATCTGTAACCTCAGCACTGCTGCCACTCTTCCATGAAGATTCAAAAACAACAGCAATGATTGCGCATGGAACCCAAGCATATATGCAAAGCAACTAATCATTTAAATCCAGGACAAACACCTTTTGCTACTATGGATCAGCCACCTTTGTTAAAGATAAAAACCTGCGATTGGATTTTCTAGATTTATATGGTGAGAATATTCTTGTCATAATACTTGGTGGTCTCCATACAGAAGTGGCTTTTCTGAAATGTATTGGGGATTGGCTAAATGAGAGTGGCTGTACAACAGCTTTGGTTGAAGCCAACAAGGCAATAGCTGGGAAAGCTGCATTCTTCCTCAAGGCCTCACATGTAACAAGAACACGCTATGATCATCAGGTAACTGCAAGTAGTCTGTACATTCTTGTTAAGAACCTACCAATAATATACTCAATCAAGTGGAGAGGATAACATGTCATTTGAGGACTGGCTGTCTTCAAGGACTCAAAGTAGTCCACAGGCAAATTTCTGGCCTATAACCTTTTCCTGGAAAAGCTGTTACTTGTACATATATGTAAGATCTTTTATGGAAGGAAATTTCATTTTGTACATTGAGGCACTCACGGAAATGGCTACATGGATGTTTGCTTTAGATCACAATAACTATTCCCGGTGGCTTCCGGTGAACATACGAGATATGGCATCCATTCAGATCACCCAGCTAGCTCTGCATGCTGAGTTCCAGAAGGGCCACTTTGTCTTTTATAAGAGAAAGAATCAGTTTTCTGCCATGTCGCTGGACCAAACACATGGGCAGAATAAAGCTTTGGCAAAGGGTGATGGTAGAGCAGTGGGGCTGACAGAGAGTCCTTCTGTGCTCTTGAGATGGATGGTGTCAGGACCAGAAATAGCCAGCATGATTAGTGAATTTAAAGAAAATGCAGGAATTTATCCAATGAAAAGCAGTACTCTACATCATGACCAAACACCAAGTGCACAAACTTATTTCAAAACAAATGTATCCGATCTGGTCAAAGAAATAGAAGGTTATGGTAATCCATCCAGAGAAGAGAGCAGATCAGGTGTTCACACCTTATACACTAGACAAGCTTGAAAATGTGATTAGATTAGACATCGTCTGAGACAGATATTTCTACGACAGTCTTAAAGTAGAAACCAAGATTCAGAGGGGACAAGGAAAGAGAAAACGTGTAACTGAGGGCGGTGTACTTCATAGAAATTGGCTAGATTTCCTAAAGAACAACCAAAATAAAGTAGAGCTCTTCTTTTTTTAGCGAGACATCTAAGAAATAATCAAGTCCCTAATGGTAAGCAGTTATTTCTGACACGTGAAGAGAATGTCATTGCTAACCCAGTAAAAGATACAAGCTGTCTTGCACATTGCAGTCACGAGGAAACGGATACCAGGCTTTTCGTTCATGTGATCAGTTGATACTGATGTGCTATCTTGGCTGTTGCATTTGTTCAGGATCTTGATTTGGCAGAACTCTGATTGGCATTTGTAAAAGGGGACACATACAGGCATATACCATGCCACCTTATTTCAAATGCACTAGGCCCTGAGAGGTCAAAGGGCTTATTTTTCTTACATTCATTTACAGGATGTGATGTTGCATCAGCATTTTATGGTAAATTAAAGCTCTCAGCATGGGATACTTGGATGGCTTATCCTGCAGTCTGCAAAATATTTGCTGATCTCTCATCCACACTAACAAGCATTTATGAGCACAAGGTTGCCAACCTGGAAAGGTTCATTGTCATCTTATATGAAAGAACCAGTGAGTCACTCCATGTGAATGACTGCAGGAAGGGCCTATTTATGAAGAAAGAATGAAAATTCCACCCACACGGGCAGCTCTCTGATAGCATGCTGAAAGGGAGGGGTGCCTTACAGGCTGGTCATATCGGAGGACAGTCAGTTGTCAAACAGCCTAAAATTACAAGTTTTTCTAAGTGGGGGTGGACAAAAGAAAGTTACTCTGGACCTAGGGAGACCCTGTTGACCACGCTACCAGAATGACGAAAGCTTGCAGACAACACATTCAGTGCAAGTGTAAAAAATTATGAGGAAGAGCCATGGATGTGGCTGTGCAAAAGTAGATTTAGGATGCACAGCCTTATGTCACTGCTGTGGTGATTGTACAGAGAAAAATTGAACTACAACATATTTTTATAAGTTACATTATGATTGGCCTCATGATTTTGAAAAGTATTATATGTGTCATAAGGCCACTCACTACATTATTAAATAGATTTTGACTATCATATTATCATCTGTGTTAACAAAACACATTCACATATTATATGAATGATTATATCAGTTATAATACTATATTTTAATATACAACTGAGTTTTAATATTTCACTATTTTGACATATGTTATATTTGTTTAGAGGATTGGTGTATATAACTGATTTTCATTTTTCAAACAATGATCAAACATATAGAAACTTATATAAATAATTTCAAGAGTAGTTTGTTGTAATGTATTAACCCGTTTGCTGCTGAAAA
Organism: Ceratothoa steindachneri; assembly: GCA_963969495.1. NCBI lineage: Eukaryota > Metazoa > Arthropoda > Malacostraca > Isopoda > Cymothoidae > Ceratothoa > Ceratothoa steindachneri. Next base: position 159,520,313 of record OZ018326.1, read on the forward strand.
TAATCAGCATCATAATTTTTAAAACATTTTTATCGTTTTGTTATTATATTAAACCAAAGGTGCTATAAAAAAGATAATTTTCCAAATTGAACGTTTTTGTCACATGACCTCATTTGAATATTTCACATCATAACTTAAGTATATTTTTGTAGAATTTGTGAAAACACAAAATATCTGCTGAAACATTTCACTGAAAAATGTTTTATTTGTTAGAATTAGATAATTGCAGCTTGAATGGCTCTTGTTTAAAGTAAACATACATGGTATATGTTGGACCTAATTTGCATTATTAAGCAGATATATTCACCGAAACAGATAGAGGGCTAAAATATGATATAAATGAAAAGAAATAATTGTTATTATATCTGCCTATCATGATTAAGATTTCACATATAAACTGTCGTAATTGTCATGAGATGAAAGCAAAAGATATCCTAAAAACAAGATTTTATGTTTGAAGTTGTGGATTACTGAGCTTAAAAATAGTCTGTATTGTTACAAAATAGTGTGTTATATGTTAATGGGTAACATTAAACTATAACGATATTTTTTGTTTTACACTCATTTTATTTAGCTTAGTTCAGATTTATGCATCAAACATTGAGGTTAAATGATGAAAATGGCCGATTGGTGGCGGTCAACTTGGAAAACGGTCAAAATCAAATGATTGAAGGTGGCTCCATAGCCATATTTTTTAAGAGTGGTCTAAACAGTCATCATACCATATTTGATGCTTTTACCATAAAATGCTCAATACTTTCACAGATCTGCCAGACTACAAGAGCGTAGTAACTGCCCACATCTCTGAACACATGTCCTACTCCAGCATCGTCGAAACCTTCTAGTCCGGCTGTAAGGCAAGTCACAGCCGTAAATCGTCTCCCCTATATGTGACTCACCGAGTCCGCCAAGAGACCAAGTCTGGGAGGCCTTCAATCCTGGTGCTGCTCGATCTCTCGGCAGCATTTGGCACCGTTAACCACTCCATTCTTGTCCACTGCCTTCGTGACTTCCTAAGCGTTTCTAGAGCTGATCTGAATTGGGTTAGCTATTGCCTGTCATCTCATCCTCCTTCAGTTTACATCGGGAGTGAGGTTGCTTGGGCAGCTTTTGTACCCTACGGTGTTCTTCAAGGCTCTCTCCTTAGCCAGCTCTTTTTTCGTATTTACCTCCTTCCCCTTGACCTTTTTCTGCGTTACAAAGGTCTATCCTTCCATTTCTAGGCAGATGTCACCCAACTATTTCTATCATGTTCCCCAAACTCGTTCGCCATGACAGTCACTAATCTTTTATTTGTATATGACAATTACTGAATGTCTATCGGATAATTTCATCAAAATTCACGATCACAAAACGGAAGTTATTTTGCTCGGCATCTCAACAAAGGTTGCTTGCTGTACAACGTAGCACTCACTCTCAATCAAGGTGGCTCTCCCTTCGAGTTCAATGACAACGTTAGAAACATGGGTGTTTCCTTTGACAATCAGCTCAATTTCAAATCGCATGTTGCTAATATCAGAAAATCATCTCATTGCTTTCTCCGTAACCTCAATCATATCCAGTCCCATTTTGACCGAAATAGTTTCGAGATAGCCATACATGCCTGTGTTACTTATCGCGTTGAATACTGTAACTCTCTTCTCACTGTAGGAAACAACACTACGATTCGTCCTTTTCAATCTGTACAGAATCTTCTGGCTCGTGTTCTTCTCCGCCAAGTACTGTTCTCTCGTGCCACACCACTTTTCCTCGAACTACACTGGCTGCCTATTAAATTTCAAATCACTACTAAAATCATTCTTGTCACATTCAAAATCCTATAAACCACAACTTCCCTTTAACTGTTTTCTACACATTCTGTGTTCAGACAACAATGAGTCCTTCGCTGAGGAAATCCTCTCCTGCTTTCAGCTCCTCGTGCTCGTCTCTGCTGCATGGGTGATCGTGACTTCTCTGTAGTTTCCCTCTAAGCTGAGGAATTCTCTGTGGGGCATACTCTCTTCTTCTTTCCCTGGCGTTTTCAAGTGGGCTCTAAAAACCAACCTCTTTTGTCATGTTATTCCTTGTCGATGGACGGGCACCTTGCGAAGGCTTCAATGTCTTAAAGGGTGCTATATAAAATCTCATAACGCTTATTATTATAATGTGGTTTCCAAAAACAGCACTCGTAGTAGGAATTTAGAAAATTATTGCCGTTTGTTGCAATAAAACATGGTTTTACGTTAAACTTTTGAAATTATGACTGAATTTAGGCACTTTTAACATCTTTTTAATAAATGGGCCTAGCTCTTAACACTAAAATTCTTAGGCATCACTTGCACTGCTAACACCAAACTGTATGCGAGTAAAACCTCTTTATTCTGGCTTTGATTAATCTCCGAGACAAGCCCAGGAACGGAGTGCATTTTGAAGACATTTAATGTATACTTTTTGCCTCAGAAGTTTGCAAAGAATGAGATTCAATTTTGTGCTATATTTTATTATCGATTAAAAGATGAATTATGCACTTTACAGTAATTATTATTGATAAGTACTTTGCTAATTACATTAATTTAATCCGCCTTATTTAATGCACTGTGAAAAACTAATTAATCTAACATATTTTTATGAAATTTCTGTTTCGCTCACAGTTTTGCGTTTCTCTATCAGGATTGGTACACTGAATACGGAAATCACATTAGTTCCTTATGCTAACATGGATATACATAACATCTTGAAAACACATATTTATTATATTACCAACTGTATTATATAACAGTGTATTAATAAAATTATTAATGGGGATCAGTGAAACAAAAACATTAGAAAGCTCAGAAGTGAGCTTACTAATCTGTACTGTCTCTTTGAACCAAATTCTATCTATAGGTACGAGTAGTTACTGATGTTTGCTTCATCTCACCTTCCCTGATATTACTTCTCCATCATAAAATATATGCCGTAAGAGAATCATTCACCGTGCTCTTACAGCGCAACATCAAGTTTCGGTGGTAACATATCTAAATGGGAGCGCAAATAGTGCACATCAAGTTGCATTTTGCATTCCATACTGCAGTAACTTTTAGGGAGTTTCTCAATAATTGCTTGGCCTTCTCCATTGAGAACTTTCTTGAATGCATTGTAATCTTTTTTCTCGACCGTAATAATTTTTAGCTCTGAGGTTCAGGATGCGATCATCAACTTCTCTTGCTTCACAAACTCACTAACAGCGACTTTTGCGCCGGACAACTTTAGAACATTGCTCGCATTTTGGCATAAGTTTCACAATGTAATCTACTGCTATGACGAATTATTTATCAGGTACAGTTTAATTTGCAGCGGAAATAGTCAGAATTTCTTCACAAATGCAAGAGAGAGAATTGTGCTTTACATCTTAAGTTCCTGGATGTTATCTGATATTTCTTGTCATTCTCTTCCCTCGTAAAAACACGATAGGCCAGGTTGCAAAGTAGATCCACCCTTTAATTCAGGTCAGAATTCCAATATCTTGCAATCACCACATACATCTTATTTTTATTCATTCAGCAAGAATTTTATATTTCCGTAATCTTTTTTTTAAGTGTGAGGAATTGGCAAACAGAAATAGATAAATGTTGGTTGCTTTTGTGAAGGTTCAGTACTTTCACCAATATAGAATAGCTGTAAATAACGGAAGTAACAACAAGGAAAGAAGGTATCCTAGGAGACCTTACGGTCCATTGAAGGAGGGTTCCTTTGGACTAGCAATCGAACGGGCACATGGCTGCTCAATTGTTTTGCGGCCCTAAACGGCCACTTTTCAAGACCTTGTCTAGTCTTGACTTGAACTGGTCAACAGATTCACTGTTGAAAACTTCCACTGGAAGTGCGTTCCACATACCGCAGATACTGTAAGTGAAAAATTTCCACAGAGATTGCGGTTGTAACGCTTCAGTTCAAGTTTGAAGCCGTGATTGCGCGTTCTGTTCTCACTCAGTGTGAAAATATCCCGGTAGTCAACATTGTCGAACCCTCGAAGTATTTTGAAAACTTCGATGAGCTGACCACGCAGTCTACGGGTTTCCAGCGAGAACAGATTTAATTTCCTTAGTCTATCCTCATAACTTTTATGTCGGATAGAGGGAATCAGCTTGGTTGCCCTGTCTTAAACGCGATCCAATCCCGCGATGTCCTTTTGCAATGAAGGACTCCAAAATTGTACAGCATACTCTAGGTGCGGTCGGAAAAGTGAGTTGTACAGGCACAGTACAATCTCCTGGTTCCGATAACCAAACTGGCGCTTAATATAGCCTTGCATCCTTTGGGCCTTTTTCTCCGCCCCAATGCACTGTTTTAAGAACTTGAGGTCACTAGTGATTGTTACACCCAAGTCCTTCTTAGTGTCAGTGGATTCAATAGCAGTGCCCTTAAGGATATACTGAGATTCGATGTTTATGTGGCTGATATGCATCACTTTGCATTTGTTTACGTTAAAAGGCATTTGCCACGTGTCCGACCACTCCCCAATCTTCCCAAGATCTTTCTGCAGGCGGGCAGTATTTCCATCCTTTGCAGCGTTCATACCAAGCTTGGTATCGTCAGCAGATTTTGAAATCTTGGCAACCATGTCACCGTCCATGTTGTTGACGTAGATGATGAATAGTAGTGGTCCCAGGGAAGAACCTTGAGGCACCCCGCTAGTAACGCGCACCCACTCAGAATACTGTCCAGTAGCAGGTTTGACTCTAAATACGACGTCACTTTGTCCACCATGATGCTTTACCGACTATCAAAGTCAGACTGATAGGTCGGTAGTTCGACGGTTGGTTACAGTCTCCTTTCTTGAAAATTGGAGTCACCTCCGCCTCACGCCAGTCTCTAGGAACGCATTTTGTCCGGATTGACATGTTGAAGATTGCGCTCAGGTGTCGTGACACTTGATCGCACACTTCTTTCAACACTTTAGGTAGAAATCCATCCGGGCCAGGTGACTTATTCGTCATTAGGTCACTGATCTTCTTTTTGATTTCAGCTTCGGTGAAGTCCATATCCTCCAGTTTTTCCCCCGAGTAAGAATCCGTCGGCTGGGGGATGGGACCACATTCTTCAATAAACTCTGAAGAGAAGTAGTCGTTGAGGAGGTTAGCATTTTCTGCATCTGAATGCTTTAATGTCCCCTCCTCATTCTTCAAAGGGCCAATCGTTCGACGGATTGGTTTACGGCTGTTTACATATCCAAAGAACTCCTTTGGATTCTCTTTGCAGAGTCTCACCACTCGGACTTCTTCAGACCGCTTAGCCGCCCTTATGCTGGACTTCACTCTCCTGGCTAGCCTCCTGTATTCGTCAAAGTCACCCGAAATCTTCGATTGCCGGTACAGAGTTCTCTTCTCCATAAGCAGTTGGCCGATTTCTCGATTAAACCACTTAGGTTGAACAGAAGACAGACGGAGGCATTTGAGGGGGATGAAACGCGATTGAAGACTCATGAATGTGGTTTTGAAACTATTCCACGAGTCTTTAACAGCATCGCACACTTCTAGCCTCATGTCAGTAAGTCCAGCACGAAGGCTTGCAAAGTCTGCTCTTCTCAAGTCAAGTTTCCTTTATTGACTGGCAACAGACCTTACCTTCGGGATCTTGACGCTAAATCTAACTAGCTGGTGATCACTGCCACCGAGCTCTTCGCCTACAGAGAGATCCTCAACGATAACATCCTCAGAGGTGAAGACCAAGTCGAGGATATTGTCTCCTCTCGTCGGTTCTCTGACCCATTAGGTGAGGAACTCGTTGTTGGCGAACTCCAAGAGTAGCGCGCTCTCGCCACAGGCTGCTCTGGTTTCCCAGTCAACTTGGCTGTTGAAATCGCCCATAACGATGCACACTCTGCCTTGAACCAGCTCATCCAGCAGCTGGTACAGTTCCCTGTCCATCTCAACGGGTTAAGAAGGGGGTCTGTAAAGCACCAGGGTCCTGTATCGGACAGGACCGATCTTTAGGTCAACGCCTAGGAGCTCGTGGTCGGATATAACGTTGGAGTTCGTAGATTTGATTGTATCCTTGACGTACAACATTACACCGCCACCCTCTCTGTCTGGCCTATCTTTGTGGAAGAGTTGGTAGCCAGGAACCGTGAATTCGCCCTCAAAGTCTCGGTTTGAGGTTTTTATCCACGATTCTGTTATGGCTACCATTTCGGGTTCTTCCGTCGATACGAGGCCACGGAGCTTAGGAAACTTGTTCCTGATTGCCCTTGCATTAAACAGAAGAACTTTCAAGGAGCACCCTAAAGTAGAACCCCCTATACTCTTCCGTTTCCCGGCTTCTTGTTTGTCGCGGTTTTACCATTTTTGACAACCTCCGAGAAGGTTGTTTGGGCAGTGAATCGGGCGTACTGGCGTACGTCCGCCTTCCCAATGGGCCGGACACTCCTTTGGGTGCGCTCCACTACATTTTGGATGAGGTTGGCTAGGAACGCCTTGCCCTTAAAGGAGAGGTGCACCCCGTTCCTTTGGTAGAGGTCTTTTCTAACATAGAATACGGCGTACGGGTCCACAAAAAAGACACCCTCTGCCGTACAGAGGTCTGTAAGGCGCCTGTTTAGCGACATGTTTCTCAAGTGGGCAGTCCGGCTTGGACCCCACCTCGGGAGCATCCCCATCACGACGCGTCTGCGGGTTTTCAATCCACAGTCGTCGACAGTGCCCCTAACTGTCCTCATAATCTCACATGTAGGGCCTACCCTACCTCCTCTGAGGTAGAGGTCGTGGCCACTTACCATAAGGGCAACGACTGAAGTCTCTGAAATCTGAGACTTCTCGGCATTAGCTCTTACCTGCTTATTCCTACAGCCTGGGAGGCAGCTCACCTTAACGCTTGTGCGAAGGCGGGCCGCTATCAGGGGCTTCAGACCCCGTGCTTGAGAATCACCAATAAGGGTGACTCTTGCACATTTGTCTGCGGACGACTTAGTCTTTCCTTTCGGAGGCGACTTGCCGCTTTCTTCTTGCATCTCTAAATTTTTCTTCTTCTTCTTATTCTTCCTCTTATTCTTCTTTTTGTCGTCCTTTGTTATCTCTTCTTTTGTTTCCCGTTTTTCTTCTTCTGCTTCTACTTTCTCGTCCTCTTTTTCGACTTTCTTTTCTTTACTTTCTACTTTCTCTTCTTCTCTTTCTACTCTCTCTTCTTCTCTTTCTACTTTCTCTTCTTCCCTTTCTACTTTCTTTTCTTTCTTTTCTTCTTTTTGGCTCGTTGAGGAAGCCCTTCAGCAGAAGAAATCGGCTGTTGGACGTCGGGAGCCTTCTTGCCTGAGCATCTGCATCTCTCTGTTTTTAAGAGTTCAACTTTCCTTTTAAGGAGGGAGTTCTCCTCTCTCAGTTGAGCGATGCTCTCGCCCAGGCGCTTCTCGAGTTCGCAGAAGTCGCAGACACTGACGGCATCTGTGAGCTCCTTGCAACTCCTGCCCCCGAAGTCTTCACTCCATCTGTAGACTTTGCATATTTTGCAGGTTAGCTTTCGAAACGGAGGACCATTCTTCTTCGCCATCTTACAAAAATCTCGGACCATACGCATTTAAAAAGGGTTTTTTGGTTGTGATTTTCTCTCGCACTAATCACATCCGCCTATTTCCAGGAGGTTTTCGGTCGTTTGGCGAACAGAAACCCTTTGACCAAGCACACCAACCCTTAGGTCTCCCCTGAGCCGGACGTCCCCAATCGTGCTGCAGCTCCCAACTGAGCAGCACGAGAGCCCCAGTGAACTGGTTCTCTGATTTTTCGACAGGGGTGCTTGAGGTGTAACTGTCTTCCTACTTAGCCCTACTAATCAACTAAAAACGGCCAGACTTGATGCAAATAGTAAAACTAAGTGCCCACGACTTCATCCGAGATCTTTAGCTGATCTGGCAACCAGCAAGGCAAAAAAGCTCTCTTACCAAAGATCAGTTAAGCCTTTATTCACCAAGTAGTGGTCACAGGGAGCTGGTCAGGCAATTACACTTTAGAAGAAAGCTTCTAAGGGGTACCTAGCATTTCTCCATCAATTGTACCCCAAACACCTAAGATCCCTTCAATCTCAGTCTCTTGTAACCTATGAGTGCTCCAAGGCGTTATTTGAAGAGGTTCCAAAGCCTCTTTTCTCACGAGGCATAAGGGAGCTGGTGAGGCCCTTATTAATAAACAACTTATGTGTAATAGAGATGAAGGTTTTTTTTTGTTATTGGGCTTTTGTTTTGATTTTCTGACAGTTGAAGAGAGTTGGTGAAACTTAGTACTAACAGAATCGAAGAGGTTGGTAGGGGGATGCAAGGAGAATCATCAAAGAAGTGGTAGAGAAGTTTGACAACCATTAGCCTGGATCCTACTACAGCTACCTTACTAGCATGGGTGACCCTACCGGAATAAAAGTCCCCCAGCTTAGCTAGCTTAACTCAGGCAGATCACGCAAGCTATCTCACCGACGACAAGGTGGTTGCCTTGAGAGCTATTGAACAGGTTGATGTATCAATCTGATCGCTTCAAACTGTCTTCTTACATCATTATTTAGCCACATTCACTAAGAAAATGAGTCGAACTTGTCAAAGTATTCAAGCCTTATTCAGCACTTCAAATTTTCCTGTTTGCATCCTGTAGGTTCTCTTCCTCTAATCTAGATGCCAGAAGCTCTTCACCACATTTGATGAGATTCAACTCTCTTATGCGTTCAGTAGGGTTTTAGTGGGTTTAGAAAAAGGAGACAGTTAGATTGACAAGCTATTTCTAATTCTTTCCAATTCTCTTTATGATTCTACATATCGATATCGACTTCATCTGTGGATTTAAACGTTGGATGAGCTGCAATCGAAACTTTTTCGTCTTGTGGTTCTAGGGCAATTGATAATTAAACGTGTGGATAGTCTAGTTTCTATTTACTCTATGAATTTTACCACTTGATAGGTCCCCATACAGAAATAGCAGTCACTTAGATTGTATATCGGTTCTCAAGAGATTCTCGGAATGTCAAACGGCCTGTATTCCCAACTGCCACCTATTCATCCCTCAAGTGTAATTTACAACTAGCACATATTACATGAGCCTACAGTTTGTCCTGTTCTCCAATGTGAGTGCCGATATACATTTCATATTCATCAAAATATTTGATATTCTTTGAAAAAAAAACATGGAACTGGTTTTAAGGCAATATACCAGGGGCGGTCAATAGGTTTTGCAATTCGGATATAAGGAAACGATATATGAGAAAAAGTGTTTTATTATTTTTCAATATAATTACCCTCGACTTCAATGCATTGCGCCACTTGTCCCTGAGGCTTCGAATTCCCGACAACCAGAAATCTCCCGACTGCAGTTTAATCCAATCCTGGACGGCGAGCTGGACATCTTCATCGTCCCCAAACCGGCGTCCACGCACTGCAGCCTTGAGCTGGCGGAATAAAAAGTAGTTGCTAGGGGCCACATCTAGATTTTAGGGGGGATAGTTCAGCTCTTCGAATCCGCACTCGCGCAGGGCAGCTTGTGCAACTCTGGCCTTGTGGACTTTGACGACGTTGAAGTCGATCATGGGGCGTGAGGTTTCTAGGGACCCAAAGGGCAAAGACCTTGGTCATAGCCAAATTGTCGTAGATGATGTTGATAACACTACCATGTGATATTCCAAGTTCTATTTCGATTTCTTTTACCTTCACCCGTCGATTTTCGAGGATCATCCTCTCCACACGGGCCACATTGTCCTCGTTGGTCACGTCTGACGGGCGTCCTGGACGGTGGTCATTTTCAAGGGACTCACGACCATGGCGGAACTCCCTATTTTAGCGATCGATGGTTGCATGGGAAAGGGCGGTGTTGGTGTACACTACAACCATGCGTTCATGGATCTCTTTTGCATTCCTGCCTTTCTTGGTCAAAAATTTGATCACTGCGCGGTGCTCAACCTTCTGCATTGTTGAAAAATTTTGACTGACTATCTGCGATGAGCTACTGCTTCTTAAATAGACGAAGCAGGAGTGTGCGGCTGCAGGTCTTGACTTTTCATAACTTGTCCTAACACGCCTACAAACAGCCATCCCGCTTCCTCTGTTTTGCCCTACCGATTCGCAAAACTTATTGACTGCCCCTCGTATGTAATGTCAAAACACATAACAAACACTCAGTTGATATATTCTTCTGCAGCAGCCATAACTATAGTTTCTGAAAAAAATAAAACTCGAAAGTTAAGGCAATATATTCAAGGGAAACAACTCGACATGATCACATCATGTTATGCATGTTTGAAAATGATTCCTGATATAAAAGAGGAAATTGAGACTATAGCGAAGATAATGTTAGCTTGGAATGCATTTAGCATGCTTTAAATATAGAAGAAAAAATTAAATGAAACAAATTTTGTGGAGTTTTGTAAGCGAGTTGATAATTATGCTTTCTGCCGTATGGCAAACCTTGAGGACGTGCCAAGTGAATTAGCTGGTCTTTAATTTGGTTGAAGTAAATGAAGACGCGAGTAATAAATTTTGCCTGTCAATGGAAAAGGTAGGTTTCATTGTAGAGTACCTCAACGATGATGAAATTACCTTATTGTAGCTACCTTTAAATGAAGGAAGGAAGAAGTTAACAGTGGACTGTTACCATAGTTACCAACGAAAGAGACGCAATCATCTCATAGGAAAGCTAATCTTCTCGGCTTTTGAAGGAAGTAAATGAAGTGTCTAGCTTGACATGTATGGATTGATCTCTGTGCTCACAACAAAACGTTTTCATTCCCTTTGAAATTTGAGCCGTCTTGTATGTAGATTATTTGAAGCAGAATCTCGTTTCTAAGCAAATTTACTTGTAATTGAAAGAAGACAGAGATATAAGCGCTCTTATCTGTTGAAATGGAAGAGAAAGCTCCTCACTTTTTTGTCATCCTAAGCGTGAGCCATAAACTCGGCCGGAAGTTTCTCTTGGTCGCGTGGAAAGGGCCGGATATGTGGATGCCGGTCGTGTGGGAAAACCAGGGGTTTGGCCTCCACCACATAAGTAATGAAATTTGGCTGAGCCCCACTAAGAGCCCTTTGAATGCTTTTGGGTTTAACTTTATTTTGTTAGGACTATTCTATTAGCGTAAATAATTAATAGGACTTTTGTATTTTATTGGTTCATAGTGGTCTTAAAAGAATATTTCAAAGAAATATAACTGAATATTTACCCAATTGAAAGAAAGTTTATTGCCATTCTTTTGTAATTACCTTTATCATCAGAAGAACTGGGATTCTACTTGAACCCTTAAAGATCAAGTTAGAAGAACGACCAGATATCTTACCTTTCTTGTGAGTTATGTGTAACCAATTGTAGTTTCTGCAACAATCGCATCACAGGGGGCAGATGTGACCTGGATTGGATGATAGCTTTGTTAGTGTTGGATCATTGTACATTATCTGACCAACAACGAGTTGGCATGTGAGCCAGTCCCCTCTTAGCTGCCTACAAACTGACACATAAATCGTGAGTCAGGAGATTATTCCAGCTAATAGCTAACAATTTTTAACTTTCTCGGCTACCAACTTTTAGTATACATTCCATTTTTATGCAGTGATATTAAAAGCAAACCACTGGCAATAAATAATTGTCAAACTAAACGTCTTTTGGCCGAAGTTTCTCTTGATATCTCCTTGAATACAAAAATAGAAAATAATAATTATATTACGGACTTGGTATATCCAACTAATAGAAGATAGTAATTAATCAAAATATAATCGAAATATAACGTGGTATTTGAAAAAGAAAACAATATATGGAATTCTAAATTAGAACCATTAGGAAGACAAACGGATTACAAGCTCCCGTTGCCTTTATTAAAAAACCCTGAAATACAAAAGAAGATTGAAGAATTTAACCTTGTTAAATGCAATCGAAAGAGGCTAATTACAAAAATAATATATTTTTTGGTCATGACGTTATCTTTTCCAATACCATGAAAGAATAACAAATACTTAGAAGCCCCTAATAAATAAATTGTTTAGCGCTTAGAAAACTACTCAAGATCATCTTGATAAATACCAGAAAATCTTGTTTCATTTGATAAAAAATTCCTCATCAGCATCATTTTCCCACTAATCGCCATGGAATATTTTAAGGCTAATCAAGCTAATGCAACTCCCCCTTCCTCTTCTGAGTTTGGAAAATTTCAGAGATTAATGAGCTACCTCCCAACATCGCTCATCTCACCCAACTTTATAATTGTCCAATTGATGGACACCCTACTTCCTAACAAACCTGATTTCCTTATCATCCTATCTCCAGAATCAAACACTTATAATTTTCTAAACTTTGAAACTTTCATAAAACTAGAACTTATATATTCAATAGAACTAGTGACCTGTTAGGCGGATATCGCATTAAAGTGTAGCTCGCTACTAAAAAAGGCTTCAAACAAAGTAAATTGCTAGTAAATCCCAGGCTAGATAAAGTCTATTAAGCTTTAATATATTTCTTCATTTCATACCATTACTATTAGTTTCAGTAATATTAAACTCATTGCTTTTAAAAATTCTGTCAGTCGTATTCTATAAAATACATTTGAGAGAATCATTCAATAGAACATAATGGGATATTAAGATGCTTTCTGGAATTTCACATCTTTTTCCTGTGTATTTACTCTCCCTGTGCGACTGACGACTTCCTCTAGTCATTTTATTTTTAAATCTAGCTTGTTAGCGAAAGAGAATCTGTTTTGATTTGAAGGAAAATAAAAACGAGGGCATCATACCCTAACAAACTTTGTTAAAACAGTCACAAGGAATAGACATATCCCAAAGTACATTGTTACACATAACTAAGAAGGAAACTTTTGGAAAGGCCCTGAAAAAACGCTTAACAAATAGTATTGTACATATGAAGGATCCCCCAGCCACAACTACCATCTGCAACTGCGAGCAAGGAGAGGTCGAAAATATACCTGATTGTGCTAAGAAAAAGGACACACTAAGGAGTTTTAGAACTAGAGCTGATACCCTATTGTTTTGAAAATTATTAGGAACTATTATATTTGGATTTATCTGACAGATTCTTATCCAGTCACTCGAGCATTATACATAAGAAGCTTTAGGAACAAAAAAAACGGTGTATTTGATGCTTGAAATGAAACTAGAAACTATTAACTATTTCCGCATGTAGCTCATTCAATTTCTTGTCTATTGTGTATGTAAAATAGTCGCCCACCAGAATAGTCCTGAACCGCGGAAGTTCAAGTTTCCCATTGCGTTTTAAAGTTCAAGTTTCCCATTGTGTTTCTTAGTCTTATTCTGATAAAGGTAAACAATTTCTGGCTATCATTATTTTGAAAGTCGATAGGAATTTTGAATACCTCGATCAGTTTACCGAGCCATGCCTTCGCGTATGATTGCCTGTAAACATAATCCACGCATTCTGCATCCTGGTTCTGGTTTGTACCTTTTACAGCAGGTCGATGTCTTTCCCGATCCGAGAGGACCAGATTAAAACCGCACACTCTAAGTTTGGTTGCACTAACGAATTTTACAAAGGCAGCAAACTTTTTTTATTTCAAAGACAAAACAGCCTATTAATGTATATTAGCAGTCACCAAGCCTTCTTTTATCTGGCTCAACAGATTGTCAGGAGAAATTTAAGTCCCTATGAATCAGAGGTAACTTTATTAACCTCTATTATTTTCCTTTGTCACTCAGTCATGGCACCATTCGTGGACGCGGATAGCTTGTGCTTGGGGTTTAAAGGTTCGTGTTGGCGATTTCTTCTTGGGTACGCTTGTGCGTGATTTTTTTAGCGTGGATGCACTGGCGTACGAACATTGCACTTACCAACTTCACTGCAGAGATTGATACCCAGTGGAACAGGAGACCGTGACGACTGGGTCCTCTCCACATTTGAAACCTCTTCTCCATCCTTGCAGACATTGGAATCCGGAATGCGTAATCTTATCTGCCTGCTTGGCCGTTAGAGGATTTGAGTTGGATGATTGTTCTTGATCTGGTTCCTCACCCTCGACCAAAGTGCTCAAATACACCGAGGCTTCTCTAGAGAGTAATTAAATCGCGGGTTAGCACATCCGAAGTTCATAACCTTAAATTTCCCTTATTTGAAAGGCTTCTGTTACATATCCAACCAAACCCGGTGCAGGTCAGCTCTCAATCTTTTGATACTATTGGGTGAAGCTATACCTCAATACGTACATTTATTTTTCGTCAGCAATGTGGAACTTTTAATTAAATAATCTTAGGTCTATATTGTTGATACAGATGGGAAATAAAAGAGAGCCTAACACGTAGCCTTTAGTGATTCCTCTCCTCAACGACTGCATCTTCGTCATCATCCTAAGCTGGGTTACCTTCTCGATTGACTTTTAGAAGTCTAGGTAATGTAGTCCCCTATCAGGCTTATATGCTTTTCGCTCATTATGTAATGAAAAAACTATAGCAAGTTTTTCAGGCAAGACAGATTTCTTCGGAAACCATGGTGAGAGTCTTTGATAAATTTGTTGCTCTATAAATGGACTATAACCCTATCAGCTCTAAAACTTAAAAATAATTTTACTACAACTAAGTAGATCTGTAAAGAAAGTGAACATAGAGAATATGATGAGGAAATATAGCCACAGATCTTCCTGCTGGAAGTGAGGCTTGGGGGTACGCAATCATCCAGATGTCTGCTGGGTTCTGCTGATCCGTATTATACATGATATTCCATTACACGTTACACACTTGGACGAGAAGTGGGCATTTCTCTGATTTTCAGGTGTAGCACAAACTTTACCGCTATTAAACCGCCCACCCATTTGTAGGTTTAAGTCAATAGAAAGTCTTCCAAGAGAGCAAAATTATTTGTCAATCTATTAAACCTTGATGATTATGGGCACTGAAGGGTAACTGCCTGAATGGACTATAATACCTGACTTTTCTTATGAATTAAAATCACTCTTCCTGCCGTATTCAGCCTGCTTATTTCTATCATCTCGCTATCAATTATTATTAATTACCATGAACTACGCGATTAAGTCTTCGTGACTTTTCGTCATAAACTACTAGAAACCCAGTTTCTTTGTAGGCTAACATATATTCAACTGTTGCCTTGGAAGGGAGCCTTCGATCCTAACCTGTAATTTCTAAATTAACTTTTAGGTGGTTAATTCATATGATCAAAATCTGAAAGTGAAAATCAGATCTCTTCGAGACAATTCTGAATGTTCCCCCTAGTGATAATTACATCTTCAGTAAATAAAAAAAATACCCAGAACGCTACGATTAAACTTTAAAATATTTTTTGCGTTAATATCATTATAAAGAAATTGGAAATGATATCGGTTTAGAACCATAGAATATTATTTGAAAATTTGAATATCGGTATAAATGATTTCAAATGACCTTTGATTTTTTTAATACTGTTAGTTATTTGTTTTAAATCGCTGTTTTCTTTACAAGTATTATTTAAAGAAAACTTTACAGCATGTTCTCTATTTCATGTAAAAGCTGATTTAATGGGAACAGTGGTTTTTAAATAAGAAAGCCTTCCCTCAGGGAGGATTTTTACGGTTAAAAAGAGACAAATGGTCCCACAAATTGTTTCAAATGACGTAGCAACTTTTTATTAATATTTCTTGTTATTGGTTTTAAATTACTGTTTGCCTTAGCATTATCATTTACAGCAAATTTAAAAACTTATTCTTTATTTCATGCTAAATCTAATTTATTCAGAGCAATGTTCTGAAATAGGGAAACTTTTTATAATGATGAATTTTACGGTTTAAAGGGGCTACTTGTTTCCTCAGATTAGCAGACTCAAATTATTGGAACAATGATTTTTACATACACTTCCAGAAATGTAAATAAAGTATATAACATTACATCATAGCTTTTACTGTCGATTAAATTGAAAACAAGGGTAAATATTTAACGTTTTTGGTGTAATGGCATTATGTTTAATTAATAATACTAAAAGTTCTCTAATGTGTAAAAATAGTCTCGTTGATTTAACTTATCTTCTCTTTTATTATTTACAAAGTACATTTCAGAACACTTTTTAATAGAAAGTTGAGAGAAGAGGATAGAAACTCCCAGATATGGTATGAAGTCCTATATTTACGTTTCGCTCGTCCAGAGCGGCTTCAAATATTAGAAAAAATGAGCCACACGGCCTAGTTAAATACCCTTCAAAGATATCTAAGTTTAATCTTAAGGGAATTTAAACTAGTGGTTTTGTTGCCACCCCTATCCTATTCTCGCCGCCCATTCTTTTGGCAGATTAATTCGGGTGAGATGTAAACTTCAAGCACATTTCACCTTTTCTTTGTCTAACCCCTCTTTTAATCTTCTCCCGTCTGCCGCCTGTACCCTGCTCTCGATCGGTTAAAATGAAGGTGATGTGAGGGTGGAAAGGAGATCCTGTGTTTGGTTGGCATGGATGACCCCTCTCTACTTCCTAAAGCCAGGATGGAACGGAGAGGCGGTAGGAGTAACCCATGAAATCATACTAAGACTTCCTCTCCTTTCCTTTCACATACTTCACCCTTCCTTTCTTCTCTCGTCCACCAAACCTGGTTGAGGAGGGCATCGAGGAACCGAGAGAGAGGAAACGACGTGTAGACCTTATACCACCATAAGGATTTTCTTATATCATTCGTATCTCAATCCTTTGTTTGTCAGATACATTCAGCATTAAATAAAAAGTTATATGAAATTGATATTTAACTTCAAAGGCAATTCATTTATTGTTAAAAAAACAATAGCAATCCTTTGCGAAGTTATTTAATAATATTTTATCTCCAAGCCACTTATGAATAGAAGGGTTGAGAAGTAAGAGGGAGAGATTCACTTAATAGAAACATCATTAAACATTACAGCTATATAGAAAAAAGGAATTGATCTAGTGTCTATCAGTATCAGAGAAAACATTTACTGAAATCGTAAAGCATTCTTGAGATTCATAAAGACTCACAAAAGTATCAATTAGGCATAGGCAAAATGAAGAAAGACACCCTCTCGTCAAACTTCTTCAATTTCATTGCTTAGGAAATATTCCAAAATTTAAATCCACCCGAAATAGTATCTAGATTCATAGAAAGTAAGGAAAGCACTTGAGATTTAAAGATGATATTTTTTTATACTTAGAGGCTAGAAGAAATACAAATATCGAAAAATAGTCTAAAATAAAAGCAAAGGAGTCAGTTGGATCATGAAACTTGGGAAGACAAAAGTCATGTAGAGTCAATTAGTTGATATATTGCTCAATACGATCTTGAAGTTGGGTAAAAAACAATTCCTCTTTTATGTATCGCTCAAAATGTTTTTTGCTCCTTTAATATGCCCAGAAAAAAAAATAACAAATGTCTAACTTCACCTATGTTCTATAGAACTTAACGTGAAGCCTGATCAAAAAATCCACGATGAAACTCCCATAATGCATTATAATAGGACTAATAATTTCTAGTAACAAAAAACAATTAATTTAAACATGAACATATCAAACTTTAAGATGTATTACAGTGTCGGAGGGTGACCGTAAAGAGGGCACGCCAGAGAATCGAGATACAGATCCAAGTGCGATGGTTAAATAAATAAAATCGAGTGCGGTTGACCTAAACAATCAATCTTTAGAGGTTCTGAGATTAGAGATTAATGGGAGAAAAATATATAACTTTACATGTATACAAAGAAAATATTAATAGCACAGGTAAATAAATGTAAATAAATATAATGAGAATCGGGGTGCCAATCAGGGTGAGGGTGGATACAAATGACTCGACGGGTACGAGAGCCCGAGAGAGGATGCACGGCGATTGCTTCCAGAGAAAATGAGAGAGTGAAATTATCAGGGAGGCTCACATAGAGCCTAATTGACTGGAGGCTTGAATACGGCGAGTAAACGGGATGCTGAAAAGTTAAAATTGCAAGATTCCTTCTTCTTTAACCTCGCTGAGCAATAAGCAAGAGAGTACTCCAGTCGTTGAACGATGTCGATAACCGAGTGATAGATGCCTGTGTGTGTGTATCGTATGTCGACAGGAACTCTTTTCCTAGATACGAGCACCTACTCTTGTTTCAGAACAGTCACATCCCAAGGGGTGGTTCTGGACAATTGTTTGCCTCAGCCACCATGAATCTCTCACGTGTGGCTCCCAGCGCCACACCCTGATACACCATCTCGACTGATGGACCAAACCAAGTGGGGGAGCCTGCTGTCTTGTGAGTTAGCCTCTTTAGGGCAAAATTCCTTGGGAGCATAACTCTGAGGAAAAAGCATGCCCGGGAGGTAGGCATAAAGACGACGCCAGGATACTTACTTCCTTGTCTATCGGTAAACTTCTGCAACTACCTGTTAACCCAATTGTCTTGGTTCTCCTTGCCATTGAGGGAATAGGCTGGTGGAAAAGATAGTGGGTCTGAAGATTGCACGCCTCCTTAACCACTCAACCCTTTAGTGCAGGTGCTTGGACCTTACATGAGTAGGCCGGCGGCGATGGGTGACTGTTGACGGGGACAGGTTGTGGCTGCGACTGGCGGTCCCTAGCTGGTAGTCTACACGTCTGGCGGCCTTAAGCTAATGGTCGCTTACTTTTCGGGACGAGGCAGTGGATGTTCTCGGCGTCTCTCTATATGGGGAAGAGGCATATAAAAGGTTGCTTAAAAATTGTCTGCTTCACCTTTAACCGGGCAGGTGGCCACGCTCATAAGGTCACCCCATAAATGTAGCCTAAGAATAAGAAAAAAAAAATGCACAACTCAGTATTGGAAGTTGGAATATTCGAACCCTGATAAACGGACCAGCAGATGATAGAAATGACAATCGACCCCCACGGAAAACAGCTCTGGTGGCCCTTGAACTTCAAAGATATAACATTGATATTGCAGCATTGAGTGAAACAAGGCTGCCCCAACGAAAGTTCCTTAGTAGAGGATAGTGACAGCTACACATTCTACTAGATATGCTACTCAACTCATGAGTGATGCAACCATGGTGTTGGTTTCGCTTTTAAAAACCGTATATTGCAATTAATAACTAATACACCGATAGCAATAAATGCACGTCTGATGAAATAGAGGATTCCTCTAACTGTGGGACGATATACCACAACTTTTAGCTGCTACGCACCTACTCTAAATAGTACCCAGGCGGATAAGGACTTCTTTTAAGACTTGATTGATGCACATCTTTAGCTGGTAGACAAAAATGACAAGATAATCCTTCTCAGACATTTTAATGTTCGTGTTGGTGTGAAACATCATGTGTGGGAAAGAGTACTTGGGCATCATGGTATTGGGAAAATGAATACAAATGGACATCGCCTTTTTGTGCTATGCTCAGAACCCTCACTTGCGATTACTTACACCATTTTTCAGATGAAAAATATATACAAGGTTACATGGATGCATCCAAGATTTGGGCATTGGCACATGATGGATTATGTGATTGTTAAACAACGTTAAAAGACGTTTTAATCACACGATCGATGCGCGGAGCTGAATGTTGGACCGACCACAGGCTGGTCAGATCTGTCCTTCAGCTACGAATTCGACCTTTCTGCCAACGCAGAGCCTCTCAGAAGAAATTGAAATGCAGAGCAATAACACATCCACATACAAAAACTGCACTAGCTACAAAAATTCGCGGCAGGCTAAACGAGCTCCGGCCGTTTAATAAAATGGGCACCGTTAATGATGCCTGGAAACAATTCAGGAATGCCTATCAAGTGCTGCAAAGGATACTCGGTTTCGCGACACGAAAAAATCAAGACTGGCTTGACAAGAGCTCTGAAGATATAAAAACACTACTGAAAAGGAGAAATGACGCCTAATCTGCATACTTAAATAACATGAGATCTCAGTTTTTATTACAAAAAAAGAGATTAATTCGGAGTGAGATACAGAGAGCCTTAATAGAAATGCAAAATAAGTGGTGGATTGAAAAAGCCAGGGAAATGCAAGGATTTGCCGACCTAGGAAACAGCTACAACTTTTATGATTTGTTAAAACAAGTATACGTCCCATTCGGACAGAAAACAACACCTGTTAGATCAGATGATGAAAACACACTATACACTGTAAGAGATAAAATTGTTGCAAGATGGAAAGAACACTATACCCAACAATAAATGAATTGGATGCTGAGCCTACAATATAAGAAGTTAACAGAACAATTCAGGGCTTAAAGAACCTGAAATCACAGGCCTGAGTGGAGTTTCCTCAGAAATATATAAAAATCGTGGAGGAACATTGATACATAGGCTAAACAATCTAATAGCCCTCATCTGGCAAAAAGAAGACCTACCACAGGATTGGAAAGATGCTAATATCATATATATATATAAGAACAAAGGTGGCCGTGCTGACTGTGGGAACAGCCGAGGAATATCTTTGCTAGTAGTGAGAGGGAAGGTTCTGTCAAGAATCATACTATTCAGAATTCATCAGCATCTGATTGACAGAGTTGTTCCTGTCTCACTGTGGTTTTCGCAGATAGAGGAGCACACTTGATATGATTTTTGCTGCGAGGCAACTCCAAGAGAAAAGCCGAGAGCAACAACAAAATCTCTGTTTTGTATTAATCGACCTATCCAAGGCATTTAATACAGTGAAAAGGGACTTGCTTTCGAGAATATTAAGGGAATATGGATATCCTCAGAAATTCTTGAACATTATTAAAGCCTTCCAAGATAAGTCGTGTTGTGATGACTGGTGCAGAATCAGAGCCATTCGCAGTAAATGTTGAGGCCCAACAAGGTTGTGTCCTAGCTCCGGTCATATTTAACATTTACATGGCAGCAGCCACCCAACTATAACACAATCTGGTTGAACCTCAAGTCTGGATAAAAATTTCTTATATATTAATGGCAGTGTTTTCAACCTGCGACGTTTACATTCCCATAAAAGAACACAACAAGAATGTGTGCTGGAACTCCAATATGCAGATGATTGCGCTCTTGTTGCCCACGATCAACAGTGACTACAAGGAATGCTTGGACTAATACATACAGTTTACCAGCAGCTAGGTTTAGAAATAAACTACAACAAAACAGAAATCATGTACCAGTTTGATGGATTACCTAACAACGTACCCGCCACTGCAATAAATGAAAACCCTGTAAAAGTTGTCCCCAATTTTAGGTACCTGGGCAGTATTCTGTCTGCGAACTGCCCCATAGACGAAGAAATACAAAGTAGAAGATACCAGGCATCATCTGTTTTTGGAAGACTAAGAGTGAGCGCACTAACAAATCATAATTTAAAATTGGAAACAAAAGTTGCAGTCTATAGAGCTGTGTGTTTTACCATACTGTTATATGGCTGTGGGGCATGGACCTTGTACAGAGAACATATGAGGAGGATCGAAATATTCCATATGAGATGTTTAAGAAGAATTCTGAGGATAACGGTGCATGATAGAATACCAAATACAACGGTCTTGACACGTGCTGTAATCCCCAGTCTCGAGTGCATACTGTTGAAAACGCAGATGAGATGGGTCGGGCATGTAATTCGAATGTCAGATGAAAGAATGCCAAAGAAAATAATGTACGCACAGCTAGAACAGGGTGTTACAAGTGCTGGTGGTCAAAAAAAGAGATATAAAGATAATGTAAAACAGGCCTTGCGCAGCATAAATATCAACCTAAGTGAATTTGAAACATTAGCCTCAGAGAAGGACACTATCGAGGACAAGGTGCCGTGAAGGAATAAACAACTTTGAACAGCAACGGAGGAATGTACTTATTATACGTGGAGAGGAGAGCAATGAGAGGGCTGCACAGCCTGACCTTGCGACCCTTACATCCAGTGCAACATCTGTGGACGGCAGTGCAGATCCTGTATTGGTCTTCTCAGTCATCGTCGCTCCCATCAAAGAAGATTACGTTGAGACACAAGGTCATCATCGGATTACGATGGACTTCCTTAAGCATGTAAGTAAGCAAGTAAACAACGAGACTATATGTGCCTGCTAACCAAGAGTGGGCTGTATCGAAGTATTTATACTGCCTCGGTAGAAGCGGGAGCCCCAAGAGGGGGACGGGGATTTCTTTAGACTTGGCGCGCCAGAGGGGCAGGGAGGATTTTCTCGGCGGCCTCCCAGCTTTGCCCAAAGGTCCTTGGCACCGTTGGTCTGGCGTCGGTCAGACGATGATACGGAAAGATAAAGAGAACCGAAGCGGGCTCATCCGACCGCGAGAAGTCTCGATGCTCCCTTGGGGCTGTCTGGTCATGCAGGTGAATCTTTCTCAGGAGCCACAGGTAGACGTTGGGTTCTAAGCCTTCTCTCTCTGACATCTCCTTCCATCCTAAGATGGAGCTTCCGAAAAAGTGACATCAGACTAATATAGGGTAATTACACGGTTCAGTTTCCCATAGGGACACAATTACAAAAGGGATAGTACCGGGTAATCTGCATAAATATAAGTACTCTGCAAAATCCACTAAAGTTATCGCGTGAATGTGTCCTTTACTCGACGGGCGGTATATCGGACCGATGCAATCAATTGCGACACGAGAAAAAGGCTCTAAGATTAGGGGTCCTCTTAGCAATGGTGCAGGCTTAACTTGTTCTTTGACAGCAGTCTTGTGGCAGATATGGCAAGACCTGCAGTAGCAAAGAATCTATTTATGGGCACCTGGCCAATAAAAATATTTAAAGATCTTCTGAGTGGTCTTCGTGTGGCTAAAATGGCCTGAAAATAGGCTGTCATGGGTAGTGGTTAAAATATGACCAACGTGGAAAATGCGGGACATAAAGTACTCGCGTCGGGGATTTACCGTTTTCTGAGCGCGCACGGTAGAGTAAGCCGTCCGTAACTTGGTAGGAGATCACCTTTTCCCCTTGGGTGGATTCTTGCTCTTTTGACTGGGTCTTAGCGCATAGGGAACGGAGGGAATCGTAGTTGTTCTGGTTCCTTGCAAACTCTTCAGTCATGACCTCCTTGAATTCTGAAGAACATGAGGCTTCTAGGGTGAGGGTATCTGCGAATCTTTTACCACTTTCGAACGGATAACCACAAGTTGGGCCACGGTGCTCGGGAGACCCGTGGGCACTCGGTAATGAGGACGGAGTAGAATTAAATAGAGGCTGCTACTACTTCTACCCAGCTAGTGAAGTACGCACATTTAACGATGGGGAATCGATTGGCGTGCCCCAAATAGTCGTGCACGACGGCGAATTTATTATGGTCCGGGGGTACTGCGGGAAGCAGCTTGTCCGACACAACTATGCAGGTGTACGCGGTATCTCTCACAAGAGTGGAGACACGGCAGGAATTAATCGTTACGGATTCGAACATAAGGCCTCTAGGGTTATTCTTATTAAACAAGAAGTTTACCTAGTGGTTGCCGGGACTTGAGGTGCTCAGGGAGGAGAGGATTCTGATGGAGTTGACGAAGGCGCAGACGTGGCACAGATCTGGTGTACCTGGCGAGAAGAGTTATTGCTGAACTGAGGGTTCTGGGAGCAGTTCCTTTTCACGTAACCCTCCCCACCACAGGATAAACAAATGATGGGTCTCCTGGGTAAAGATGACGTATGGGGTCCTGAAGAGAACGGTTTTACATCTTGGTGTTCGGACGAAAAGAGTGGTTTTAGCTTCGACGGCCCAGTTACCCTGGCAAACTTGTTTCTATTTTGCGGGAAGAATTTACATTTGTTTGCTAAATAAATTTCGGCCTCTTCTGTGTACTACTTGAATGTGTGGCATTGCCGATCTTTTACGAAAGATCTTACTTCAGCCGGAATTGCAGCCAACAAATAGTCTCTCAGAAAAAAGTCAACGAGAGCATCGTAGTCATGCGGGATTTTCAGTAGTACAAGCCAAAATTTGGGTGTACCTAAAGTGAAGGTATGTTTGGCGTGGATGAAGGTGGGCATGTCTAAATTTGGATCGGTAAAAGTCTGAGCTCATGTTATATGCCGCCAGTAACTCTGATTTTAAGGTCGAACAATCAATTGTTGCCTCCGAGGGAAGTGATATAAATATATCTCGGAGTTGCTAATTTAGCAAGGGCAACAATTGAGCCACTCCATCTGCCTCGATGGCCCAATGGTTGATTTCGAAGATTTTCTCGAAGTGGATTAAGAATGCTCTGAAATCATCGCCTTCCTTGAAAACCGGAAGCTTAACACACACGGTAGGGAGAACTTCGGAACTTGGGGTGATGGACAGCGTCTCGTTCTTGGTTCTACTCATTTCAAGTTCATGAAAGCTAATTCTTTCCCTTTCTTCTCGTTCTTCTCTTCCTCTTCTTTCTTCTGGTTGTTCTCTTTCTCTTCTCGTTTCTTCTCTTCTCTTTTTCTTCTTTCTGCACGTTCCTTCTCTTATCTTTCTCTTCTTTCTTCACGTTCCTTCTCTTCTTTTTCTCTTTTGATCCTTTCCTCCCCTCGAATATAAGTTAAGAGGTGCTTGCCGCTCAGTCCAAGAGACT
Source organism: Ceratothoa steindachneri (assembly GCA_963969495.1). NCBI lineage: Eukaryota > Metazoa > Arthropoda > Malacostraca > Isopoda > Cymothoidae > Ceratothoa > Ceratothoa steindachneri. The sequence goes on from OZ018326.1 coordinate 159,544,668, forward strand.
CTCCTTGCAACTTAGATGTGTTAAGTAATGAGGACATTTTATCGCGTTCGACCAGCTTTCAAAAACGTACCACAAAAAGGGGGAATTATTTGACGCACAGGTGAAGTGCTTGTAGGCTTTGGCAAACCTACGATTCTTCATTTATAAAACAAACAAATACAGCGATAATTATTGCGCACGGCGCAAATTCATAATTATACTTAAAATATTCACTCTAAAATTTAACGAGGGCCTGTGTTGCCCAATGCGCACGAAGAAATTGATAACATAATTAAAAAAAAGAAATAAGATTAACTCCTTTACAATACCGCAGACGTTTTATGAGTACTGGAAAGGGTTAAAGTTTGACACGGTCACAAAATTCAATCCAAAATATGCGCACAAATGGGGAAAATGGGAAATGGTTAAAGTCTTTTCTACAGTTTATAAAACCTGCACATTTAATATACAAGAATCACACCCAATAGAATATGTAACAAGTTTAAAGAAATGAGATAAGATACTGCGAATGACCCTAAAAACTAGACACCAGAATATAATATAGATATCATAGGGTGACCGTGAAGAGGGCACGCAAGAGAATCGGGATACAGATCCCAGTGCGAGGGTTAAATAAAATAAAATCGAGTGCGGTTACCTAAAAAATCAGTCCTTGGAGGTTCTGGGATTAGAGAAACTAATAGTATAAAAATATATAATTTTACTTTTAAAAAAAATATTAATAGCACAAGTAAATAAATGGCAATAAATAAAATGAGACCCGGGGTACCGAACGATGGGGGAGGGGAGTACAAATGTCTCGACGGGTACGAGAGTAAGAGAGAGGATGCCCGGTGATTGCTTCTAGAGAAAATAGAAGAGTGCATTTATCGGGGTGTGCAATTATCACGTAAAGCCTAATTGACTTGAGGCTTGAATATAACGAGTAAACTAGACGCTACAAAGTTGAACTTGCAAGATTCCTTCTTCTTTAACCTCGCTGAGAAATGAGAGCGTGAGTACTCCAGTCGTTTAACGAAGTCGAACATCGAGTGATAGATGCCTGTCTGTGTCTATCGTCTGTCGGCGGGAACTCTGGCCCAAGATATGAGCAAATCCGTGTAGAGATGACGCGTTGCGTTCGGAGATGGAAGCCGTTGGGAGGCGAAGCAGGGTGTACGAGACTGTACGTGAGTGTTAACCAAGCCGGAGCTGTATTGTACTAAGTTTTTCTCGAAGTATTTATACTGCCTCAGCAGAAGCGGGTCGCCGAGGGCCCCTCATTAGACTTGGCAAGCCAAGGGAGGGGGCGGGGGAGTGATAGTCTCGGTGGCTTCACAGATTTGTGCAAAAGTCTTTGGCGCCGTGGGTCTGGCGTTGGTTAGACGATGATACAGAAAGATTAAGAGAACCCAACCCAGGTCAGCCGACCGCGTGAAGTGTTGATTTTCCCTTGAGGCTGTCTGGTCGTGTAGGTGCATATTTCTCAGGGACTACAGGTAGACGTTGGGTTCTAGGGAGCAGAGGTAAACCTTATCTCTCTGACATACAGGTATAAAGAAACCTCGAGTGGAGCTTTTATTGATATGTGGCCAAATTTAAAGAGTATAGATGGAATCTTCTTCCTAGAGTATAAGAAACCTTTCAACGGTTGTCCAACTGCAAAAGAGGCTTTTGACCAAATAAGGGCTTGTAGTTAATCTTAATTTAGGTATATCGAGTTTTCTCCCCAGAAACGTTGCTCAAGAACAAAGATATTTATTCTTACAGCCAACTAAGAATAATCTTCTTTCAAATGCATGTGCTAGAAAAAAAGGGAATACCATCAAATATATCTCAATGAACACATTCTTAAATATTTCTACTTGCTCTATAAAAGTATGGGTAATTTGTATCATCGGTGCCAACCAATAATTGTAATTAAGGTTTATGTCACTAAGTTCATTTTTATGTGCTATAGCAAAATCTGTTCTTCTTTTGTTGTGCATATGCATAATTTAATAATAACCAAAATTAACCTAACTTAAACTAGGTTTAAATTGGTACAAAATATTTATAACAGACCTTTAATTATTTAAGTTGAAGTAAGAGGATATAATTCTGCAATCGTATTCAAGAAAAAATGCCACCTCTTAGCTCTATCAAAAGCATGCATAAATAAATAACGGACAAAGTATTTTTCATATTGTTGACCCTTGTTGCCAGTCCTTAAAATCCATGATTTGACATCCTTCCACATTATCGCTGATTTCACACCTGTCACACTCCATTGTAAGTATCACTGAAATATTTAAAATTAGAAGGGTAACAAAGAAAACTTATTTGCTAAAATTATTGTAACCTAAAATGACATACGAAGGAACTGATTTCATATGAGAAAAAATATTTTTACCTAAAATGATATACGAATGAAGTTAAAATGACGTCATAGGACAAAAGACACTAAAGGAAACGAAGCTTGTTTGTAAACAAAACAGCAATTGCAAATTGGTAACGATTTTTACAAAATGAAGCATTTGCACACAAAATGAATAACAGATTTGGTTTCAGCCTATAAAAATGGACCTGATGATTCATTATTTTAATCTACTTCCAGCCTGACACCTATTATACATAATAATCAAAGTATGTACATAGGAGTATAATGCCACATTAATTAAATGATAGCGGTCTCCTTCATGTATGATTCTACAGTCGAGCAGAAGTTTCTATCTCTTCAACTTAGGTCACATTTACTTGATCATGAAATTATGTAAGCTTTGAATAATTATCAACACTGAGAAATCTTTGCCATTTGATCTGGTTATTTAAGTAAAAATTGTTTTGATACACTTTTGGTGACACTCATTTGCCTATTAATCAGAATCTTTCATAATATTAGTTGAGTAAACACTCATACAGAGATCCAACTTAATTAAAATATCATGTATAGTGATGAGTAAATTATTTTTGCTACTTCAGCAAATGCTAATTAAAGTGTAATAATAATTTCTCAATTAGGAAAGGATAACTATGTTACATTTACTTTATTTGAAATCAAATCTTATAATTTTCTTCCACGTTTTAATATTAGTAATTTTATGACGTTAAATAAACCCCGTATGCGCCACATTACTAATTAATAAATGAAGTAAGTGTTAGTTATTTTATCCTCAAATTAGCTAAAATGATCGCTAAATTAAGATATGCAAAGAGGCAATTTAGTTTGCATAACTTAAAATTTCCTTAATACCTAAATGCTTTTATTCCAATTCATATTATGTAGGTCTATCATGAGTGAACGTTTCAAACATTTAACCTTATTAAATACAGCACCTTGGGTAATTATACCCAGTGCTTAGTTCGTAATACAGCCAATATTTAAATATGTGGAAAATGAGCCGTGCAAAATTGATGTGCAACTAAAATGCATCTCGATGTTCTGCCAAATTATGTTAGCAAACCCAAATAGGGTGGAGTGATAAATGTTAAACTTATTGCATAAGGGCCTTTTACATTTACTACGGTTAAAATGGCCAATCCATATGACATAATAAAAGATTCTTCACGTAACTCGTAAGAAAGGCAAAGAGAGAGTACTAAAGTGCCTTTCCCTCCTTGTGGAGAAATGGCTACATTAAGCCTCCTGGAGGAGTATAGGTACATTCAAGCCCCCCTCCCTTCATGAGGAGAAGCGTGGGAAAGGTAGCCGGCGAAAATGCTTACCATGTGTGATCTACTCGCCGCTGTGGGCAGTTGGAGCTAACATATGTTTGAAGGCGACCACCTAAGGTCCTTAAACGACGCTCAAACGATCGTATTACCTACGAGACCCATAAACCCGTGGTTAGGAAAAAAAAACGGTGCGAGTCAGAAGGCACGCCAAGTAGCGGTGCGGTTGCGAGCCTATAATTTGCGAGCTGACTTGGGCACCCCAGTGCCACCTCAGGAAATCTCGCTCTCCCCAGATGCTAACTCACCATTCACTCTCCCCCCCCTTTTGCATCTGTGGCCTGGTCACTTCCCCCTTTAGATGGGGCGGCAATCCGCCTATATATATAAGCCCCGCAAAGAAAGACAAGGGATTATCTGAAGTCGATACGCTAGAGGTGGATTAGTTCGTGAAGATCGATCCATCGGCTAGACAAGAGGATTATCAGAAGTCGATACGCTAGAGGTGGATTAGTTCATAAAGATCGATCCATCGGCTAGACAAGAAGATTATTAGAAGTCGATTCGCCGGAAGAAAGATTAGTTCTAAAAGATCGATCCTTCAGCCATACAAGACTATTTCCGTGAGAAACGATAGGATCAGATTGAGAAAATCGATCCCCCCCTTTCAGGGCCGTATTAACCTAAATAGTCAAGTTTTATATCGGTGCCATACCGAAGAAGCCTTTTCCGTCTGCAAAGAAGCCCGACTGAAGAAAAGTAAAGCCGCTCACACTCGAGTGATTCTCACATCTCAAGCACCGTAAGAGTGAGAGGAGAAGAACCCTGCCCCAACGAGCTCCCGTTCTTTAATTACGTTGCAGAATCAGCCCCGGCACAGGCGACAAGCAATCCTTCCTCGAAAATTTCAACCAGCGGCCACACCACTTCAAAGCGAGAGATAAGTCCTCCAGCGACATCCGGCAATCCCTAATACCTACCTGTAAGTTAACAATAACATTTATATCTCTATTGCGATAGTAAAAGTTTAGTACGTCCCACGTTTTAAAGGAGAGTAGAAACCATTATTCTTGAACCTAGGTCATATGTGTTTGTAGATGAGAGTACGTTAATTTAATGTTTTATGCTAATCCAATAGGGTCGTGATAAAAATACTAATTGGCAATTGGCATGTTTACTGAAAGCCTACTTGTTTATGTTTTGTCATTGAAAAATCTTGGAGGCCAAATATAGAAATGTGTTTACTGTTGGTTTGTAATATTTAATTTAAAATACAAGTTTATTTTGGTAGATTCTGGTGTTTCCTCTTATCCTTATGTGTTTAAAAATAGCTCTTCCTTAAGGACTAAACCACAAAAATAGCACTCTTAGAACAAAGCCTACTTCATCATAGAAGTAACTCACGCCCCTTAAAGCACACCGCTACTAAAAGGGTGTCAAAGCGTAGAGTGATCAAAGCCAAGGGTCATTCTACGACATATTATAAAAGTGGTGTCAGGTCTAGAGGTTTTATATTAGAAAGAACCCAACAGTGTCTATTTAAGGAAGAGCGAACACATAAAAGGAACACCAGGAATAATAGAATATTTGACGAGTGGGAAATTGGTAAAGTTAGAGGGGGATACCATCTAAAGGTAATTGTTAGGCCAAGTGGTAAGTTTCGGTGGTGGAATAGGTAAGGCTTGATTAAAAACAAGGTAGATGACTGACATAAGCGCGATGGCATTGTTTGACTTTTATCGGAAGCAAGGTCAAAGCCTCGGACTGGAAGGAACCGATCTGAGTTCGTTTATTCAGGAGAAAGAGAGAAACGAAAGAGAAGAAAGAAGAGAAAAGATGAAAATGGAAGCAGAAAAGACGAAAATGGAAGCTGATGAAAGAGAGAAGATAAGGGCCCACGAAAGAGCCCTTAGTAAAGACCAGTTAGAGGTGCAGTCAGTGTCATCCAAAACAGGAGTGTCACCAGCGGCCAGCATGAAACTCCCGGAGTACAAGGACGAAGAAGATTTATGCTCATATCTCTCCCATTTTGAGAAAATATTTGAAGTCAATAATTGGGACCTAGAAGAAGATGGGGTCGCCAGACTGTTACCGCTACTCAATCGTAGGATGAGAGAGATATTCGTATCTTTACCCTCAGAAGCGACTGTGGACTATTCCACTCTCAAAGCCGAACTTCTCTCAGCAACAAACCTTAACCCGGAAGAATATAGGATGAAGTTCAGGCAGTCTCGTATAAGACCTGGACAAACATACAAACATTTTGGCTTTGAGCTTCGTCGAAGCCTACAGTTTTGGATGGAGTCAGAAGGGGTAGAGAACGAAGTCGCTGCGGTCGTCGACTTCATGCTTAGAGATCAGTTACTAAGTACACTACCCCAGGAAATCCGTGCATTCGTTAAGGACCGAAAAGCTTCTACCTTCAACGAGTACCTGGACGAGGCTGACCTCCACGCGGTAAATCATCGGTTATATCCTAGGGAGTACAAGAAAGAGAAGGCTCCCTCCCCAAAGAAAAATGGGCCGCCACCCAGGCATTTACAGAAGAAGCCCTTTAAGTTCTCAGCCGCAAAAGGAACTTATAAACCAAATTTTGGAGGAGAAAAAAATCAAAAAGAAGTTAGGATTCCACAAGGATCATACCCTAATACCGGCACGTATCCCAGGAAGCCAGTCACTTGTTATACCTGCGGGATAATAGGTCACCTGAGTTTCCAGTGACCACAGAACTCCCGACTGAGGGAGACCTCGAGACAACAGGTGCAAAACCTGACTGCCGCGATCCCAGCAGGACAAGCTGATTCGTCCTACGTCCCCGCGCCAACATCCGAAGGGCCCCAGCAACAGGTAAACTTTCTATTCAACAAAAGTTCGCCAGGCGGCCTACAATTTGAAGAGGGCACTGTTAATGGGTGCCGAGTATCCACTTTAGTCAGAGACACCGGATGCACGTGCATAGTGGTATCCGACAAGTTGCTGCCCCCAGTAAACCCTGCCCATAAGAAATTCGCAATCGTCCACGACTTTTTAGGACGCGACAATCGATTCCCCGTCGTGAGATGTCATATACAATGCAGATATTTCACCGGTTGGACGGACGTGGTAGTAGCCCCGATTAAGTTCTGCGCAGTACTAATCGGACAAAACCACCTAATTCCCCAGCAAGAAGTGGCCCAACAAGTAGTCACCCGGGCACAAGAAGCCCAGAGGAAAGAGCAACCTGCTAAGTTGACCCCGAGGATTACCCTCGAAGACAATGGGTTCAAATTGACTTCCTTCGCCAGTGCTCAGAAGGAATGCCCCACTCTTAAACCTCTATGGGAGAAAGCTATTAAAGGTGAAATTCTCCAAGTGAAAGGAAAGAAGCCTATCCAGTATATCGTAGAAGACTCACTTCTCTACCGTACTATCAGCGAGGAGGATAAGGAGAACAAGAAAGCACTGTGTGTACCTCAAGAATACACGCAAAGAATTTTGAATACCGCGCATGATGGAATATTAGCCGGACACTTTGGGCACAACAAAACGGCGCAGCAGATATTCCGACACTTTTATTGGCCCCAGGCCGCCAGGGAAATTGTGGCCTATTGCCGATCATGCGACGTGTGTCAGAAGGATCCCTCCAGAGGACGGTTACCTCCCGCTCCCTTACAAAAGGTGCCCGTTATAACCGAACCATTCTTTCGAGTGGCAATTGATTTGGTGGGACCAATTCACCCCCCTTCAAGTGGAGGACACTCCTACATCCTCACCCTAGTGGATTGTGCCACCCGGTTCCCAGATGTCGTGGCCCTACGGAAGATTGACACTATTTCCTGCGCGGAAGCATTAATTTCAATTTTTGCACGAGTAGGCCTGCCTAAAGAAATTCTATCTGATAGAGGGCGCCAATTCACCTCAGAATTGATGGAGTATTTTAACAAACTTCTGTTAGTCAAGACAATTTTTACGAGTCCATTTCATCCAGCCACTAACGGAATCTGCGAGAAATTAAACGGGACTCTCAAAAATATATTGAAGAAGTTGTGTCAAAACAACCCTACACAGTGGCACAGATACCTGCCTGCTGCCCTTTTCGCCTGCCGAGAAATACCTCATCGGACGTTGGGATTCTCGCCCTTTGAGCTATTATACGGGAGAAATGTGCGAGGTCCTATGAGTATTCTTAAGGAATTATTTTCCAACGCGAAGCTCAAGCAAGAAATTAAATTGTCTTACGCCTACGTGATGGATATTCGCGAGCGCCTAGAATACTGCTCTGGCTTAGCTCGAGAGAACGCCGAGAAAAAATTAGCCAAATACCGGGACTATTTCGATATGAAAGCAAAGGCTCGAAAATTAAAGGCAGGAGATGAAGTCTTATTATTACTCCCGACCGAAAATAATAAGTTATGGGCCCAGTGGAAGGGACCGTCTGAAGTAATCGAGGCACGGGGTCCAGTCGATTACTTGATAGATACCCCAACAGGGCGAAGAACCTATCACATAAACATGCTAAAAAAATATCACCGCCGCGCGTGCATAAAGAATATTACCCTTCTAGACGAAGAAGAACCGATGGATGCCGTTTACCCGGGTACGCCCCTGCAAGTCATACACACCGTGTGTGTGGAACAAGACGAGGAATACGAACTTCCCTCGCTCTCACCTACCCCGGAAGACCCTCGGGTGGATTTAAAGATAAATCCCCACTTAGAAATTCAACAAAAAGCGGAAATGTTGAACTTGCTCATGGAATTCCCAGAAGTCATTTCTGAAAACCCCGTATGTGCCAAGGATTTTTTCCATGAAATAAAACTAAAAACTAATTCAGTGGTTCGGAGCAAACCATATCCTTTACCAATCCACGTACGAGAAGCCTTCAATAAGGAAGTCCGGAATTTACTAAAATTGGGAATTTTAGAGCCTTTGGAGTCTGATTATTGCTCCCCCATAGTAATGGTTAAGAAACCTGATCAATCATTTCGGATGTGCGTGGACTTCCGAAAATTGAATTCAGTGACCGTTTTCGACGCCGAGCCCATCCCACTAATAGATTAAAATCTCTATTTATTTGAAGACGCTAAATTCATCACCGAATTGGATTTGTGTAAAGCGTACTATCAAATACCTCTCGCTAAGGAGTCCAAAAAACTGACGGCTTTTGCGACCGAGAGAGGTCTGTTACAGTTTACCAGGCTACCCTTCGGACTACTTACAGCCGGTAGCAATTATAATAGGATGATGAGGCGAATTATCGCTGGACTAAGCGACGTGTCGTTTTACTTCGACAACGTGTACGTAGCTACCCGTACATGGGAGTCACACTTACACGCCCTAAGCTCATTGCTGGAGAAATTGAAGGAGCAAGGTCTAACCGCCGGGCCAACCAAGTGTTATTTTGCCTACGAATCCATTGACTACCTGGGATTCAAAATAGGACAAAAACACTTGACTACCCAGCAAGAAAAAGTGGACGCCATAGTCAAGATGCCCCGGCCGAAAACAAAGAAACAACTCCGATCGTTTATGGGAGCGGCCTCGTTCTATAGGCGTTTTGTACCACACTTTGCTTCCATTGCGGCCCCACTGAATGATTTGTTAAAAAAGACAGCGTCAGACCCTGTCACGTGGAACCCCCATGCAATAACTCAGTTGGAGGTTCTAAAAGGAAAACTCGTAACTGCGCCCATTCTTCGCTTACCAAATCCCAACAAGATCTTCGGCCTTCGCACGGACGCTAGTCGGGACGGGTTAGGCGGAGTATTGCTTCAATACGAAGATGACGAAACAGCCTATCCCATAGCTTATGTCAGTAGGAAACTGTTGAGTAGAGAAAAAGCCTACGCTACTATCGAAATCGAAGCTTTGGCCATAATATGGTCCATAGGTAAATTCAAATATTATCTGATAGGGCGCGAGTTCAAGTTGGAATGCGACCATAAACCGTTGTCATACTCATGTAAAAATAAGTGTAAGAATGGAAGACTCCTGAGATGGAGTTTACTCTTGATGGAGTACCAGTACTCCATTCACTATATAAAAGGGTCCAACAATTGTATGGCCGACTCGTTAAGTCGGAACCCTGTCGACGATTAAGGAGCAGCCCAACTATTGTATTATAGCAAAGTTAAGTGTAAATCCGTAGAATTGTAAGTAAGTAGGGGCGAGTAACCCGAGTGGTAGGTAAGAAAATCCTAAGTTGGCACAGTAATATAGGAATTAATTTAAGGTCAGGTGAAATGTTATCGAGGCATTCCCGAGTGAACTAGAATTTATTGTATAATATAATGTTCCGTAAGTTACCCATCTATATTATTGTAAGCGTCGGATTGGAACCCCCCCCCCTCCCGTTATTTTCTTAAGAATGGAGGTAGATGTGGAGAAATGGCTACATTAAGCCTCCTGGAGGAGTATAGGTACATTCAAGCCCCCCTCCCTTCATGAGGAGAAGCGTGGGAAAGGTAGCCGGCGAAAATGCTTAGCATGTGTGATCTACTCACCGCTGTGGGCAGTTGGAGCTAACATATGTTTGAAGGCGACCACCTAAGGTCCCTAAACGACGCTCTAACGATCGTATTACCTACGAGACCCATAAACCCGTGGTTAGAAAAAAAAAAACGGTGCGAGTCAGAAGGCACGCCAAGTTGCGGTGCGGTTGCGAGCCTATAATTTGCGAGCTGACTTGGGCACCCCAGTGCCACCTCAGGAATTCTCGCTCTCCCCAGATGCTAACTCACCATTCGCTCTCCCCCCCCTTTTGCATCTGTGGCCTGGTCACTTCCTCCTTTAGATGGGGCGGCAATCCGCCTATATATAAGCCCCGCAAAGAAAGACAAGGGATTATCTGAAGTCAATACGCTAGAGGTGGATTAGTTCGTGAAGATCGATCCATCGGCTAGACAAGAGGATTATCAGAAGTCGATACGCTAGAAGTGGATTAGTTCGTAAAGATCGATCCATCGGCTAGACAAGAAGATTATTAGAAGTCGATTCGCCAGAAGAAAGATTAGTTCGTAAAGATCGATCCTTCAGCCATACAAGACTATTTCCGTGAGAAACGATAGGATCAGATTGAGAAAATCGATCCCCCCCTTTCAGGGCCGTATTAACCTAAATAGTCAAGTTTTATATCGGTGCCATACCGAAGAAGCCTTTTCCGTCTGCAAAGAAGCCCGACTGAAGAAAAGTAAAGCCGCTCACACTCGAGTGATTCTCACATCTCAAGCACCGTAAGAGTGAGAGGAGAAGAACCCTTCCCCAACGAGCTCCCGTTCTTTAATTACGTTGCAGAATCAGCCCCGGCACAGGCGACAAGCAATCCTTCCTTGAAAATTTCAACCAGCGACCACACCACTTCAAAGCGAGAGATAAGTCCTCCAGCGACATCCGGCAATCCCTAATACCTACCTGTAAGTTAACAATAACATTTATATCTCTATTGCGATAGTAGAAGTTTAGTACGTCCCACGTTTTAAAGGAGAGTAGAAACCATTATTCATGAATCTAGGTCATATGTGTTTGTAGATGAGAGTACGTTAATTTAATGTTTTATGCTAATCCAATAGAGTCGTGATAAAAATACTAATTGGCAATTGGCCTGTTTACTGAAAGCCTACTTGTTCATGTTTTGTCATTGAAAAATCTTGGAGGCCAAATATAGAAATGTGTTTACTGTTGGTTTGTAATATTTAATTTAAAATACAAGTTTATTTTGGTAGATTCTGGTGTTTCCTCTTATCCTTATGTGTTTAAAAATAGCTCTTCCTTAAGGACTAAACCACAAAAATAGCACTCTTAGAACAAAGCCTACTTCATCATAGAAGTAACTCACGCCCCTTAAAGCACACCGCTACTAATAGGGTGTCAAAGCGTAGAGTGATCAAAGCCAAGGGTCATTCTACGACACTCATAAAGAACAATGAAAATTCATATTATATTTTACAGGTCTGTGTGTGTAATGATTTGGGGTGAGGTCTGAGTTTACCTAGCATATATTTCTAGTTTAAGACTTAAGGTTGAATTAAAAAATAGTACTAGTTTTCTCTAATCAAATATACTTGTATATTAATTTGAAAAAGTGAAGGAGATAGGAAAATAACGGATGAAATTACCTTATTTATTGGATAAAAAATGACTTAATTATCCTAAAAATATTAAAAATATACGCAATTTACAAATGATTTGAATCAATGAGGATTAAAAAACTTTTTAAATGTTGTTCTGGTCTTTTCCATATGGCAAATATTTTTTTATACAAAACTGCAACCACGTTTTCATCTCATCGACCCTAGTACATCTCGTTTACTACTCGAACATCATGATAGAACCACTCTCCTTACTATCCGCTATAATCAACGCAGTTGTCAGGAAAGTATTCTACAGGTAAACTAATAAATTGCATCTTTACAGACATAAATAGACAAAGAGAGTTAAACAATAACAGACAAACTTATACAAACATTTGATAGTCTGGACTTCTTTGAATGTCGAAAAGATTTGCGGCAAAGGACTATAATGAAATTCAGAAATGCCTCGCAATATATCTATGCATTTTTCGAATTGTACGCATTGCATGAGCTCATTGTTTTGAATATTATCAAAAATACATACTTCCAGTTTGGCATCTGTAAGACATGGAAATTTCTTTCTCAGATAAGTGAAAAGTATATAATCTGCAAATTTAGTCCATTTTTCTATGTTGGTATTAACCCAGTATGATATATTAATCACTCACCTTTAACCTGCGGCATTTAAAATAATTTCGGCTATGAAATTTCTTAAATTGTGATATTGGCCGACCAAATAATTGTACATTATCGCATCATGCATAACAATTATGTTTGATTTTTGCTATCCAGGAGGGTTTTTCTTGTTAATTGTCCCATATGGAAGTATAATATTTAAATACTGTGCATTCGATGTTCTAATTATAATCGTAAAGACTTCTGCGTAATACTTGTTAAAATTTAGATTCAAAATGTTTAGATCATAATTTCTTTCAGGTTCTAGTGACATAGGATTATATAGCCAGTCAGATATGACATTGTTCTTTGCTACAATTCAGGGGCACTCTACGACCACAGACATTATAATGAACCTAGAATTTGGACTCTTATAATTTTTCAGGCCCCCTTTATTTGGTAAAAACATGTTATAGCCTTTAAACTTATTATTAATTCATTTAATGATATATAAAATGAATTTATGTTTTTAACCCTGTTAAACTTTGTGAACCCGAGAAGTGAATTAAATATTCTTTTAAGTTCGGTGTGGTTACAAAAATGGACATGTAGGCTTCGATTTGATTAGTTTGAAATCCAGTGAGGAAGCATATAGAATTAGTTCATTACCATTGGTACCAAGTGAGAGAAGGACGCGTTTTATCGACGTGGGGAAAGTGAATGGCTAACTAGTCTTAACTAATCGAATTGAACTACATTTCTTTCACACACCAGTTTTATTTATATCCAATTTAGGAGAGTCTGGAATGTCTAATATTATTAGAAGTGGTCCCATTCCAAGTAAGTTTAATTGTGGCAGAAAGATAAAGTAGATTTGCCGATGAAATTTGACGGAGTAGAAAGAAGTTTCGCTCTCGTTCGTTTTAGAGGGAGCCGTTAGTTCACTACTTACCTTATCAATCACAGAAAATTCACACCCATTCATCAACATACCATGCATTTGAACAACTGACCTTATCATTCCAATCACAGGTACTCTCATACTACCAATCCCTACCAAACTACCTTTACACTTAGACATCAGAGCTATATCGCTCAGCTTTTAATACACATTCTTATATACCAAGCTCGTCTTTCATCCAGAATCATTTAAAGACAAATAATCAATCCCATTCAATTCAATCTTCACACTCAGACACTCATACTTCCTACCAGACAGCACTTCCACACTAGACAGACTTACCAACACATTACTTGCACTTATGCACCCAGAGGATACTTCACCCAGGTACCCTCTTACAATTCAGTTTCCCGCTTCAGACTTTCTAATCACACATTTCCCTCTCAGTCTATTCCAACACTTTTCATTCGAATGTCCTTCCATCGCACAATAGCTACATACGTTGCTCTTGTCACGGCACATCCTCGCATAAGGACCAGCCTCTCCGCAATTACCACAATCCTACTTCATACTTCCGCCATTCAACTTCAGACAATGTTTGTTCAAATGGCATCTTTTTTTATATTCGAAGCACTCTTTCACACTTTCCTCGCAATCCTTTATCATATGTCCCTTCTTACCACACCCAAAACACGCACCAGACATCCACCTACATTCCGCAACATACGACCCTTCCTTCCACACCTACGACATGCCACGTTCTTTCTCACACCATTCAGTCTCTCATTTGCTGGGAAATAACTCGGTTGCTTACTCATATACTCATTCATGCGCTTACCACTTCTCTGCCCCCTTCCATTTTCCCATCCTCCATTCGTCCATCCAGCCTACCAGCCAGGAACCTTGACATCACACCAGCTGGCGCAGCACTCAGGGCATCCCGATAGCTGGTAAACTGATGCGGTGGGGGAAAGCTCCTAGGCTTCTTACCCCCAACATCCACACTGTACCATCAATCCTCCTCTATATCACTTTGCTCATCAAATCGGCCAACTTCCAACAAATCCAACTCATCCTCCAACACCAACCATTCACCTGTCAGCCTGATACTCTCCTTTCTTTTCCCATTCAGCCATTCACTTACCTTTCGCGGGACCGTATCCAGGAATTTTCTCATCAATTGTTTACATTCATTCACATCATCATTACTATACCTCTTTCTTGCCATACTGTCAAGCCTATGTGCATACATGTTCACACTTTCATTTTTCCCCATTCGAGCCTTCTCAATTTCATTCACCCTTTTATACCTCACACTCTCTTTCATTCGTTTCACCTGCCCAATCAGTCTCCCCTTCACCACTTCATACCTCGGTTTCCCCACACTCGTGATCACACGGAAAAATTCTAATTTTTTTCCATCCCACTATTCCCCGTAAACATTTATCCAGTATCCCATATTCTCTGGATAATTGAGCTTTCAATACCGCTCAAATTTCCTGAAGAATTCTTCTACACTTTTCATACCATGCAACCTAAACTTATCTACCTTTGGCACTTACCTTATTAAAATACCCTTCCTTACATTCATTTCACTCTCACTTGAGCTGCCCTCACTTTCGCTCATACCAATCATACCATCACTCTTTCCTTCATCTGAGTACAATGAGTACACACTCTTTTCTTTCACCTTCCGATCCTTCCCCTTTTAACCAGCCTTAATTCTTCTCTTGCGTTCCACTCCCTTCCATTCTCCTTCCTTCCTATTTATCACAATCATCCTATCCTTTCTAGATACACACACTCCCTTGATCCAATTAGTCTTATCCCCTTCAGTTGGAACAAGGATCAGAATCGAAGGTCCTAGGGCTAGTCCTGACCCCTTCATCATGTCATATAGGTCCTTTATTCGTTGGTCAACCTGCTTCTGTCTCTCGTCCATTTCTTTCCTTATTCTGTCTATCTTCTCATCCATACTAAGCATATCACTATTCAATTCCTCAATCCCGCTCCTCATCATCATAGATTCCTCCTCTTTCTGCCTCAACTCCAGCCTCAGTCTCACAATCTCATTATCAAGGGCCTGTTCCACAGAAGCCATCCTTGTAGGTTAGTAAAACGATAGAAATAGGGAAAAAACAGCCAAACTACTTGTCACTCTAATTGGATGAGGACTGAAATTCATCCTGTCACGCTTCCGGTTTCGAGATTTCACGTCCCTATTCAAAAATCTATACTCTAATCCCAATCGTTCCAATCCGCTTCCTACACTAATTCAGAGGTAAGAAATCGAGGGAGAAATGAAACTGACTGTATGTACAGTCATTTATTTACATAAAAAATAGAAGGTAATATTTATAAGAGATCTCTTTACTTATTTACTTAACAAACAATTAGGTTTGATCAATTTGCAATTCCAATATCAAAATAACAGGCCTGTAACCCAACCAAGAGACAAGATGAAACAAATGCAAAATAAAGAAAAGGCCTCACGTGGTACCCCGAGCTGGAGAAGAGGAAAGGTCCTACCGGCGGCCATTCGAGTGTTTACAAATTTTAGAGGACTATGAAGGCTGGCGCCTCCAAGACGTCCTAGAGAAAAAAAGCTGGTGCCCCTAAGCTCGGTATAATGCAATCCGGTCACACCTTTGAGGCTACAAAAAACAGCTCTTCTGTCACAACAGGACGCACAACAACATCTGATTAACCTCAAACACTACTGTCTCTTCCAGAGGGAGGAGGAGGCTATTAGGAAAGGGGTGGGAAAATGTACCTCCACACACACACTAACATTAGCTCCACCACAATATGATACATAATACTAGCTTCTTTCCTACGACCAGATAAAATTTTTATATAGTGACCTGAACCTTTACCGAAACAGTCACTAAGACGTATCTGTCACACTGACCAACCCAACATTCCATTTTTGGCGAATAGTATAGGGTTCCTGCAGGATGACGGTGAACGCATAAATATGTGGCACAAGTAGCTGCAACTTCCGACCATAAACTTACGAGAAAAAGATAAACAAATGAGCGCAAAACAAAATGATTGAATTAGGAGAGGTAGCTGATCAAGATATATTACATTCAAAACTACAGCAAAACTACCACTTTTGCGCCAAGATTCTCCCTGAACAGATACAAAACAGAAACTGCAGAGACGATAGCAAGATATTTTAATAAATTCAAATAGAGTAAAAGCTAAGATTAAAGTGAAATACAAAGCATTAAAAAGGTACTAGCCATCACCGCCTCAGGTGATTACAAACTTAACGTTAATATAAGAACAAACTTAACACAAGGGTGGGGAGTGATGTGCTCATCTACTTCATACCGTGCCGGAAGAGCTCAAAATCTTCTATTTTTAATAGAATAAAAAAGCTATTTGAGGACGATGGACAGTAATACGACTCGGTATCAATC
Organism: Ceratothoa steindachneri; assembly: GCA_963969495.1. Classification (NCBI taxonomy): domain Eukaryota; kingdom Metazoa; phylum Arthropoda; class Malacostraca; order Isopoda; family Cymothoidae; genus Ceratothoa; species Ceratothoa steindachneri. The sequence goes on from OZ018326.1 coordinate 159,561,290, forward strand.
TTTTAAAAAATTTAACCACATATCAAATTTCTCTTGTAATAGTTAATTATTTTTCATACAGCTACCAGTCTCTCTTTAGAGCACTCGAAGAAGAGTTGACAATTTTAATATAGTGCAAATCTAAACTAAAGTTTGGACATCCTGCCATATAATGCACCACTGATCCTCAGCTTTATTTTAAGTACTCGAGGATGATACATAAAAGCGATCAGCGCCAATTCAGTGAAAATGCAGCAATCGTCATAGCATAAACTATGCCTTCCAAAACAGTTGGTCTCAGTTTAGCTTCTATCAAGAGGTCAGATTTCGAACGCCACGTTCGATTATTAGTAGGTAGCAAACTTTAGCTACATTACTGAAGAAGGAAGGAAACATCAAGTCCCAAACACGAACAGACAACAATGAAAACCACGAATATTCGAGAAGATTGTTCGAGCAAACCATCACCCCTATACTAAGCACCAAACCATTATAAACCTACTAGAGATCACACAAAGAATCAAGTAAAATAAGACTCTCCCTAGTTTGAGTCACCTCTTTCACCATCTTAAAGGCTCGAAGTGAAATCAACCCGAAATTATAGCACCAGCAGTGAGAAGAATCTCTCTTTTGAGAATCAGCAACTCGCATCAAGCACCAAGGATTTAACTACTCTAAATGCCCACCACAGATCTCTCGAAAGTGAAACAGATAATTTGGAAATAAAATAAAAGTCGCAGAAATGGAAATCAATCAATATTTCTGTATCCTTCAGGTCTCTCTACAACAAGACTTGCCAGAATCCTCACACTATCAATCTGATTAGCTTGCTCTGATTCTAACAGAGCAAGCTCTGTTAAAAAAAAATTAAATCTACGACAATGCCGAAAAATACCCTCAATCATGACGCACAATAATCTTACCAATCAAAAACATCTCAAAAGAATGAACTGCCAACAAAATCCACCACTAAGATAGAGGGTGTGAATCAGCCTGAACTGTCTTTTATAGCATGATAAAGGCTACAGTGCCCCATAAACTTTGAGATATGCCTCTCAACAGCAGCATAAGTCTCGAACACAATCCGTCAGGCGCATCAAAATTAAAAGTACCTAAATTCACAAAGAATTATAGCATTTTTTCCCAATCCAGGGTGACGAGTACCCAATAAAAGAAAACAGATTATTCGAACTTTTCCCGCAATGGCCTTAGAACCCATTTGAAAAACATTGCAAGATCTCGCCAAAGAATATAAACCAAAATTCATCTGCCTCGATTAGACCATATATGTAATCCCCGAACTCATCCAGAATTCTCTAGGCCTAGGAATTAAACCTAAACTCTACTACCCTTATAGGCCCAGTTTGGCAACGAGTTAGTAAGATGACAACAACAACGTCACTATACACAGTCCAATCCTAAAAATAACTCACGACTTTATTAGTTACCATTAAAATGAAACTACTGTGAGGGACAATACTCTAAGTACCAACTCTAAAAGCTCTAGTAAAGCAATTTTCACAGAAATAATATCCACAACAGAAAAAAACAGAATTAGACGTTGTAACATTTGTTTCCATCCTATATTAGATCGCTTTTTTCATCCAAGAAAGAGGAGCTGTACTCTCGAACTGTCACAACGCCAGACTAGGTGATGACAATATTACATATTCCTCTCCTTCCCCGAGTGAATCCAAATTGGTTGAAATACATCTTAAAAACTGACAACAATATATGGTACACCCCACCCGTCAATCCCTAAAGAATGGCAAAAGTTAACAGCTTAGCCATTCTTACACCCTCCAAATATCCTTTCTACGCACCAAAATCCAACCATTAAGGTAAGCCTGGGACATTGAGTGAGCTTCGTACACTTTAGCCAGGTTTAGCTAAGATAATGTGTTCCCCTGGTCCATTTATAAAACAATTAGTCTAAAAGTGTCAACTTCTCCACCCTTCTAATGTCCCTTTCTCCGTCAAAATCTAGACCTTTTGCAACTGAAGATCGGCATGGTGATCTAAACCGATCCTTAACAAGTCACCAAGCGAGATATTTTACCCTGACTAGTCCACTATTCCATCCCTTGGACTAATTCCAATAAAAAAGTTTCAGAAAGAGAGTAAGGCAAAGAGCTAGTGCAGTTCTGCCACTATAAAAGACATTACATTGTCCCAGACGTGTTCATAAATATAGCTTGCAACAGCTAACGATGACAAGAGCCCAAATAGATACCAAAACACATATTTAGATCGGAATGTTGGTCAAATATGCAATTATTTAAAGTTTCAGTAACAAAATAGATTGAGAAATTAAGCTGCAAGAAAACTTAAAGTCATTGATGTTTAAAGTCAACCGGAATTATAAATCAACTCATATCAAGCATCTTAAAAAATTGCTGGCACTCAAGGTTAAGGTAAATATAAAATCTAAGCCACGTACAAATATGGCTTAAACTCCAGAGTCAGTACAGCTACATATGCCTAGCTAAAACACCATGCTAGCAAGATTTATCATCGCCTATCTTCAATTAACCAAAGATAGATCACAAGTGATCTTTTCTCTCCTTAATTCAGTAGGCTCCGCCATTACTTTTTTTTTTGCTGCACTCAACATAGTTGTCCACTGTTTTTCAGGCAAGGAAGCTCTCTTCTTTCCACATTGCCTGAGAGCCCTTTCTCCCCATCTCCACTCACCGTCACTCTGACCCGTGATTCTCTCCCACTCATGTGAACGGTAGGAAACAGACGTGTATACATAAGACGGTTTAATGTTGCTTGTTCTCGTGATGCAGAACGAGCATCCCTCTATTTATCCTACTTCCTTGCCACTAAATCTTACACTACTCTCATAAATTCCTCTTTTTGAGGCTCACACTCGACGTATGCTCAAAGAAAAAAAACATGACACCCTATTCAATTTAATTGCAATCTCTCTGCCCCCTTAAAATACCAGTCTCATCCCCTACATTTCCCTGATGAATTTTCTGGCCTCTCCTCTGATAAGATAGATCATATCCATTTTGCCATAATCTTTGCTTCTACTCCTCGCTACCGATTAACTCCCTCCCATCTTGTTTTGGATCTATTTTTAGTCGTCTTTTATCAAATAGAGTCCAATCAGTAATTTATCTGTCGATCTATCGCTTTGGAATCTTGTCTATATCTCCTCCCCAGTTCCATTTCAGGTTGCTGATAGGTTCCACTATATCCTGAAAATTGGTTTGTTCCCGTATCCATGTGGCTAATTTTCTGTAACGCTAAGTTATTCCCATCAAGATGCGTTCATGCAATCTTTGTGTTGTTCTAAGTTTTACTGTAAGTTTTTTTGTCAGGTTACAATTTTCTGCATTATTCGTATATTCCTTTCAGGAAAATTAGCATTTTATTTTGAAGATGATGCTTGCTTTTCCGAATGCCTTGGGGTCAAAGTGTGGTTCAAAGTTAGATTTCTTTATATTTCCCACTAACAATGTAACGTTGACTAGGAGTGATATCTTTTTCTATCATTTTAATTTAGTCGTTATAAAAATGATGTCTATTATGTCGACTGCTGAGTGGTTTAACATGACTTTTTTTTCCAAGATTTATTTTACTCTGCAGGCCCCATCACCTCTAGATACCACTTATATATAGATGATCTACCAATTTGGATCTGCGACACAAACCCAATATTTACTCGTCTAAGACTCCATCAATAACATCGCTCAATACACCTCACAAAATGATGTCACCATATCATCAATAAAAACAGCGGTCGGTGATTACCTTCAAAAAGAAATGACAGGCTACACACTCATTTATACAAATTTATCAACATCTAATCACCTTCTAAACTCAAACTAAGTTCCTAGCTTTAATACTAGCTCAAAGGTTTGCTTGAGAGAACCATGTAAACAACCATTGCAAAATCTGCTTCCAATATAACCAACCTTATCAGAAAACACTCTCATCTCCATTGGGGAGATGATAGGAGCATTTAGCTTTAACTATATAAAATGATAGTCTTGTCCAAGATCGATAATACCTGTCAACTCTATAATGCGGATGCACCTTCAACGCTAAGCAACTGAAATCACCTTTAATATCAAGATCCGCATTTGGAAAACAGGTGCCTTAAATAACCTCCAAATTCCTCTTTATGCATCAAACGGGAATGCCTCCACAATCTTACTCAAGAAAAAAATATACAAGTTAAATATATATCCCACATTCACCTTACAACCTGACTCTTATTAATACAATCAACGTGGTGACTACCCAAATTCAGCATAGTTACTATGTCTTACACACATAGAATATGAATAATCGAATGAGAAATCTAAAAATAGCTGAGTTAAACATACTTATACAAATACTCCTAACTTCCCCATTGGACATCACCAGCACCACACTTCTTCCACCTTTTCCTCCCAAAGATCTCATCAATAATCTAAATCAATTTTTACAGCTAAAATCTAAATCCATCATAAGTGTAGCGTGCCGAAGTCCATTCCACCTCCTGAGAACCATTTGCTTACCTGCCTGTGTCTCATTTCTCCGGGAAGAACTCTCAGAATCTCGTTAACCATGAATCTAACCAGTCGAGATAATGGAAATTCTGCAATCCATACAGATTCCAACATTGCTTTCTCATATGCTGCAAAGCAAAAATCAAAAACACCCGAAAGTTATAGTCATACAAATGCAGTGAGCCTTGCATAAAACCATAATAACACTATTGTGCCATGCTCATATGGGAAGTTATGGTAATGAGAAAGCAGATAAAGCAGTCAAATCAATCGCCACTAATATAAGCTTTGTAATCATTCCCACATTCTACAAGGGCTATTGCCATTTTTACTCAATGAATGTTGAAAAGAAATAGCATGGTTAGGCAATCCATGGACATTAACTGAATAAATGCAAACAGAAGATCCTGCAAGGAACAAGTTGGCCTAAGACGTCTGCACTTGTGACATACAAACCTCACGCACAACTAATGGTTAACAAACTACCCACTCCACACGTAAATGAACATCGTCAGCATACTTTTACTTTTTACAGATACTATTTACCTAGATAATAACAGTTAGAAAAAACTTGTTTCTTCGACTCAGCCTAACTGTTAATCTGCAAAACATAAATGTTTTAAGAAAATCGCCTGAAAAGCAAACCTCAATAAAATATAATGGGGCAGAAAATATATATTAAACTATTTAGTTTAACATAACCTGTAGATGCCCTTCTCCTGAATAAAGGGCAGGAGCCTTCCGGGCTGCCTGGCAAAGAAGATAAAAGAAGCCAAGGAGAACTTAAACTGCGTCTTATCATCGTGCCGTAACTACGCCCGTGAACCTATCTTATGTACAATGCCGCGACGGCTTTAAGTCACTTTCTGTCTACATACTATGTAGAGGAGGGAGGCCTCCTCCATACAATTTAGAGGAGACTGGCCTCCTCTATACTATTTGATTTTATTTTTAAACTATTGTTTACATCCTTGTGTCCCTTAGAGAGGCTGCATCCTCTGGATCACATTCTATTCCTAAATTCTATTCCTCTATCTGTCTGAAGCATTTTAAACTGTCGATCACTCTCTTGTTCTTCCTCGTCTTTATCAATTACTTTGTGTTTCTGATCCCGTCCTCAATGGATCCTGATCATGTCTCCCATCTTGTAGTTTGTCATATCTGGGATGATATATCTAGGCCAGCCAAGGTTCATTCTAATGTTCTACAAGGGTGTCAGTCAATTCCTTCCTGGTGAATTCGTCGCCAGAGTAGCTTAAGTTAAACATATAATGAGTAAAAGCCATCCAGATATCTGTACCCCATAGAGCTTTCGATAAAAAGGATAATCTTCAGCAATCGCAAAAGTGCAAAATATTATCTACTGGGAAGGGACCATTCAGACGCAAAAACTTCAGAGAATTGAATCAGAGTGTACAAAATGTTATACAAAATATGGTACTTCTTAAAAAGTCTAGCAACACACACTTAACAAACACACTCAACAGAGTTATCCCCACTCTATTTTTTGAATTGACGTTTTCTCAATTTTCCCGTATAAAACAGCGCAATTAGTGCATTCTTCCAGTCCTCATCCACTAATTGTCCTCTAAATGACTTGAAACACGACCAGTAGAACTATGCAATGACGCAATCACCATGACCTTTTAGCATCGCAACGACTATACCATAATCCCATTTTTCAGACAGTTACTGGTAATAATAACCTCTTGCTTGCTTACCTCTACCATGCACAGACACAACGCCTGATTTATACCCATGAAGCCATCATATTTACACAATCCTTATCTTCCACACCGCCATTATACAACATATAGAAGTTTCCTGCCATTCATATTATTGATAATCACGCAGCTATTCTTCAACCCGCTCCTTAGAATTCTTGTTTCCTCCTTGAAAAGCTTATTTCCCAACTTGTCCCTTCACTTATCTTTTTCTAAACGTTTCATTTTTGCATTACTCATTTCTTTAATCCATACAATAAAAACAAGCAGTTTCGCCGTTGCAAATCTCAAATTTCTCCACATAGAGTAGCATTTAATAAAGTTCGAACGGCTGAATTTCTCTATAACATTTTCGATAAATTTGCCAAAATTTACAAAGTTAGATTACGATAACCTACATGTTTAACCTACGCATGAGTGAATGTTATGCAAATTGGCTAAATAATACGCAAGTTATCAGCAGATTAGCAATTTACTAGAAAATTTGGAGAGTCTAAATGATCCGAAAACTTAAGCTTCGTGTAGAGAGAACCAGCATTTTTTGCATAGCCACTAACTTCACTTCAATCTCGTGTACGCTAGGTCATTCTATTTTCAGCTTTAGTCCTCGTAACATTGCTATGAAATTTGTAACGCTTCGTTCTGTCTGCATGCTAATCGTAAAGCTGCGCTACCTAGATGGTCTTTAAATTCCAGTCATTGCAAGGATTCCAAACTTGTAGTCAATAATATTCTTTAAATTTATGGCAAAATAGGTTTAGGTAACCAAGCCATTATCCCAATTGTAAACAAGATTTTGGCCATCAATCTTTCCAGACAAACTGCGATACGTCGGCTGTATGAAAATACTCTTCAATCTCGCACAACAGAGGTATGAAAGCTTAAAAAGTTATATTCCAATGGAAATTTATGATCAATTCTAGACAACGACCTCCAGCTGACTTTAGAGGCCATTATCTAGGATTGAGTTTTATGGAAGTCAGTAACTAATAATTTTAAATGTTATAATAATTGATAATAAGATTAAGATAAACGGCTAAAGTAAAAATGCTACCTATAATGGAATTTTTTAAAAAAGATATTAAGGAGGTTAGGTTCAAATAACTAAACCTTACCTATGGGGCAGGATCGATTCAGTTTAGTGGATTGGAAATTTATGCCATCATATTTCTCCTTTTTACCCCTTGAATTAATATTTTACTTTGTGTTATTTAATTGTGTTTATTTTACCGATGATTTTTTAAATATACCAATAGGTTTCTTGAGTGGTCATTAACTATGAATGATACTTTAGGATCGAAGTTTCATGGATGTCATTAATTTGTAATGGTGTTCTCAAGGTTCGTTGTCTAGGATTGATTGAAAATTTGTTTCCGTTATCGTTCAGATGATTTTGATAGTTAATTTTTCTTATTAAATTACTTATCTGCCAATAAACTTAGTTTTATTTATATAAATTTGCATTACCTTTACCAATAAGTAGTTTATAACTGGGATATCTCACATCGATTTTGGAAAGCTTGGGTTTTCTTGCAGAAGTTATGGAAAATAGAAATACAGGTGTTCTGACCTTTTGGAAAGAACTCTCTTTTTTATACAGTTAACGTTATATTGACATCTTATATTTTTTATAATTATGACTAACAGTATTTTCTATTTACAAACTTTTAATTAATAAAGAAGCGTCTCATTTGGGCAATGCCTGATGCGATGAAATCTTATAAAGCCGTACAGATTGTGAAAGCAATCAACCAGCGATTTCAAATGGATAAAAGTTGAAACGAATAAGAGTAATTGGTAGGATTGATCCGACCACAATTTTTTACACTTACCATGGAAAATTAAGTTGACCAACCTCGAAAAGGTAGAAGAATATCAGGGTAAAATTGAATATATTCGTAGTTAGTTATTAGTCAATATGTTTAATAATGATAATACGGCAAGGAAATGTTATCTCACCACTGCTTTTTATCATACTTATGGACAAATGTATGAGAGACATAAATATTGGAAGACATAAGAAAACTTACGCTAGCTTATGCCAACGACCTAGCTGTGGTAACCAACAATTTATTAGATTTGAAGAAACTTATAAATGTTTGGTATAGAGGTATGAACAGAAATGGAATGAAAATAAACACTGATAAGGGTAAAACTGAATTCATCCCTGTTAGGAAGACGAAGAATACGAGGTATACATGGACACCAAAAAAAATCAGGTTAATGAATATACATACCTGAGAGTAAAGGTGAACGATAGAAATACTCAAGAGATTGAAATCAACAACTGTATAATAAAATAATAACCTAACGTTCATGTACCAATTATTAAAAGATAAACACTCCCTGAAAGAAATCGAGATACTAATTTCTAACACAATCCTGAAACCAATACTGACATATGGCAACGAGAATTGAGCATTGACCACCAAAACAGAATAAAAGATTCAAGCAGCCGAGATTCGAGCATTATGAACAATAAAGGGAGTTACAAGGAGAGACCGATTTCAGAAGGTGAGGATAAGAGCTTTTATGGTCGTTGAGTCAAAACTGAACACTGTAGAGAGAAGTAAACTGAGAGGGTATGGCCATGTAATAAGGATGAACGAGGGGAGATATCCAAAGAAGTGCCTCCTATGGAGACCTCGAGGTAAAAGACCAGCCGACCAAACAAGAAAAGGATGGATCGAGGATTTGGAGACGGTGCTGATATGAAAAGGAACAACACTGACGGGAGTGGAGGAGCAAAGAAGATACGAAGAACGAGCAGAATGGAGGTTGCTTCGGAAGGGAACACCAACTGACAGATAGGCACTATCTACCAGGCAGATGATGATGATGAGTACTATATGTCTGAAATACAATTAATTCGAAACATTTCCCAGAAAAATCAGAGATCGAGAATAAATATATGTAAAACTAAATGGAAATTAATATGTAACATGCAAAGGAATGCATGATTCAAAGTTTAATAGGTTCTGTTCTTTGTATAAATTCCTTGTGTAATAATAAAGCTAAGTGCTTATAACCAACTCCTTTTCTTTTCGTATTTGTTTATTGTTTGTATGAAGTAGAATGCTGTGTACCAACATGTATGTGGAAATTGACGAACATTTTATAGTGGTGTTCTAACGAATTTGGCACCCATATGAAGAGCTTCGAATATCAGAGAGTAACGGTCAACTCAGGAGAAAAAAAGAGATAATCATACAACTTAAAAAGTCTTATATGCAGAATTACGATAGACAGCATTGAATCAAAATAATAATAATAGGTATTTATAATGCGCCCTTCAGGTTTGTTAGCCCCCACAGAGCGCAGGTTGTGTAGCGAGTGTAGAAAAAGTTTATAGGGGAGAGAAGGCAATTCTAAAGAGATGAGTCTTCAGGAAACGTTTAAAAGTAGCAAGGGAGGGAGAGGATCGGACTTCGGCAGGAAGAGCATTATAGAGTCTAGGAGAATAGGAGAACAAACTGAGAAGGAAAGGTCACCCATTGAGGAGAGGACAGAATGAGGGTTGTTCAGGATGGGAGCAAGGTTAGACCAGAATGCTCGAGAAGTTTGACGACGGGAGAGGGCAGACGAGAGATAAGGTGCAGCTTCGAGGTTTAGGGCCTTGTACGTGTTGAGAAGAATTTTATAGTGGCTAAGGAAGCGAATAGGTAACCAGTGTAGCTCCTGTAACAGAGGCATCGAAGAAGAGAACCGGGGGCGACGAAAGAGGAGCAAGATAGTTTTGAACTAGTTGTAGGGGTCGAAGTGACGAAGAAGGGAGATTTACAAGAAGAGAATTGCAGTAGTCTAAGCGTAAGGTGACGAAGGCATGAATAGCAGTCTCAAGGCTTCCTCGATCAAGATGAGATCAAACACGTGAAAAGTTGCGGAGAAAACCGAGGGAAGACTTACAGATACGATGAATGTGCTGTTTAAACGAGAGTTGCTCTTCGAAAATAACACCAAGATTACTGACAACATTGGTTTCCTCAAGGTTAAGGGAGAGGAAGCGAGCTTTAGATTTTTTAAACCATCGAAGCGGTAACAACAAGGAGAACTTCAGTTTTATCGTGGTTAAGTTTGAGAAAGTTGGCAGACAACCATTTGTTTATGGAGGTGTAGGCTAAAAGGAGCTTGGTAATTGATTGAGAGAAGGACACAGTAGATGAGGGAAGGTATATCTGAGTGTCATCAGCATAGAGTTGGAAGGACAAGCCCAAATTGCAAAGAAGTAAGCCAAGTGGAAGTAAGTAGATGCCAAAGAGGAGGGGACCAAGGACTGAGCCCTGAGACACCCCAAAATAAATTGGCGCGGGCTCGGAGGAGAGTTTATTGAGCTCGACCAACTGGATGTGAGAGTAGAGGTATGAGCAGAACTAAGCAAGTGCAGTGACCGAGAGACCAAGGAAAGTTTGAAGACGACCAAGAAGGACAGTGTGTTCGATGGTGTCGAAAGCATAGAAGAGGTCTAAGAGGACTATTATACAACCCCTATCGACAGCTCTACGTAAACGGTCTGAAACATTAAGAAGATAGGTTTCAGCAGAGTGCTTCGCTTTGAGCCCCGATGGGTACGTTTTATCGATATTGCCGTTAAAATTATTGTCAGTAAGGCGAGAAAAAACCACTCTCTCGAGGATCTTAGAGAGAAATGGAAGTTGTGAGATAAGGCGATAGCTAGATGGTCCAGAGAGGTTAAGGTCTGTTTTTTTTAAGGAACGGACGAATTGAGGCATGTTTGAAGGAATAAGGAACCAACCCTGCGGCAAGAGAATTGCTAAAGAGATGAAGAATCAGTGGGAGGACAGCAAGGAGAATTTGGTAGAGGAGTGTGGGTGGAAAGACGTCCTTAGGGCAACCAGATTTGTTAGAGCGTGAGATCAGGGTAGTTACTCCCTCAAAGAACACCCGAGTAAGGAGGTTAAGCGGCAATGTAGTATAGTCGGGGAGAACAGCATGGGCTTGTTCAGATTACTAGGGTAGTATGGCGCAAAGGTTAATAACTTAATCAGAGAAAAATTTAGAAAGACTAGAGGGGTTGATGGGAGGAGAGGTGGGGAAATGGGGCTAGGCGAGGAAGGACGAGAGAGGGGACGAAAAATACTCCGACGGTCACTCTTGCTCTCAAACAAAGGTTTGCGTGAAAGAGCTTCACGCGCTGATTTTAATTTGGATGAATAATTCGAAGTAGCTAGGCGATCGGTAAGTGAGAGGGAGGTCGTGTCCTGCCCACGGAAGCGTGCTTTACGAAGGGCACGATCATTGGCACGTAAGGACCTCCTTGAACGAAGGAGTTCCATGTTGAACCAATGACGTGGTGATGGCGGTTTGAAGAAGGAGTCATAAGTGAGGCGTACACGTCAAGGCAGGTGAATAATAATTGATAAGGTGAGTGGAATATTTGGTCAGGTTAAGCAGTAGTATCAATAGAAAGTAGGGCAGAAACAACATCTTTAAAGAGAGAAGTGGTATTAATTGACGATCGTCGCCGGAAAAGAGTAGGATCTCGGGAAGGGCGAGTAGGTAGGTGGTAGGGAATATAGAATTTAAAATTGACCAAAAAGTAGTCGGAAATCGTATTAGAAAGGTCAGTTACTGTTAGATTAGATATATGGAGGTTTGAGATGACTAATTCAAGGATATTACCATGTATATTGTGAGAGAATCCCCACGTGGAAGATTTTTAGCAGAAAGGAACTCCCATGTGCAGCAGAAGGCCCGACTAGGCCTAAAGTCGTAAGCCTACGCCTCCCCTCCCTTCTTCAAGCGGTAGCCTTGAATCGAGTCCCCCACGATTCACCTTTATGCGGGCTAAAATAGCTTCTGCAAGAAGATTCGAGGTCCTTCGAGAGTAGAGCTGTTTCCCGCTAACCCCTAACTCCGGAGAGAGCCTCAGACATAAATAACGCTCGACTCCCCGGAAGAGACACAGAGTTGAGAAGTCTCGCTAGAACCCAGAAGATTTCCCCATGGTTCCAAGTCAAGTGTTAGAAACAAAGCAAAGTGACTGCTTGACTATTTTGTGTATTTGGAATTAGCCCCAGCCAGGAGGTAATTCCACTGAAAGATCGCCCCAAGTGATTTGCCAAAATACTGTCCTCTGGACCGGAAGGTACCGCCTCTCCTTGCTTTTGCAGAACCGTCATCACTCCAACCTCCCGCTCTGAAGTCCGAGCGGTCTCACCTCACGTACAGAAGACATCCGTAAGCCAACCCCCACCCCCCCCTTCAGTAACCGAATTGAGTTAATCTCCCCACTTTGTTTATCAATGTGATTTTTGCCCGTTAATTCTCTGAGGTAATTTTACCCTTTAATTCTCTTATTAATTTTTTTGTGTAAATAAAATTCTATTTTTGTATAAGTCTCTTTAAATAACCTTGAACTTTGCCATTGTCCATAATTTACCTGACCTCGTTGCCCTCTCTCGTTACTCAGCCCGTCTGAACGCGTGTTTTTCCGTCCCTTTTGTCGGTTTGCTTTCAAGTTATTGGTCCTCTCTCATAGATATAATATGGTATTGATATAATGTAATGTCATACCACGACATATATGTTTTGGGGATGACACATGTTGCGTAAGAGAGAAGATGTCGATGATGTCAATTAAAGCGCGAAAAGTCTCATTGTGGCGAGAAACATTGAAGTTACCGAGAATAAGGAGAGAACCAGTAGAGGATAGGTCGGAGGGTAGGTTACTGAACTCCTCAAGAAATAAGGCCGGAGACGAGCTGGGAGGGCGGTAAAGGACCACAATAGTCAGAGTGGGTACAACACGTGAGACAGCAATGAGAGCCTCAACTGAGGCTAGAGGGAAGGAGGGGATAAGATTCAGGGAGAGGGATGAGTTAAAAATCAGTACAACTCAGCCTCCACGGTGGTTCCAAGGAACATGCAGAAAAGAATGACGAGGGGGGGGGTTGCAAGGGCCGTGCATGAACCAGAATCAGACTCAAGCCAGGTTCCTGTAAGGCCAAGGAAGAAAACCCCAGTGCAAACAACGAGATCATGGACATAATCCGACTTATTGGTCAGGCTCCTAATGTTTAGAAGAGACGCCGAGTAAAAGCAAATAAAAATATTGCACAAAAAGTAACGTAAAATCACTACGGTTAAGAATATAAAGAGTTTACTGTAGGGACAGAAGGTGACAAAGCAAAAACTTAGGACGATCCCTCGTCGAGTAGTATGAATGTGTAATGTGTATAGAGGTAAAGTACACATTCAACTTCTTCGAAACTGCGAACGACAATATGTGGGCAAGAAATGACGAAGATTAGATGCACAGCATCGTTTGCTTCGCAAATAAAGACAAGATTTCTTTAGTACACAAAGAGACTAGGCAATTTTTTTACTTCAGACATTAAAATATACGAAGGGTTGATCCCAAGATAATGCATCAGTAAACGCCCAGAGGTGATAGACTTCAATCTAAATATACTTGAATTATTTTAGAGAAGCGCTTCCAAATTTATATCTGATTACCAAACATACTCTATAAAAAAGGATTAGGAACTTAATGTCTAATACGTTGGGCATATATTGAGCAAGACAAGAATTATAGCAAATTTCTCACTTCAATAGAGGTGGGCATAATTCTTATCACAAAATACGGGACAATTGCTTCAAGGTATTCAAACAAAATTTTACATGTTATGTTTATGACTGAAATTGACTTTATCTGAATTACTTTTCGGATGAATGGGACCCACTTATAATGATTAGAACTATATATGAGAAATTTATACGTACGTGTCTCTTTTCCCACTTGGCATATAAAATCATTAATGGATAATAACGTAGGGAAAGGAAATGCTGGATGATAGAGAAAGATGTGAAATTGACTCAAAAACGTTTTGTAGAAATTGTGGTTTCTTGCCCTAAAATATCTCCTTGGGATTGATGGTTCTTAATAGTTCATCAGTTTAATGCTATTTAACTCTCTACTGCTAGAACTCATAAAGAGTTCTCATTGCATATAATCATACATCCTCCCGTATGTACAGCGTAAAGCTTTCCCATGAAAATAATATAATGATAAGAGACATTTAAGCCACCCCCCCTGAACAATTATCTCTTTCATGCATTTGTATAGACCATTTAAAATTTTGAAATTTCCCCTGATTTTCTTTGCAAATTAATAATAATAATAAATTATAATAAGTTATGATAAATTCATGTTTCATGTCGAATAGAACAGGTAAGACTATAAATGAAACTATTTTAGGGGATATGGTATTGGATTTCTAAGCTAAAGTACCTGGTTCAATTTACTGCGTGAAAGGACTTAGTAATTTTGGCGGCCGCAGGGGCCAATCGCCAAAAGCGGTGCTTGGAATCTGAGGTAATCACCAGTGCTGTTGTCTCTAACCGTCTCCTCTCTTCCCACACCCAACATATCTTTCTTCCCTGCCGCAACATAACGAAGGGATTTGCATTTCCAAACACACTTTCAGACGTGGAAAGGATCTCCCATCCTTGGGCTACAGCAGGCTCTCTAAACGCTAGGGGATGTCAAATCTCTGAACTACCGGTCTTTTAACAACTGCCATACTACAAAAACCGAGATTTTGTGACTATGATCTTACCAGCGATTGCCATTCTGATCTTTATTTAAAATGTACGGGAGCGGAATTAACCTAAGGACGAGGAATTAAGTTCTATTCTAATTTCATAAAAGTCTGACTCATAAAAATGGTTCAGTACTCAAGATTCTTTAGCATTGTTGATTAATGGTAATCTCATTAAATATATATACATGATGAATTGCAAAAATGTATATCAGCTTTAAATTTAAATAACTTTTTCATAAATTTAGGTATTTTAAATCTGTTTGTTTTGTGTAATCTATAATGTAGCATCCGATTTTTCGATTATGTGAAGCTAGCTCTTTTTATTAGACAACATAAATTATTTATGATTTAAAAGAATAAGATTTAGAATATTACTCTATAAGGCATATTGGATGAAAGAGGTCTTAATTTTTAGATTTATGAATTATTTGAGACCCTTAATATGCAGCTGACAAAAGATCAACCACTCTACATCGTCAAGAATTATCGAGAAACCAAAAGCTTACTACAAGTGCTAAACTATTTCAGACACGAATTTTCCCAGATAACATGTCCAACTAAACGTATTATCGGGAAAACCTTTGAAAATTTTTAAAAAAAGGGAACTATTTTCAATTTAAATAAAGGACATTAAAGATGAGTGAAAACTGCAAGCAACGAAGACAACATTGAGCGTGCTGGTAAGTTATTAGTAGAAAACACCATAAAATGATATTCCTCGCCGTCTCAGATTTATTCAATGGATTTTTGGACGTCTAGGAAGATTCAATCAACAGTTAGTTGTTAGAGATGAGGCTGCATTCTATTTGACTAGTCAGGATAAATCGATAAAACTCACGGCACAATAGACCAAGAAACGAACCACTCGAAGATCATGAGTACAAAAGAGTATCCGTAGAGAAACGTTGGCTTTGTAAGTAGGTCTGCGTAACAACCGATCGTTAAGTGGTTCAATTTTTATTAATGTTAACTTAAATTTTGAAAATTACCTAGAAATTTTAAATCAAGATATCATTCCAAAATTACATGCTGCTCATGGAGCCATATTTAATCGCGTTAGGTAGATTCAACAGGGTACTCCTATTCATAGACTACTAGTTTTTAAGAATTGCTTGTGGGGAGTATTCCAAAAGCGAATAATTGCAGTGGGACATAAGAACAAATGGTCTCCCAGAAGCACTGATTTAACCCCATGTGAATATTTTTTATTGAATCATTTGAAAGGTGCAGCTCATTCAACACCAGTTCTCAATTTAGATGATTTGAGTAATCACATTCCCCCAAAATAAATATATTAAAAGGACAGACCAAGTGTTATTAAAAGAGAGGTGAGGGCGATAAGAGATAGAGCCCATGTCTGTATAAATAGAAAAGGCCGTCATGTTGAATAATGATATAGGTTTGAAATAAATAATATAGAAAATATTTATTTTATTAAGGATTAAATATTTTGAGATTATGTTTTATTATTATTAAATTAATATCACATACATTGTTGTCTCATTGACCAAATTATGTGCAAATAAGCTTTTTTTTACTCTTTAATATAAAATACATGCCACTTGAATACTAAGGTGTTAGTATGCAAATCAATTAATGGTGTAAAGAAATGGTTTCCAAATATCTTAATTTATGAAAAAGTTATTTAGATTTAAATGTGGTGTAATCCTTTGTGATTTTTTCTGTATTTATGACCTTTTCTGATTTAGAATGTTTACTTTTTAAAGTAGTATTGAACAGATAAAGAAATTGTTAGACGAAAGGTTGCTCAGCCATTTAAGAAAATACTTTCCCGTGTCCAAATTCAAGAAGTTTTAGGAAGAGTGTGTGGTGAGATTTTTAGAAACAAAAAGAATCACAGGTGCTATACTGAAAGAGTTCATTAATCTGCGTGGAGTACCAATTATTGATTTTAATTCCTTATAGGTTTGCTCACAGATTTGAATCCTTTTGACTAGTTTCTTTCATACCAATGGCTTACTCTTTCTCACCAGTGGCCTACTCATTATCTTAGAATCTAAACCAAGCTCTGTATAACATATATATTGGCTCCATCCGGTGATTAATTATGCCTAATGAGACATAACTTTACTTAGTTAAAAAGTGATTTTAGTCTCCTTTCTCATAGCTCTTGTTTGCTAACTAGTTAGAATAAATAGAAATCTGAGTATTTCAAAATGGCCACACTCACTCGAAAAATGCTAAATTATAAACTGGCAAGAAAAGAAATGTTCGAATGAATATAGAGAAAGGAAATAAAAGAAACATCAAAGTGAAAATATAAAAATAAATAGGCATAAATTCTGTAGCTACGATTCTATAAAGGTCTCAAGAAAAATTCTCTCAACAAAACAGGCTGATGTAAGAGTTGGGACATTTTTACATGAAAGGGCAACGAGTATAGGAAAAGTTTAGATTGCTAAAGGAATTTATTTCCCCACACTAACCAGGCGGGCAAATCCCTTCTATAAACGTAATAAGTATCGATAGAACTACGAGAAATTTTGGTATGAGCGAGAAGGAAACGCCGCCTTACAAGTGTAACTATAATATATATATACCAGGCAATGGCTTTGCCACTTCCCCCTATGGTTGATCTTGTGCTTCGTTACTAAAATTAAAATTTAAAATAATAAAAAAAACAGCCATGGTTGAATTTTTATAAATTTTCGGAACTTCGCCAATAATTTTAAAAAGGAACTCTGAACTAAATTTCCCTCCTTTTAAAATATCATGTTGCTAAAATATAGTTATAGAAGAAGATATATAAAAATTTTTTTTCTTAACTTCACCATTTGTAATTCTTCGGGTTTTAAAATATTTACAAAATTTCGATACTTCATAGTTATTTCTGAACTTCATCATTTTGTTTTTTATATTATGTTAGAATCATTCGAAATTTTTTTTATTGAAAAACATAAGTCATTTGTCCACAAAAGAAAAGAAAAAACATTTATTAATTTTTCACCCATCTTCAAAAATCCCGTTATACAATTATAGAGTTAGTGATGATGATAATGATGACGACTACAACATTTATACTTTATAAGTAATTTTATAACAAACACAATTTACTCTTCAAATCCGTACAATGAGGAAATAGGGGTCTCAATTTGATATGGATGATAGATTATGAGAAGGGCACTAAAGATCAAATAGCAATCATGCATAAAATAATGAAATGATAGGATTTATCGAAGAGTTAAGTGGAGGATTCGGTGCTATTTTCAGTTTTCTTATACGCAAGTTTTTGAGAATCGTAATTTTCGTCTGATAAACATACGTTTTTCATAAGGCCCCTTGCAAATACATTTAAAGAGTTTAACTCTGATAATCTTACAGGCCAATGTTTTGTTTGCTTACGCGTCCAATCCGGCGATTTGAAAAATGTCCATTTAGATAAGCCAGAACATTTTTTTTAAAGTGAAAATGAGGACCATCATGTTGATAGCCAACATTATTAACAACCCATCTTCAATTTGTTGTGGTTCAAAGATTTTTTGAAATATGTCCTGATAATTAGTCACCGTAACTATCTTCAGCAAAGTAAATAGGACACTATAACTTAGATTTTGTTAAGCCCAACCTCCAATAACTTTCGGTGAGTTTCTTCCCAATTTTGGACGAAATCATTCTATTTTTCATCTGCCTAAATTCGACAGTTATGGTGGTTTACTTTTCTACGCGTATGAGAATGGGATTCATCACTAAAAAGAATGCTGTCTATTAAATTATCACTTCTGATTTGGATGTATTCTACAAGATCAGCATATATCGGTTTTTCGAGGGAAGTACTTATCATGTAAACTGTGGAAAACCTGTAAATGGATAGTCTTTCTTCTCCAAATTAAGAATTTTGTGCACAGATCTCAGGAGAGGCTGAGTCTGTGTGATGCAACACAAATAGACAGACGTGGATCTTCAGTAATAACTCCGCTTGCAAAATCCAGAGTAAGATCCATTGGTGGTCATCCTGATGGTGTTTCATCATTTACGAATCACGTTCGTTTATATTTTTTCGCCAAATTTCGTATTGTTTTTCTGTTGGCTCCAGTTTATAAAATCTCCTTCTAAACTTCTCTCTAAAGTCATTTTATTTCTCTTCCTCTATTCACTAAATTACTACTGCCACACGCTCCTCTATATTCCTTCCAAGGAGTTATGAAAAGTAAATAATAATATAAAAAATATTTTACAAAAATAGATCCAGACTTTATATACAACTGATATTCATTTAATATAATTAATTATAAAAACATAATATGTCGGTTGGCATTTTTTTATGGCACACTGGGATGCGAAGACGACGAAAAGCCTGTATTTAATTTAAAAATGTCGAGGTATAAAATTGTAGGCATGGAGAGAAGAGCCTGAGCCAATAATATGGAAATCTCATATAAAAGGTAATACCCAAATATGATTAATTTGTTGGTGTAAGTGAAAGAGCTAGATGACTTGGTCGATTGAATGCGTAGGGTCTGAGGACTTGAAATCTGTGACCATGCCTGCTGTAGGGAAATCGATACTAACCATAATAACAGAGGCCTCGTTCGAGCACGACAAAGTCCTGACGCTAAGCAGTGTAACCCGATCACTTACCCCCCCCCCCCTCACTTTATTCGACCCACTGACCACCAGACGCCTCCTCCCAATATGAGAAGTAAGTACGAATCAACCGATTTCTGGACCAGCGAGCATAACAATACGAAGGGGAGAAGACCAGGTGCATTAACAATGTTTAAACAGCCACTATTTCCCCTAAGATTTGGGATCTAGTTTCGCGTAACAGACGAAATTATAAGAGCTGCGAACAAAAGCCAGAAGATACCTATATGGCAAGTGAAAGACGCTCGAAAAAGCGTCGCTAGAGAAGAGGGGCTTAATACATAAGCCTTCATCCTCTCCCCTTCCACTACCCCCAGTGAGTCAGTGAAGTATATTGGCGGATAACTAAAGAAAAACATGAGAGATCGAGTTAGAGATCACCTGGACGAAGTCCGGCGGTAGTGCTCGGCACTCCAAGAACGTAACAGAGAAGTAGTTCATTCTGAGCCAGTTCCTGGTGGTCACACCGAAAATCAGCCCCTTTCTATTGAGGATCACTCTCATACATCTCTCGTCAGAGAAACCCCGTATATTGGTTTTCAACAAAAATCAGAGATAGTCCTCGCCATTGCGGAATACCCAAAGTGAACTCCGCCAACCCCATTCCCTCCACCATTTGTCAAAGGATTCACATATTTGCTCATCACTCGTCTGTGCGAAGTATCTCAAGATTAACCTGAAGATTGGAAAAAACATACCTTCACGATCCCGTTGCTCAAATCATCTGACAAAGACAACGTGCTTAATGCCATCCGCCACCCTAACCAAAATCACATGTTGATCCAAGTCAGTCTCCTTGCGAGACAAACGGCTGGGCGTCTGCAAACACGCCCACGCGCCTATCCGCAAACCATTTCTCTTCTACGTAAGGTCCAGGGTCAAGGTCCTTCTTCAGCCGGATTCACGTGTGATTTTTTTAAAAAGTAAAGAAATTCAATTATTTTTGTGTGTCAATTAGCGTCCAGTATTAAAATGAGCTTGGAGTCAACCATTACTCTATATTCATTTGGTTTAAATTAGTAATTCTAACATAGTGTCGTTGTATAACATTACGTCATATCAATACCATATTATATCTATGGGGGAAGGGAGTAATAACCTAAAGGCGAACCGACAAGGGCGGGATGCCACAAGTTTCGATGTGCGGAGCAGCGAGAAAAGAGTGCAAAACGAGGTCAGGTAAAATCTGGGCAATGGCAGAGCTCAAGGTTATTTAAAGAGGCTTGTACAAAAATATAATTTTATTTACATAAAATAAGGGAATCAATGGGCAATTTAAATTGGCAAATGAGGGGGGAATGTCAGAGTTATGCATCACACTCTAAAGTTAGAAATGAATGCGTTACAGAAGGAGACTATTCCAATGGGAGGATTAACTCAAATGAGCTGCTGAAGGGGAAGAGGGGTTGGCTTACGGAGGATTCTAGGTGAGACTTCAGGGTAAGGTTTCACGGATGTCTTCTGCAGGCAATAAACATGAGGGCGAGGGCGCTCGTAGCTTTTGAGCGGGAAGTTGACGTGATGACGGTTTTCCAAAAAGGAAGTGGGGGGGGGGCAGGAACGTCCGGTATAGGGGAGAGTATTTCGGTCACCCGAAGACAAGGAGGGAACGAGGAGGGCTTCGACAGGAGTTGATGAGTGAAGTCAGAAAAAATCGATCGGTGGCGATCGTTAAATGAAATTACCTCACTGGCTGGGCTAATTCCAACACACAAAAAAGTTCAGCTTTTACTTTGCTTCGTTTTTAAGCACCTGGCTTGGAACTAGGGGAATGCTTCTTGGATCCTGCCGAGACTCCTCAACTCTGTGTCTCCCACCTGGAAGCCGAGCTCTATATATCCGAGGCTCCCCCCGCAGGGGGGATCCTCGGACGCTACCTCTTGTGGATGGGGGGGGGAGGAAGCTTACCAATTTAAGCCTAACCAAATTCTAGAATTTAATTAGCGCATCCACGTCACTTCCGTGCTGGCAAAGAAATTCCACATGGAATTCCCTCCCCCCATAGAGTCGTTAATTTATTGATGTATAGTTTGTTTTTAAAATAACACTTTTTAGGTTATAAATTAACCTATATTTTGGTTAGAAATATTTAATTCAATCCTCGAAATGCTGCACATCGCATTAGAAATCCTCAAAGAATAAATAACGTAAAATAAAATAGCACTCTTAGAGAAAACGTAATAAAGGTGTTATTGAAGTACGCAAAAAACCTACGTACCACCACTCGGCCCTTACAACAGCACAACATAAATATTTAGTGTCAGGTTTTATGGGTATTGGAAGAATTCAGTATAGTTGTTTGTCTTGCTTTCCTTTCAGTAATAATAAATTTTTGCCTAGCGTTTGAGCGAAAGGGAAGCATAATAAGAAGATCAAGTTGTATAGGTAAATTTAGCTTACCGGTGAGTTTTCGACGAACAGAAAGAGGTAAAATGCAATCGTTTGAAAGATTCCACCTAGGCCGAATTATTTTTAGACTAGCAATTGGACTACGTCAGGAAGAAGAAAGGGTTGAAAGAGAATAAATAGTAACACAATTGGACAGAGAAGCAGAAGAAAGAAGAAAAAAGAAGGATATAGCAGTAGAAGAGAGAAGAATAAAGATGGAAAAGGCACAAAAGAATTAAAAATACAGATGAAGAAAGAAGAATACAATTGAAAAGAGTGGCCGAAGAAAGAAGAATACAGATGAAAAGAGGAGCAGAAGAAAAAACAATACAAGTAGAAAGAGAACTAGCACAAGCGGAAAGGGAAGAGAAAGAAGAAAAAGAAAGAATTCTCGCAGATGAAAGGGCATTGAGCAAGGATCTGGTGGATGTCAAGGCCGTTTTATCCCGGCGTAGATCTAGAAAAGTACTTACGATGAAAACCCAGCCAAATGTGGATACGGTGGATGAAGAAGTAAGTAAGAAATAGGTACACCCTTGTAAAGCTGTCAGATGCTATAGTCGCATAACCAGTGTCCCCTATATCTAGTAGTATTCCCCCTGAATAAAACGTCTACCGAGTTACATTTAAACCCCCAATTCGCCGCGAGAGCCGTGTCCATTAACGACCACATAAAGAAACATTTCCCCGAGCATATTAGAGGGAATCCAAAACCAATCTCCCAGTTTAGCTTGGTAAATGATGACGATGTGACTCCTTTTCGCATCACTTGTGCAACCATGAAACAGGCCACCCTAAAAATAAGTTGGAGAGTAAAGTTAGTCAGTTACCATAATAAAGATAGTATAAGTACGGTGGAATTCCATCACCAGTTTTTGACATGCTTGGGTAGACACAATAACCAGAACGGCCGACGCATACGTTGTGAGTTAGTGGTAATCGAGCACTAGTTTAATATTAATTATATAAATAGTTCCAATAAGATAAAGCCTATGTTATAACCTGAGCCGAAACCCCAGCGATGGTTATTTGATCTCCCGTTAATCGTAAAACCACTTAAGGACTAGGCTTATTTTTTTCTTTATGTAATCAATGATTTTTTCTGTTGTTTAACTGTTAAATTGGGTGTTGTGAAACGTACCCAGTAGATTCACGAGGGGTATGTCGCTCACCTGCCTTTGGGCGCCCGAGATCAAAGAAACTTAAGTTAATAAGATGGCTGACCAATCTAAAGGTAAGAATAAGTATTATGTTCTAAGCCATGTAGGTTTGCTTTTGTCGGTTATGTTTGTTTGTTTTTTTTTCACTGGAGTTTCTCCCCCCCCCTCCCGGCATTAACCTCTTCGAATGAAGGAATGTAGGGAAATAGATACTCACCATAATAACAGATGCCTCGTTCGGGCACCACAACGTCCTTACGCTAGGCAGTGTAACCCGATTACTTACCGGCCCACCAGACGCCTCCTCCCATTACCAGAAGTATGAATCAACAGATTTCTGTACCAGCGAGCATAACAATACGAAGGGAAGGAGACCAGGTGCATTAACACTGTTTAAACAGCCACTATTTCCCCGAAGATTTGGGATCTAGTTTCGCGTAATAGAGGAAATTATAAGAGCTGCGAACAAAAGCCAGAAGATGCTTTTAGGGATAAGTGAAAGACGCTCTGAGAAGCGTCGTTAGAGGAGAGGGGCTTAATACATAAGCCCTCCCCTTCCCCTACCCCCAGTGGGTCAGTAAAGTATATAGGCGGGTAACTGGAGAAGATCATGAGAGATCGAAGTCCGGCGGTAGTGCTTGGTACTCAAAGAACGTAACAGAGAAGTAGTTCATTCTGAGCCAGTTCCTGGTGGTCACACCGAAAATCAGCCTCTTTCTATTGAGTAGCACTCTCATACATCTCTCGTCAGAGAAACCGCCGTATATGGGTTTTCAACAAAACCAAAGATAGTCCTCGCTATTGCGGAATACCCAAAGTGAACTCCGCCAACCCCATCCCCCCCATCCATTCGTCAAAGGATTCACATTTTTGCTCATCACTTTTTTGTGCGAAGTATCTCAAGATTAACCCGAAGATTGGAAAAAACATACCTTCACGGTCCCGTTGCTCAAATTATTTGACAAAGACAACGTGCTTAACGCCATCCGCCACCCTAACCGAAATCACATGTTGCTCCAAGTCAGTCTCCTTGCGAGACAAACGGTTGGGCGTTTGCAAACACGCCCTCGCGCCAAATCGCAAATCATTGACCCATCTACATAAGGCCTAAGGTCAAGGCTATTCTTCAGCCGGATTCACGTGCGGTTTGTCAATTAGCGTCCAGTATTAAATTAAGCTTGGGTTCAACAATTACTTTATATTCATTTGGTTTAAATTAGTAATTCTAACATAGACTCGTTTATTTATAGATGTATAGTTTGTTTTTAATATTTCACTTTTTTATGTTGTAATTAAAGATATATTTTGGGTAGAAGTATTTAATTGAATCCTCAAAACGTTGCACATGGCACTAGAAATCACAGACTAAATAACATAAAATATTATTGTACTCTAAGAGAAAACGTAATAAAAGAGTTATTGAAGTACGTAACAAACCTACGTACACTATCTCAGCCCTTATACCACGACACCTGCATTAGATGACTCTACGTGTGGCTTTGACGTATGAAGCCTAGGGACCAGGCCTGTGATAGAGTGACACACAAGTTGCTCCAGCGCGTAGACCATCTTTGCAGCTTCTTGGCCTATAGGTAGGTCCAGCTAAGGTGATTCAAGGTCGATCCCTGCAGTAATTTGATCCGCAGTAGGTTAAGATGTTGGAACCATGCCTGCGCAGAGTTGACCCGCGGGTGCTCTGATATTCAGAAAGATCAAAATCGAGCACTTAGACTTGCGAGACCAATCCTGTTTTTGCCTCCAACTTAACCCATCTACATCACGATGAGGGGAAACCACCATTTTAGGTCCACTTGAAGAATTGGGTTAGAACGATTATTAGTCTTGGAGGAGAGTTCTTTTCACTCTTCTCCCTTAGTAGTTCTTTGATTGAATAGTCTGTTGCATTATCATATTACTCTAAATAGATGTTAAGATGGCATTATACCTGACGTCACTCCTAAGCTTGAGAGGGTTCTAATTTTTCAACTTTGTCCTTCAATTATGGCTCATTGCAGGCAATGGACTAAAGCCATTCGAACACAAAATGGCTATGCGTCTATTGTAATAGCATTTGTAAGTGAATCAAGAGAATTCTGTGAAAGCGTAACCGCAAAAAAAGAGCAGCAGTTAATTCTAGTTTGGGCGAGGCTATTCTACTCATGATCATTGCTTCGGTAATGAAAATGAATATCTTGGAATTATAGAAGGAATGTACATACAACCGTTTTTAATCGCTTATACCTGGAATCATCAATGCAATGTAACTCGAACTCACTCGAGGCCAAAATCTACCTTGGAACTGAATAGCTGCTTGGCATTTCGGTTATTGGGTTATTAATTTGTTTGATTTAAACAGGCTGTCTTGGCAAAGAATTTGGCCTCAATATAATTTTTTTCCCTTTAATTCTTCATTCAGAATTCATTGGTTTCGCAGAGCTAAAGGAGTATATACTTTACCCCAAACTAAACCTGTTTATTTCCACTGAATAATTGTATTGTTGCGAAAGATATCTGGGATATATATATATATATATATATATATATATATATATATATATATATATATATATATATATATATATATATATATATATATATATATATATATATATATATATATATATATATATATATATATATATATATATATATATCACAAAGATATTTTTAATAATTCTTTATAATATAAAAAACAAAATGGTGAAGTTCAGAAATAGATAGAAGTATCGAAATTTTGTGATTTTTTTAAAACCCTAAGAATAACAAATGAAGTTCAGAAAAAAAATTTAATCTTAGTAGCGGTGCGCAAGCTCCCCTCGTAGGGGAAGTGGCGAAGCCATTGCCTAGTTTTAATATATATAAACCAGGCAATGCCTTGCGCTTAGCTACTAAGATTAAAATTTAAAATCTCAAACTTTTAAATTTAAAATTTTTAATTTTGATAAATTTTCCTAATTTGCCAATGATAATAATTTTAAAAAGCAACTCTAAACTAAATTTCTCCCCTTTAAAAATCTCACGTTGCTAAAATATAGTTATAGAAGAAAATAAATTTTCTGAACTCACCATTTGTAATTGTTTGTGTTTTAAAAAAATCACAAAATTTCGATACTTATATTTATTTCTGAACTTCACAATTTTGTTTTTTGATGTTATAAAAGAATTATTAAAAATAACTTTGAAATAAAAAACATAAGTCATAACCAAACTACGATGCAATTATTATTAAAATACTCAAAAAAATCCCCTTCTTAAATTATAGTTAGTGATGATGATGATGACGATGATGATGATGATTATCTTGTAATACATTTGTTATGTAAAATTTAAATATCTAGGGTTTTACGAAAAGAGGTACTAAGGTAAAATATGATATTGATGAAAACTTGTAAAATAATATATGGATAGATAGTTAAATGTTACAAAAGTTGGCATATTCAATACATCGTTGACAGGTGTATAGCTAATTCACGTAGTTAATAATAACACACTTAAAGATCGTTCGTAATATGGGTGGTCAAACCTTAACAGTATACGTGGCTAAGGATTGATGTCTCAATTGCGACTGATCCAAAATTTCAAAAATGATTCTTTTCTGTGTGTTAACAAAAGTCAAATATGGTTCAAGAGTACATAGGTAAAATTATTAGTATTAGTACATAGCTTGACATTTTCCGTTTTAATCATAAATTTATTAGTCGTCCCTTAGATAAAGCATTTGGTATATCTCTTTTGTAATATGAATTGCAATTATGCTCTGTCTGATCAAATTCATTATTTCAGCTATATAAGCCAGCAACTACTTGAATTTATGTTTTATAGGTTGCATGCGAAAGATTTACTCCTATGATACCACAAAACTACATTTCTTTTTATAAAATAACACAAACTTGAATAAGCTTACTCGTACGTAGGAATTTGGTTGAAAACAATGCACCAAATATGTTTAAGAAAAGAATAAACAAATCCAACTTTACACTATAAAAAAAACAGATTCAAGAGCTGTGAAGTGTGTTTTAGTATCCTCTCTTCCTCTTATTTGTCTGTCACCTCTGACTCTCACCTTTGCTTTGATTTCGTAAACTAGCCTTAAATAGAGCTTACGCTTTGTGCTGGATGATGTTTCTGTAAACTTGAAAAGAATAACGAAAGAAAAAAATTAAGGAAAGGATTGAATAGGCAAAGTTTAATAGGTCTATTAAAAACAAGTCAGAGTAGAACATATACATATTATATAAAGTATTGATGAAAACTATTTATAAATACAAATTACTAAAAGAAATGGAATAACTGCTAAGGTTTCGATGACAGGAAATGAAATCATTAAAGGATAAACAGGGGAACAAAATCTCAAACAGAAATGAGTATTGAAAAAGTTGAATTTAATCCTAAAATATATGGCAGCAATTGCCATCTCACAAGGGAGGACAATTTCTCACTAAGCTTTAAGAAAGTCTTATCAATATAAATAGAAGGACACTAATTTATATGCACTTAACATAATAAAAATGGTCAAACGGATAGGGAAGATGAGGGAACATCCGATACAATGAAATCTTAGGGTAAAGGTTTTTCCAAAGTGCTTTCGGGAAAATAAGATTACAATGATGTTGTTCAACGTTTTTGTTGTACATTTTTTTATTTAAATAGACCACAAATATCAATTATAGAACTAACTGCCTATCAGCCACGTATAAATTACGTACAAAAGTCATAAACAAGAAGTTACAACAAACACTTGCCTTCAATCAGCGTCTGTAAGAGACATGTAAGAACATAAGAACATAAGAACATAAGAAAAGAAGGAGACTGCAAAAGACGATTCATGGCCTACACTTGGCAGAACTAACTATGTTATGTATAATTATGCTGAAACTGTTCAAATATTTGTACCACTACCACGCAATCGTTGAAATAAAAATAGGTTTTACTCAGTAAACATTGATTCCGTGTAAGAGTATGGCGGAAAAAGTAATTAATAAAACCTACATTGGCATACTCTCCTACATATGATCATATATCAGCGTCATTTAGGCTGCACTAGTTGAGTAATAATATACAAATCAAATAAAGTTAGATACGAGGGGTGGTCAATAAGTTTTAAAATTTGGATATAAGGAAACGAGACATGAGGAAAACTGTTTTATTATTTTTCAATATAACTACCCTTGACTTCAATGCACTTGCGCCACTTGTCCCTGAGGCTTCAAATTCCCGACAACCAGAAATCTCCCGACTGCTGTTCAAT
Organism: Ceratothoa steindachneri; assembly: GCA_963969495.1. NCBI lineage: Eukaryota > Metazoa > Arthropoda > Malacostraca > Isopoda > Cymothoidae > Ceratothoa > Ceratothoa steindachneri. The sequence goes on from OZ018326.1 coordinate 159,589,466, forward strand.
CCACTCCTGAACGGTGAGCTGGACATCTTCATCGTCCCTAAACGGGCATCCACGCAGTACAGCCTTGAGCTGGCGGAATAAAAAGTAGTCGCTAGGGGCCAGATCTGGAGTGTAGGGGGGATCGTTGAGCTCTTCGAATCCACACCCACGCAGGGCAACTTGTGCAACTCAGGCCTTGTATACAGGGGCATTGTCGTGGAGGAGCAGGACACCGCTTGTCGTCTTCCCGCGCCACTTCTGACGGATGCACTTCTTCAACCCAGCCAGTTCCTTGGCGTAATATTGGCCTGTGATGGTCCTTCCACGAGGCGCATAGTCCACCATCAACACTCCCTCAGAATCCCAGAAGATGGTGGCCATGAACTTTCTGGCTGAGGGTTGGGTCCGGAACTTGATGGGGGTCGGAGAGCCCATGTGCTTCCAGGCCATTCTTTTGAGCTTGGTCTCAGGATTGCAATGATGGATTCACGTTCCTTGCATGACTCGAATCCCGCTGGGTCTTGGTTGTAAAGGAGCAGCAGCTCCTCCAAACTTTGACGATGTTGAAGTTGATCATGGGACGTGAGGTTTTTTAGGGTCCCACTGCCAGAGACCTTAGTCATGGCCAAATTGTCGTGGATGATGTTGATAACACTTCCATGTGATATTCCAAGTTCTCGCTCGATTTCTTCGACCTTCACCAGTCGATTTTCGAGAATCATCCTTTCCACACGGGCCACATTGTGCTCGTTGGTCATGTCTGACGGGCGCCTTGGACGGGGGTCATCTTCAAGAGACTCACGACCATGGCGGAACTCCCTATTCCAGCGATCAATGGTTGCATAGGAAGGGGCGGTGTCGGTGTACACTGCAACCATGCGTTCATGGATCTCTTTTGCATTCTTGCCTTCCTTGGTAAAATATTTGATCATCGCGCGGTGCTCAACATTCTCCATTATTGAAAAATTTGTGACTGACGATCTGCGATCAGCTACTGCTTCTTAAATAGACGAGGCAGGAGCGTGCGACTACAGGTCCTGACTTGTCATAACTTCTCCTAACACCCAAACAAACAGCCATCTCTCCTCCTCTGTTTTACACTACCAATTCGCAAAACTTATCGACCGCCACTCCTATTGAGAATTTATCCCCTCAAAACTCTTTATAGCACTGCTCTATGATATCTTTATGACGTGGGAGAGTAATCACAAAGTAGCAATAATTAACTGGAGCTTTTTAAGCCACAATCGAGTCAATGATGAATGTATTATTTGCTTACAATTCAGAAGAATTTCGATCACTTAGTGGGGAATTATGACGAGTCATTCATACAGTTGGAGTGAAATAAACTTGTTAATACTGAAAACAATGATTATTAGTTTTGCAGAATATAGATGAATTAGTATGATTAAACTGAGGGAAAGGTATGGATATATGAAAGCATATACTTATGACAGCTTATGATTCTTTAATGAAGCCGGAAACAAGGAATCAATAGAAAAATAAAATTAACATGGAGATAGTTATTATAGCTTGGCTTCACTCCAGAAGCGGCAAGCATTTATGATTAAATTTATATCCAATTATTTTTGCAGTAAATCTTACCATTCCTGAAAAAAAGGACGTAAAACTTAGATACTGGACCTAAAATAAAATGCAAAAGCTGAGAAAACAGAACTATAAATATTAGGAATAACTCTTGTGCAACTTAAAAAGAATACATGGCTAAATTAACAAGAAGAAAAGTCTTATTGTGGAAATAGGCATGATAGATTTCTAGAAAAATCTAAACAAGTCGAACAAGACAAATCCTAAACTGAGCACATTGATATATAAAGAGACCAGAAGACCATCTCGCGGAAGGCTTGAATATGAGATTTTCCGAATGATGATTATATTTACAAAACAAAAACTTTCAAAATTTGTATGTTGCATTTTATTCGTTGGTAATTAGTTCTGAAGCTATTATTCATGTTCCCTATAAGAGAGTATTAGCCTGTAGTTCGTCAATTTTCTCTATCTCTCAATTTAAAAAGAATTGCTTTTTAAACTTCGGATCACATTATCGAAATATTTGTTTCTTCATACAGTTTAAAATGGAAAAAAAAAACAAGACTCCAACTATTTTTCTCCCCTTAGCCCCTCCCCCTTGCCGTCCGTTTCATAAATCCCACAAATTATTCAGTATTTTGCTCCGACAAGATAGTCTCGCTTATCTCTCGAATACCTTGAGTAACTAAACCTCGTTATGTGGCACTTTCTACCAATCTATCGTACAAACTCCCCTTCCATGTGCCTAGGTTTCCAGTTGAAGGGTCCTTCCTCCTTCACTCCTCTAAAATAACCTGTTCTGCTCTCTATTTCTTCTATCTATCGTTAGTTCTCTTTGTTCTACCAATCATTTATTTTGTATCTTTAGCACTTTCTTTCAACGGATCTCGATCCAATCAACCAGCAAAAGTTTTCGAATACCTGTTTGGTATTCGTGTGATCTTTATACCCTGGGTTTTAAATTAAGGCTTTCTCCAGCAATGAGTCTAATTTTAAACCTTGCTAACCTACATCTCTCGGGCTGACGAAGCTGTTCAATTTTCCATCTAGTCATTTTGGATCGATAAGCAGCTAAAAAATATTTTACGTCTCACTCGCTTAACCATCGGTTGATCCCGGTTGTACTTCCCTTCCTATACTCAATCATTCCACATTGGGACTGAATACTCTACTTCCATCATAGTTATTTGATTTCCCTTAAAGCTAGAACCTTGCCACCATCCCCTCTTTTACATATATCTACTTTAAAATGCCTTTCTTATGCGACTCCTCTCTTTGTAATTGCATTTGTATGGTGATGGCACTAAAATCTTCATTGATGTCCAAAACTAAAGTACATTCTCTTTTAATTTAGATGTAAATTGAACAAAATGTTCTTTTAAATTGCCTGTAATCGTATAAAAGTTTTATTCTATACAACAGCGAATAACAAAAGTTATCAGGAAATTAATGCGTATTTGAAGAAATGTTGCCTCCAAACAAGAGAACGATGACTTAAATGTTTCAAAAAAATTAAAAATATATTAATGGCCATACTGAGCCACGTGTATACCAGACAGATACTTTTTGAATTGCCGTCGAAGCATCTTTGAGAAACGAGCTTATCCAAGGAAAGAGTGAAGTGAGGACTATTTAACATTTCGAAACACTGTAATTTGTCAAAAAGTTCGATTTCACTCATAATAATACTCCATGAGGTTAATGTGTCCTGGGATTCGAAGGAAAACATTGTCTCTTGAAAAGAAATTACCCAGGGAGGATCCCACGATGTAACAAATATCGATTAAAAAACGAGTTTGAGACAGCTGTTGGTATTGCAAGTCATGTTGCCGAGAACATTAACTTGATTGTGTCCTGCCACATTGCCTCGTGTTACTTGAGGGATTTAGGACTCTTAGAACGATATCCCATCTGCTAAGAAACTACTTATACGTTAATGAATAAAGCAGGTACGTGGGCGTTTAGCACAAAACATAGCGATAGAAAACAACATGAAAGGCATCTTAAAGATAAAACATTTAATCCCCAAAAAGACTACGAATGTCGAGAGCACTGTACCTGTTTACATTTAGAAAAATGATCCGTAGCACACATCCAAGAGGGAGGAGCACATTTTGAATGTTGAAAATAACAACAGGATCAACTGGCCTACGGATATCCTGATTTAATTAAACCCGATAGAAAACCAATGCAAGATACTCGGTGAGAAAGTTTACTGGAAATCTGCCTAAGGCTGAAGAAGATCAAAGCAATGATTAGAAGAATGCACTAAAATCACTTCCGAACAATGTGACAAACTGGTGAAGATCTGACGCCGAAGATGTCATTCTCTAGTTTTGGACGCAGCCTTTTTTTCCTACAAATTTAAAAGCATATTCTGTGCAATTTTAATGGAAAGTGAACGAGAATTTTTAAAGAAGGTCAGATTTTTAGATTTTGTTCTATATTTAGGAACAGTGTTGTACCCATCACTTTCTCCAACCTCTTTTACCTTGTAGTTTGCTATTCGCCTCCCCACTTATGATATATTCACGGAATGGTTCTCGAAAAATCGGAGGGAACTCAGCTACGATTAAACAAAATTGCTTAATCTTTCTGGATCTCAAGTTCCCTTTCCTGACACTAAATAAATTGGGCGTCATGTTAAATCGTTAACTTTCATTCAAAACTCATGCTGCTAATGTCCTAATATCTTTCACAGAAAATAAAACAAAATAACTTGCCTAGGAAGTTCACTGAAAGCACTATAGTAAATTTTTATGTTTCAAAAATAATAGATAAATATTACTTTAAAAAATAACTTTACCCAAATTTGAGTCTTTAATTAATTAATTCTTTATTTATATTATCTCTTCCATTTACCTCTCCCTCACCTCTGAATTCAACCCTTTTCTATATTTCTTAAAGTCTTTGCTGGCTTGGAATTCTTTATTTCTTCCTAAATCCTCGTGGTATCTGCTTACACTTTGATCCTAGAAATCTTCTCCTCGAATTTTTGAGAATCATCAAATATATTTCATTTCTACTCTAGATTATGGCTATTCCTTTCATAATCGTTCCCTTACTTTCTTTCTCCAAACCATGGTCAACCTGCTCATATCTGTGCAGTGCTTGTTGTTTGTTCTCTACCTTGAAGGTTTATCTTGTACAACAATTCTGTCCCAAGAACTACACTGGCTCCCAATGGTGTTTCATGTCATCTTTAATGCTCTCCTTCTTATGCGACCAGGATGGCCTGCCCCTGTGTTGCATGCATCATGTAATCAGTTTTTCTGCATGGGTGAGCGGGCGTTATCAATCTAGGCTCCTACGATGTTGAATGAAATGCCAGCCAAATATTATACACTCCCATTCCTGGCGCTCTGATGAGTGCCCTGAAGACCCATTATTGCCTCTCTTTCTCTCTTATAATGCTTTAGTGGCCCTATGAAGAACACCATACAACGGCATTATTATTTTTTAGTAGTAACACTATATAATATGTACTTTCATTAAATTTTATGGCCTAGAAAATTAGTAACTTTAATTTTGTTGTTTCCTTCCCACTTTAATTGTCCCCACTGAATTATTAGATCGTTATATCATCTAGCTGAGCTAAATTGACTGGATTATTTGGTTAGTCAAGCTGATATGTTTCATATTCGTTTTCTAATTAGTTTTACTCTCTTTTTACTTTTAATTGTTCTTTACATTTAAGTAAGTAGTTTGTGGCCATTTACTGGATTGAAAGAGCTGATAACACAAATTCTCTAAATGTTTTAATTTGTGCTGTTCGTTTTAGGGGATAATTTGATCTCATCCACTGACATGTACTTAGAAGTTTCATTTAGTATAATATGATCCTAATAAGTTGAAGCTTTGTTTCTCTTCATCAATCTCCTGATCTTTAAATTTTATCATAATCCTCTTCTCCCTCCCTTTTCTGAATTAAATATTTAGTTTGATTAAGTATTATTTTTTGTCGTTCCCTCTCTGAATTTACGCCTACCATAACTATCTTGATGTGAAGATTTCCTTGAGTATGTTTTTATGAATACTTCAAAGTGTGTTTGATATATTAATTTGAGTTTGATTCTATAGATGCATCTATTTAATTCATTTTTCAAATGTCCTTATTTGTTATCTAAACTGCCAAGTTAATTAATCGTAAAAATTAGGTTTTATGAGCCTCCTGGCTTCTTGTGATTTTTAAATGCTTATATATTAATCAGTTAGCATTAGGATAAATTAATTGACTCTGATTCAATACGTATAAAAAACCTACCTAACCTAGACTAGCATAGTCTAAATCAATTACCCTGTTAAATACTAAAGTCTATAGATTAAACTAGGTCATGAGGTTTCTAAAATTTAACTGGCCCGATTAGTCTATTCATTATTTATATAATTATTATTTCAGAAAATTTTGCTATTCTACCTTTCTTTCGCCAGATGTTTATTATATCCTCTATAATCTATCGAAAAAAATTTGTTGGTGAACTTATTAATTTTAAATATATAATCTATTCTCACTTCTAATTTCTCCATCTCGTATGATTTGTTCTCTTACCAAGAAGTCTTAGGGTTCGTTCACACTGTAAGCAAGGCAGTGCAGAGCAGAGCGGAACGGCAAGGTCAGGTGTTCGCATATAAACACATCAGGGCGTGGCGACCTGCACAAACGAATAATCCGCTATGGAAGATTTCGTGTGTGCGTTCCTATTTATTAACAGCAGAAAACAGAAACGGAAACCCTGGGTCCGTCCCATTAACGCAAATATAAATCTGTTTGAAAAATACCGCCATCTCTTTTACAAAATATAGAGAGATTGATCGTGATTCTTCGCGTATTGACGGATGAAACCGGCAGGTTTCGATGTTCTACACACCCTTATAGAATGAAAATTTTCGAAAAATGAAGACAAGATTTTATTTAAGATTTAGATAAAATATCGATTTTTTATTGAGGATACATCCAAACCAAAGTGTTTTGAACAAATATTTTATTGAGGACTACCCTAATAGGGGTTGGAACAAATTAATGCCTTTACGTTACGTGATTTATCTTAATTTACAGGACTTACAGCTTTCCGTAGACCAGTTGGAACGGAAATACGTCTTTCAATTACTTTAAGGAGAGAGCAAGTAAAATACTAAAGGGTATTGTGTTTAATTTGTTGGGTCAGAATATTTGCTAGGTGGCACAAGAGTTTGGTATGTTTGCTGGAGGTTACATATTGGCTCCCTAGACACAATTACTTTCTATTTGTTTCAATAATTCCTTTCAGGTTATTTACTTCAATTTCAGCTTGTTTTTATGAGAAGTATTCTGTATTCAATTTGCTTCTGATCATTGGCTAGATCCATAGCAAACACTTCCAGTTGGTCTTTTGTTTTTTTTCATTTTCTGCCTTGTATTTACAACGGTTTCTTTCAAAAGATTAAGATGCTCTTGCTCAATGCTGTCCAAACATGCTGTGCTGTACTTTTCCGCTTTGACTGTGAAGCTGAACTTGTTGATGCTTCGCTTGGATACCTTCTACGGACTGAGGATATTCCAGATGCCTGTAGTGCTTGCTCAATAACGCCTTTGTGTAATAGAAGCTCATATGATCATTGGATTGTCCGCTTGACATTGTTTCTCCCGGGTGACTTGGTGTCATTTTACGTCCGATGAATTCATCTTTTATGAAGGAAAGCTTTTTAAAATAGGGCCATGTTAGCTGAGAAGACTTGTCAAAGGCTAGGGTACCAGATTTTGTTTTCGGCAGGGAATTCAGGTGCTTTCTCATGGCATCTTGTATGGTTTTCAGGCACTCTTTGACCTCGTTGACTGAAGAGATCACATATTTACATATATATATTTATTGTAAAATTATATGCTCAAACTAAAAAACGTGAACAATTAGCAAAAGTTTTAGTCGGAAATAAACTTTCGCAAAAATAGTGAGTTATAGAAGAATACTTTAAATCCTGTCTTTTTCGATACTAAAATGTCATTTGTTCATTTCCACATTTTTGCCGACGGAAGTATCATTTAGATCATTGGCGTTTTCTTTTTGTCTCAAAATAGCTACCGTAGCTGTCATTGTCAAGGAGACTTGCTTGGCTATTTGGGAATACACACAACGTATCTGCCAATGCAAACTAGGCAATCCCTTCAAGATTCAGCGAAGGAGTTTTTTTGATAGATGGTATTTCCCAAACACCATTGGTTGTATTGAGGGGGAACATATTCGCCTTGAATGACCAGAGGAGAGTGGCTCCATTTATTTTAATTACAAGAAATTCTCCTCAATCGTACTACACGGTATTGCTGGTCAAGAGCTTAAGTTCATTTTTGTGGATGTCGGTGCGTACAGGAATGAGAGCAACGGAGAAATTTTGGGAAGATCAAACTTTAAGCATACTTTGGACTCCAATGAGTTTACCATCACAGCAATTGCCAAAACTACCTCAGACTTGCCAACAGATCTTCCCTTCTTCCTACATAGAGATGCAGCAGATCCGCTACGAAAAGATCCGATCACCTCATAAATCACTGGCACGTCCTATAAAAAACATGTGTTCAGCTACAGACATTCACGTTGCCGCCGTTATCTTGAAAGTACATTTGGAACTCTGGCAGGAAACTGGTGTGCACTACGGTTAACTATGTGAGTAAACGTTGACAACGCAACTACTGTCGTAATGGCGACAATAGTTCTCAATAACTTTGTCTTATCAATGAAGCAAGTAAATCCAAATGATTACTAGATTGGGTTGATGACCATCCTGACAATCAGCAAACCTTGTATCGCGGAAGACCACCGGCCTATCCATCATGTATCCGGGATCAGCTCAAAGATTATGCTAATTGTGTCGGTGTGGTTCCATGGAAAGCTGATAGGATTGGATAAAGTGACAGAATGTAAATGCCAGCGGTTTATTGTAAGTTTTATACATTTACATATGTTAAAAATCATTGTAAGACAGCAATTGTAGATTCACAATTTTTTTTGAGGCGTGTAATTGCTTACTATCTAAAAGTTTCAAAAGTCCGCCGTCAATTACATTCTGTCATTTACTTTAGTTTCTCCTTACCGGTGACTGCTAATACAGGGTACCCAAAACTACGCGCATGCACACATTTTTTGAGATATACTCGTATCCTTCATTCAATCACCATTACTTTGCAGGACATTACAGAATCAATGGATCTGAACACAACTAGATCTCAATGGGAGCTCCAGCAAAGAAGATACCGTGTCAAACGTTACTACAAGACAGGCTCGTTCAAGAAAGTGTAGGACACTTTCGTGCATCAGTTCGAATGTAAAAAAGCCCCTCCAAGAGCAGAATTCAGGACTGGGTGGACCATTTCAAGAACTAAGGGAATGTAGGGAACCTCAATACAGCCAATGACAATTGCTAATTGTGTCGGTGTGGTTCCATGGAAAGCTGATAGGATTGGATAAAGTGACAGAATGTAAATGCCAGCGGTTTATTGTAAGTTTTATACATTTACATATGTTAAAAATCATTGTAAGACAGCAATTGTAGATTCACAATTTTTTTTGAGGCGTGTAATTGCTTACTATCTAAAAGTTTCAAAAGTCCGCCGTCAATTACATTCTGTCATTTACTTTAGTTTCTCCTTACCGGTGACTGCTAATACAGGGTACCCAAAACTACGAGCATGCACACATTTTTTGAGATATACTCGTATCCTTCATTCAATCACCATTACTTTGCAGGACATTACAGAATCAATGGATCTGAACACAACTAGATCTCAATAGGAGCTCCAGCAAAGAAGATACCGTGTCAAACGTTACTACAAGACAGGCTCGTTTAAGAAAGTGTAGGACACTTTCGTGCATCAGTTCGAATGTAAAAAAGCCCCTCCAAGAGCAGAATTCAGGACTGGGTGGACCATTTCAAGAACTAAGGGAATGTAGGGAACCTCAATACAGCCAATGACAACCTTCCAAGCCATTTAGGACGCTCCAAGAAGTGTAAAACTGAGCTGGTCGAGCGCGTGAGAGAGTCAGTCCCTCGGTATATCCCGGGAGACTTGCAGGAGAGTGCTATTAATGGATGTAAAGGCCTACAGATGCAAAATACAGGCGAAGCCGACCCTTACAACCTCAGACAAGGAACAGAAAAGGCTATGGTAGTCAAGATACTGGAGAAGATTCAGGAGACCTCCTTTCGACCTCAGATGAAGCTCAGTTCCATCTTGAAGGAAAGGGAACATCGAAGATAAATGTCTTTTGGGAGACGTCCAGGTCAAAGGAGGTAGCCAACAAGCCCCTACACTCCCCTAAGTGCATGGTATCGACTGCAATCTCAGTCAGAAAAATCTGTCGCGACAGTAACCTTCATCAAGGAGCTGTATGTTGAGGTCCTCAAAACCTTCACGAAGGAGCTACAGAGCCTGTTCCCGTCGTTTATGGGGAAGTTATGGCTCCAGCAAGATGGAGCAAGCTTTTACACTTCAGCTCTGTCCCGAGATTAGCTGAAAGAGATCTTTAGTGGCAGTTTGATCAATCTCAAGACCTTAGCCCCGAGAGTTTTTTCTCTGGAGATACGTTAAAAACAGAGTGTACGCACGGAGACCCAGGACCATAAAAGAAATCAAGGAAGCCATCAGGGAGGAGATCAGAGACATTAGTCTGTCGGTTTGTAAGGAGGTCATGGACAACTTTGTACTGCGCCTCAAGAAATGCACAGAGCTAAAGGGAGGTCATCTCGAATACGTGCTCTAAATAAAGAAGAAAATTACAAAGACTCTCATGTTTTTATATGATGTTTATAAACACAATAAAGTAGTTATCACCCAATTTTAATTCATTCCTTGCATAAAATTAAGAAATGAGGCCTATCAAATGTTGAACTCGTTTTGGTAGGGTGACCCTGTGTCCTGGTATAGGAAGGACCGAAGGATGGAAGGAGTTGGTACTTATGGGTTGTTTACGTACTACAAAAAATAATACTCCTTGACTATCGTTATACCTCTTTAAAAGTGCTATATATGTTTTATTATTATTATCTAGGATCTTGAGTCCTTTAAACTTTAAAGGTTCCTTGTGGCAACGTAGCGATTCGAGGATAGAATAAAAAAATGGTAACACAAATTAAAACTTTAATTAAAACACAAAAAAAATAAACCTGAACCACATAAATATTACGAATTTAAATACACAATAAGGACTTCAATAATTTTTAAGTAAGGCTTTCTAAATTGACCTACTTGACATTATAGTGTTGGTTATCCCACCATTCAATTCAATATAAAAATATGCTAACTGAATCTACTGGAGTTTAAATACCTTGGTCCCTCCTTCGACTGGTTTGAGTCTGACTTTGAATTAAATGAGCCCAGACACCTCAGGAATCCTGTGGGTTCTTTAACGCGTGCCTCGGTCAGATGGTTGACGGCGGAGGGAATAACTCGAATAACCACAATGGATTTTGGCAAGTGTGGCAGATGAGGGGCCACCCGGTACTCGGAGGCGGGGGGGTCTTCTTCAAGGGCGATGACTATCAGGCTGCTTTGGGATACATCAGGATAGGAGGGGTCTCTCTGACGAGAGTAAGTTAAACTTAGTTGTTAAACCAAGTTAACTTAGAGTTCGGTATGACCACCGAGGAACCGGCTCGAGGAGGAGCTCTTTCTTCTTCGTTTCTGAATTCCTCAAAGGCGAGGACTATCTCGCTGCTTTAGGATGCACTAGGATAGGAGGGATCTCTCTGGCGAGAGTAAGTTGAACCTGGTTCTTAAACCAAGTTAACTTATAGTTCGGAGTAACCAACGGGGAACGGGTTCGAGGGAGAGCTTTTTCTTCTTGGTTTTGGAATTTCTTAAGAACTACGGCTATCACCGTGCTTTGTGCTACACCAGGATAGGGGGGAGGGGTTCTCTGACGAGACTAAGTTAAACTTGGACATGTTAACTTAAAGTTTGGTTTGATATCCAGGAACTAGCTGGACGCTGAGCTTCTTCTTAGTTCCAGTCTTCCTCAAGGGCAAGGCTTATCTTGGTGCTTTGGGATACACCAGGATAGAGGGCGGGGGGCGTCTCTAACGAGAATAAGTTGAACTTGAACAAGTTAACTTAAAGTTCGGTTTGATAACCAGTACCTAGCTCGAGTATCAGCTGCTTCTCAGTCCCTTCTCTTGGTAGCCCGGGACTCTTGCCGGGAACTTCGTCGCCTTGATCACTAACCGAATCTACCACGTTTTTCCCAAGTGTTTGGTATTTATACCTCGTCACCCCAATGTGGTAGTGGTAGGAGGGGGGTGTAAATGGTCCGCAGGATAGTTCTTACTCCAACGGTTTTTCTCAGGCCCTCTTACCTCTGGTCTTGATGGGCCTTCGAGCTTAAGCGAAACTCGTCTCCAATTTCGTACTTGAAGTGAAATGGAATACACATTCGTAGGGGAGTTCTTACAGTTTTAATCGTTCGGATTTTCATAGGGACGAGTGGCGAGAGGCTGTGGTTACGAGATTGAGCTAAGGTACCTACACAGCCCAGATGTTTTTTGGTTAACGTCCCGTGTCTCAACTGAGAGAGGAGGGAGAGGCTCGAGGCCCCTACACCTGTATATCTGCCATTTTGTGCAACAGAATGTGGCGAATATCTCGATTTTGGAATTTTGGGAGACCTTTTTGCCACAGAACAGGTCAGGCAGGCAACATGCAGATAAATTCCTCGGTGTTTATCTGGAAGGATGATAAAAGATGTAACGATTTTGAAAATTTTAAATAAAATCAAGAAATACTTTTTGTTTATATCGTTTCTAATTTTATAAGACTGTAATCAAACTATGTTAAAAAGTGAACATTAAACATCTATGTCTCTATCAGACAATATCTAAGCACCTAAAAATACCATCTTCTACGCCTAACATCAAATACTGTCATGGAACCATGCGATTTAGTGTAACTTACAGTCAACTGTGCACTAGAATTTTACAGTAAGATACTTCAAATTTACAAAGATATTTACCAGTGTTGTTGACATAATTTTTTTTTAATTCGATAAATGTTAAATTCAGTAAAAATGTCTGATCTTCCCTTTTCCATTTCAATACTTTTTGCCTTTTCCAGTATTTTTTATTTGAGTTTGAGGTAATCCTCTTCAGCTCCATTGATCTCTTGGTTCTATCTTTTTTATAAAAGGGTCAATAAAGAAACTGCTTCAATACTTATATTTTATAGAACTTTTATGAATATTCATCTTATAAAAAATAATTTCTCTTAAGTCCCGATCTTATTTCTGCCATATATTCTTAATTTTTTAAGAACGTTTCTCACAAGATTTTTCCGTAGTAGACCTGCTTTGTAGAGCAAAAAAGGATGGACTCCACATCGAAAGATATTTGAATATACATGACAATTTTTTTTTAATAATTTTTATTAAAATATTAAGTAGATAGTTAAAAAAAGTTTGTAACAAAATTCAATTACAATTCATCAATATACATATATACGCCATATATACTTTGTTTTCTAACTTATTTTTGAATTAAAATAAATATTTTCACTATTTTTTTTTCGACATACGTTTTCGCCTTCTAGACTGTAACTGTAAGTTTTTTTACATGGCGCCAATTTATATTTTGAACAGGTGGGTGATTGCATATACTAACCATATATATGCAAATGAATGTTTTTGAATTTATAGCACTCTGCAATGCAGATAATAAAGCTATTATGATCTTTATAAGTTATTTTCCACGCATATTTAATTACACTATATGCATCTTAATATGTTAATCCTAGAAACGATATCACAGCATCAAACATTGATCATATTGAGCCCATCCCACTCGTAAATATCGCTCGCTATAGTTCCTCTGGCAATATTCTAATGGTAATTGCCTAATATCCAATTTTAAAAAATATTCGCAGCATCAAACATTAATCATATTGAGCCCATTCCACTCGTAAATATCGCTCGCTATAGTTCCTCTGGCAATATTCTAATGGTAATTGCCCAATATCCAATTTTAAAAAATATTCACAGCATCAAACATTAATCATATTGAGCCCATCCCACTCGTAAATATCGCTCGCTATAGTTCCTCTGGCAATATTCTAATGGTAATTGCCCAATATCCAATTTTAAAAAATATTCACAGCATCAAACATTAATCATATTGAGCCCATTCCACTCGTAAATATCGCTCGCTATAGTTCCTCTGGCAATATTCTAATGGTAATTGCCCAATATCCAATTTTAAAAAATATTATTTTCAAATCAGGAATCTTCTTATTTGTCAAACATTAATCATATTGAGCCCATCCCACTCGTAAATATCGCTCGCTATAGTTCCTCTGGCAATATTCTAATGGTAATTGCCCAATATCCAATTTTAAAAAATATTCACAGCATCAAACATTAATCAGATTGAGCCCATCCCACTCGTAAATATCGCTCGCTATAGTTCCTCTGGCAATATTCTAATGGTAATTGCCTAATATCCAATTTTAAAAAATATTCACAGCATCAAACATTAATCATATTGAGCCCATTCCACTCGTAAATATCGCTCGCTATAGTTCCTCTGGCAATATTCTAATGGTAATTGCCTAATATCTAATTTTAAAAAATATTCACAGCATCAAACATTAATCATATTGAGCCCATTCCACTCGTAAATATCGCTCGCTATAGTTCCTCTGGCAATATTCTAATGGTAATTGCCCAATATCCAATTTTAAAAAATATTCACAGCATCAAACATTAATCATATTGAGCCCATTCCACTCGTAAATATCGCTCGCTATAGTTCCTCTGGCAATATTCTAATGGTAATTGCCCAATATCCAATTTTAAAAAATATTCACAGCATCAAACATTAATCATATTGAGCCCATTCCACTCGTAAATATCGCTCGCTATAGTTCCTCTGGCAATATTCTAATGGTAATTGCCTAATATCCAATTTTAAAAAATATTCACAGCATCAAACATTAATCATATTGAGCCCATTCCACTCGTAAATATCGCTCGCTATAGTTCCTCTGGCAATATTCTAATGGTAATTGCCCAATATCCAATTTTAAAAAATATTCACAGCATCAAACATTAATCATATTGAGCCCATTCCACTCGTAAATATCGCTCGCTATAGTTCCTCTGGCAATATTCTAATGGTAATTGCCCAATATCCAATTTGAAAAAATATTCACAGCATCAAACATTAATCATATTGAGCCCATTCCACTCGTAAATATCGCTCGCTATAGTTCCTCTGGCAATATTCTAATGGTAATTGCCTAATATCCAATTTTAAAAAATATTCACAGCATCAAACATTAATCATATTGAGCCCATTCCACTCGTAAATATCGCTCGCTATAGTTCCTCTGGCAATATTCTAATGGTAATTGCCCAATATCCAATTTTAAAAAATATTCACAGCATCAAACATTAATCATATTGAGCCCATTCCACTCGTAAATATCGCTCGCTATAGTTCCTCTGGCAATATTCTAATGGTAATTGCCTAATATCCAATTTGAAAAAATATTCACAGCATCAAACATTAATCATATTGAGCCCATTCCACTCGTAAATATCGCTCGCTATAGTTCCTCTGGCAATATTCTAATGGTAATTGCCTAATATCCAATTTTAAAAAATATTCACAGCATCAAACATTAATCATATTGAGCCCATTCCACTCGTAAATATCGCTCGCTATAGTTCCTCTGGCAATATTATAATGTTAATTGCCCAATATCCAATTTTAAAAAATATTCACAGCATCAAACATTAATCATATTGAGCCCATTCCACTCGTAAATATCGCTCGCTATAGTTCCTCTGGCAATATTCTAATGGTAATTGCCCAAGAACCAATTTTAAAAAATATTATTTTCAAATCAGGAATCTTCTTATTTGTCAAACCTTAATCATATTGAGCCCATCCCACTCGTAAATATCGCTCGCTATAGTTCCTCTGGCAATATTCTAATGGTAATTGCCCAATATCCAATTTTAAAAAATATTCACAGCATCAAACATTAATCATATTGAGCCCATTCCACTCGTAAACATCGCTCGCTATAGTTCCTCTGGCAATATTCTAATGGTAATTGCCCAATATCCAATTTTAAAAAATATTCACAGCATCAAACCTTAATCATATTGAGCCCATTCCACTCGTAAATATCGCTCGCTATAGTTCCTCTGGCAATATTCTAATGGTAATTGCCCAATATCCAATTTTAAAAAATATTCACAGCATCAAACATTAATCATATTGAGCCCATTCCACTCGTAAATATCGCTCGCTATAGTTCCTCTGGCAATATTCTAATGGTAATTGCCCAATATCCAATTTTAAAAAATATTCACAGCATCAAACATTAATCATATTGAGCCCATTCCACTCGTAAATATCGCTCGCTATAGTTCCTCTGGCAATATTCTAATGGTAATTGCCCAATATCCAATTTTAAAAAATATTTTCACAGCCTCAAACATTAATCATATTGAGCCCATTCCACTCGTAAATATCGCTCGCTATAGTTCCTCTGGCAATATTCTAATGGTAATTGCCCAATATCCAATTTTAAAAAATATTCACAGCATCCAACATTAATCATATTGAGCCCATTCCACTCGTAAATATCGCTCGCTATAGTTCCTCTGGCAATATTCTAATGGTAATTGCCTAATATCCAATTTTAAAAAATATTCACAGCATCAAACATCAATCATATTGAGCCCATTCCACTCGTAAATATCGCTCGCTATAGTTCCTCTGGCAATATTCTAATGGTAATTGCCTAATATCCAATTTTAAAAAATATTCACAGCATCAAACATTAATCATATTGAGCCCATTCCACTCGTAAATATCGCTCGCTATAGTTCCTCTGGCAATATTCTAATGGTAATTGCCCAATATCCAATTTTAAAAAATATCCACAGCATCAAACATTAATCATATTGAGCCCATTCCACTCGTAAATATCGCTCGCTATAGTTCCTCTGGCAATATTCTAATGGTAATTGCCCAATATCCAATTTTAAAAAATATTCACAGCATCAAACATTAATCATATTGAGCCCATTCCACTCGTAAATATCGCTCGCTATAGTCCCTCTGGCAATATTCTAATGGTAATTGCCCAATATCCAATTTTAAAAAATATTCACAGCATCAAACATTAATCATATTGAGCCCATTCCACTCGTAAATATCGCTCGCTATAGTTCCTCTGGCAATATTCTAATGGTAATTGCCCAATATCCAATTTTAAAAAATATTCACAGCATCAAACATTAATCATATTGAGCCCATTCCACTCGTAAATATCGCTCGCTATAGTTCCTCTGGCAATATTCTAATGGTAATTGCCTAATATCCAATTTTAAAAAATATTCACAGCATCAAACATTAATCATATTGAGCCCATCCCACTCGTAAATATCGCTCGCTATAGTTCCTCTGGCAATATTCTAATTGTAATTGCCCAATATCCAATTTTAAAAAATATTCACAGCATCAAACATTAATCATATTGAGCCCATTCCACTCGTAAATATCGCTCGCTATAGTTCCTCTGGCAATATTCTAATGGTAATTGCCCAATATCCAATTTTAAAAAATATTCACAGCATCAAACATTAATCATATTGAGCCCATTCCACTCGTAAATATCGCTCGCTATAGTTCCTCTGGCAATATTCTAATGGTAATTGCCCAATATCCAATTTTAAAAAATATTCACAGCATCAAACATTAATCATATTGAGCCCATTCCACTCGTAAATATCGCTCGCTATAGTTCCTCTGGCAATATTCTAATGGTAATTGCCCAATATCCAATTTTAAAAAATATTCACAGCATCAAACATTAATCATATTGAGCCCATTCCACTCGTAAATATCGCTCGCTATAGTTCCTCTGGCAATATTCTAATGGTAATTGCCCAATATCCAATTTTAAAAAATATTTTCACAGCCTCAAACATTAATCATATTGAGCCCATTCCACTCGTAAATATCGCTCGCTATAGTTCCTCTGGCAATATTCTAATGGTAATTGCCCAATATCCAATTTTAAAAAATATTCACAGCATCCAACATTAATCATATTGAGCCCATTCCACTCGTAAATATCGCTCGCTATAGTTCCTCTGGCAATATTCTAATGGTAATTGCCTAATATCCAATTTTAAAAAATATTCACAGCATCAAACATCAATCATATTGAGCCCATTCCACTCGTAAATATCGCTCGCTATAGTTCCTCTGGCAATATTCTAATGGTAATTGCCTAATATCCAATTTTAAAAAATATTCACAGCATCAAACATTAATCATATTGAGCCCATTCCACTCGTAAATATCGCTCGCTATAGTTCCTCTGGCAATATTCTAATGGTAATTGCCCAATATCCAATTTTAAAAAATATCCACAGCATCAAACATTAATCATATTGAGCCCATTCCACTCGTAAATATCGCTCGCTATAGTTCCTCTGGCAATATTCTAATGGTAATTGCCCAATATCCAATTTTAAAAAATATTCACAGCATCAAACATTAATCATATTGAGCCCATTCCACTCGTAAATATCGCTCGCTATAGTCCCTCTGGCAATATTCTAATGGTAATTGCCCAATATCCAATTTTAAAAAATATTCACAGCATCAAACATTAATCATATTGAGCCCATTCCACTCGTAAATATCGCTCGCTATAGTTCCTCTGGCAATATTCTAATGGTAATTGCCCAATATCCAATTTTAAAAAATATTCACAGCATCAAACATTAATCATATTGAGCCCATTCCACTCGTAAATATCGCTCGCTATAGTTCCTCTGGCAATATTCTAATGGTAATTGCCTAATATCCAATTTTAAAAAATATTCACAGCATCAAACATTAATCATATTGAGCCCATCCCACTCGTAAATATCGCTCGCTATAGTTCCTCTGGCAATATTCTAATTGTAATTGCCCAATATCCAATTTTAAAAAATATTCACAGCATCAAACATTAATCATATTGAGCCCATTCCACTCGTAAATATCGCTCGCTATAGTTCCTCTGGCAATATTCTAATGGTAATTGCCCAATATCCAATTTTAAAAAATATTCACAGCATCAAACATTAATCATATTGAGCCCATTCCACTCGTAAATATCGCTCGCTATAGTTCCTCTGGCAATATTCTAATGGTAATTGCCCAATATCCAATTTTAAAAAATATTCACAGCATCAAACATTAATCATATTGAGCCCATTCCACTCGTAAATATCGCTCGCTATAGTTCCTCTGGCAATATTCTAATGGTAATTGCCCAATATCCAATTTTAAAAAATATTCACAGCATCAAACATTAATCATATTGAGCCCATTCCACTCGTAAATATCGCTCGCTATAGTTCCTCTGGCAATATTCTAATGGTAATTGCCCAATATCCAATTTTAAAAAATATTCACAGCATCAAACATTAATCATATTGAGCCCATTCCACTCGTAAATATCGCTCGCTATAGTTCCTCTGGCAATATTCTAATGGTAATTGCCCAATATCCAATTTTAAAAAATATTCACAGCATCAAACATTAATCATATTGAGCCCATTCCACTCGTAAATATCGCTCGCTATAGTTCCTCTGGCAATATTCTAATGGTAATTGCCCAATATCCAATTTTAAAAAATATTCACAGCATCAAACATTAATCATATTGAGCCCATTCCACTCGTAAATATCGCTCGCTATAGTTCCTCTGGCAATATTCTAATGGTAATTGCCTAATATCCAATTTTAAATATATTCACAGCATCAAACATTAATCATATTGAGCCCATTCCACTCGTAAATATCGCTCGCTATAGTTCCTCTGGCAATATTCTAATGGTAATTGCCTAATATCCAATTTTAAAAAATATTCACAGCATCAAACATTAATCATATTGAGCCCATTCCACTCGTAAATATCGCTCGCTATAGTTCCTCTGGCAATATTCTAATGGTAATTGCCCAATATCCAATTTTAAAAAATATTCACAACATCAAACATTAATCATATTGAGCCCATTCCACCCTTAAATATCGCTCGCTATAGTTCCTCTGGCAATATTCTAATGGTAATTGCCCAATATCCAATTTAAAAAAATATTATTTTCAAATCAGGAATCTTCTTATTTGTCAAACATTAATCATATTGAGCCCATCCCACTCGTAAATATCGCTCGCTATAGTTCCTCTGGCAATATTCTAATGGTAATTGCCCAATATCCAATTTTAAAAAATATTCACAGCATCAAACATTAATCATATTGAGCCCATCCCACTCGTAAATATCGCTCGCTATAGTTCCTCTGGCAATATTCTAATGGTAATTGCCCAATATCCAATTTTAAAAAATATTCACAGCATCAAACATTAATCATATTGAGCCCATTCCACTCGTAAATATCGCTCGCTATAGTTCCTCTGGCAATATTCTAATGGTAATTGCCCAATATCCAATTTTAAAAAATATTATTTTCAAATCAGGAATCTTCTTATTTGTCAAATTGAATGTTTGGAGACGCTGAAGATATTGTATGCAATAATACACTAAAAAAGTTTCTTTTTCTCCAAAATAAAAGTAATTTCCTCATGAACTCAAAGCAGAAAAATCTTCCGTATCAAATTTTCCTCGAGCAGCTAATAACCTTTTCCAATAGAAAGGAAATCCTTGTTTGCCATAGTAGTCCCAAACATTATTTCACAAGTTAGCAAATGAGCAATCTAAACTTCTATCTCGATCCTGAAAATTTGACTGATCTCTTTTGACGTCCTCACTAGAGCTGTATACCTTAAGCGAGAACCTCGATGACGAATCTAATTTATGAATCCGTCAAATCTAATTTTTATTATCGAGTTAAATATATAACGAATACTGCGTTTAGACTTTTATGAGCAATCACTCTGGAAGTGAAACCAAACTGATATTTCTTTTCCTGTCGGTATGAAAGTTAATTGATGGTTGGGTTCAAAGTAATATTCTCACAAAAAGAACAAGAAAGACAGTAGCCACGATGAGCCGATTTCTTTAGTAACTTGCAAAATTAAATGCTCAAGTTTTGGACGGTGGCTATATGTAAAATTGCCCAGGTTTAATCCATAAATAGCCAAATTGCAAGTAAAATAACCTACTCTTCTATTTAGGAAACTTGTTGAGCTAGAGGAATCAGAGTTTTGCAATTTGTAGTGAAGTAAGTGCTTTCAGAAAATTTTGCAAACGTGGACGACTAACACGTTTTAATGTACATACATAAATTTAAGATTTGTGTTAAAAGCCTCCTCATTATTCTTTTTCATTTATTAAGCTGATTTATATCCGAAATATTTTTTTATTTTCTGCCTCCTCGCCTTTGAAGGTTTAGTTAACCCATTTAAAACAAAGATATTATGGATTGTTGACGAAAAAAGTTCGATGCTAGGCTAAATCGTTCCAGATTCTTGTTTAAATTATTTCATATTTGCGGATGTGGAGCTTAAGTGAAACTAAGACGCTTCACTGTCACTTATTTAGTTCTAATTCAGTTCCAAAGGGTTCTAGCTTGCCTCTATTAGCAGTCAGTCATATCCTTCATAACAATAATTATTTCATTGAGTTTTGCTCAGTGACTTAATCAGTAGTAATTATTCTTCGTTATCTTCTCTGTTTGGCTTAAATGCGTGCGAACAAGTTAATTGTTGTAAGGTAGTTAAACACTTTAAGTGTATCTCAAATTTAATTTAAATTATAGCATGTAAAAGGATTATGTTTTTTTGAAGTTTAATATATCAAATTGAATTTCTTACTCGTTTCCAATTTGCAGCAATTGTATTTAGACGCCTATTTGCACAATTAATTGTGTTTGTTTAATTCATTTAAGGAATGGAATTAAGTTCTCCTGGCACTATTTTATAATAAACCGATCCTAATACCAACACAGATCATAGATATGAGGCATATTTTTTAAATATTGGCTTTTTAATTAGGCGTCTATTATTTTACCCGTGGCAACAGTATTTGAGCGTTCTTCTCAGCAATCAGTGTTGAATGCTCCTGGTGTACCTATAAAGTATTAGAAAAAGGCTGTAATTTACCCCTTTTCACAATTTTGTCAGTTTTTAGGCGCATGCGAGTCTATATCTCTCTATATCGTTCGGTTGGTAGGTCCCCATTTTTCATTTTTAATGTTTTGGTAATAACATTGTAACTGTTCGGTCGATTCTAACAAAATTTGAAACCCTTATGTTGTTTTACATTCTCTTTTGAATGATATAATTGCCAAAGTCTTCCCAAAGTCCCAAAGATACCCGATGATTATTTAGCAATAAACTCATAACTATTCGGCCGATTCTATCAAAATATGAAACCCTTATGTTGCTTTACATTCTCTTTCGAATGATATAACTTCCAAGGTACTCCCAAGGTTAGCATTGGAATAATTTTGTTTTGGCTATAAATCATAACTATTCGACCGATTCTAACTAAATCTGAGGCTTTTATGTTGTTTCATATTTTCTTTTGAATGATTTAATTGCCAAGGACTTCCTAAGGTTATTTCAGAAATTATTGAAAGTTTTGAATGTCGTAAGGTCATAAATCAGAATAGTTAAGAGCACGTAACCTTTGGTGAGCAGATCTTATTTTATGGAGATTGAGAAATGCAGGGAGTGGACCAGACATGCTACTCCCCAAAGACTTCGATTGTTTAAGTTGGTAGGGACACATGTGATAATTATTAAGAAGTTTTCATTCATAATCTTTTGAGTAAAAATAATTTAATGTGACGTTTATACATTTCTAGATTATCCAATACTGAAGTTGTTACTTGATTGTAATTTCGCATTTAGCTATTATCAATTCATTTTGTTTATAATTCCTTAACTTATTTCCAATCTTTTAATCCTTTTAGGCCATATTTTATACTCAGATCCCTTGCATATCTAATTATCCAGTAATGTTGTCACACATGAAATGATTTCAGGGTAAAACCTTTCCTTGAATCCAGTGGAGAAAACATGTGTAACGGTTATTTGAGAAATTCCCATAATTATTAAGAAATAATCTACCAAAGGTTTGTAAAATCTCTTGTCTGTTGCCTTACTTTGTATGAAAAGGGGATGATTGATGTAAAATTCAACTTTACATAGGTATAGCGATCATGGATTATACTGGGGAACAATGTATTTGATGATTGACAAAAGGACCTTTTCCTACGTAATTCGAGTATACTGAATTCAAATCTGAAATCAGATTCTCTCTAAATGATACAAATCTTTCTTAATATCAATAACTAATATTATAGACTAATTTTCATTTTATCACACCTATCATCATGCCCTGAAGTAATTTTGAATCATCCTTTTGCGTTATTTCTAGTAAAGCAGGGTTTTTTTGCACAAACATTTTATTGCACATGAAGAAGAAACTTGCATTACAAATTAGGATTACAAATAGTGTAATCAAATAGATGTTAATTTATTAATGACTGTACATCAGGCTGGAGGACCTCTTCTTGATTTCAATCGGGCAAATATTTGCGTTTGCAACTCTTTCTCTTGTAAGTCTTCTGTGGCTGATCTCTTCAAATCGTCCAACAGTAGTCCGCCATCATCTATCTATCCCAGTGACCTTGGTAGCGCTCTTCTATCGTCATCAAAACTCAAGGGAAGCGTGCCCCTTATTTGTCTCTCTGTTCAACATCTGATGATGAATCTGCAGACTCTGAATCCATTCCTTGGACGTCCATATCAGGTACATCATTTTCATCCTCTGAGGAAGCATATACACTGAAAATTGGAACGGGTAAAGACTCAGAATGAGGTACTAGCCGGATCGGGGAGGGAATGTTGGGGCAGAGGATCTTGCGCTGATCTTTCTTACTAATCCTTTTAGTGTATTCACCAGACAGAAATAACAGTCCGATACATGATCTATTGGCTCTCGCCACACCATGGGGATTCCAAAAGGAAGACCATTTCTCTTTCCTTTCGTCCAATCACAAAGATGTTCCACACAACTATGGAAAACAGCATGTGGGGCCCACTTCTTATCTTGATCGCCAAGAGTAACATCAAAATATGCCCTATAAGTGCGGATCACGAAGTTTGATATATTGTGCCTTTGACGAACTAGCATGTAACAGCCACATAGGTAGCAGAAGGTGTCTGGATCATTAACGCAATTTCCTCTTGACGAAGCCATCATTCTAACATGAGACCTGAAAAAAGAAACAATAATGTCAATATTTTGCACAATAACACTTATTACTATCTTACTACTATGTACTGTGAAGTATTTTCTTTCTACAAGCACCCTCTCTGTCCGTCCTTAGGGCAGTTTTCGGGGAAACGAGAAAATAGAAATTACAGAATAACTATAACATGTAGGTAAAAATGGATTATATATTCGAAATCAGCATGGAAAAACGAATTAAAATTGGCAGATAAATCTAAGTCAACAAAAATTGTGATTAAAATTGTTCCCCTGTGTTATTTATGAACAAGAATAAAGTAGATAAAAATGCGGAGAGAGTTAAAGTTGTTAAATAGAGAAACAACATATAGAAACTTTCAGCTCCAAACAAAATAAATGCCATCCAAATTTCACAAAAAAATAAATCCTTCATTAAAAATGGCACATTCAATATGGGGTAAACAATCTTAAGCTGCAATTTCACTAATGATCGAGACATTGTTGCTAAGAACTAAAAGAGAACCTAAAATTGTTTGGTGTTTTGCTATATGGCTACAATCTTTTGTTTTTTTGTGCTTTTCAGTGCGAACCTTAAGTTGAACGGGGGTTCCAAACTATGGTATCTACGGTGTATTTTTGCCGGAGTGAATTAAATGCGAGTTGAAACTATATCTGTTGAGTAACCACAGCTGATGTGGCTTAACGCTCCTCTAATTGAAAGTGGTTTTACTACTTGGTTAGGCCAAAACCCATCAAAATGACGTTAATGAAATACTTCCCATAAAGGCATAAATGAATAAGGATGGAAATTGGAGAAAGAATTGAAGTTGCGGAAATTTATAAGCATGTTAATATTCATCGACAAATCATTAAAACACGAAACAACACTGAATAGTCAAAAAAGAGCAGTTAACTTGTTACCTGAAACTAAGAAGTGAAAACTAACAGGATCATCTTACCAGAATATTTTCAATGAGATATCTATAAAGGAATGAAGGTGGTGGAAATGAAAATATGTGGAAGATATATGTATAAGCCTAGTAATGAGCCAGGGGGGAGAAACAATAATAGAGAATGTTAGCTTCGGGGTTACACCTATTATCTACACGCGGGGTTCATAGAGAGCAAAGGAGAAGTGGTAAGGCTTGGGAAAAAATTACCCTGAGGGAAGTTGAACAATTCCATCAGGAAATTTAGGGTTGCCAGAGGCAGGAGACACCAGATACTGCTTTCTCATTAAATGAGGAGGCGTCTCACCAGTGAGTATGTAAGTAATATTGTGCCCACAGAGCAACAGGAAAAAATGGCAAAACACTTGTAAAACATGTGGTGACCTTCGACCTTAGAAAGGCTGTGGGAATAAAACCTTGGTGACTTAATTATAAACTTGAAGATGGCGTATCCCATATACGAACATGAAGGTTCAAATGTTCATAAACAAGTATAATTCATAGGTAATTATTAGGAGATTCTATGTGGCATTTATTAAATATTTATCTTTATCTTACGGATATAAGTCAAACAATTTTTTCAAGTTATTTATATTTAAATAATAATTTAAATAGAAATTTAATAAAAGTATAATTTGTACCAGTTTCTTTCACTTCTCCATTTATCTACTCTCTTTTCAATACCATGTTGTAAAAATGGTTTGACTTTGAATTCAAATTGTTCCACATTATTAAATGTTTTATAGAATGGATTAGTCTTTGGGGATGAAATCCAATAGAGTCGAAAGACGGAAGATTCTCCTTTGTTCGGTAGGATATGTTTAGCATAATCCATTTTGAACTTTTTAATCGGAATCAAACTATTAAAAGAGGTTTACTTTGTTCAGTTGGGTCGTGTAACTGCAGCACTTGGGGGTAAAAAACCAGCATTAATTATCAGATGAGTTATCTTTATCTAGACAATACACAAGCTTATGACGCAATAGATACGAAGTAAATGCTTAACAATTTCGGCTAGAACTTAATGAGTAATCTCCCATTCCTACCTGATTTAGCCCCATGAGATAATCATCTTTGTTAGGAGTTTACCTAATCACCTGAAACGAATGAAGATTTCAACAAAAAAAGAGGCTGAAACACATTTCTAAACTTTGTTTTAATCAATTTCAAAGATTTTCCAAACCTCGTATTGAATAGTTAATAGAAAGATTAAGACTAGTATTAGAAATTGCCTGAAATTATATTACTTATTAAATTAATATATAAATAGTTATTTAAATATAAATAACTCCACAAATTATAGAAATTTATATAGAATAAGTACCTTATTATTTTTAATCAGACACTAAATATTCAGTATTATAAGGAGGTAATAAGAGCTATCTTGACGCACCTGCTTACATAAGCAGTAAAATAGTCATTTAGTATAAAATAGAAAAGAAGAAATTTAAAAAAAGAAAAAGATTTTGCACTTATTCTAAAGTAGGACACAAGGAAGGTCATTTTTATGTTTCTGAACTCGAAACAGATGGCACTTAGAGATAATTTATTACATTGTACAAGGAGCTACAAGGAAAAGAATTACCCTAGTAGACCTTGCGGTCCATTCAAAGAGGGTACCTTTGGCGTAACAGCTGCAGTCTTCGAAAGTGTCAATTGATGCTGTCGAAGCATTTTAAACATTTCGATAAGCTAACAACGCACCCTGTGGGTCTCCAACGAGAACAAATCTAATTTCCGTAACCTATTTTCATAACTCATGTGTCTGATAGAGGGAATCAGTTTGGTTGCCCTGGCTTGCATACGTTCCAATCTCGTAATGTCTTTTCGAAACGAAGGACTCCAAAATTTTACAGCATACTCCAGGTGCTGCCAGACAAGGGAGTTATACAAACAGAGTGAAATCTCCCTGTTCCGATATCCAAACTGTCGCTTTATTCAATCTAACATCCTTTGGGCTTTCTTCTCCGCCTCAATACACGGCTTCGAGAACTTGATGTCACTAGGAATAGTTACACCCAAGTTCTTCTCAGTATCAGTGCATTGAAGAGCAGTGCCCTTAAGGATATACTGCGATTGAGGGTTTCGGTAGCCAATATGCATCACTTTGCATTTGTTCACGTTAAAAGGCATTTGCCATGTGTTCGACCGCTCCCCAATCTTCCGAAGATTTTTTTGTAGGCGGGAAATATTTCCTTCCTTTGCAACCAAGCTTGGTATCATCGGAAAATTTAGAAATCTTTGCAACCATGTCACCATCCGTGTCGTTAACATAGATGATGAACAGTACTGGTCCCAGGACAGAACCTTGAAGAATACCGCTAATAACGGGCACCCACTCAGAAACCTGTCCATTCAACACCACCCGTTGCTGCCTGCCGCTTAGCCAGTTCTCTATCCAACTTGCTACGTTTCTGTCTATGCCCAGTGCACGCCTTTGAGGAAAAGGCGGCGGTGTGGTGCCTTTTAAAAGCTTTTTGAAAGTCTAAGTAGCTAACAGCCACCACGGGTTGCCTTCGGAACCCGTGCTGGGAACTTCTTAATAGCAAGTTTGACTCTAAGTATGGGGTTATTTTGTCCACCATGATGCTTTTCATTAGTTTACCAACTATCGAAGTTAAACTAATAGGTCGGTAGTTCGACGGTTGGATAGAGTCTCCTTTCTTGGAGATAAGAGTGACTTCCGCCTCACGCCAGTCAATAGGAACGCATCCAGTTCGGATTGACATGTTGAAGATTGTGCCTAGATGTCGAGACACATCATCTCGCACTTCTTTCAACACTCTAGGTAGAAATTCTTCCGGGCGAGAAGACTTATTCGTCTTTAGGTCATTGTTTTTTTTCTACTTTGCTTTGAGTGAAGTCCATTTCCTCCAGCTTCTCACCTAAGTAAAAGTCAATGGCTGGGGGATGGGACTACACTCTTAAATGAACACTGAAGAGAAGAAGTCGTTCAGAAGGTTTGCATTTTCTGTATCTGACTGCTTTGATGCCCCCTCCTCATTCATCAAAGGACCAATCTGGCGACGGATTGGTTTATGGCTGTTTACATATTAAAAGAACTCCTTGGAATTCTCTTTGCAAAGTCTCGCCACTCGAAGCTCCTTGGCACGCTTTACCGCCCTTGTGCTGGACTTCATTCCCCTAGCTAGCCTAGGGTACTCATCGAAGTCACCAGTTCAGTCAGGAAATTGTCGTTCGCGAACTCCAGGAGCAGTGCGTTCTCGCCACAGGGTTCCATAGTTTCCCAGTCAACTTGTATGTTGAAGCCTCCCCCACGTTTGCATGATTTTAAACGTGAAGTAATTTTGAGCTATAGTAGAGTTAAATCACTTTTTCACTAATTTTAAACCATTTTGGCGTGTGTTGGCCATTTTCTTTTAAGATTTTGAATACCCCGATCAATTATCCACGTAATCTTCTACTTTAAAGTGATAGTAGGTTTAATTAGCGGAGTCTATCTTTGGCGATTTGTTTCGGATACCATGAACTAGTTTTGTAGCCCGACGTTGCACTCTTTCTTCTAACTGCGCTATATCCTTGTTTAGGGAAGGACACCAAAATTGAACCGCGTATTCGAGGTGTGGGCGCACGAGCGATTTGTATAGTGGCAGGATTATATCTTTCGATTTGAAAGTAAAATTCCGAGCAATATATTCTAGCATTCGGTTTGCTTTTTTACAACCTTCTGCGCATTGTTTCGATACTTTAAGGTCCTCCGAGATTAAAATTACCAGGTCTTTTTCTAAGTTAACGGATTCGAGAATTTGGCCTTTTATATGATATTCTACTTTTAAGTTATGACATCCTAAATGCATGAACTTGCCTTTACCAATGTTGAAGCCCATTTACTATTTATTCGCTCTATCGACAATTTTATTACGGTCCCTTTACATATGCTCTACATCAGATCTCGAAAGGGCTCGGCTTCCTAGCTTTATGTCATCTGAAAATTTAGAGATCCTACTAAACACTCCATTATCCAATTCATTAATGTAAACAATAAATAATAAGAAGAGAAGATAAGAGAAGAGAAGGGGAAGAGAAGAGAAGAAAAGAGAAGAGAAGAGAAGAGAAGAGAAGAGAAAAGAGAGAAGAGAAGAGAGAAGAGAGAAGAGAGAAAAGAGAAAAGAGAGAGGAGAGAGGAAAGGAGAGAAGAGAAAATAAGAGAAGAAAAGAGAAGAGAAGAGAAAAGAGAGCAGAGAAGAAAAGAGAAGAGAGAAGAGAGAAAAGAGAAAATAAAAAATATAAGAGAGAGGAGAGGAAAGAGAAAATAGAAAAGAGAAGAGAGAGGAGACAAGAGAAAAGAGAAGAGAAGAAGAGAAGAGAAAAGATAAGAGAAAAAAGAGAAAAGAGAACAGAAAAGACAAGAGAAAAGAGAAAAGAGAAGAGAAAAGACAAGAAAAAAGAGAGAAGAGAAAAGACACAAGAAAAAAGAGAGAAGAGAAAAGAGACAGGTAGCATGTTGACAGTATCATATTATTTTTGTCGGGAACAGAACAATTACTCTCTCTGGTAACAGAATTAAATCGAGTAAGTGTTACTGTACAAGTGAAAATAAACATTTCAAACGCTAAAATGATGTTCAGCAATTTTGATGAAAATAGAGCTATTAGAAGAAATACATTTCTAGCGGGTACTAGAATACATGCACTCAAAAGAATTTAGAACTCATCATAATATACAGGAAAGGCGAATAACCTAACTGAATAAACTAATTACGAAATGAATTCAGAAAGAACATAAAAGATGCGAAACACAATTATTAAAATACTATTAACACGGCAAATCACAAAGACAAGATTTTTGAGGATTCTGGTTTTGCAAAAGAAGCGAATAAGAATTACTGGGAGCTATTAAAGCAATATTTGCTTGATTCTACTAACAATCCAGCTATATAGTGAAGGCCACTCTCGCAGCTAGACTAATTTAAGAGGTTAATGACTTGGGATGTCAATTTGAAAAGGAAATCAGTAGAACAAAGAAATTGGAGTGAACGGCGGAAGAATTATTTGCCTACATCTTCAAATGCAATAGAATCTTAAGGTTATATCTACACAATGCCACAGTCAAGTATGCACAAAACTCTCTCGAATAAAAGGGAAAGCTGTTAGCGACCACACTCGTCTCGTTACTGGTACAGGTAGAATACACGACGCTCCTCCAAAATAGGACATTCTACAAAAGGGTTCCAGAGAGACTCGGGGAACAAGTAGTAGCCACAATAATGAGTAGGTGAGCGCTGTATGAAATGCCAAGCTTTCCGCGAGTGTTACTGATTAGGGGGTGACCCTAAAGATCTAAAGCCATATAGGTATTAGATATTAGGACCACGGGAATAGTCGCGGTGCAAGGCAGGCAACCTTAGATTCTCGTCGTTTTCTCCCATCTTCTTTATCTTCTTTGCCATGCATCATAAAGGGCTGGACTGATTCCTGACATGTATTTATAGTGGAGAAGAGTAAAGCACTACTTTGATCGTCCAGTTCGTGCAGAGTGTTTTGTGCGCTCCAAATCCTGTCATGTCCAAGAATTCATTAGAAGATAATCTTGAAATCCTTCTGGGTCGCATCAACTGTGGCGTCAAATACGATGTACCAGGGGATTCAAAGATACTACACCTTCAATCATGCTAAGCGATTGGCAGGGAAATTTCAGATTTCCTGGTACTCTATGAATCCCTTTTGATGAAACTTTTCTCAGATGGTCTGCACAATATGGCAACACTAATACTAAGTTTTGATTACAATATGATTTTTATTTCCGATTAGTCGTTTTGGGGATAAGCCAAACTAATAGCAACTCTCCTCTTTAAAACAATGGGACGTCGCAGAGGCATCAATTATGAAGAAAATCTTTCATCATCAAGGAAAGTGTTATGTTATTACGAAGAAGTTAGTTGGCCATGTGGGCATGACTAGACGATTTCTCAAGGACCCTTTGTTTAGGAAGAAGCAATCCGAATGTGAGACCTCGAAAAATGTGACGGCTAGGCATTTGATGAATATTGGCTGCCAGTTACGTAGGAAATCGGGCAAAATATCAAAGTATTTTTCACCGCTGCTGGTCGTCCCCATGTACCGAGGACCAATAGGTACGGTATCATAGGGAGCATGGCTTTTGTGCGAGTTCCCATGAAACTGCCTCTTTTACACCAGTTACAAGACTTTGAGGCTTTAATGGGCCTGGAAGTACATGGCGTTGGACAAGAATTGTGTTTTCTTTAGTGGCGAGATCAAGGGGGCCACCCTTAGGGGACCTTATGGTTGGGCAAGTGGTTGGGTCTCTTTTGGAGATAAGAGTCACCACCGTTTGAGATGTCAAAAGCAGGGAAGATGAAACATGTTATGGACAGGTATAATTGGAACAGTCAGGGTGCATGATGGGGTTTAATTAACCGCATCCACCTACTGCAATCTCTTGAAAGATGTCTTTGATTTCTGCCTAGATGACATACCGTTTTTATGTATGACAAGGCTCCATTCCTTTCTGCCCCGGCTTCAAACAATGTGAGGTGGGAGAATCCGTGGAAAGCGACACCACCTCTTAAAAATTTGATACATCCATGTACTGTAGCACGGTTCCATAGTGACACTACATTTACTCCAAGAAATACTAACGCATTACTCCCAGTGTTATAAAAGCTATGGTAGGAGAGGCGAGAAGACTGATGCTAAAAGAATTTACTCACTAGGTAGACCTCCTGGGTAAGCGCAGCGGCACCATTGACTTGAGAATAACATTGAGCTCTTGAAGGAGTTGCTTTACCCTAAACACAAAAATATTATGGTATGATAAGCGTCACACAACGGCATAAGCACCGTGAGAATGACCGCGTACGAAATAAGAGACGTTGATAGACGAGATATATAGAAGCTAGGTTCGCGCATACAACCACATGAGGCATTTTGTTATCCGTAAACCAATCGAAAAGTCTCCATCATCGATAAAGAGGCCAAGCGTAGACCAGTGAGGTTGATCGTGTCTACATTATGACATTCACGCTTGGCTGCTAATGAGTAGAACTTGTTTCCGTATTCTGACCATAGGCCCAACAAAAGTGCATTAAAAAAATACGAATAGCACTATCAGCAGCAAAAGAGCTAATTGCTTTGGAAAGAATTAAAGATACCATAAAACGGCGGAGTAACCCTTTGATGTGAGGCGTCGCTCGAACAAATGTTCAAAAAGATACTTTGCGACTCTACCACATTCAGCTCCATTAAGAAACAAGTCCATATCATGGTGAAACCGTGGTTTGTAGCCAATGTTTGCCAGCTTTGTCTTGCCCAAATAAAAACGTGACCCATGCAGCTCAGCATAAGAAAGATGAGGCTCATGGTCTGTTGAAGTCGATGCCCTAGGGCAAGTATCTGGACGACAACAAAAGGAATTATTAGGACTCCTTACTTGGAGCGCGACGAGAAAGATTTAATGACAACAGCCAGGTGATAATGATGATAACCAACGCAAATATAGAGACATTAGTGACATTTCAATGCGGTACGCAATTTACTGCTTACTTTTACCGGAGAGAGCTCCTTCCACACTTATGCGGAACGAAGATATCGAAGAAACTCATAAAACAAAATGGAAAGGCATCCTCCTTGCCTATATAGTACAGGAGGGCTCCATTATCCAATATCACCATAAAGTATAATACGCTGTTTCCAAATAAAATAAGATCATGTCGAAATGCTGTCCACGAAGAGAGGGCTCGCATATAGCATTTTTTGATGGAGCAGAGCCTACGACGAGATGTGTAACTTGCCAAACCCGCACTTTGAAGGAAAAAAGTCACAGCTATCGAGAAAAGAAACCTAGACAAAGGTTAAATAAGTTCTCTATCACCTTTCAACGCATAATGTTAGAGATATTGGCATAAAATCAGGCTGGGAAGAGTTATCTTTTCCACGCTTTTCAAAAGCAAGTAAAGTAGTTGTTCATCAAGAGTCTGGGGCGATACACTCAATACACGTCTCTTTTAACATATCTAACATAAATGTCATTCAGCTCTCACTTATATCTCAGAGCATGTCAAACCGAATATCTTTCGGATTAGAGACAGTATCTATACAGGAACTAAGGGCGAAACGTGACTCGCTCAGTGTAAACGAGTCATTGAAGGTTTCCGTGTTTCTCAATTTGAAGACAATTTAGTGGCCATCAGTGTGCCCAATGTGTGGTTAAAATAATAATGCAGCAACACTCCAGCAAGTAAATACGACGAAAGGGGTTGTGTTGGAATGTGTGATGGAATCAGAGTCCGAGATTGCCATCGCTTCCTCCATGATGACGGGAGGGGACTCTTACGAGAAATTGCCCCGAATTTTTTTGACACGCTTTTACATATTCCTTAAAGAAGGGGCTCACCATTAGTGAAGACATATGCCCAGCAAAAAGAGAAACTAGTGTGCTAAGAAGCGTACAGCAATATGGTCCTAGATCGACGAAGTTGACCCAAGATGAAATCTTTCTTGGGAGCTTGTAGCGCATATATTCATATAGCTTCTCTCTGGAGGCTGCCCTATCCTCGTCCTACAACCAAGAAAGCGGTTGGCGAGAAAAACGGTCAGACATATAGGAATAATAGTCAGACCACCACATGCTCTCCAACACCACCGGAGTGTATTCGAACGTCAGCGTTCAGGCAATCAATATTTGATGTTCATCTACACGGCACAAAAATAGATCAAGGCAATAAAATGAAGCGGTATCGAAAAGTGATAAGTAAATTTATTCACAAGAGACAGCAATATCCAGCCCTTTCATCAGGTCCGCCAGGAACAACCTTCTAGGGTTGGTCGTGTAGTCCACCCAAGAGGAAGAAGATATAATACAAATGTATGTGGAGGAAAAAGGGTCTCAGCAACCTTGCAATGCGAGAGGCGAAGTCCGCCTCTTCAAAATCAGTTGACTGGGCAAGAAACAATGAGTACCTCCTATCCAAGAGTGGCTGTACTCACTTCTACTGCCTAAAAAAGCGGTATTTAGACTCAATGACAGAGAGAGAGAGAGAGAGAGAACAGAGACATCATATATTGTATATAACGTATCCACCTGCCTGCCCCATTCGGATGTGATGGTGTTTAAGTAAAACTTATACCCGGGAGGGTTGGCAGGGACCCGAGCATAACATTGTCTCGTAAAGACAAACACCTAACTGGGCATAAGGAAAGAAGAGCCACAACAGGTCTTCCCAATTACTCCAGAGTCTACGGTATATCAATTGAAAGAAAATACCTGCCAAGCCAAGTTAGAACGGGATGAGCCATCCCTCATAGATATAAAGACACTCATATGAATGGTTTTAACATTTCTGTAGGCGGAAGTTTTGGGGATTGTCGACTTAGAAAGATTCACGGAGTTAAAGCTTAATGGAGAAGGCTTGGCTGGACGTAAGAGCCTTTCTCTACTCTTGCCTCAAAATATTTTGCGAACGGTGTGGCTTTGGGGAAGGGGTGTGTCGCCCTATTGAAGGGCATGACTTTTCAAGGTAACCCCTTAATCTTGAGACAGGGGCAAGAAACCCGAAGCACCCTTGTTTTTGACCTCTTTTTGTTGGAAAGTATTTGTAAGACTCTCAATGGCCTCACCATTACCTCTTATGGCTTTGCCTACTGAGAGTCTAAAAATTCCTTGATTTGCCCGGCCGCTTCACTTTTTGCGAAAGAGTTATGGATAAGAGGGGCCGCTGGTTTTAGTTAGGTTGGATCCTGAGCCAATACTAGCTAGCCTTTCCAGAGTGGCTTCTGATAAGGTAGAACCGGAAGAAGGAACCCTATTGGGCGCCGTAATTACCGTGCTCGTAGTCCTAGAAGACAAGGAACTAAGGATATTATTTTGAGCCGAGCCTTAGAAAGTTGCAGTTTGAGCTGACGGCGCAATGATCAATTATTTGGCCTCTCTAAACCAAGTTGTTTCCGCACCCTAGACGACCATGACCTTCTCAAATAGATGCCATTCACAGTGGTTTGAGACAGCAGGGTATGGCTCTGTCTGGATAATTGGCGTGGTAGCACTGGTATAAACTATGAGGTAAACGGCAGAGATAAAAACCAGTTCGTGCCGAAAAAGAGAACATACACGGTCAGACCTGATGAAGAGTTAGGAGTGGATCTCCCGAGCCCCTTCCAGCTATTCCATTCGACGTTTTACCTTAATTTTGTCGTGATCGGCTAGCTGTTCAGTGATGTATTCTATGGAGTAAGCAACAAATTATCTCGAATAGACTACGTAAATGAATTTCATATTTCTGTGTAGTGACACCTGTATAGGCGAGCCATCAACTGTCCGAAGCGCAGTAATTATGGCCCACTAGGGATGGTCAACCGCATTCACCAAAAGTGTCCCCTCTAAGGAACAGGGAACCTTCATTTCCTTTCTAAGTAACATAGCTACTGCCAGATGCTAAAAGAACGTGAGTCCTTTGAACAGCATCCGTTGATCGGTTAAATAAGCGATCAAACCTACTTAAAGCAAGTGGGCTAGAAAAATCTGGATGGTCTCTCGTTGATGGGCCTGGCATCATTGAAACTCAGCTCACTACCTGATCAGCCTATTTCTAAGGGTTTTACCTACACACAAGAGGGCCCTAGATTTGCAGAGCCGACCTATGCCTGGTCACATGCTGAATTACCTAGGGTACTGTCGATTCTCAGAACTTTCCCGGAGGAGGGTGAAGAGCTCTTAGTCCTTAGACTCTCGATTTTCCTTGGGGTACAAGTGAGAGAAGGCGGGTGCACGCCCACTTCTCTGCCCTATCTGTGGTATCAGCGAGAGTAGACGAGCTGCCTTTGGCCTGACCCTATGACCAGATGGCAAAGGTCCCGCCCCCTGCAGAGTCTAACCGCTGTTGTTCTCTTTGGAGGACCTTGTCTAGGGGTTGGATTTTGGCATTGAAGCGGTACCCACCCAGCATCTATATTCCCTCAAGGGAGAACCTCTCTTCTGCGTTGATAGTATTCTTCAGGCCACGCTCGCCTATGCGGGAGTATCCTTTAGGCCACCCTTTCATGTCAGAAAGGACCCCAACAGAGGACCTTACAGACTAAATTCTTATTTTAGGTCTGCAATTTTGGGGCAGAACAATGCCAGCATCCCACGGAAAAATTCGGGTGGAGGACTACTAATGCCTGTCCCAAAGAACGTCATAATTTGTGCATCGTTACGGGGGGTCGGGAGAAGTTCCAAATGGGCCTTTTGACAAAATCTCGCATTCAGATGTCCAGGGATGCTCCCTGCTCCTCGCTATAGAAGTGTTCATTATTCCGTGATTGTCCTTTAGTGGCCCATAATTAGCTCGTGAGTAGCCTTTGAGAAAACTTAAGGATGGAATCGAAATTCCAGACAGAGTCGCCAAGAGGCGAATCTGAAAATGTGATAAGGTAGAAGCTAATTTACCCAAAGATATATGAGAGAAGAAACCCCCTCTCCGCTAAATGTTTAGTTCTCTTAGCGTCTATTTTTTGGAATGTAATCACGTAAAACAAAATCTTGCCACCATACATGAAAGGAAAATGAGTGATTTTCTATATCTTGCGTCCAGCCACTCCCCCCTAACCGGTTTTGTATTCTCGGAGCTCTCAGAGGCTTCGACTCTTTGCATTACACAGAATAATGTCCACTGCTGTGCGTCGAAAGATACCAAACAGAAATTACTCAGCGCATGGTCGCTCCCCAAAGATCCCAGCTCCCAACTGAGGAACCAGAGAGGCAATTCTTACCTATTTAATCCTTTAATAACTCAAACTCGGCGTTGAGATGACAACGTGGATGTGAAGATATGTCATGTGACAAGCCGATAGACGGGACTTGAGTTATTTAGCTGGCTTGGCAGCAATCAAGTAGTAGAGTCCGCCTCCACAAGCAGTTCAGCTTTAAGTACCATAAGCGGCCAAATAGAGTCGGCAGCCTTTTATGCGCAAGGAAGGGGTTATTGGGGGCAAAACCGCCAATCACATTAGCCGCAGTCCATCAGGAACCCTTGAGCACATTCTCTTTCACATGCGTACCTACAAAGGCGTAATTTCTAGAGATTCATAAGCCCTCCTGTCTTACGGCATGAGCTAGCTGGTTAGGTCCTTGAACCTTTATATAAGAAAAAAGGAAGCGATATTATTTAAGAGAATAGTGATTACAAGGACAAAAGAATGCACAAACTTTCCTAAGACTGGTCAAAGAGTTGAAGACCAGTCAGTAAACCATCTCTCCCTTACGGACGATCTAGACCAAAGGAATTGCATCTTTTTTAGGTAACAGGTGTCAAGGATACACAAGGTAACCATCTGCTGCTAAGAGGTTAGTAAGGAGTGATCTGAAAGGAAAGTAGAGAATTTAGACAAGATTGAAAATAGTAGAAGATATAAAGCCGTAGCTACTGAAAACAGAAGGGTAGGAAGGATGCCCAACTGTGTAAATTCGTAACAGAAAACTGTGCCAGAGGGGCTTAACTGTGGACACTCGGGCCAGCAGGAGGTTTCGCTTTTTCAGGTACCAACCCTTTATCGCAGTAGACACGGGGCAACCCACTGCGAGGAATTTATAGTTTAAGTCAATTTTGGCTAAATGGTGAAAATTCTGTAAGGGTCAAAACAACTTTCCTTCTTCTATATACGAAAGCAATGTTAAGCAGTTGTCTAAATAGTAAGAATCCTATTTCTTACACCTGTTCGAGGATCAAGAGCCCAAATTAAATACGCAAGCAAACATACAATTCTCACTCTGCCTTCCTGATATCTTTGTGCCCCGAATAATAATCACTGCCCATCTTAATCCTGTGTTCATTATAGATTAACCTTTTTAGCATTCTCAACCATCATTTAAATGTACCTTTTTGTATTTAATAATTTCTTTTCTCTATTTTTATATTCATAGATTCGTTGACATCTAATTCACAATGAATATAAAGATCTGTCTTCTATTCCTTAAGTTACCAATATCAGTGGCGTGTGGTGACTCTTGAAGATGAGGAAGTAATTCAATTTTTACAGAAAATAAATATGTTAATTTAAGTAAATATGTTGTTCATTAAAAGTAACTATAAAATTGTAAGCTACTCACTTTACTTAAATGATATTTAAAAAAAAATATTTAAATTTTGAAATAGCTTCTGTAATTATGCTCAACCATCTAGACAAGATGTTCTCTCATATTGGCCTACCCGGTATTTGCGAGTGCAACACTGTTTTGGATGACAGATCTTGCGTTGGCGTAGGCCTACCTTTTTTAATAATAGTTTCTCTTATATTATAAGTCATCGCACTTAATTTCCTTTTTAATAGTTTTTCAATAATGCAATCATATTTTATTCCAACTTCATTTGCATCCATTTTGTTTTAAAAGGGGTTATCACTTAAAAAAAATGAATAAACAATACACCACACTTATCTAAGCACTGTCTCAGCGCTACTAACTTACTGACTGATCTTAAAGATATGAAGGGTGACTACTGACCCGGAAATATTAACAAAATGCATAAGATAAAAGAGCTTAACCATACTCTAGTTTTTGCTATTTAGCTGCTTTCTTTTTCAGAACCAGTATTTAAATATAACCTAAAATTTGTTTAAGCTTCAAAGCATAATAATAGTTACGTCAATGTATCTTAGACATTTTGCTGCTGTTTCCTAGATTATTGCTAAAAAAAGCAAAATATCTTTTAAACTATTCATTCCAAAGCACCAAAAAGCAGAACTATTATTGAAATTAAGAGAAAAAAAAGAGTAGAAATCTCGACGAAAAGGATGCATTTCTTCAATTGCAGTCAGGCTTCTTAGGGTCTAACATCAATTCTATTGAAATTGAACGGTACCGTAGGGCGTATACAAGTATAGGCAACCAAAAATGTGAGAAAAAAGTGATTATGCTGTCATATCAATTGTTGGGGTGTAATTTTGTTTTTCTTAAATAAGGGAAGATTGCTTCCCTTGCTTCCATTGGCTGTACGCAATTAAGCAATATCAACCTTTGATAAACAATGCCAAGTCGATGCGGGGGAGGGGATTTTTGACAAGGATGCGATAAATTGTAGTCTCGCACTTAAAAATAACATTTATGTTCACAAGCCTAAGTAAACGAGGTAATTGAATGAAAATATGTTTATAGGGTTAAACTAATAAGTTTCTGGCCTGAAACTTAGAGATATTTACATTAGTTTGATAATAAGAACGCTTGGTGGACTTATAACAATTGTCGAGAAAGTACAGAGGGTAGCACAAATTTATCCCTATTTTATATATTCTATCGACTTCTTTGTCTAGAAATTTTGGTAAGACAATTTTCATGTCACGCAAAAAAATATAGGATAATACACTTTGTTTGATGCTATTATGGTCATTAGAATAAAAATGTAAGGAAAAGGGAGTATGTGATCTTTTTCAACTTCTAAAGTAAATTTAATCGAGGGCACTAAGGTGTTAATTTTAGTAATAAATGTATTAATATTTAAATTATTAGGCCAAAGGCGAAGGATGTCATCAACATATTGTATCCAGGCTATAGGGATTTAATTAATTCGGGGAAGTTTTCGAATAATTCTATGTATAGCTTGGTGAGTACAGGAGACAACCAATTCCACAGTGCAATTCCAAAGGTTTGACGATAAAATTCTCCACTAAGGTAAATTTGCAATTGTTGATGCAAACATGAATGTTCCTATTATTACTAAGCGAACTTATCGCTTTTTTAAACCTAACAAGATAATTATTGTTCACATGGCTTAAGCAATTATAAACATAACCTTTAGCAATCCCTAGCGAATGGTATTAAAATTGCCAAAACATTTGCCCAGTTAAAAAAATTTAGTGAGGTATCCCGTAATGATATTACCATTACTAAAGCTTATGTTTATAATTGCTTAAGCCCATCTGAACAATAATTATCCTGAGTGAAACACAAAGGTGAAAGTTTACAAAGGAAAAAACATAAGGGATAAAATAAGGAAACCAAAAATTGAGGCAAACAGTCAGTACAAGCAAATAAACATGAAAGCAAAAAAAATAACTTAGGTTAAATTTCAAACACTCATAATCATAACGACATGAATGCTACAGAATACACATGAATGTAAGAGTGAATAAATGAAAAAAATAGCATGTATCCGTCATGTTAATTTAAAAGAATAAAGAGAGAATACGAATAACAGACTTGCAGAGTTTTGTGGTTCTCCCACAAACTACGGATAAGAAGTTCAAAACGACAGAATGGATGAAAGACGAATAAAAGATCGAAGAAATTAGGGATAGTGGTTAGGATTTCACTTTAATCAGTAGTTCTAAATAATCGAATATTCCATTCTTTGTCTTCTATGCCCCTGGTGCAGGACGAAAGTCAACCTAGATCAACTTCTTCTTTACTACTGATACCTCTTTTCAACCCGTTTCTTCTTCTCTTATCCCTTACGGTACCCCGCCGTGACTTCTCTATTGGGTCTACCAAACACGGTGAGACCTGGGGGAAGGGCCTTGGGGAGCCGAAAGGGATCTCCCGGTGGTTCTTTTCCTCCTCTCTCAAGGGGGAGGGTAAGAACCTGCGGACGCTACTCTATTGAACTTCCACAAAAAAATCAAGTTTTTTTTCTAAGAATTAAGTATTAATAACACACTCCACCTTCTTCTTATATGATACATTCAATGGGAAACTAAGAGTTTTCAAGTTTCAACTTGATCATTTCGCATTCGCTTAGAATTATTGATAAACTTTTATCAATTTTAATTATTCATACTTTTCTTAATAAATAAAAGACAAACGTTAAAGACAAATGTGCAAAAAGTGAATAATCATTTAAATTGTTTCAATAGTGACAATGCCATTCAAGCATAAAACTTTTATTTCGCTTATAGCAATTATTCTGACACTCGTACTCAAAATAAAAGGCAGACTTGCCTTTTATGACTGTTTCCAAGACATATTTTTCTTAAAGAAGTTGATGATATTCAAAAAAGACTATAATTGTGATTTCTTAGTTTTTGTAGCTTTGTTTTTAATGAGTTTGAGAAGAAAGAACCAGTTTTTAGGAAAGGTTTTTATCAAAAAATATTTTACCTAAAATACAGGTTTTGGAATTAACTGATTTCTATCATCAGGCCATGAATAATAAAGTAAATAGCAGAATGCTTTTGAAAAGCCATAATAAAATATTGTGTTTTGATATATAGACATAAATAAATATACAGTGGCGGCAACAAAAAAAGTGACATTTAATATTGGCAACAGAAATCGATACACAAAATCGTTTTCACGATTTTACTTGCCAACTAGCCAATGAAAAGGTGCGGGGCTTATGCCGCAAGTGGACGACTCTCCTGAGCTAAGACAAGAGAACTGCGCTTTACTGGAACTCAGTGTCTCGTTTGAGCTCGTACAGTTTCGCTTTAGTGTATGGCACTCCAGCGTGCTGATTTCCTGCATTGGTGCCTACATTTGACGTGCTATAACTTCTGTGCAAATGGATACAATGGGGCGGAAAAAGCTTTCTATGACAGAGAAAAGCCGTGCCTTGACCCTATTAGAGCAGGGAAAGTCTTTTATTGATGTAGCAGCAGATTTAGGAACCTCAAAAAATACGATTCATCGCCTAAAACGGGCAGCTGAGTTATTGCCACCAGGTACCATACCAAAGATGAAGGAGGGCATTGGTGCAGCTAGGAAGACATCTCCAAGGACTGATAATATCCTAAGGCGTGAAGTGATGTCAGACCCTTCTGTAACCTCCGCTTCAATCAAGAAAAAACACCCAGACCTCCTCCAGAACGTCGCCCTCAGGACCATCCGTCATTGCTTACAGAAGGACTTATGCCTACCGGCTCGCCGCGCTGCCAAGAAGCCACTTCTTACCAAGACTATGAAGATGAAAAGGCTCAATTTGTGCAAGACCTATAAACATTGGACAGTTGCCCATTGGAAGAAGGTTATGTTCAGTGATTAAAACACCTTTAGGCTGGTCAGAGGAGAGTCAAAGATCGTGCGTCGTCCCAGCAATGTGTCTCGGTATAAACCAAAATATACCGTGAAAACTGTGAAGCACCCTGATAGTGTGATGGTGTGTGGTGCCTTTAGTGGAAACAAGGGCAGAGGGGTCTGTACTTCCTTCCCAAGAATGTAACCATGAGGGGGACTAACTATCTGGAAGTTTTGAGGCAGCACATGCTGCCATTTTGGGAAATTCATCAGTGTGAATTTTTCATGCATGATGGTGCCCCTGCTCACAGGTCCCAGTTAGTGAAAAGGTTCTTCAATGATAATAATATTAGTGTTTTGGAGTGGCCTGGTAATTCCCCGGACCTAAATCCTATTGAGAATGCTTGGAATCTGATGAAAACCAAAGTTCAAGAGCCAGCACTCGGCAGCATCAACGATCTGATAGAATCACTGAAGAAGATCTGGGTTACGATCGACCCCACCTACTTCGCAAACCTTACTGAATCAATGCCCAATCGACTCAGGATGATCATCAAGTGCAAGGGCAACATGACCAAGTATTAACTTTCATGAAATATTCATAATAAAATATGTAAGTTACATTTTTCTGTTTCATTTTCTCTGAATTGTCACATGTCACTTTTTTTGTTGCCGCCACTGTACAATACACATAAATAAGTAAACAGACATACATATGTAGGGAAAGATATGAAATACTAATCCGATGTTTCAGAGAATTGCAATTTTTTCGGTTATCTGCTGAAGACGGGTGGAGAGGCTGACAATGTTGTTATCACGGTAGGAACCTTCATCAGGCCAAAGAGATAGTAGTGAGCGAGTTCTTCACGTTGGATTTGAAGAGAGGTTTGAAATCACACTCACCAGAGGCTATTAGTTGGTTTAAAGCCCTGAGCTCAATATCATAAAACGCTGGTATATAACTTGCAACCCTTTAGCCATTGCTGTTATTATTTTTGGAAATGATGATGGAAACCAGTTAACTCTGAGGCCTGTATCCTAAGTATAATTTATGGTATAAAATGCTGTTTTAAGAAATGCGCCTTTCTTCTTATTTTAAAGCTCGATAATGAGTCAAAATATATGTCGAGAAATAAGTCGAAGGGTAGTTGGAGTTTTCCCCGACTGTTATATATATATACGAGTATATCCTATTATCCCGAATGTGGAGGAGTCGTCGTACTACTCCTTATATTTCGTTCGGCCCGTGCTCTGAGTTGCTACGGGGGGATTGGAATGAACTTTGCCAGCAAGCGACCCAAAGGAAGTTAGATACACAACAATATGAAAATAAAGTTTTAATGAATACGAAACAAGAAAAATATATATATATTCAAATAAGGTGCTTTAAGAAATAAATCAATAAGTGGATTTCAGATATCTAGCTTGGCTTGAAAATAACTATTCACTATTCAAATCTCTATACACTTGTAATGCTGGTAAGCTTCGCGGTGAAGTCGAGGAATGTGAAATGGAAGGGTTACCTTGGAACCTGATGTTCGGATGGCGCTGGTGAGAGAAGGTGGTGAGGTAAGGGGTGGAGACGATGAGGTAGTTTCTCCAGGGACTGACCTGATCCCACAATTCCCTCACGATTCTGATGGAAGAAGGCGGTGACGGGAGCTTCTTGTTAAAGAGCGCCCTACGCTCATGAACTCCGAGGAAACTTAGGTGCCTCTGTAAGGGGGGGAGGGGGTCTGACACGTAAATATGAGCTTGGGTTTGCACTGACTTGCAGACCAACGGGGTAAGGATCCTCCCTAACTGGGACAGATCTCCTCTCTGAAGACTTGATACTTCGACGAATTACCACAACACCGAGATATATGGCAATTCCTGCCCCGCCAGTCGCTGTGCAAGCTCTACTATTGAGGGTTAAATGGATTCATCTTTTATACTCGAAACTCGAGAGAGGTTCACATGGCTCCGGAAGTAGATTTAATATCAAGAGCCCGTCTTAGGGTGAGAGAGGCTTGATTATCTACTCCATTTCGTCCTTTTTAAACTTCCGGAAACCACCGGAAGCCAAGATGGGTTCCCATCTCTTGATAACCAGTCGAGGAAAGAACGCGGTGGTTAGCTAAAATGGTCGGCGGGTTTTTACGGCGGGAGACCATCAGATATCAGGACGGAAGGGGAAGGTTTTATAACCGGCCCGCCCGGAAGGGAGGTGGGGAAATGTGGGTGCATTATGCTATTCCCCTACAATATATATTTGCTAGGTTTCATAAACTCAGATTTCACTAGAGTACATTATTGTTTCGTATATAGTTTTTCTTTAGATTTATATCTTTCTTTACGCTACTTTCCATATATTTTTAATGATGTAGAATAGTTAAATCTCATGAACTACACAAAATAATTTGGTAGTGATTGTACCACCTCACTGTTCTATTTTTGAGGCTCATTATATATTTTACTGGAGCTTACAGTTTGATGTAAGATCCAAAGAATGGCTATCTATAGCGAATGGCAGCCACAGGAAATTCACCTTAATCGGGACTAAATCATATGACTTGACATCCGGGATGTGGGTTAAAATCTTTCATATCGGGAATGGTGTTTCCACTCAGTTAGACCGTATTTTATCCAAATGTACTGGTAGCCTATATTTCAAACTAGACCGTATGAACACAAGTCATATTTTAAACCCCCTGTTATCTAAGTCCATGCCTACTATGTAAAGCCCAGTGGAGTCAATGTTGATATTGAGTACTGGTAAAAATGTGCATGGGTATTAAAGATAAAGAAAGTGAGTTAGACAAATTGGAAGCTATAGATACT
The DNA here is from genome assembly GCA_963969495.1 of Ceratothoa steindachneri. Lineage (NCBI taxonomy): Eukaryota > Metazoa > Arthropoda > Malacostraca > Isopoda > Cymothoidae > Ceratothoa > Ceratothoa steindachneri. The sequence goes on from OZ018326.1 coordinate 159,633,857, forward strand.
TACATACTTTGTTGTGGTTCAGGCGTATTAAAAAAACCTATACCATAGAATATTACAACCAGTATGACTCCAATAATATATTGATTCCTTAACAAAGCCTTCGTAAGTCGTTTTGGACACATTCCAATTTCATTATTTTAGGAGAATTTGCATTTAATAGAAGTCACTGCACCATTGTGTAGATTATCTATTGTCTTGCTGTCTCGTAATTCTATAGTCTATCTTCATTCATTCATTTATCGTGTTTTCGCGGAAGAACATTATACGAGGATTATTTTACCCAAATTTTATTTTCGGCAAGAATTCATTTAGTTTTCTTAGTGTTCGGAAATTTTACCAACGACCATAATTGAATTTGATAGATTGGGTGCTTTATATAGTCACCGATTATTTCGAATGAATGTTTGATTATCGTACACATAAAATGATATAAATCTATATCAGTATATTACATATGGCTAATGACCCAAATGGCTCTAACATTCACTATATCATCTTTTAGAAGTTAAATTGAAACCATAATGAAGGTATGAAATATCTTTGGCTAGCCTCAGCATTCAATAATTACTTGGCTTATATATAAAGACTTTATTTCACTAAATTAAATTTATTATAGTCGTTCATTTCAAAAATGACCTCCGAGAAATATATATTTTTTTCGGTTTCCCTTGCCAGGGGAGGAAGGGAGCCTAAGATTTTGGTGAGCTTCCAAAATTAAAGGGAAGTTGGTTTTGCTTTTAATTTATGTGGTTTTATTTTGAAAACACGTCTTTGTTTATCATGCATGATATTTCTCTGAATTTTAGGAAAAACGGAAAATATTCTTAAAGATCGTTTAAAGACTCCTTTAACTTAAATTCAAAAATCGTCGAAGATTTATAATTTCTCGGTCTTTTACCACCTATAAATGCCATACCATCTATTATGTATATATAATTACTCAGTAAATATACAGATAGATACCAAGTATGAGGGTGTGAGCTAAGAATTTCCAGAACCAGTAACGCGTTATGCTGTTTAACGATTCGCCTCATGAAAGGGAAATTTTTCGGGAGTATGAGAAATAAAAGTCAGGAACTGCAATTTTCTGTCAACATATATTATAGATATAGGAAATGGTGCGATTTTTTTCATTATTAGATTTTTGAAATTATTTTTAGATATATATATATATATATATATATATATATATATATATATATATATATTTATATTTATATAGGTATATATATACTCAGTAAACCACATGAATAAAGAAACACTGATTCGCAAGCACCCTAGAACAAACATAGATATTAATTAAGAAAGAAGGAAGAGCGAGATAGCAAATGAAAGACAATAATATAAACCTTTTCAACGGTTAATGAAGGTGAAAATGGGTATAGTTTTAATCTATTTCATAGATTGCGCTTTGATCAAAGAGGCTGAGGTTCATGTCCCCTAAAAAGGATGCTCCGAGACATCTTAATAGCCGAGAAGTGTAGGAAAAACCTTTAAAACTCTGCCATGGACGTTCCCAAGTCCGGCTGAGAAAAGAGGAGGGCTGGATGGGGGCTGCAGATACCTCATCCATAAAAAAACACGGCTTTGAATGATCATTAATGGTTGTACACACCTAAAGCTGAATAAAAATATAGAGTCTTTGTTTTTCGTGAAGACAAGGTTAGCAGGGGAGGCAAACATACCTCACAATAAAAGAGGCTTCCTTAAATGCTCAATAACCTAGAGGAGTAACGAAAGATCGATTCACAAGCGACTTTCTCTTTTTATAAGACCAAACATGGATCAAACATAGATTAAGAAAAAGAAAAGAGAGAGATAGCAAACGGAAAAAAATAAAATAAACTCTTTATAACCCCTTAATCAAAATGAAAAATAGGTATGGTTCGAACCTTTGCCTTTAAGAAATTATTCTCAGCATATAGGTACTTACACTTCACGATTCATATACTCTTTGAATCATAATTTTGATCGGGACGTGGACTTTAGCTTGTTCATTAGAGTTGTGCTTAAAAGAGAGTTAGAATGATAATGCTTTCCCAACATATCCAATATCCGCACATTTAAGCAAGAAGAGTTAAGTAGTTTTCTTTAAAAGCAATGAAAAGGAAGGGAATGAGGGCATTGATAGTTTCTTTCTATCTACCACACAAAATATGCATTGATCTCTTAATATTTTCGCATCAGAATGTGCATTTTTTTAAAGTTTTGTGTAAAGTTAAATAAACTTTAATTTTTACACCAAAAATCTTAGTCTTAATACATTTGTTTAGTCATAGAAATTGAATGATTTATAATTTTAATAATTCTTTATGTTTACAATTTTAAATTCATCCCACCTTCCTCTTAATCCGAACCCTACTATTAAAGTGATATTCTAGATCATTTATTAGTTAATAAATATACAGCACGTACATTGAATTGAATAAATAGCACCCTTTAAAATCAAACTTGGAATTTTATCATTAACAAATTAAATTTAAACTACTCAATTTATCAGTTCTTTCAGGAAAATGTGTGGTTCTTGTTTCATTATAAATTCATCTCGCATCGCTGAAGAGTATCTTTCTGGTAGCAATGGTAAGTCACAAGGGACATTGAAGCAGTTACTGCAGCAGCTGTGAACTCTCAAGTTATAACTTGATTTGACTGGTATATTCACAAAAAAATTGATGGTGGCAAGTAAATGTGAGTACGGGATCTACTAAAGATATTAAAGTTTAAAGGTACATGTTATCGTTAGAATACAAATAATTTAAAATGCAGTAGAATGTCTTCAGTAGGAGAAATAAAGGTCTAGTAACATCGATTAAGTGATTGTAGCTAGAATTCGAAGTATTTTTATAATTATTTTAACCTAATTGTGTTAAAATTTTAGGTCCTGAACAAGAGAGAATATTTTAAATGCTGAATTTTTGGCTGCATTTGGCACAAATTCTCGAATGCTTCAGCAAAATGGATTAAAAAGGTTAGATATTTTGTAGTTGCCATCATGATATGAACAGAAACAAATATTCCAGAAGTAGCGGCAGGTTAGGTTGGGCATAGCCATTAATGACTCGTTTAATTTGTGTACATAAATAGTGATGTCAATACCCATGATATAGAATCTTACCGGAACAAACAACATAGTAAATATATAAGCAATGTGATTGATGGGGATAAATTAATTACAAATGTTGAGGGAATATTTAAGAAATAATATCTTTGAAAACCTGCGATTTTATGAGTCTACTATATACACATTAAAATCACTATTTTACCACTGATGATATTACAACAATATTTTTATTATATTTTATAATAATAATAATAGAAATAATCATAATATACATAGGTTTTATATGGCGCCCTTGAAGTCCTTGAAGCTTTCGCAGGGTTCCTGTCCATCGATTAGGAATAGGCTTGAGAAAAAACATAGTTGTTAGAGCCCATTTGAAAGCGCAAGGCGAGAAAGAGAAGAATATTCCAGCAGGCAGACTATTACACAGCTTTGGGGAAACTAAAGAGAAGGCCCGATCACCCACAGATTAGCGACTAGTTCGAAGGAAGCGAAAGTAGCAGGGCATTTCCCGAGCTAAAGCTTTTTTTTTGTCTTAACACAGCCAGTGTAAAGGACAGATAAGGGGGCGTTGCGGTGTTTTGGATTTAGTAATGTTTTTTTCTTTTCTAATTTGTAAGCACAGGGATTATGCACCCTTATTTTTTGATTATATCAACCAACAAAATCATAACATAAAGTTTTCTATGGCAACAGAAAAGGATAACAAAATCTCGTTCTTGTATGACAACGTTGTTCGAGTGGGTTCGTCCTATAATACATCTCTTTACAGAAAACCGACCACCATTAAATTGGTTACATATTTTTCTAGTAGCTCTCCAAGTCAGTTTAAATTATCTAGCATTAAAAGCCAAATTTTTAGAGTCTACCATATTTGCTCTAACTGGTTATCTTTTCATGAAGAAATAACTTATTTAAGGGATTTCTTCAATTTTAATTATTTTCCCGATTTCATCTTCGATCAATTAGTATCCAAATTTCTGTTCAAAATTTATTATCCTTGACCCAATCTAACTACTGTATCTAGGCAGAAGGTTTTTCTTAGACTACCCCATCTCGAGCATTTGTCATCCAAGTTTAACAAAATCCTTCTCTCTACCCTCAACAATCATTTGCCTGAATGCCAATTCTTTTGTATCAATAAAAACCCTGAATCGTTGAATTCCTTCTTTCTCCATAAGGAGCCAATTCCTATGGGACGGCGATCCTGTATAGTTTACAATTATATATGTCCAATCAATACATAACCTGTCACAGTGGTTATGTAGGCTAAACTGGCTTACCACTCTAATGCAGGATCGCAAAGCACTTAGGTTTGTCTCATAGGACTGGTATGCCCATTTCTAAACCCGAAGCTTCTTCTATCAGACAATACTCGGATTATCACCAACATCCACTTAATCCTGATTCATTTACCATCTTATCTTTAGCCTTAACTTATCTAGATTTGAACATCTTAGAGTCGCTGTACATTAATAAAATAAATCCAACCTTAATTATCCTAACTCTTCAATAAAGTTATTTACTATATAACCAACTAACACTTTAATAGATTAACTAGCCAACGGACCAACCGAACAAATCTTGTTAGTAGTTTTCTATCGTTAGTTAGTTGATTTGGCAACTCCAACGATAAAGGTTAGTCCCTCTGTTTAATTTGTTCACATTTTTTTCCGGTTGTTTTGTTTTTTATAATTGAATCTAATAGGTGATTTTATTGTTTATTTCATTTTCCTTTAATTTTTAGGCTAAAGTCAGTTTATGTTAAAACTTCCCTGTTTCCTCTTATTTTTTCAAAATTACACTGGATAGTATTAAATTATTCTATATATTGTTATTTTGCTTTTACTCTTTTCTCAATATGTTTCAATTTTAGTAATTTACCTTACCTTCCCCAACATTTTTAGCCATTATATAACGCATGTTTCAAACTTTTTAACTGTTATTATTAATATTTCTTCCCTTCTCATTAGTCGATACAGTCGCTGATGATGATCATAGCGAAGATCCGAAACGTCAGTCCAATAAATGATTAGTGTAATCTCCTGGGTCTTCATTTTCCTACTATATAAATATATATATAAGATAAAACCTATGCAAGGCCCGTTTTCGTGTTGCAGATCCGGATGGAGGGAAAGTTTATGAGATCCCTTATCTTGTTAATTACCTCATGATGTTATATCGCAGAACAAGGCCCTCAACCTGCCCATCTCTTATTTCTACCTCTCTCTACAGTAGATTTGGAGGAGATTTTCACTACTTTGGAGAGGTAACAAAAGACAACCAGATTCATTTGGAGACATTTATGCCACCTTTGATTTAGGGATAACACAAAATATTTTACTTCAAATCCACAAGAATAAATTTTTCAAATGTGAAAATAATGTAAAATATTTATAATCGACATGCCTCTATGCTTAAGACGCAACCTGTTTAATTAATGCATCGCACCAGTTTTAACTTACAAAATGAAACTTAAATCCGAACGCAAAAGCAGCATCAACTTAAGGAAACTAAGAGAAAGATTGAGTGATCCATCTGAAACATAGCTCGCATGGCCATAAAATAATGCGTAGATAAGAACACTAACACAGATAACATATATAATAATAGAATAATGAAAGTTCTGAAGTGTACATGAACAAGATACCTTGTTAGATGAAAAGACTTTAAATGAAAAAATACATCCAAGGAAAAACCTTTCCCTAAATTAGGATGAAATGAGATTTCCGGCTGCTAAACGTTTCTAGAAATCACTTTCGTTGGTACTGGATCTATTTGCCTTAAATACTTTTCAAAAGTCTTTAGTCATCTTGAATTCATAGTCTCGTTGTCTTAAGGAATAAAGAATATTCATATATGGTTATGAGGTATAAAGAAAAACTGTGGTTTGTTTAAAATACATATATGTAGATGATCCATTGGTTTATACTTGGTTCCTAGGAATGAAACTTAGGTTTTGTTGATCGGGTACTAAATATCCAATGGTTTAAGTATCTACTTTTTTGCTGAAGTTTTTCTCCCTATATGGATATCAGGAGAATAAACGAATAAGAATCTTTTCATTTAAAAATATTTTCTTTCTTCTCCAAGGGTAAGAAATTTCAAAGAGCAACTCCACAATGTTCTTAGTTGAATTAAGTTTGACAAAGATGTATGAAGATGAAAAAAAACTGATCAAGAATTTTCTTATTATTTGTGGATGTATTTTCAAATTTTTGAGCGAAATAACCAGAATTCAGATAACCAAATGATAAACTGTAATAACTTTTAAAAGAATTGTTATAATAGCCCAATCTTCGACTTTAGGTTGGGCTATTGTATACAGTCAATAGCTTAAAGTGGATGAAAAGTTTCCCCAGGTGTGCCTGAATCATTGTGAAGCTAGCAATTTATTGCTATAATAGCCGAATACATCACTTGGTACAGTGCAGTTTTCCTTATTATGTACTAGAAGATAAAGTAAGTTCAAAGAATGACTGTATCAAATGAAATGCTAACACTAGGATAAAACTTGGGTCTCCAGTGCATGGTTGGATTCCAAGGTTTTGCTTTTTAGTTTTAAGTGAATAATAAAATTCATTCTTTTCTTTAAGAATCAGGTCCGTTTTGCTCAGTTATGAATTTACTTTATACGTTTTACCAAAGCAATCTTCTTTTTTATTTACAAATACGATATAGGTATACGCCTAGGAATAATAAAATAGATAAAAATATGTAATGTAATGCCTAAAATGTAATGCAGTCTTAATACGAAAAAGTCTCAACAATACGTGTGTAGCAAACATCCCAAACTAGTTATCTCAAGGGGTTCACAACTTTTGTTGCTGGGTGCCCTAATAAATAATGAGAGAGAGTAGAATTTAGACGAACCAACTTAAGAACGTATGGTATGCAAGCAATTTAAAATTAGGAATTTAAATCAGAAAATATCAAAAAACAGTACTATATTACGGTTTCAATGTAATATTTCCTTAAACCTACATTTATAAAGTATTTTTTAAAATTTTAATGTGCCCCTAGCTCGCATTCAAATAAATATTCCTACGGCTTTTTTTTAATAAATCATTTAAGCAATTAACTAGTCATTAAATATATATTAGCATAGATCCTTCTATCTCTTTGTAATTGGGAGGAAATTTAGGAAATTAGAAGGTTAGAAAATTGTTTGTCTATGAGCACCTGCCCGCGATTTTACAGATTCAGGTCGCAAAACTCCGGCGTATCTCAGAGAGATGTTATTAATTTTTACATTCTTTATTCTATCGGAAATCGAGGCTTGAAATAGCGTAATAAATTGCATTAGAGTCTTATTTCCAAAACTATTATAAGTTTAATCAAACACCTATAATGGCATATCCTATGTATTGAACGGTGAGACGACAGTTCCGCATAGGAAAATTCAGCGCCGACAATTAAGTGCACGACAACAACAATTCACCGCAAAGATATAAAATTAAGGATAATGGGAGCTATATGTATAACTTTACATCTATTTATTGAATAATATTTTTGTTTCTTGTAGCGCTGAACAGTTCTTTGTAGAGAAGTGTATTTAGGATGAATAGCTGTTACTTTGTCTGCCAAATCAATTTTACTTTCCTGAATTCGGCGAATTTCAGCATCGTTTGATGAACCAGCTTTTTGTCTAAGTTGAAGTGCATCGCCATGATTATTTTCCTTAGTAAGGGTTCTATCCAAACAATAAAAAAATTTATTTAACAAGATTTGCCTTTTCCCTTTCCCTGAGAAAATAAAGTCCATGAGGATATATTTAGTCACACTATTTCTTTATACGGCAATGTCTAAACTGAAAGCTAAACTCATTTTTACCTTCAATTGAATTTAGTCTGAAATGTACAACCAACGAAATTTTAAACTTTATATGTTCTTGTTGTTGCGCGGAATTGTCTTGCGCTGAATTTTCGGCGCTCCGGACCGAACATTATCTAGTCACCAACTAGATTGCTTCAAGTCAGCCTACGCACTTGTTCTACGATACAAACTACAGCATTAAACTTTATTTAGTTCAGAAAAAGAACCTATATTGGGTAAGCATTTGACATCGGGGCAAAAATAAACTTTTTTGAAATGCTAATAAAAATATAAAAATAAGGCCGTATTCTAATAGCAAAAGAACCGCGAATTTGGTAGAAAACCATCAATCCGTATCTTCCTTACAAGCACCCACGACAAGTTTGAAGCAGAGAGTACTTCTCAAGATATGCGCAAGCGAAATATCTGGAGGCCGCAAATCTAGTGCAAATGATGAAAACTACATGTTTGGGTTGCGATTATTTACTAGATCACAACAGTAATCAGGCTATGCGCTTGTGAGATTGCCATCTGCAAACAAATCAGTATATCACAAGATTTTAGAGTCATCAAAATGAAAAAGATACATCCCAAATCGACACTTATATGTGGATAAGTATGTTACTTTTGGTACATTAACATGCCTATCCACATAAAAGTATAGATTTACTTTTTTAATTAGTTTGACGATAACTTACTTCATTGGACCACACGGTTTTGTTTTCAAACTACATCTTCGGCTTCCATTAAATAAAACATTCTGTGATCAGCGTCATTTTATTTCTTCGGCGTGCAACAGCTTTGGGAGGTACCTTTTTTATTGTGACTACTTTAAAATCTGGTGAAAGCCTGATTTGCTGATATCAATCTCACGGGCACATTTGTTGTTGATGTTTATCATCCTGGAATCTGAATGGTAATAGGAAATCACCTGGCACGCATATCTCGACATGCTGCCTACATAAATTATTCCCGCAGTTCGGACGCTGTTAAGAAACAACGATTATTACTTTCAACAAGATACAGTTCACTTTCGTTAGCATTCTGATCTCAAAAGGTACATCGATGAAATGTTGACTAACCTTTGTATAGGACGAAAAGCAAGCATTTAGTATCCGACGAGTTGAGTAGATTTGATGGCACTAGTTTATTCTATGTACTTCATGGAACAATACCTAGAACACTCGAACTCCTGAAACATAAAATTAGCGAAAAGTGAGGGACCCTCACAACATCCGTATTAGCTAAGACCTACAAATTGGTAGGTCGACGCATTCATAAGTGCATGTATGCCCCTAGAAATCATTTTGAGTAAGTGATATAGTTGATTATATTTTATTTACAAACAACTCGATATAACATTTAATACCTTGAATCATTAATTTACCTTTCATTGGTAATTACAATAAAAATATATTCTTTATCAAATAATAAAATAAATAATATCTTTTATTGGGGCAGTTTTTCTATCACATATGTAGGTGCCTTTATTAAAAAAAATTGTATTCATCTAAATAAAGCGATAAACGAAGAACATTTCGTCAAGAACCCTTTACAAATGAAGTCACTAGTGACCGGTAAAAACAAATTGATTTCCTATCCATTTTTTTCTCTCTTTCTCCTGGAATGTCTCTCTCTCATGTAAGGAATTACAAATTGGATATGAGAATCCAAAACAATTATAAAAAACGACATAGTATGGAATCAAAACAAAATATTTATCTTAAAAAATATCGCTAGCTGCTATAGGTAGATGTAGAATTTGGTCTGATTATTTTCTTCCTAGACAATAAATACACCAACCTAAAGTAGCTATGTTATGAAATCATGATGCAGATTTCGTTACTAAATGTAAATATTTACAACTTTTTTAATTATAATTAATGCTATGGTCCTCGAATTACTCAAAAGTAATTAAGTGAGCCAAATTGTGAAAAAGTAATTGTAGCAGATTGTGACTTAGTAGCTCAAATAAATACAATTGTAAGTGGTTCAGAAGAAGTGAGCTCATGTCACTTCAAATCTCGAGCCAGAAATAAAACCGCTTTAAAAATATGGTTCTATTAAATGATTAGATATTAAAAGATTAGTTTTTCTTTCTAAACATATTTTAGCTTATTGAGGGCTATGATATAGCAATGGTAAATTTATTAAAATATAACGGTTATAAACGAATAAATGTATGTAACAATACAATGTAATGATTTGCTATATTTTTAGTGTTTTTTTTTAATTTGTTTCATCATATTATTTAGTTGCAAATATAAATACTGTTTTTTTTTAGTTTTTTGTCTCAAAAATGCTTGTTATATTTATAAAAAAATAAATGAAAAAATATTTAATAATATAATGTAGGGGTTTGTTAGGTATTATAGTTTTGTTTGTTGCATCATTTTATTTAAATACAAAAAGGAAACCCCTTTTATGTTTTATTAAGAATTTTTCAAAGTTATAAGTTCTTAACTCAGTTAAAAGTTGAAAACATTTCGTAAAAACAACCACGCAATTTAGTTGAACATGAACTTCCGCATCAAAAGCCGTGATGTGTATGATTTATTAAGTTAATAACCTGCAGATGTCCTGAAATTGGACTCAAGAATTTGCCAACAACCGATGTAAAGGACATGTACCGAAAATTTGCAGTCTAAGTCTTTATGTAATTATTAAAATTGGCTTACACTAGCGCCTTAGATACTATCAGGAACAATTATCTCTCCTAATTGTTTTTAAATTTGTACACATGAGTTTTATCAGTTCGCTTCCTAATTCTTTGAGGTGGATCGAATATATTTTATCTTTAAACTGTGCTAAGTAAATTTTCATTTTATTAATATAAACACATTTTGTCTTCGGCCAAATTTCTAACGTTTTATATTTTGCGTAAGTTAGTTATTTGTTTGTTCGAAAGTAAAAGCATTCTCAAAATGTTCATTTAATGTCTTCACTACGTGGTTCGGCCGATCACAAAAATTCCCTTCCCATCTTGAAGATTAGTGATGCACTCTCTAATTAACTTACGACTATTTACATACGAGGGTCGGTCAATAAGTTTTGCGAATCGGTAGGGCAAAACAGAGGAAGGGGGATGACTGTTTGTGGGGGTGTTATCACAAGTTATGAACAGTCAGGACCTGCAGCCGCACGCTCCTACCTCGTCTATTTAAGAAGTAGTAGCTAGGCGTAGATCGTCAGTCACAAATTTTTCAAAAATGGAGAAGGTTGAGCACCGCGCAGTGATAAAACTTTTAACTAAGGAAGGCAAGAATGCAAAAGAGATCCATGAACGCATGGTTGCAGTGTATACCGACACCACCCCTTCCTATGCAACCATTGTTCGCTGGAATAGGGAGTTCCGCCACAGTCGTGAGTCCCTTAAGATGACCGCCATCCAGGACGCCCGTCAGACGTGACCAACGGGGAACAATGTGGCCCGTGTGGAGAGGAGGATTCTCGAAAATCGACAGGTGAAGGTCGAAGAAATCGAGCGAGAACTTGGAATATCACATGGAAGTGTTATCAACACCATCCACGACAATTTGGCCATGACCAAGGTCTCTGCCCGTTGGGTCCCTAGAAACCTCACGCTCCATGATCGACTTCAACGTCATCAAAGTCCACAAGGCCAGAGTTGCACAAGCTGCCCTGCGTGAGTGCGGATTCGAGGAGCTCAACCATCCCCCCTACAGCCCAGAGCTGGCCTCTAGCGACTACTTTTTATTCCGCTAGCTCAAGGCTGCACTGCGTGGACGCCGGTTTGGGGACGATGAAGATGTCCAGCTCGCCGTCCAAGAGTGGATTGAACAGTAGTCGGGAGATTTCTGGTTGTCGGGAATTCGAAGCCTCAGGGACAAATGGCGCAAGTGCATTGAAGTCGAGGGTAGTTATATTGAAAAATAATGAAACACTTTTCCTCATATCTCGTTTCATTATATCCGAATTGAAAACCTTATTGACCGCCCCTCGTAGCAATAAATCATTTCTCTTTGTATGTACCCGATTCTGACACCAATATGCCGAATTCAAAGAATTATATTTTTAAGCATTACTGGCAGAGCTGGCCCCAAATGACATTTCAGTAGAGCCTATTTGCTTTCTTTGATTCTCCTCTGGCTTGGATTAATTTGTTGAAGACTTATAAAGTCTTCAATGTACAAAAGAGAGTGGATTTTTTTCTCTATTAAAAACAAATATTATTTTAGCTCTATTAAGTAAATAATGAAAATATTTTAGTAACAGTTAAAAGAGCAAATATTTTTCAGTAACAACTGCTACTGAGAGTTAAATCTCTCCTAATTCATTAAATTTATTCCATTCATTTTAGTGATGTGAAAATTATAATTATGTCTGAATCGGATAATAGTGAATTTCTAATTATCATAAAGTTTGTGAACGCAAAGAGAATTAAATGGACCTAGGGTTCGGTGACTTTAATGAAAACGCCAATATATAACTTGCCAGGGAATGGAAATTTAGGCTTCGATTGGGCGAGAATGTCCACAAAAGTCACTTAACTATGAATCAAGGATGAGGTTACAATGGATTTCATTGGGACAAAAGTCCTCGTTTGTCAAGCATTACAACAAAGAGTGCAGAAACTTTAAATAAACTATGGCTTGACTTGTCTGAACTTATCTGTGTAGCTTCCCATAAACCGGTTTTACTCTTCCCAAGTTTGGGAGAGACTGGTATGTCCCATATTTTGAGAAGAGTTATGTTCTCGGGCAAGTTTTCTTCGGGTGAGGCGCACAGAAGGGTCTTTAATCTCTCTCTCTTGCTTTCCTTCTCCAAGTAGGAGCAGCAATCTACGCCCAAATGTTTCTTTGATACTATTATAAGGCCTATGTATGTACATGGATGCACGTCGTTGGTTGGGGTGGCGTCTTGACTAGGCGACGATTATGGAGTTAAGGAATTTGATTCTTAAATCTATTGTTTTTTATTTTTTACATTCCTCTATTCATTTTTTAATCTCATTATTTACCTAAGGCACCTAGTTTGATCTATTTGAATCTCTATATTTATTGCACGATATTTCGTGATTTATATTGGAAAAAGAATGCTGAAAATCATTCTGTATTTCATGTGATTTTTTAACTTTTAAAATTTGATTCTAATTCCCCCAAAATAGCGGAAGAAAAATAGATTATAATTTAAAGATATAAAGTTCAGAATGGTGCCAATATAGAGGATCTATGGTAGATTGAAAGAATGTTTGTAGTTGCTGGTACGCTAGTAAATGTCGAGAAAAGGTTGTATTTAAGAACTGATGCGCATATTAGGGTGAAAGAGAGCCAAAGTAAATGGTTACATAAATAAAGAGATATAGAACGAATCTATTTGAGGCCGACGTAAGTTTTAAATATCCTTACGGATGGACTGCGGAGAGGGGTACTTATTGTACAGAAAGACAGGGATGTGATGTTGATTAGGAATAAAGACTGATGGATGATGTTTAACTTGTATAATCTAATGACCTAAGGATAGTGGCCAAGTGTGAAGGGTTTCTACATATTGATTGTAGCGTTTGAATAATAATATATGAAAATGTTTGAATGCAGATTCAAAAATGAGTAAGGTGATGGCATTTGAGTTAGAATGGGGTGTGATGTGATATTAGAGGGAGAGGGTGCCATATAACAAAATGCATTCTTTTAAGTATTTATATTCTATCTTTAATTATAGTTCTAAAGATAAATTAAGCTAGCCTGACGAGATTGAGAATATTAATGCTTTGAGTTTGTAATATACAAAAAAGACCCATGAGTATGAGTTTTTCTCTACTAACATCAGTAAGTGAGATTAATGTAAATGGACAACGGTTGAAAGATTTAGATATGTGAATGTTAACAAGATTTAATGCTCAGCAAAAATATGAAGAAGTCTATAACCGAAAATATCTTAATAGCTTTTGGACCTTAAAAGAGTGATTGGGTTCTGAAGAGAATTTACGAGGTTCAACTCCAAAATTATAGGAATTTGAATAGTGCAAGAAAAACTGGATAAATTACGGCCTGCGAACCCAAGGTGAAGTGAGTAGCTCTATTGTAACTCAGTGAACTACTGCTTATGTGTGTATTGGGCGTGTTTTTGTAATACTTTTTGAGGTAGATCTCCGGCTTTACACAGCTTATCTCATAGAGAACTGAGCCTACATCAAGTTTTGACTCAAGACCAACAGGACAGATGTAGAAACTCACTGGTTACTTCAGAAACATTAAAAACGAGCAACTTCGGTCGAAGAAGGGAGCGCGTTCAATATGCACGTCGAATAAAGCAAATAATTAACCTTTTATCATGAATTTGAGCGTAAAACGTTCGTAGGAGAGCATTTAATCGTTTTATTAATTTGTGTTAACGCACCATCCAACACTTTCTTTGTTAATATATAGTTCTTTACTTGAAAAACACAGCACTAATTACCTGCCTAATCTTTCTCCCTTAACAGGCTTCTCCGTCGCACCTTTATCCTCCTTCCAAAACTGAAGTTTCTGTTGAAGAAGCATCACGTTGACAAAGTTTATAACATCAATAAAGTATTGTTCCAAAATGATGAGGAATTCTATAGATGCATTGGATCATGAATAAAACTCTGGGAGTTCTGTATACAGTCATAGCCAAAAGTTTTAAAACTAATATAGTTTTCCTATAAGGAAATTAATAGAACTAATCAAACGTTGCATTTTGTTTCAATATGTTTATCTCATAGGTTGAAGGTGAAATATATACAAATCTCAAGCCTAAGCCAATTTTATTAATTAATACAGGATATTGATGAGCCCACTTAATATTTAAAATAATATCCCTTGTTAGTCAGGACTGCTTCAATTCGTTTTGGCATGCTGCAGAGCAAATTTGTGATAGTATCTGGACTAATGTTGCTCCAGTTTTGGTCACTAGCACCCGCAACTGCTCAAAATTGGATGGTTACCGCCAGTTTGATTATAGCTCAGCAATCTTCTATTGGATATAAATGTGGCCAAGTTCTCAAAACTTTGATTTTATTTTCAGCCAAGAATTTTTTTATTGCTTTTGCTTTGTGATAAGATATGCTATAATGCTGAAAAATACAGCGATCTTCCCAAAGTGGTCCTGAACTTTAGGAAAAAGATGCTGATGGAGCAAATTTTTGTTACATTTTAAGTTCATGGCACTATTCTTCGACAAAATTATTAGAGCTCTAGTTCTTTTATATCATAAGCAGCATAGGGCATCAAGAGATCTTATCCATAAAAAAATTCGAAGAGTAGGATGGAAAGATTCATCACTGCAGAGGTCCCTCTCCCGAGTGAGAGAGGAGGGTGAAGATTAGCCCCAGTCAATCCTTCATCAACTCCCTCTGTCTCCACCAAGGGTCCAAGTGGACCTAGATGGGTAAAGGTGGTTGGGATCCAATTTAGATAGAGAGGAACTGGAGCGGGAGTAAATACAATTGAAGTGAGAAAAGAAGTAAGAGAGTGGAAGTTGATCTTTTTTTAGACCTTTTTCCTATAGCGGAAAAATTTCATAGAAAGGAACAACTACATTGTGTGGACATACTGATTTTATCATAAATTCCGAACCACGCATCCCTTTATCGCTATGATCCTTCTATCTCCTTTAGTTCTTTTATTTCACTTTTGCAGCTTCATACGCATGTGAACCGCATAATCTCTGTTACCTTTTATTGTTTCTCTTTCCGTCGTGTGCTTAATGTGCCCTTCATGCCGTTATGTGTTTTTAAGCTCTGAGCTTGTTTTTTGTTTATATAGTATGTTGATATGTATGTTTTATCTGTTTGTTTTCTTATCTTATTTCCACTTTGATTTTTGTTTTCCTTTTGCACTTATTCACTTCTAGTATTTCATTTGGATTTTGTTTATTACTTTTCAATATACATTTTTTTAGTATTACAGTTATTTACACTCTTGTTCACTTGTTGAATTTAGCTCTACTTTGGATTGGTTGATTTTTCTTTTCACTTTAGTTCCTTTTATTATTGTTTCACTAATCGGTTGTTCATTTGTTGGTAGTTATATTTAATTCGGTTGGCTTTTTGGGTATCTTTCCGGTATTTTGTTTGATTGAATTAATTGGTTCTGCTTCCGCCTCCCATGGTCAAGTAGCTGGTGATACTGCGTAAGTTGAACCTTTAACGCATGCAGATGGAGATCTTTATGCAGAATCCGATGTAAGTCCCAAACTCGGAGTGGCACTGCCTCGCACAACAGCTATTTGTTCCTCTGTCTGACAAGAACGATTCCGCCTAGGCAATTTGGCTGTTGCAAATTAACCAGTTGTTTCAAACTTAGTCATTAGTCTGCGACTTGTGGATTCGTTGGGGCTTCATTTCTCCCAAAAATAGTACGAAGTGTTTGAACTGTTTGCGTTGCACTTTCTCTGTTTTGGTAAAATGTCTTCAAATTGCGAACCCGCTGCTCAGACGTAAACTGTTCCATGGCGCACATGACACAAGTATTCTCAAAAACAAACAAAGCACTATTAATCTGAGTAAACTGAAATAGCAAGTATGATAAAAGCATGCCTTTAAACTTCAAAACACAAAAATGTCGCCCAATTCTAATTCGGTGCCCTTTATGGAACACCCTTTACCACGTGACATCGTGGTGTCTCTGCCTCTTCTGAGTTAAAAGTCGTAAACGTTATAAAGGAAATTTATTCGAGATAATCTTTCAACCTTAGATTTATATTTTTTTCTAAGACTTGTTAAGGAAATTCAATAACGATATTGGCCTGAAGTTGTTCAGATGACGTCGGTTTTCCTCGCTTTGGGATGAAAATAATGTTGCCTAGTTTATAGGCCTCCGATTATGTCTGTTGCCATGGTTAGATTAATTCTGGTTATTCCTGAGGGACCTGGCGCTTTTTGCTTGGGTGTTTGGATTACGCCTTTGATTTCCTTTCCTGTTATATAGGCCCATGTAGCCATAATTTTTTCCTTCTCTTGTTCAACTGTTGGTATTGGAAGTATCTGGCGATGCAATTATATTTGGATAATTACATCTATCCTTGGATTGAATTCTTTATCCTCCTCTGGTGTTCTGGATAACATGGACTTCCAGGGATTGCGAAATAGTTCCTCTGTAGTACTGTCTTCTTGAATGTTTTCACCCCGTTCGATTATAATTCTTAGCTTTTTTTTATGCGTCTACCTTTAAATCTGTTTATTAATCCCCAGTTATTTTCTGGTTTTATTTCTACGTTTATCCTTTCTATTAAGTTATCCCCTTTATGGCCTTCCTGTTCTTCTACCAGATGCCTTAACTCTTCCATTCGTCTTGTTAGCACATCTTATATACCATTCGTTGGTTCAAAGAGCTTTAATTGATCGTATATCCGGCTTAGCTGTAGATCTTTTCTCTTCATTACTTCCGTCCACTAAGGATGAAGAAAAGTACGGAATCTCGTTCTCGGGATGTTTCTTACTTCTGCTTCCTTGATTACTCTTGTTATCTTTAGAACTTTTCGTCAATTTCGTCCAGGTTTACGTCTGTGAGATCGGTGGGTGAAGTTACTGAGTTCATCGTGGTAGCTTTCCCAGTTTGCTCTCATGTAGTCTTTCCGCCCAGGCTCTGGGCGGAATAATAATTCGTATCACGTAAATTTTAGAAACGAATCAAACGAAATAAAAATATATATTAATCTCAAAAGTTTGGGCCATGAGAGTAAATGAAAAAAGTGCAGTGGTAAAGATTTCTGGAACTTTGGGTAAAAAAGGATAAGAGACTGTGTGTTGTTAAATAAAGGTTTAGAAGATCGAAGCGAAGAGGATTAAATTGGATAGAGAGTGGTAAAAATAATATGATAACAGGACTAGAATTAAATTTCACTACATAAAAGATTTGTACCTTGTGTGGATTTGTAATAGAGGGTGTGTGGAGCCTTCTCCCGGAGATAAATAAAATTGACAAGATACCCCAGCACACAACGCACTATGGGTGGAAAACATAAGAACAAAAGTAACTTGATTTTGATAACAAAATGCATTAGCTAAAGGGAATTCAATGTTTGTTATTACTTTGATTTTGAAAGATCAAGCATTTTTCCAACATATTCTATTATCTACTGATGAAATCATGTAATACAATTCTATAAAATTTTGGAACATTATTCTTAATTATTTTGCTCGAATTCTCAGCAGGTGTATATTAAATAATGATGATGTATTTGAGTGAGAGGAGTGTGAAATTACTCTCCTCTTGCTTGAGTTTTGAACTGACCTTTTTTTTTACTTCGCAGAAAAACATATTTACTTTAATCGGTCTATTACAACAGAATGAAAAGATGAGAGGATAAAAACTATTCGGTTTTTTTATGTTTTCCATTTGTCGATGTATATATTGTTGTACCTCTGCGTGCTGTGCGTTAAGCTACATATATAAACGCAATCATTATAATTTGTTACTCACGCCACGTATTTTTACACCATTGTCAAGAATGTATTACCATATTCCTTTTCCACTTAATTGCTTCTGTTCGTTGATTATGGCGCTGTAGAGTACTGCATCACTTCGCTTTTATAATGGTTAGAATGTTGAACCTTGCGTTCATAATACTAAAAACACTGTTTAAAGAACCTCATAATTTAGGCCTATAAAAATGTATGTGTATCTTCCTGAGCTATGAGAAAAGTCTCCGTCAAAGTTGGGAATTTTATACCTGATAAAAAATATTAACTTACTTCATCAGATGATTTCTTAGGGCATAAAGAAAGAAAACTGAATTTCAGATATAAAATCAACCCGAAAATTGGAAGAGAAGAGATGTTAATATTTATTACTCTACTAACAAGAGGAGAAGTACCTCCAATGACCTGCGGCGTTTTGTGATAAGATGATAAATGGTTATTGCATTGATGGTTTCCCATGGTTCAAATCAATTACAAGTGCCTTTGAATGGTTAAATGAGGATTTTGCCACTAGATGCGCCACCTAGCGCCAAATCTGATGGCAGATTTGAAATCTCCAGGGTGAATAACCATATGTCCCATAGTTATATGGGTCATTTCATGGGTCTAAATGGGTACAATTGAACTATACCTCTTTTAAAAAAAACGACGCCTTGGCCTGGCGCTTCGGCGCAGGTAAGAAGGATAATAACCTAAATATGCGGTCAACAACTCTGATAAAAATGACTTCATCAGGAGCTATTGCACTATATTCTTTTAAACTCATTCTGAATAGTGTGATATTCAGCCTAACACAATTGGAGACAAAATGAGGAAATTGTGTATTCAAAGGGAAGTAAACAAATCATCGCCTCAACATCAATTTCGCGTATCTCGTTAGTTTTAGTTTTTCTGTAAACCTGTTTTATCTTAACATTTCCTTTTCATTTTGATCTTCTTTTTATTTTATTTCATTATTTATTAAATTTAAATATTAAAGGCACATAGAATTTTGTGTTATTTTTTAATTGCCTCTTTTGATAGTTTGAAAAACATTCTGATTGAAGTATTATTTTGGAAACATTTCAAAATGATTTCCCACTTCGACGTTGATACTTTAATATTTTTTTATTAACTTTTGGATGACCAATTTAGTTTTCCATTTAACTTGTGTTAGATTAACATTGGAATAGGGTGTGTATCAAATTATAAAGAAAAATACACTAAAATAAATGTTGAAAACAGAAGCGTGACTTTTCTAGTGTTTCCTTAGACGAGAGGCATTATATTGATTACTTATGTTCTTGTTTAGCATTGATGATGACAAGCATTAATTGCCATAAATGTATGAAATCTACCAGATTTGTATTTGTTTGCAGAGTTAACCAATTTTGAACTGATCAACCCTTTTCTCTATCCATAATGACTTTATTCAACTTTGAGGAAATAAAACAACTCTAGCAATTATTAAAATATTAATTTTAGCCGACAGATAACAGAAAGATTGTTAAATTATAGAAACTTGTAATCAAATTAGAAATTTTTCTTAAAAGGTTCTTTCATATTCGCTTTTTATTGTTAACTCTTCTTTTAAGAATTTCTGTATTTTAAAAATAGTCTTAAAACGAATAAAAATTTAATCCACCTTGAATTTATTTATATAATTCATTTCTAAATGTTTGGGAAAATATAAATTTAATTGATGTTATAAGATAACAGCAATAATGTTGCGAAAAAAGCAATATCTTTCTCATTTTCCTCTTCCTGTCTTCTCGTGCATACATCCGATAGAGTCAAATCTGTGCCATTAACGTTAAAAGGAAACGATATATTGATCACTTTATTTCAGCCTGATAAAACTATTTTCCGCCTCACCCAATCTGACTTATAACAAGGTTGTATCCGTTCTCTAACGGTCAGTTGAATAACCAAATCTTTTTCAAAATCTTAACATATGGCAACCGGTACCTTTCAACTTTATTTAACTTATATTTCCGCAATTTTGTAAGAGGCTAAAAAAAAAAGTTAGGACCTTAAACAAGCGGAAAAAAGAAGCGGAGCTCAAATTTTACTGAAAGATAAATTAAGTTGGATCAAATGATGTTGACAAGACGATCAATACATGGAAACAAAGTGATACAAGGAACCTAATGTCTTCTCGAATTCATGGGACAGATACAAAAAAAATGCATTCACGTTTCACTGGAAATCAAGAAAAGGTGAAGTGAAAGGTATATATATTTAACTATGCGAAGCGCAATTTCAGAATAAAATATTGGTATAAATTATATTATAAATACCGACTCTTCAATGTTTCAGGTTAAACATCTCTTGCTATGTAACCTATTAAGGAATATTCTTAACCTCGTCGTTATTTTGATTTTTCATTTCTGCTGAAATTATTAAAGCCGTTCAAAGAGTAAAAAGAACCATTATCTTGAAAAGTTAAATAGGCAATTTACTAGAATCCGCGTGAATTAGGAGAGAAAGAATAAATAAGGGAGGGTGTGAGATTATTTATTAATAATAATAATGAAACAACAGAAGGATTGATAGCTGTAAGTGGACGCTGATTACGTTTATTCCATATCTAAGTTCCATGTTTAGGCCAGCACTTTCCATACAAACCTCGTTCATACATCGAATATAGACACTGACCTGCACGAACTTACATTGAGAACACCAATTATGATCCTAAAAAATGCTGGTGATGCGTACATATAAACTTGTTCATATATACTATTTTAAGCACTTACACTAGGTTATAGATATAGCTAATCCCTTTGTCAGAATATCTTTAAGGTTTGTAAATGCAACAATATTTCGAGGAAAAAAACTTCAGATGAACCTATATTATATAAATAATAATCTTAATTATTAAAGATTTATATAGTAATTTCCTCGCCCATGACCTTATATTCTCCACGGTATCACTTGGATATAGGGTTAACGTAGATTAAAAGTCCTTTGTACAGTATCCTAATTCCACAACTTAATATGGAGGAGAAAAAAAATAATAATGGAGGAATAAACAAAAGATTTATTTAAAAACATTACTGATTTAAAGTTTTGAGGAATTCAATTTTAGGTAATATGCCGAACATCAGAACTTTCAGAGATGAAGAAAACTTTAACATTGCAAATATGAAAAAATAAAACTGGTGCGATAAACAGTGCCATTTTAAAATGTTGATTCTATTATTTTTAATTAATTTCTTGTTGACTTGGCGGTCTGCTTTTGTTCTTCGTCTTGCTGAAACAACCTAATGATTTTATCTTTAGGAGAAGGTTTGGGCTCATATTATCACGGTTCGTGGTTTTATCCATCATTATTTCAATTGCATGAAATTTTCTCTGCTATGGGAAGAAAAACACACTCTGAGCATTATAATGTTGCTACCATGTTTTTGCAGTAAAGATGGTGCTCTTTAATTTTTACTCTCCTTGCTTCTTTCTACAAACATGATCGTTAAATTAGAAGCTTAATACTAGAGCTTTTTCTTATCAGATGGAAGAACATTATTTAATTATATTGCCTTGGCCAAAATTATGCGGCAGGTATGAAAATGTGAAGAATATGATCGAAACTCATTTATTTTATACTAGACATAATACAAATAAAAATCTTTGCGTATATTCTATCAATATTAAAAATTGAAGAAATAAATAAAATAGTAAGAAATAAAAAGGAAAAAATATAGGTAATGTTGAAACAACAACATTCCAATCAACAAATGAGCGATTAAGGAGACACACATAGTCACAGAAAAGCATCCATTCACAAATATTCTTCCAATAATAATTATAATAATAATAAGGGGTAGATGTAAAAGTAAAGTGGTAGGTTGGAATACGGGGTAACTGTTAGGAGCTGCAGAGGCTCGTCTGCTCTCGTTCCTCATTACTTAGAATATTCTCCTGGGAACCTTGTTTGGCAAGTGCACCCTATCAATCCACTCTCCAGGGGCATGAATATTTTACAACCCAGCCACCACGGAAGTGTGACGGACAGTACAGCTACCCCTGGATATGAGGTTTACTGTTATAAGCGTACATTCCAAAGTCTGCCGACTTTGCCTTATCGTAACGATTTCTCCTCAGTGCGATCTAAAGACACCCATTCTGGTGGATTACATGATCAATCCAAGGATTCAGGTCGTTCTTGCGTTGAACGGAGGGTTTTAAATAGTTTTCATTAATCTGGATGATTTCACGTATCGGTATCCAAGAACTGCTTAATTTTTCTGTATCGATTTGTCTGTGGGCTCTCCGAATACATATAATAATTAATTAATGGTGTGAATAGATCGATGATCTTCATGGTGGTTACTGCTTTCCAATCCAAATATAATTAAGTGGGCCGCTGGTGCCTGAAGTGATACTTTCGTAGTGCTTGGAGCGAACTCAGTGGCCAGAATTTCAAAAAATTACTGATCTTTCTGTCCGGAGGGATAGGTTTAGGTAACTATATCGTTGTTAGACTAACTAACATTTATACATATAACGTCCGCACGTTTTGCACACTGTCCCCTTCAATAGTGGTGAGATGCCCCTTAGCGAAAAACGACAGGTCTAAGGGCGCTACAAAAGCCGCCTAAACAATTTCATCGAGCTAGAGATGTTCTGGCTTATTTTAAAGGACACTCACTGCTCTTCTTGGCACGAATAATTCATTACTCAACAGAACAAACCCACTAGCAGAAGGTTTGAAGATAATCGAATAGAATTGGGGGCCAGCTCTCTCGTAAGACACCCTGTGGCAGTAGAGTGTGTCAAATTTTGTAGTGTCAAATTCCAAAAATGATGGGTGCTAAAACCTCAAACCCGACTTATGAATTCTAAAGATATTCTTATTTTAATATAATATAATTCTAGGGGGTAATTAGCTACTCCAAGGTTGTGAATTCTTTGACTGCTCAGTGAAATAAATGAAAATTATTATATTAAAATTTACATTAAATTCACTGCTTTTTTCTTATCTCATAGGTTAAAATATATTCAGCATTTTACTGAAGATTACTTAGCCGTTAATACTACCATCATAAGCAATGGAAATTAACCTACAATACCTTTTCAAATTACAAGAAAGGGGAATTTCGCACATGTAAACAACTTAATTGGAAATGGTAGAGTGTTGTTGCCCTCTGAGACCCAACTCTTTGTGACGTTCTAAAATATGAATTATTGCTCAGAGAACAAATTAGTCAGGATGTAGGAAACTAACTGGCAGCCAGTCTTGCAAAGAACATTTGCCCTAAAGTGCTTAAAATGCAGGAACGTGTGAGCAGTTCTTTTGTAGCCCACGTTGTAAATTCACAAGTCACAATCTTAGACAGGATCTAAGACAACTGAGAGCATGCCTCAAAAATATCTTTAAGAGAGAACAGCTACATATCAGAGAATTTCATTGTAAAAATGACAAGCTTTGTGATATCCCAAATTGCAAGTAGAAAAATTTTGTTTGTTGCGAATTTGGCTGCCCTGGTTGCAAAAACTAATTTCACATTAATTAAATAAAGGTCAGAGACAAAAGTTTGTTCTCCTGAACAATATCAGATTGGCTTGGTTGATCAACCTGAGCAAAAGAGACAAGTTAAAAAACAGAAGCAGCATGAAGGCGAAAGAAGAAGAGTAGCAGAATATATGCAGACAAGTAAGCAGGTCAATGTTTCAATGCAATTAAGTGAAATAATTTGCTCTGCTGATGAAGATGAAGGAAAAATAGCTGATGCGCATGATAGATATGATGGAAGTTATGGTGACATAAAAAGTAACAAACACATCTTAAACTTCCATTAAAACGCAACAATACGAAATATTACAAATATTATTGCTACTATACCTTCTATACGTAACATTATATATGGTTTTGGCCTGCATGCCACAGCTGCCATCCCCATTTTCTACTTCATGGATGCTGGCTTGATCACTTAAGAGGAAATGAGACTTAAAGTTGATCACAATATAGTCAAGAGGGCCAAAGAAAAAGTAATGAGATCCCTAGTTATGGATTTTGAAAAACTATGAAAGAAGGGTGAAATTGACTACATCTCTTATGACGGCCGTCAAGATATAACTAAGGTTATGCTTAAAGTAAACAATTCAGATCGTTTGTAGATCTCCAGCATTATCAAAGAAAAGCATGTTTTTGTGTGTAATCAGCCAGGTGAAAGATATGTCTAGGACTTCACTCCTGAGGAAGGCTCAAATATTAAAAAAATCTGCAGAAGTTATTTCTGGTAATCGTGTAGATTTTATGAAGAAGAAAGGCAAGGATAAACGCCTGCAAGCAATTGGAGGTGAATCTACAAATATTATCACTGGCTGGAAGGATAAAGCCATACTTGGGGTAGAGGTCAAGCATGGCTGTAAACTCATCTTATGGTTTGTGCCCTACACACTAAAGAGTTACACGTGCGACACAGATCTGGCTCTTCTGGAAATCAGCCCAGTGAGCCATTTTAGGTTGTTAAGAAGAGCAAGCAGGCTTTGTAACGTATGGGTTTCAAAACATCGCCTTAAAGGCAGAACCTTCAACAACCTAAGACTGATGGTGGAATACAATGTTGATGTGTATTAGACATGTTGGTTAAACATCAAAGTAAATCATTCTTAGGCAGAAGGACCGCGCTACCTCTATATCATCTGCGTTAACTTAAGCTGAAAAATAAGACTATAGTAAATGCTGCTTTGCCAAACATCAAAAGCTCAGCAAGGTATTCATTCAGCGAAGTGATAATCCAGATAACCTTCTGCTCAAATGACAGTGAAGAGAGAAGAGTTTCTATCCAAAGAAATTGACTTGAAGGGTGGGGATGATCACACACTTGGAGACCATTAATCCCAGTGCTCCTTCCCTGTTAGAGTTGAAAGACTGGTTGGACTGGAGATTCTAAACTTCTTTGACATGTAAACTGACTACAGACGATTTTAAAGAAGTTCATGTCTATGCAGGTTCCACAGTGGCTTTGTAATGCTAAGTCAACTGAGAGGTGTTTGAAACAAGAGACAGTGTCAACAGACAGGGTGTATACACCTCAGAAAAGTGAGAGGCATATCAGATGCCAAGAAGCAAGTCGGCGGCTGATGTTCAAGTACGAATCAAAGCAAGACTTGATGAAACTTGTTTAATTATTTTCTTTACTGTGATCACTCTTTAATGTTGTATGGTTTCAAGGATAGAAATAGCTGCCATTTTGAGAAGCTAATAATTAATAAAGGTTGTTAGATTTTTTAAACCTATATTTTCCAAGCTAGATTTTGAGCAATTACAACAATAATAGTAAATTAAAATTTTATAATTGCTAGAATATGTTTTGTGATTAATAGGATATGTTTTATGCTGAACACTAAATGTCTATAGCATTACAATTTTCAGAAGCTAAAATTAATAAATATTGTTTTCTGAAAGCAATTTATGGTAGGGAGGTGGCAAACTTAGATTTAACAAGCTAAATTGGAACAATCCCTCAAAAAATACCAGATTTGAATTCCTCACCTCCAAACAATTATTTTAAGGACCCATCAGTTAAGGAAGTGGCAAATATTAATTTTCACCAAATCATGATATGCTGAGTTGCGTTTCGCTTTCGCTAAATAGGCAGATATCGTTCCTGGACCAGATTATAGATTGTATACCATGCTTCGACACCGAGGTGTGACTTTCTTCTAGATAATTTTCAACAGGAACTGTACTTAGTGAATTCCCCAAGATTCCTGGCAAATAGCTACTCTGATGGCATTTCGTAACTCGGAGAGAAATCACTATACCTCATGACGATTGGTATCATGCACACTCTACACATCATTGGTGGGGGTAGAGAGGGTTCTACTATTCAACAGGGCAGCAAGAAAGCGTCCCGCAGAGAGGTTTCGGTGGTACCACCTCGGTGATGTCGCAAAATATTCTAGCTATCCTCTACGTAGACGAGCCCTCGATCTCTTTTAGTTCAGTCCAGATGCCTGTTTTGAAACGTCGACTCTAAAATGCATTGTACCTCTTCTCTCATCTATGTTCAGTGCCCCAAGTAACTCATATAAATCATCACAACCTCAAGCACATCAGTGAGGAAAGTGACTTAGAGGAGGTAAAGTAGCCTCTACCTTGAAAACATTGGAAACATTAATGGTTCAACTCCTTCTCTCTCAACTCAGAAGGTAAACAGATCATATATGACACTTCCAATCTCGGGGTGCCCTCGGGTGAAAGAGGCAAGACCCAAACTGCCAATCAATCAAACAGTGAACTGAGTGAAGCCTCAGTGATGTCGGGTCCCCTCTTCGATAGGCTACCCTTGCGCTTTAGAGAATCCAATATTCAAAAACTCTCCTGTTTTCCGTTCTACTTATGGGAGCGAGTTGTCCAAAGAAAACTGGTTCTATTACATGACACTTACTTCCTACTGATTTATGAATTTCTTCACCAACCTTGTCATGTGGCAAGGTGCATTATCCTACATAAAATTGGTTTTACTTTCCCCTGCAAGCAAATAAGTGAGCCAGTACCTTACGCCAAAATTATGGCCCCACACCATAACGCCTTTCTACACCAAACTTAACGCTGTTCTTCGCACAGTTCACAGATATTATTTCGCCATGTTTTCGACAAACAAACTTCCTGTCATCTGAACCAAAATAAGTGAAGTTCGAGCTATTGCTGAAGTATACTTTGGACTAATTGTCTTCTGTCCATATGAAGTGCTTAGTAGAAAAGTATAATCTAGCTTTCTTGTTCTTACGGCTGATCAATGGCTTGACTGCAGGTGTGCAAGATTTTAAAGCTCTTTTCGTCAGGTTGCGTCATATTGGACTCCTGGAGACACTAATGCGCATAATTTCATTTACCTTTTGAGAAATTCTGGCTCGAGTCTTGTATCGGTCCTTTTTTGAAATAAGAATGATGGCTTGGTCATCACTCTTTGAGGTTTTCTATGCGTACCAGTAAAAGTTCGACTGATTCATAAGCCTGTAGTATCGGTATATTTTAATATTATTATGCACGACACTTTTGGGGCGTTTAAGCCTCTTAGCTATTTCTCTGATCAAGAGAATATCATGCAGACGTAGCTTAACAATTAGCTCCTGGATATAAGCAGGTGTAGTGTGTGGCGTAAGCATGCTTGTTGCACAGAACTTGACAAGCTAATGACTGAAATTGCATTAAAATGTATTAAGTTTTCTTTTTTATTTGATTTAAATATTATTTTTTTATTAGTGCTTCTGTTGTTGGCCAAATTTTGTGTTTTCTTTGAAATGTGACTGGATTGTTTCATTATTTTTGTGCTGTTCTCATCTTGTCTGCTATACCAAATTATCTGTTTGAGATAGAACAGCGGTTAATATTTTTCTTGTTAGGACTAGATATTTTAATTTTCTAGTTTTGTAGTAGATATTAAGTTTAATTTTTATTTTCGCATTTACTAACTACTACAGAAATATAAAAATAAAAGATCTAGTTCTAACAAGAAAGCTATTGCCCCGGTTATATCTGAAACGAAACATTTGGTATAGCAATTCATCTGCCCTAATAATGAATATAAGGCCATTGAAACATCCTACATTTGTTTCGCCACAAATAGCCTGCAGATCAGATGCAAAAAGCACCACAATAATAGAATAATCCGGTCATATCTTGAATAAACATACCAAATTCGTTCAACAACAGAACACTAATGAAAATAAACTACATTTAAATCAAATAAAAAAGACAACTTAATGGTCTTTAAAGAATTAAGTGTAAGAGAACAAAGACCACTCATTTATATTAAAAACGATAAATTCAAAAGAAAGCTAAAAATATTTTGTTACTTAAAATATTTTAAATTTCATAAATCATTTCAGAAAAACGTAACATTAAACACCGACGCGAAAAATATCAAGTTACCACTTCAAAACTTGCAAATAGTTTATATAACTTCACTGAAACATTGTTATATATATATATATATATATATATATATATATATATATATATATATATGTATATATATATATATATATATACCTACACGGAAAACTATAGCATAAAATAGTCTCTTAAATACTAAAATGATTTAGTTCTGTGTTTAAAGGCAAATGGATTCCTTACAAAATAATTTTTCTACCTTTTGGGATTGTTTGAATGAAATGAACAAAGAAATTATTAAATAAAGGTATAATTTGATTATTACCCCTTTAATAAAGCAATGTAATACGTAACTTGGGTCACTCGGACCTGCGATAGCGAACAGTTCTCCTAGTCATACAATAAAACATTGTCATTTTGTGAGAGACATATAAATTTATCTCCTCCTACAGTCTACCCTTTCAGTACAAACATCTTTACAGATACTTTCTTTTAGAGATACCGTCCTCAGTTTTTGTTACAAATCGATGTGTTTAAAATAAACTACAACTTGTCAACACTATTTTACGAACAGTATTTTAATAAATTCGTTTCTGAAATACACTCGTTGGTTTTCACTTAATAAATGAACGTAGAATTAGCCCCTGTTATGGGGTAAAATGAGATCATGTGTTATCATTCATTCGTTTTCACTACTAAATTAACAGAAATAGAATTATTGGATTTTAGTTTCACAAATAATTTGGAACTTTAACCCCCCAAAAAAGAATTCACTAACATATTGTACAACCATATTAAGTCTCTATAGGTATATAAGTTTCTCTGCTGAAATAAGATACTAAATGCAAAATACATATATACCTAATAACCACCCAAGGTAATCTAGAGATTCTTTGTTATCAAATTTTAATAATATTTATTCTTCAGGAATTAACGAAAGTGGCAAAATAGGCTAATCTGTTGTTATCTATTAAAATAGTTTTGTAACTATTACCTAAATTTATGTTGGCTAAGGACATGACGAAATTGTAGTGGTAGGAAAAACGCGTGTGAATTTATCTCAATTACCCAAGGTGAAGTCGTTCATTTTTTATCTCTCACTATCCTTATAGTGAAGAGAACGATAAAGAGGATTCGTGTGATAATAAACAACATTTGACTAGAATTTTTCAGTAGAATTTCTTCATTCAAATACAACACTTCAAAAGCTAAATTTCGCTCCAGAGAAATATGCTCAAACTTTTCCTGGTTTGGTAAGGATTGTTAATATCTTACTAGGATCTTTTTACAGTTTTTATGAACACTGTGTGTAATCATTTACATTTAAACAAATGTGTATATATTTTGTGAATAAATGCAGATGTAATAAGAAATATTAAATATTTTTATATCTCTTTTCTAAGTTGTTTATGGAAATGAGCTTTTTCTCAACGCTTTACTCTATAGGGTAAATGGAAATATATCCACACTTCCACACTTAGGATTCAAATTTATAAAAGGATAAAATATATTGAGTAATCATTTGCTAACCAGATTACTTGTGGTAAAAGAATATAAGATATCTAGTTAACAAACTTGCATATTGCATTTAATAATTCAAATAATTTTAGGTTATGATTTTAAAAAAACAACATTTAAAACTATTTTTCTTATAAGGTATCAGCCTCAGCTGCCATGTCGAGCATAGTGTACCGTCCACTCCATAACAGACGTTAATGAACCTCCGGT
The DNA here is from genome assembly GCA_963969495.1 of Ceratothoa steindachneri. Lineage (NCBI taxonomy): Eukaryota > Metazoa > Arthropoda > Malacostraca > Isopoda > Cymothoidae > Ceratothoa > Ceratothoa steindachneri. The sequence goes on from OZ018326.1 coordinate 159,663,689, forward strand.
TATTTATCTTACAAACACTTTGACTTCTTTTATTTTAACTGCTTTTTGTACAAATCTATTCCTACAAAGTTTTTGCGGGAGAGTCTTTCAGAGACTTTCGTTTTAAATTAAAAAAAATTCAGATTAAGATTGTACTGTGATTTAGTATTCTGATTAGTGACGTCATTTAGTCACTTTCCTTACCGTTCTTGTTGAGTTCCCGATAATTTATGTGATAAATTATGAAAACTGTACATAAACTATTTCCTAGCTTAGCGGGAATGGCGTTTCTTAAATAAAACTCGTGAAGAAAGCCGGGATAAATAGCTTCCTTAAGAGAACCCCTTAATTTTTTTTTATAGTAGGAGAGAAAGATTCATATGCTGCGTATGCATCGCCTCCTTACTTTCCGACTGGGAGATGGGGAATGGAGGTGTCCCCGGTCAACCTTTCATTGTCCTCCCTCGCCTTTCACACACAAAAGACTCGAGTGGACCCAGTTTCGGAAGGATCAGCGTAAGCCGATGAAAATGGAAAAAAGTAGGAGGATGAGTAAAAGCTTTGAAAAGAGAGAACAGAGTAAGTGGATAGAATTTTTTCTATGTTGACCTTCTTAGATTGTTGACGAAGACATCTCGGCCGATGATCTGATCTAAGATATTTTCATCCTCATTGCCATAAGTACATATTAATCGTTTCTAGTACAATGTCATCGTAGATTTTTTTTATTGAGTGTTCTCTATTCATTCTACAAGAAATTTTGATTACAACGTTGATGTCTCGCAGATTAACTGGTCAAAAGCAGATACCATAATGCAAATAAATGATTTTATTAGCAGAAATATCTTTGAAACTTTCCTAATCTCCAGCACAAAGGGGAGAAATATAAATATTAGGCCCAGTTTGTTTTCCTTAAGATCCACTTCTATTTTATTTGCTTAACTCAGACGTATCAGAGGTCATAAAAAATCTGACCTTATAGGGAAAACATTGCTTTGTATAAACACCCTCTCTATTTTATAAGCAATTGTGAGTTTGAAAATGTTAATATCTTTTTCCCTACGTGGTATAACCAAATATTTATACTTATTCACGTGTTACATATCGTGATTTTTACCAATATATATATATATATATATATATATATATATATATATATATATATATATAGGTTATTTTATTGTTTACTCCAGTTACCTTTAATTTTTTATATTCGAGTCAGTCGTTGAAGATGGTCCTAGTGAAGGTCCGAAATGTCCTACATATCAAATTCTCAAGGAACAAATCAAATACAAGTATTATATTACATATATATATTTTAATAAAGCAGAGAGATTATTAAAATACCGGATAGAATTTCAGGTTAATGAATGTTAATAATGCTAACAGGACTGAAAGTTAAAAATAAAATTGGGTCCAAGGAATAATGGTAACAATGGAGATCATTTGATGCAGACGATTAGGAAAGTAGTTTTAATCACCATGATTTGATAAGGAACGCTCTGCTTTGAGGTGCTGCATGTACACGATCCTGGACAACCATGTATATATATATATATATATATATATATATATATGGACGTTCATTGCCATGAATGGTTTCCACTGTTACTAAGGTACTATGGAGATGAATATTTTACACCACTAAAATCTAAGTTAAATAAATATAACCTGGACTACTTATTTGTGAAAAATGGCGTTACTTCTCACACTATTATATAAATATAAGTTTCTAATTTGTTATTACTTTATTTAGATTCAACTAGAAAAGTGAACTTCATGCAGTTCAAGGTTAAACTAGCTAATTTGCCTTTGCTGCCCTAAGAAATGAAGGTCTTTTCACATTGAAGCCTAATTTTCACGCAAAACAATTACGGGGCTCAATCACTTCCCTTTTTAAAGCAATTTCAAAGTTTAGAGCAAGATTATGTGACGCTAATAATCCCAATGAACACCTATTTAACCTTTCATTCACAATTAATTTAAATAAATTACCACTTGAAAAATTTTCTATTCTAGATTTTTCATACCCATATTAGAAATAAAATGAATGCTATAAATTTATTTGTGTATTCAAAGAGATTATATTAAATTTCATTTCTATTTTGACTCCCTTATATATTTGCTTTGCGAGATACAAGCTGCAAATTTCTCTCCGTTCTTTACGGGGACACCCTGTATTAATTTGCCTCCATAAAATTGTCTAATAATTATATGGAATTATTTGCCATAAATTCAATATTGAGCGCTCAGTAAATGTAGCTAATAATAGAACAAGAGGGTTTAAGTGATTTATAATTTGATATCAATATTAGAGCAGGTTAATATTATACATATATATGATCTGAAGCTTAAAAAATGCATATATTACTTAAGTCTCCTAGTTTAGTTAACATATATTTAAGACACATAAGCATGCAATGCATATGCGAATAATAAGAAGATCCTAATATTATTTGGGGAATATTCCATCTACATTTAATTATGGCAAGTGTAAAAGAATGTTTTTTTTATTGACCGAGTAGTCCATAAATATTTTAGTTTAGGGTATGTTGTTCAATTATATGTCTACATGCATCGGTTCAATCGATGAATATTAAAATCTTCTATAAGTCATATTTTGTGTAGACAAAGTAAAGAGTATTCACATCGCTGATTGTTCAAAACATATTTCAATCGCTGTTAAATTGATTTTTACATTACTCAAGCTAAATCATTTATTATTTTATTAACTAATTTTGTAATATAGTTAAATCTGCCTTTAGCCTCACTATGCAAATATTCCAGTTTACTGAACCTCATAGCGAGACAAAAACAAATTTCAGGCGAATTGGGTGATTATCCTGCAGGTATGAGAAGATTGTGGTCTATATTTTAAAATTCAGCATTTAAACTTTAGTTTGTTAATAACTAAGCAGCTGAGGATAAATATGTTGTTTTACTATAGCTTCTACTACAAATTGGAGTATAATTAATTATGTGTATCACGGTAGATTAATATTGGTTTTAATAGTCAAATTAATTTATTCTTCGATGATAAAAGTAGGCTAATTTACATCTAGCTTACATTTACCGGTTCTGGTTCTATCTGAGGCTGTTGAATCAAACGTTAGTGATGAGAACTATATTGCTATTGAATCACATACCTAAATTAAAAATAAATTAAAATGATCTATATAAAATATTTAATAAGGTTAAAACGAAAAAATTCAGAGGCCAAATGTGTCTAAATTAGTAAAGGTATATGAATAAAAATTAAATTAACAATCTGATAAGAAACATTCGTTTTTCGATGTCTAATCACATAACCTGCTATGGATTGAAAACAAAACGAGTTCTTAAAAAAAATTAAGCTCATTAATTTTAATTATCTTTGAATTAATGATTTTTAAGATTTGCTGTAACAAACATCTTTTACTAAGTAATTATTAGGAAATTATGTATAAATTTTGGATTAGGTCTCTTAATATCCTTTTGACTTTATCTCAGCTATCACAGTGCCTCGCTTGTAAAGTTGGCACCGCTTAGCTTTTGTATCGGCCATTCTTATCTCTTTCATCAGACTCAATCAAACAATCTATATATTTCATTCACTGTCTGATTCTTGCTCCTCTACTTTCTATTCGGCTTAGAGAACAATTTTTTCCTTGCCCTTTTATGTCAGTGATAAACTTGATGAATTTTATTGTCTTTTGATTATTAATCGTAATACCCAATCTTAATTACGCCTTTTCTAATCGCTGCTTCATTAGTTCTTAAAAAAATATATCTGCAAACTCTATTTTCTCAATCATATGTGTCTTTTTCACTGTTCAATCTTCATATCACCAGAATAAATTAAATTATACAAAGCACTTAAGCATTCTTACCATAATCTTTACCAATGGCTATCAACGCTATCACTATTCTTCTTGTTATTTATTTTGTGGAATCTAAGCACATTTTCGGTTATAAGACTTCTCAAAGATTGAAAACCCTTAACCTATTTTACTCAGCCCCTCTATTTGTATTACATCTTTAGATGTTATTTCCTTGCGCATGTTTATTTTTGTTCATTGAGCAGCTACTGTAGATTTCTTTCTTTGTCTGTAGAAAGTAACCTAACATCTACATATCTTGGGTTTTTTACATTCCTTCTTACTATCTTTATAGCTTAGATATACAAAAGATTTTCATGTATTTGTGTTGAGAGAGCGAAAATAAAACTGTCGAAAGGACACATTCTTGCAACTCCCTTCTTTATTTCTCCTAAGTCTAACTTCTATTCCCTTATTTTTACCTATATATTCTATTCTTAATATAAGTTTACGATTATTTTTAGGTCATTTTACTGAACTCCTATCTCTTTTACCATGTCAATTATTTCTACAATTCGAATGAATTTTTTAAATCAACCAAAATAACTAAAGATACATCAGCAAATAGGTTGCTTTGTCCAATATCATTCTTGGTATGAATCTTACATTTACTGTGACTTTATTTTTTCTGAAGCCAGTGTTTTTGTCGCATGATGTAATGGTAATCTGGTTTCCTATTCTATTTTGTATTACTCTTACTACCCTCTTTCCAATTTGGCTCATGATGCGTAAATACAAACCCAACCAAAGGTTTTTGGAGACCTGGAATTTTTTATTTTTTGGATATGTCTATGAATATGTTGGTGTAGGTTTACATGTGTCCAATACATCTAGAAGCAAAATAAATGTACAAGATTCTTTAAACTTTTTGTAAATATCTAAATTAGCGATGCTATTCAAATGTTTGAAATTCTGGTATCAGTATACGGTATGTGACAGTCAAATCTTTTTCAATAACACCATATTTGTGATTAATATGATACTCCATGTCTATAGAATGTGATAAGGATATGAGAATGATAAAACCCATAAGTGTTGTCTAAAAGAAAGAAGTCTGACAAATAAAAGGTTGGTTAGGCGGATCACATCCATGAGATCTTAGGATCACATGAGCCTTCGAGATCCTAAGCAAAACACTATCCAGCTACATCATGAATAGACAGATGGCGGCCAGGTTAATGCATCCGTCAGAACATTCCGTCGCAGATTGCTTACAAAAGGGCTAAAGTGATGTAAAGCTCACAAGAAACCGGTGATCAATTTTCAGCAGAAGCGTGTCGACTGGCTTGGGCCCGTGCTTACCGCAACTGGTCCATGCGTCAGTGGGGACGTGTTTATGGGCATGCGAATCTACTTTCCAGTTGTTGTCGATCTCAGGCACTGTTAGCTTCTGCAGAGGGCCAGTGAAGCATTGGAATCGAGAAGAGTGTATAGTGTAAAAGGTATAGTGTGTAGAGTGCCGTAATAGTATGGTGCAGTATGTGCCATCGTTTAGAATGGTCGTATGAATTCAGACAAGTCTTAAGCTGTCCTGAGAAATTACATGCTGCTATGAGTCAGAGACATCTCCAGAAATGCCCGAAATGTCATTTCCCGAATAATAATACCCCATGTCACAAGTCTGCTTCCACGATACAGTAGTTCCGAGATATTAATTTCAAGTTGATGGACTGTCCATCTGAGTCACTGGAAGTGGATCTATCAGAAAATGTCTAGCAAGACCTGAAAGAGGCCATCAGACATAAGCAGCCACCATCCAATGAGCAACTGAAGGAGGGCATCACTGAGGAGGAGGCCAGCGTCACATCCCACAGATTTCGCACCCTCTAGCGAAATCACTACGAAGGGTCACTCGACACACTACTGAGCTTCCTGTTTCTGTTAGGTGTTGCTGAAATTTACTCAGAACTTTATTTGCCTATATTTTGTTGATGTTAGGTGATTTGTCACATTTTGTATTATGTTAATTATACTGTACAACAATGAAGAAAAAAAAGGAAATGAGAATAACCTTTCCTAGGATCATTTTTTGCGTAATCACGAATATAACATCCGTCTCTTTCTGTGACCTTCCGGTTTATCGTAAATTAACATCCTACTTACCTTAAATACACCGATGGTTCCGTAGGGATTGAATGCAAACAGAATTGGGCCAAAACTAACAACTCTAAGAGTTATGAACGGATTTTGATTTAATTTTAATGGGGTATTTCTAAGATATTTGTTAACCTAATCTATGAAATTTATGAAATTATGCTCAATATCTTTTCATTTATATGAGTCCAAATCCGTAGTAACCCTTACGTAACGCTTGATAACTTACAATATATGCTTCCGATTTTTACTTATTTATTAAATATTTGTTGCTGCTACTATTTATGTAATTTTCACATACTACAGTGTTTTCTATTTACAGAATACAGAGCTAAAATGCCTAGAAAATGAAAAAATTCGCCAGACAGTTTCGGTTATATATGTGGATCAGTTACATTAAGACAATACAAGAGACAGTTAAATAAACATGTGAATAAATTTTATGAGCAGTAAATACTATGTTGTACTTTCACTATCTCACTATTTCTGCAAGTGATCACAGCCAGTAATATCCATTTAAAGTCTGATTTTATTTTATCTCACTGCAGGTTAAAATAGAAAAGGCAAGAAATTTATCATATATCTAGATCTTCAGGCTGCTATTTTCCCAGTTTGACATTCAAGTGCTATTCCTGTACCACAGCCACCCTCTAAACTACGAAGTTAGACACGAGCACCCGTGATGATTTCAGAATAGCAAGATACACCCTAATTTGTAATACAGATTTAGTCTGACAAGAAACCACACCTCATCACCCAACCGGAGCTCAATGATCTAGTTCGTGATCTAACACTTACTAAGAAAGAGGCAGAACTTCTGGCCTCACGTCTGCAACAATTGAAACTGTTGGATGAACATGCTCGAATTATAGTACTTAGGAAGCGTTCTGCAGATCTACAGCAATTCTTCACTTTAGTAAACAACCTGACTTATTGTAATAGTATCAGAGGCCTATTAAATGCCATTGAGCCTACCTATAAACAAAATGAGTGGAGTTTATTCCTAGATGCATCCTTTTACAGCATAAAAGCGGTTCTTTTGCACATTCGGAACACCATGCTTTTAGTTCTAGTTATATCGACCACATGTGTTACAAGGAGCATGAGGGGCTAATTTGTGCGGACTTGAATCTAGTAGCCTTACTTAATGGGCTAGAAACTGGATACACCAAGTTTAAGTGCTTGCTTTGTAACTGGGACTGTAGGGCCAGATCAGAACATTACACTAGCTGACAAATTTTAACTTTGTCACTGCTACCTGAGTAAATATTATTGTAACTAACTAATTTTGGTGCTCTGATTCCAGATATGTGTTCGGATTTCTCCTAGCACGTAAGGTATCTAGGTTATGCAACTAGGCTATATGGCTAACTTTGTCACCTTGGATCAATTAAAAATGTAATTATTACGAATTTAAGAAGAATGAGATGTTTCTGGGCAAAGGTTTGGAATCGGAGCACCCTATTTGGCATTATTTAATTCTTTTTGCCGACCCAGACAAGATATGTATTATATATATAAGAATTAGTACTCACCTAACTATAAATCTCTTCAAAAATGTTTGAGACTATTGCTCTTGAGCTTGTATGTCAATATAGGATCCTCGCGTTGTAAGAACCAGCAGTAGTCACCCATCATGTTTTCGTTGAAGCGGCCTTGATACCTGCTTTCCATCATTGCGATATCTCCGTGGAACTTTCTCCCATGTTCGTCACTAATATCACCCATATTAGATGGAAAGAAATCTAGATGCGAATGCAAGAAATGCCTCTTAAGAGACATCCGACACCCCATTCGTTGATATGCCTTTAGCATGTTGTCCACTAATTTTTCATAGTTTTCAGCCCTATGATTACCAAGGAAGTATTGCACTACATATACAACTGAATTCCATGCTACCAACTCAAATGGATTTAGTTTATTCCTCAACTCCCTTTCACGTATCAATTCTCTGATCTCCGGCCCTACAAAAATTCCTGCCTTAAGTTTAGCATCGGTTTTCTTTGCACCAAATTTCTCTTTGAGATACTGGAATCCATCAGAATCATGGGCCATTGCTATAACAAAATTCGTGATAAGGGCAAGTTTGATATTAAGTGGTGGAAGGTAGATCTTCTGTTGATGTACCAAAGGCATGGGGTGACATTGTATCGGCCAACTATGTGATCTTCTATTTCGGGCCACTCTTTGACAATATAATGATTCCTGTCGTCACAGATGTTCCATAGGCATAAAAAGCACATATTCTTTGTATATCCTAGCTGCAGTCCAAGAAGTAACCAAATTACCTTTAGATCAACACAGATATTACACTTATTATGCGAGTAATGAACACCGTCCAAAATAAATTTCATTGAGTCATATGTCTCTATCATTCCAACAATAAGTGCAACAGGAATTGAAGGTTTTTTATTACCATTGTGTAGCAACACAGCTTTGAGGCTAGCAGTGCTTGCATCGATGAATAGTCTCCATTCATCAGGTAAATGCTCGTTTTCTAGCTGATTCATAAGGCCATTAACATCAGTACAGAAACAAGCACCATCTTCTTTATAGAAGGCAGCTCAGGCCTCATGGCGTTTAAAGAAAGTAGATATTTTTGAACCGTTCTCCTAGAAGATTCCATTGCTGTAGTCTGGAGCCCAACAGTTCTGCGTTCTCCTTTGACAATGATAAATACATCACCAAATCATTCAATCTTGCTTGATTTATCAACTGGATCTTCTTTTCCTTAGAATCATCCTCATACATTTCATCGTCATTGTTATCCTCCTCTTCAGGCGATGAATCATCTTCTTTAACTGCACTAGCTAATGGAAGAACTGGGATTGGCATCTGCATATTATTGGGGACTGGTTTTATAGCTGACTAACAATCTAGATATAAATTTTTTGACGTGTTCTTATTTGAGGAATCCCGCAATATTTTTCATACAAAAGTAGCGATCAAAAACATGATTTGTTTGCTCACGCCACATCATTGGTACAACAAAAGGCATACCTGTCCGTTTGCCATTTAACCACCGTGTGAGCCCCGTATAACACAGTACAAAATTTGTGAGGTGCCCATGGCTTGTCTTGGTCACCACCTTTTCAACCAAAATAATAATTTTATGCAGTTTTCACTCTTTTATCTAAGTTTTACTCTGGCTGCTTGGAGTATATCTTCCACAGATATAACAAAAGTTGTCTGGGCTATTTATACATCCTCGCTGATTTATGTTTTCAAATTAGTTTGTATATATCCTGTTATATACTTTTGTACAATCTTATTTTATTTAAAAATTAATTGAAAGATAAATCTGAAATAAAATGCAAGTAATCACTGTATGTAAATACCCTTTCAACACAATACTATAATGGCTAAATTTGACAACGTAATAATGCAGGAGTGTAATGCAGGAACCAAACACACACATCACATTCTTTCACTACGGGTATCCGAAGCAACACTGCCCATATGTGTAACTCCAGAGTATATCTTTACCTCAGGAACCTTACTTGATAAAACAATTCTGACTACAGATTCAGAATCAGCATATTCGATTTACCCAAGTAGCAAAATCCTTGTTGACTAGTGTTATGTACGCCTGGATGCCGTAATATAACTCATGAGCAATTTGTTAAGAAGGAGAAAATCATTTTGCCACCACCGCATATAAAACTAGGACAATTTACCAAAGCACTGCAACATAACAGGCCATATTTCCAGTACCTCAAATCAATCTTCCTTAAAATAAGTGATGCCAAGATTAACGAATGCACATTCGTAGGCTCTTAGCATCGTTAACTCATAGTTGAAGAGTACTTCAAGACAACACTAGATGAAACTGAGTTAGCGGCCTGGCATAATTTAAAAGATGTATGCAAAGGATTTCAGGAAAAGCACCGAGGGGCCCAGCGAGAGAGTATAGTGAAGAGCCTAATCAAGTGCTATCTAAATCTTGGATGCAAGATGTCACTGAAGATACACTTTCTTGATTATCATCTGTCTTTCTTCCCAAATAATGCAAGAGATGTTAGTGATGAACATGGAGAGAGGCTACATCAAAATATAGCATCAATGAAAGACAGGTATAAGGGAAAATGGAGCCCTGCTATGTTGGCTGATTCTGCTGGGAACTAAAGCGTGACACACCTGAGACGTCTCACAAACGAAGAAGTAAATCATAAAATGTAAGTTAATACATTATATAATTCTAAAAAACGCTTATTCATTATAATTTCAGGAATTAATTACAATGGACACATTTAGTCTGAATTTGGCAGCAAAATACATTTATGATATTGTATAAATCGGTATCAATTGCATAATTATTAATTCGGCGTTTTACAAGACAATGTTACGTACTGCGAAATTTCCTTTAGCAAATTAGAATTCAACACGCTTCACACGCTTCAACATACTCAACTGCATAATAAACTGCACATGAGATCTATGTTTTTCTTTTAAAACTGAAATTTGTTGTACAGTAATTTTTTTTATTGTTGGCAGAAAATATAACTTATGGCAATTTAGTCCTCCTTATTCCATTGCCCTATACATATCGATATGCTAAATAACTTTACGACCGTACATATATCTAATTTCCTAAAATGTTTAAGATGGCTAAAATCTTTAGACTGTGCGGAATAGTTGTGTGTTTTCTGAATTCTACTGTTCCTTCTTTCGTTAGGTATATTTCTAAAAGTTGATTTATTGATACTTTTGTGGATGTATCTTGTGTCGGAGATTTTAATCGTCATTTCGGTAATTAATGTCAATTAATTTCTCTCCCGGGTAATAATAATACTTACTGTTATGTATGCTTTTCCTCTCTCCTTTTCACTGAATTTTCTTATGGCTAATTTTAGTTCAACTATAAATATTGGAGGCGCAATGAAACACTAGTCTTTCACTTCTTTCATCATCATACAGCTCCTCAAAATATTCTTTTCAGCTCCCTTGTACATCCGTATGACCCAGCAATAGGTTAACTTTTTTATCCAAAATTGAATTGCTACTTGTTAGTCTTATACCCCTTGATACTATTAGTATTTTATCCCTCCTCGCCCAAAATTCATCTTTTAAAGCTGCTCCAAGTCTCCGACTATTTTATTTTCTTTTTTACTATTTTCTTTGCATTTTTGTTTCTTTTTCTTAATAAATTTTATGTATAACTCCTCATAGCTTTCAACTTATTTTATACTCATCTACACTAGTGTATCCTTTTAGGCCTCCGAGGAATCTATTTCACTTCGATTTTTATGTACCTTTTTAGAATTGGTAATCTATTGGTATACTTAAGGAATTTGTTTCTCACATCTACTCCGTAGACCTACCCTATATCTCTAATTCTTAATTTCTACCTATAAATTATCTACCACTAGGACATGATCACATCTTGGTCCATAATCTGCTCTGGACTATGTCAAGCAAATTTGTATTGCATCTCTGAATCTCTTGTTTTCGTTATGTAATCAATTTTATTGTTTGATATTCCATTTGCACGCTTACACGTCCTTAGCAATTTTGTGTTTTGTTTTAAGAATGAACTTTCAAGACTCTTTCTTCTGCAGATCACCAATCGATCAATTTGATGATTTTTTCGTTTCTCAAACCAATTAACACCCCTTCTTCATTTCACTAAAACTTTCTTTTCCTAAACTTTCATTTAAATTACCTATAATAATTTAAAATTAATCTATTTTGCATTTGTTTGCCCTATTATCAGTAAATCGTACAATAATTAATTTAACTTCTCTTATTGGTATTTACATATCAGGTTTTCTCCCAAATTCCTCCTATTTAAAAGCAGTAAAATAAGCCTTTCTCTCAAAATGATGAAATTTGCTTATTCCTTTAATGCTCCAGTAAAAGTATTTTTATTACAAAACACAACTACCTGATTTACAGTTAGCACACCTTGATGATGGTGAGCGATAAGCATACCAGGTGTAAAAATATTTCATTCCTGAAGTTGAGTTAGAGAGCTTGGGTACGGCATTTTTTTAAGGCTAAGTGCCCTGTGAAAAACATGGCCACCAGAATGTACTTGAAAAGAAGGTCGTGAATTAAATGTTAGTTTTAAGAAACGTGAGTGAAATAAGTTCAACAATATTGCGAAATAATATATTATATAGAATTTTATCACAACCATATTCGCATTTAATGTTTTTTGTTTCCTAACTCTTTCTACCACTAATATTCATTTAAGTGTAGATATATTTAGGAGCCTTGAAATCCAATTGGCAGAACCATTTGGTCCATGACGCAAAAGTTCTTCTACTTGAATATGTCATATTGAGTCGTAAGTCTACGTGAGAATAAGCTAGTTAACACAGTTGAATAAAATAACAAAAATTGGCAAATAGTCTAATATAGGAATTATACCTATAGATCAGACAAATTATATAAGAAAATTTTGACATCCCTAGTTTTGGTAACTATATCACAAATTAACCCATTTGCATCCTTTAATTAACGCAGAAAACAACCCTTTGGTGTAAAATAAAGATTAGGGGAGTTATTAGAGGGGTATCACAAACAATGCCCCTCCATCTTTATTTCAAGGATAGGTTGAAGATTTATACACTTCTAACGTTGACATTGTTCCGAATAAACACTTCTTCTCTTTTTCAAATAAAAGATTTGTGTTTATTAGTGAGGGAATAGAGAAGCGATTCAACGTGTGACAAATTAATCCTCTAATTCTTTATCGGCTCGTGTCATTTCCATTTTAGGAATCTAGTCATGTATCTTTCATACAATTTTATTTCAGCAAATCAGACACTGCTTTACTAAATGATCATTTAAATATTACTAATGCAAATCCATGAACATTTTTCCGTCTTATTAAACAATGCCACAATCAATCAAACTAATATTTATGAATAGTAGTAGTTAGTTAAATACTCCAAATTTTAGATGAATTTTCATCTTTAAATCCAAACAAAAGAAATAAATGACATAAAAATCAATATATGATAGGATTTTTAAATTTCCTTTTTTGATGATGATTTTGAAGTACGTTGGGGCATAGTCGCCCTTAAAGATATGACATAGAAGAATAAATTAATACTAAAGGTAGAATTTTTATGTGTTTGTTTCTTCTTTCTGAAAGAATTAAGTTGCCCAAAGGTGGAAGATACATATACTATAATGCATCCATTATCATCGTAATCCTGCAAACGCATATTGCAGCTTGTATAAAAATCAAGTGATAATGAAGGAAAAGTTCAATATTTAATCGAGCTCACCATATTGATGGATAGTTATTGTAAAATAACTTTCTTTAAAAGCTCTTAAATGATGAAAACAATTACCAGAATAGAGTAGTTAACTAATCCCATTATCATATAGATTATGGTTGCGCATTAGAGCAAATGACATTTAAAAACACAACTCTTTTTAATCATTGGATTTCAGTAAAGCATAATTTGTCAAAGCAATATTTTTCTCTTTTCTGAAAGTCAATCGGTGGCACTTAAACCACAATGCTAGATTTATCTTTCGTTTCTACGTGAAATCATTTTCACTAACCACTACAGTCTATTTTCCTGATGATTACTTGTATCACATATTTTATTCAGGTAGCAGGTAAATGGATATCAAATAGACCGATTGAAGTATATTACCACTTAAGAAAATTAATATTGGGGTCAAATGAAATTTGTAAAGTTGGAAGTCCTAAACGAAATTCTGCGTTGTTCTACTTGATATAGGAAGAGTTCTTTAATTCTCATTTATTCCATTCATAGCTCGGAGTTTAGCGAGTGTGGTATTTGTCATTTTAAAATTATTACAATACACAGTTTGTTTATTTTTTCTCTTCTTTCCTTGACTCATAGGCGATGATTTTCCTGCAATATAAATATGCATATTTTAAAATACTAGGTCCTTAGATTAAAACAAGAAGTTGTTTATAACTCCTGATATTTAAAATTGGATGAATTACAGTAAAAAGAAATACCTACGAGTCAGATAATATATATATATATATATATATATATATATATATATATATATATATATATATGTGTGTGTGTGTGTGTATGTGTGTGTACAACGTGTTTGGGCTAAATTTGACGATATTTAATGTCTTAATTTTTTAGGAAGATGTTGATATATCGGTGAGCAGTCAACAGTCGTGGCCAGAATAAAGAGAATAGATTTAGTTCCGAAAGAATTAGCTAAAATGGAGGACTGAAAGTCATCTAAATAATGGAAAAGAGTTAACTGTATCATGATGATTCCAAATACTAAAATCATGACTGCTGCTCAATGCTCTGTTAACGCTGTAAGAGTTGTAAGACGTAACATGGGCAGCTACAACGGATACTGCGGAGCCGTAGCCAGCAGTCGTTTTACCTGAGTCCGCATGTCAAAACCCATCAAACTACTGGAATCCAAGCTGAGGGAAGACCCGAGCATGGAAGTCCGGGGTTAGGGAGAGAGGCAGATGTTGAAGGCATCACCATGAAACTGGCCCTTAATGAAGACATTCCTTATTATATGTACAAGAGTCGCTACTGACATATTCTGAAGCCAAGGACAAGAAAAACTGCTAGACAAAGTCGAAGAAGCTACTGAATAGATTGAAGCATCGTGTTTAGTAGGGAACGATCTCTTTTCCACAGCCAATTTTGCCACAAACAGAACAAAAAGTGGCTTGCCTACAATTCATACGACGTGCCAGGCTTCATAGAGACAAAGCTCTCCCAATCTCTCAGGATCTTTTAATGTGTCTCCAGTCAGTGTTAAGTCATGGTCACCCATATCTTTAAGCAGGGTCATAGTCTTAATTGAGCCGATTGTGCGGAGCTGCTGGAGACTGTGATCAAACCTTGGTGAGAGAGGGTTGCTGCTGGAAGGCCATATTCCTGGAAAGAGTCAAAAGTGGTTGTCGGAAAAATTTCTACTACCAGCGACTTTTTATCGCCTCCAAATTCCAGGATTAAGGGGTGCGGTTATGGAAGATACCGACCGCTGTGCCAGCAAATCAAGAACAAGTCTTTAACCAAGATCAAGGAGGAATTCGAACATCTTCTAAAGATACAGTGTAGAACGCATGTGATAAGTTGTGTAGCAGTAATGAGGCCGTGGTGAAAGATTATTTACCAGCCATAATGTAGTTGATAATTTTAAATTTTTTTACATATATTTATTTTGTGCTGAGATTTTTCGGGGTTTATCTCTTATGTAAACCGTCAAATTTAGCCCGAACAAACACTCTGTCTCTGTCTGTCTGTTTACCTTTTTCTCTGTCTGTCTCTTTCTTTATATATATAATATATATATATATATATATATATATATATATATATATATATATATATATATATATATATATATATATATATATATATATAATCCTAATCAATTCAATATACGAGAGCAAAAGAAAAAATTAAGAGGGCTATAAATTCTATGCAAATCGAAGGATAATTATCGATAATTGTTTTATGTAAAAATATTGTTCAGATTGAACACAAAAATGAGAATTAAGAATAGACTAACTAAATAATAGCTCTACTAAAACAGTAAAAATTATTACAAAGTATCGCTATAAAACCAGAATAAATATGTGAAACCAGGCAATTGTGAGGACAATTAGAGTTTAGAAAACAAAAAATTATAAATATTGCAGAATTACATTGCACATAAACATACTTCAGATCACTTGGAACTAGCTTAACCATTATTCTTGCCTAGCGCACCCGGTCAATGCAATGCAGAAAGTGTTTCCCGGGTGTATTTGTTTATCGAAAGATTCCAGGTAAAACTACGTTTTTATCGTCTTCTAAAAAATTACAGGCCATATATTGCCGTACAAATATAAATAGCTACCATAAGTAACTTTTAAAATGCAAAATACTCGTATATTAGCAGTCTATTTGTAGTTACAATGGACTTAAAAGGAAGATCGAAGTGCAGGTTTAATTTTGTTATTTCTCTCATTAAATCTTCGCTGAAATATCACTACTCATTTGTTTATGTACTTGCGAAAGTAAACAAAGTATGATCATCCTCATTTTTCAGGTTTATCTCCAAAAGCTTCTGAGATCAACCTGATGGAAGAGTATACAGGCTTGGCGGTTCATGTAAGACCGTATCTCAATATGTACAAGTATGACTAGCCATCTATTGTTTTATTATTAATACCTAGGATACTGGATCCACTGAAGGACAGTATTTGAGGGTAAAAATTGAGAATTATCTAAAATTTGAAGAAACATATGGGAAGTAGTAACAACCCTAAGCAAAATCGTTACGAGAATAATAATATATATATGTATATATATATAAATGTGTGTGTGTTTACTAATATTTCTTGTATTAGCTTAAATTTATAGTTATTGTGTATTCAGATCATTATAATTATGTAATATGACTGAAAATAAAGATCTTACAGAAGCAATGCTGAAATCGTAAATGTTTAAGATATGAGTCCACACCTCTCTAGAACGATATCAGGAGACCAATAGTTGTGTATTAAGGAAGAGAAGTAGCATAAATTGTCTTACAAAACTATTAGACGACATTTATCATTGATTGGGCTTCACTACAGAATTAAGGAAAAACATCTTCTGAACATGCTAGGGTGTTTATTTAATCAATACATTTAAAAGTATCAGCTAGGACAGTTAGAATGAAACTTACAGATAAGGGGCTAAAGGATAAAACGAAAAAGAAGCCATTGATACTAATCTAAGGTCAACAGAAATAACTGTCTTCAGTTGGAGAAAGATCGCAAAATTTGCACACATGACCATTTGTTTAAAGTTATCTGGTCCAATGGAAGTAATTATCAAGTATGTAAGAAAGACTATGTATTTTTGTTTAATATATAGTTATGTAATTTAATTTAAAAATATCTTTGCAAAAGATTATTTAAAAATTTAAATTTTAAAATATTTTTGCAGATTTTGAGCACTTTTCGAATTTAACTCTGCTTGTGTGGTACCAAAACGTAGCAATAGAGGTGGTTCTACTTTTCTTTATCATGCCCAAGGAGGGATTTGTTGTAGGGTAGAATTAAATTCCTCTACTTATACTACCATGTTTTCATAAGTTTTAGAGCTATCTATCCAAAACCATAACGCAGAGCTATATTTCAGCAGGGTAAACATCAAATGGTTTGGGAGAAATAGGGATCACCTCTATAGAGTAGGCAGCATAGCCAGACCTATCTCCAGTAAAAACATTGAGCTGAGTGCTAGGAAAGCAATGATAAGACAAGTGCAAATGAAGGAAAACTGTCTTAAAAATACAAGCTAAGTGGTAGAAGAAAGCATCAGAAATTTTTACAAATTTGGGCAAATCAATGCAAGGAATGATTATGGCTGTAATTAAAGGGGGTCCAATTAAGAGTAAAATAAATAAATATATAACAAATCCTGAATTCAGTGACACCATAAATGTCTAATTGAATTTTAGAAATCCATTCAAAGGGTGTTTTGAACCTTTGGCCAACGGTATATATATATATATATATATATATATATATATATATATATATATATATATATATATATATATATATATAATGTCAGTTAAGCTACAAAATACGCAGTATTTGCAGGTAGAGGTGATTTCTCACTGCTATAGCAACTACATACGAGGGGTGCTCAATAAGTTTTGCGAATCGGTAGTGCAAATGAGAGGAAGGTGGATGGCTGTTTGTAAGGGGATGTTAGGACAAGTTATGACAAGTCAGGACCTGCAGCCTCACGCTCCTGCTTCGTCTATTTAAGAAGCAGTAGCTCATCGCAGATCGTGTGCCACATATTTTTCAACAATGGAGAAGGTTTAGCATCGCGCAGTGATCAAATTTTTGACCAAGAAAGGCAAGAATGAAAAAGAGATCCATGAACGCATGGTTGCAGTATACACCGACACCGCCCCTTCCTATGCAACCATTGCTCGCTGGAATAGGGAGTTCTGCCATGGTAATGAGTCCCTTGAATATGACCCCCGTCCAAGACGCCCGTTAGACGTGACCAACGAGGACAATGTGGCTTGTGTGGAGAGGATGATCCTCGAAAATCGACGAGTGAAGGTCGAAGACATCAAGCGAGAATTTTGGAATATCACATGAAAGTGTTATCGACATAATTCACGACAATTTGGCCATGACCAAGGTCTCTGCACGTTGGGTCCCTAGAAACCTCACCAAATCCCACGCTTCATGATCGACTTCAACGTCGTCAAAGTTCGGAAGAGCTGCTGCTCCTGTGAAACCAAGACCTGGCGGGATTCGAGTCACGCATAGTGATAGGTGATGAAACTTGGGTTTATCACTGGGATCCCGAGCCTAAGCTCGAAAGCATGGCCTGAAAGCACAGGGGCTCTCCGACCCCCATCAAGTTCCGGACCCAACCCTAAGCCAGAAATATCATGACCACCATCCTCTGGGATTCTGAAGGAGTGTTGATGGTGGACTATGCGCCTCGTAGAAGAAACACCGCAGGCCAATATTACGCCGAGGAACAGGCTGGGTTGATGAAGTGCATCCGTCAGAAGCAGCGCGGCAAGTTGACAAGCAGTGTCCTGCCTCTCCACGACAATGCCCCTGTCCACAAGGCCAGAGTTACACAAGCTGCCCTGCGCGAGTGCGGATTCTAGGAGCTCGAACATCCCTCCTACAGCCAGTACAGATCTGGCCCCTAGCGACTACATTTTATTCCGCCGTCTCAAGGCTGCACTACGTGGACGCCGGTTTGGGGACGATGAAGATGTCCAGTTCGCCGTTCAGGAGTGGATTGAAGAGCAGTCGGGAGATTTCTGATTGTCGGGAATTCGAAGCATCAGACACAAGTGGCACAAGTGCATTGAAGTCAAGGGTATTTATATTGAAAAATAATAAAACACTTTTCCTAATATCTTGTTTGCTTATATCCGAATTGCAAAACTTATTGACCGCCCCTCGTATATATGTAATTAAAATTTTTTACGTTAAGACCCATAGAAAAAGGTAGATCATAGTTCTTGCCGAATATAATTTTAAGTCATTTTGGTAATCTTACTACATAAAAATTGAGAGTAATTATACAGAAATTTTGTTATTGACTGCCTATGGATTTATATAATAACGAAGAAGATTGATGATTCATTGTGAATTGGCAAGTGAAACGAAGAGAGAGGACCAAAATTAATGTATGGCTATGTGGGTGAATGGAATTTCAAAACTGTTTGGGCATGTGAAAAAAGTAGATAAATGTCCTTGGAAATACTTTCTGGCATAGATAGATACTGGGGTCGTATAAAGTTACCTTGAGAAGAGCCGACCCAAAGCATTTGATATTTGCCAATGCGCAACAACCTCTTGAGAGTGACGCGAGGAAAATTTCTTCTCAACCTCCAGCATTCCTATTGCCGCTGAAGTGCGTAGATAGATGGCGCCGTTCAACAAAGTCGCATTTCAGGTAGTTGACTAAGTTTTGACAATTTCAGGTTAAAACCAAGTAAGAACAACCAAAACTCGTTTTTGTCCAGGATACCCTATTGTGAATATCCATTGGCTCAATATACGAGTATGGAGTTGTCCACAGAACACATGCAAACTGGGCAACCACAGCATTATATGCACACGGAACCATCATGAAGAGGAGAGAGGAAACCTAGGCTGCTTTCATAGCCACTTCTGAATGTCTAAACTCAATGTAATTTCGGCGTTGTTAATTCATTTTTCATTTCACTTCTTATTCTGAAAAAACTTGAGCGAAGTAACAATAAAAGGACCATACCAATTAGGTTTTCTACTATCCTAAAAATATATTTATCAAATATATATATATATATATATATATATATATATATATATATATATATATATATATATATATATATTATACAATGTTTCTGTAACCGTATGTATATAATGTCGACAGCTGCACTCCTACTTATTTCTTTCTCTCTACATTCAATTTATTATTGCTAAAAAATATCTATTATCTCTGAAAATTCTTACATAAGACATTTGGGAGTGGGATTTAGTATCCTCTTCTCGCTCCCTCAATTAATTATACCTTAGCCTTATTGTTAATCTCCTAGTGATCTAGTGGAGAAGGAAAGTCAGTGATTCATGTTTCTCAAGTTATGCACAAGTGGTGTAAATGTAAATAAATATTGCATTAGTGGTGTTAAATAACGCCTGACCTGAATATTGCAAGTATCATACTTGACGTAAGCAGCCTTTAGAGATTTAATTTATTTAGCTTATCTATCACTTATGTGTCAAGGAATTCTTCCCTATCGCTTGTCCTATCAGCTTTCAACTTTTTTCTTCAATTTATAGGTATAAATTTATGCTTCTGCCAGCTTTATTTATTCTCTATTTATTTTTATATTCTCTATGTTTAATAAATAAAATAATTCAGTATTTAACAAATATGTTATCACATGTCACAGGCAAACCATATTTTATAGGTCTTTTATCCAATTTGATAAATAGCTGCATATAATAACAGAAATTAACTGAAAGAGATGGAAATCGAGATTTCTATGATTTATTACAGCCAGGTGATATCTATAGATTTTAAGGTTTATCCAATTTCTGAATTTGTTTCCAGTTGAGAGGATATTTTAAACTATAAATTCCCTCTCTTGAGATAAATACTTTATTCTGAGATATATAGTAAATCTATGGTCATTTTTTTCTTACTAAGAAAGAAGCTATTGCATTCGTTTTTATAATCAATTTACCATAGCTCTGATGCTTATCAGTCTTATTTGTGCAAAATTCGAAACACCTGGTTAATTAAATCTTATTTAACGAGACTAAAATTCAATATCCCTTGTTATAAATAAATCCTATGTTATATAACACCTGCAAACATTTATTAATTTTTCTCAAGTGTTCGGGTAATATTTCCTAATTTGTTCAAACAGTTTAACGCCTGAGATGCGACTTGATTCATTTCAAAGTCATATTCATATACAGTGTGATATCATTACTATCTGTTTTTGGTTGGAATGTCAGGGTAGTATGGCAAATAGGGATCTAAAAGAAAAAAAATCAATACCTGACGCAGAGTGTGGGTATTTTATCTATAGCAATTTTTTCATTAACACCCATCACTTTGGAACCAACGGATAAACCGCTTCATTGCGTCTGCCGTGCTTCCAGAGTCACGCATCTGATCTTGGTTTGCTGTACCACTCTTCCTTCTCCTGGTTTGATGTAGTCCAGAGCTGTAATTCATCGTTTTTTTCTCTTTACTAACTTTTCTTTTATCTCTTTATTACACTATAAACATAATGCTACCGCGTTGTGGCTTTTTGGACTGATAGCCGTTGTGCTTACCAGCTTGTCACCTTTATTTATTTTTCATAATAATAATAAATGAACACAGTTAATACTCTAGATAGCATGTTATATAGCTTCTATACCCTATTTTCTCTAATTTTAAATTTTTAATGATTTAAAGCAGGAAATTTTCATCAAATTTCTATTTATGTTTCTTCCGATGAAGATGTACAGAGGTTCGAAACCTTATATCTTTAAAATTCATTGTATTTGAAATCCTAAAAAAATAAATTTCAACCTTATGCATGTTACTTAAAACTAAGATGCTTTATATTCTACAATTTATTATCAATTGAGAAAATAGATAGTTACTTTTATGTATATAACAATTCCACGAAAGACAGTAAAGTTTTATTGTTCAGTCGCCCTATATGTAAAGGCTTGAATCATCTCTCATTGAGTTAGCCTTTAATGGTGCAGACCTGTGATATCCTATCTTTTCTTTTGTTCCTCTTTTATCTCATTTTTCCTCTCACTAAGAAAACATTTACTCATATTTCTCTATGCAGTGGGATTCGAATGAAACTGACGCCCTGTCGTGAGTTTAGGAGATAAACCAAAACGGACACTACATATTTCCTAAATGCAAGGGTGTGATAGAGAATCTAAATTAAAAAAAAACGACTGAAATAAATAAAAATATAGATAGTGTCAAAATTATGGCTAGGACTGTACAGACTCTATAGGCTGAGTATACATGAGAAAGAAACTAACTGAGGAGACAGAAAATGTAAGGAAGTATATCTCAATAGATTTCTTGTATAATAATTATAAAAAATAATCATCATCGTTAACGATTAGCCACACAAATGGGGTCGGTACTCATCAAAGCCACCCCTTTACGCCAAATCAAGCACAGTATTTCATTAGATAATTTATCTTTTCTTTACGGTATTAGCTGGTGATGGGGCATCTTTCCCAATACCAAACATTCACCCGCTTTAGCGAATCCATCCGGGAGCTTTTTTTCAAGATTCCAGCTATCCCCTTAAGTGCAATTGTTTGGATTTCTCTTGCACTTGGGTTGCCAGGTATACTTGCCAGATATTCCTTAAAGTTCTTTATCATGAGTCTAGTGGTTCCAATAATAACTGGAATAATTGAGATCTCTGTGAGGTTCCAGTTTCTCTTCATGCCATACATGAGGCCTTGGTACTTGGTCACTTTTTCCCTTTTGGCTTTGTTCAGGCCGCCGTCATTGGGGCTAAGTATGGGTTACTATGTGCTATATGATCTCCTCCTGGCAGGTTGTTCATAACCTGGAAATAGGGCATCAAGCACGCCCTTTTACCAAACCTCTCCATTTCAACTATCATAATCAATATCATCCGCTTTCTCTTCGATCAGCCTTGTCACAAATCCGTATTCACATCATCAATCCACCTTTTACACGATCTATTGACACTTCGCGCACACTGACAATCACAATCGTAGTTTATTTTGATTAGCAAGGCTATAAATATCCATTTGGCTTAATGTCTTTTCACACCAGACCTTTTACTCAACCGTTCTTTCCTCTATCTAGACCCTTCTCACATCAAGCATCCTTGTCAATTTGTCCATTTTATGTATAAACCATTTAAGACACATTATGCATTGTAAATATTACTTTTCGTTATACATCTCATTTAAAAGATAATTACATATCTAGAATGAAGAGAAAATTGTTTATTAAAAATTATATAATACTTAATCCTAGTGTATTTACTAATCTCAACTTTGTTTTGGAACAAATTGCTTGTAAGGTCATGGCCAAAATCTTTAGACTAATATGTATTTTTAATTTTTTCATTCATTTTTTTAAGAATTTAATAAAAAGGAATAATTATTTCAATATGTAAATTATTGGTCATCCATACAAAAGTAAGCAGTTTAAAGTTGAGAAAAAGAGGCGCATTCTTCCGCTGAAGCCAAAAAGCTTTGCTTTTCAATGAAATGGGTATAAAATAATGGTAAATATGGGCTAAATAAATGATGTTGAGTGATTATAGTCTATTTCGTAATATTTAGTTGTAAAAATAAATGTTTTAATCTTTATTAATTCCTGAAATGTTTCTTTCCAAAGAAAAGCGTGCAACCATTATTGCTCTGCAGAAAAATGCAGGGAGTGGCAAGAAAATATAATTGCTAATGGTATTGCATCATATGACATCATATTTAGGATAATTTAAAAAGGTGGGTTATACTTTTATAAAGAAGTGTTCTGAACAGCCAAGAGCTTCCGATCAACGCCAAAATCACCTGCTTGTAAGGTGCATCCAGTGCCAAGCTACCTCACGATTGGAAAAAAGCAGGCTTTAATGCTTCAGCGCGCACAGTGAGGCGGACACTTTTTGACAAAGGTCTCAGGTCAAGAAGGGCTGCAAATAAAGCTCATTTCACGAAGAAGAAATTTACGGATAGGGTCCAATTTTGTAGCAAATATACTGTTGAACAGGCGTGTTTAGAGCTTCTGGACGACTTCAGCTAGGAGGTGAAAAGATGAGCGACTTCACAAGTCATGTGACGTACCCAGGCGGAAGCATCTGTACACACTCTATATCTGAGGCTGCTTTTTATTTAAGGGAATTGGAGTACTAACAATTTGGCCCAATACCACTGCCATAAACTAAAATTGGTACAAAAACTAGCTTCATAACCACCTTTTGTCAACAGTTCAGGACTAATTCGGGAATGATAACTACTTTTCAGCATGTTAGTGAATCTTGTCACAAATCAAATGCAATAGAAAAGTTCGTGGCTAAAAATAACTTCGAACCTTTAGGACCTTGACACTTAGTCTGCTAGCTTGGAACCAAATAGTTAATTACTGGCGGTTGATGAACAAAAGCTATGCAGTTTTAAGCAGTTGCGGGTGCTTAATAAATAAAAATCGAGCGATATAAGTCAACATATCATCAACAATTTTGTCTCCAGTAGGCAAAAACGAATTGTAACAGTCTTGGAGAACAAGGGACATCAGTGGAAATATTGATTACCTGCATCAATTGAATTTATTTAATAATAAAATAAGTTTGGGTTCTAAATTTTGTATATTTCACATTCAATTCATGATACAAACATATTAAACTCAAGTGCGCTTTAGTTTTGTTTGATTAAATTTCTTATAGAAAAGAATATATTAGTTTTAAAACTTTTGCCCATGAATGTATTTCAGATGCATATGACTGCGGATAAACCTAAGTGGTCAGAGTGATGCGACAAATTGCTTGTCTGTCTTTGAGGAAGACCTGTTACGACGCAATGGCAAAGAGCAAATGAGGTGTATCTTTCAATTTGATTTACAAAAGAGAAATTGCTTAGATTTTTAGTGATGATCTCAAGTTTACAAGGGTCTTATACAGATATTACCGTAAGAAGTATAGGTCACTTTTCAAAATTTCTGGTGTTTATGCTACTTTTACAACCAGTGGGCGGACATACACTTTTCTACCCTATCTTTAAAAATTAGTGGTAGCGGAACCATATGACTTCAAACAGAAAAGGATTTTGATCTATTAGCAAATTCCTAAACATTTTTTTTCAAAGAAACTTTTAAGAAAAAGTAGGTTTTATCAGTGTTTTGGTTTTGTTGGTTACAAAGCACGTTTTGGGGGCTGTGATATCATTGAGATTTGAAAAAAAAATAAATATGTATACAATTTTGTCAACAGATGAGAGTTGAATAGAAAGAACAGTTGAGTTTAGAAATATAATGTAAATTTCTGTGAATCTTTTTAGAGTTTAATACATATCTATTTTTCTAAATATTATCTAGCGATTTATCTATCTAAAGATATGCAAATGTATGTTTCCAAAGTATGAATAACATTTCGTGAAAGCAAAGCATTTATAATGAGTAAAGAGAAAATTATGACACTTATCTTAATATGGTTTATGCCGTCGAAGAACATATTTTTGGGAGCCTTTACATATTAATTTTGGATCGTAATGGTGGTTTGTAGGTAAGGTCATATGAAGGTGATGTGGACTCGAACCTCTTAAAGCCTCTGTGTTCGTAGGCCTTTTTCATTAAGGGTTTTACTGACCTTTTTGAGTTCGCTTTGCATTGTGGGGGAATCTCTCTACTGGCGCAAGTGGTTCGTCAAAGGATGACTTATCAGGAGTTAAGGTTGTCGGATTTTCAGGAGTGAGTGGCGGGGCAACAGGTGTGTGGTCACATGGTGCTGTAGGATACCACGACGTCGACGGGTCTGATGGGTCAATGGGTAGATTTATAGATAATGGAGTAGGCTTCCTCGGGGACTGTATGTGAAACAAGAGACTTCTAAATGAGGTAGCCATGCCTACCAATGTAATTGATGAGACGAAATAATAAAAATAAAGTTTAAATTTTGTTATATTTAGAACAATTTATTTATTAACTCTAATATACATATACTTAGAGTATGTATGTATGAGACAAGTTTTTGATAAATGAATTAAATTAAATTCTAAGTAGGCAGAAAATAAAGATATAAATAGAAATTTTTTAAAAAGATCCTCGACACTTATTATCTAATGGAGGTGGAAAATGTTATTGTAAGCAAACAAGTAAAAGTGGTTCGAAGTTAACGAACGCTTTGAAGTGAGAAAGTCAATAACATACATATTAATAAAAACGAACGAACTTAGCGGAAAGATAAAGCATCATGGTCGTAGATACATATTTTGAATAAAGAATGAAATGGACTCGTGGTTAACAACGAGCTTTGAATTTTTGGCGACAACGGGACAGCTGAAATGAAACGGCATCAATCTAAATATTCTAAGTGAATTTATATCTAAATAATAGGATAACGGCGATTTTGAAATGGGCAAAAAATGAATTGATGCTAAATGATAGGGGAGTTAGGCAGAGATGCACCATA
The DNA here is from genome assembly GCA_963969495.1 of Ceratothoa steindachneri. Lineage (NCBI taxonomy): Eukaryota > Metazoa > Arthropoda > Malacostraca > Isopoda > Cymothoidae > Ceratothoa > Ceratothoa steindachneri. Next base: position 159,689,758 of record OZ018326.1, read on the forward strand.
TCTCCACAGCTTTTTACTATATTGATGGATGACCTATTCAAAGATTCAAGCATATTAGAGGAGGAATGTTGATATGTACTAGAAATATTTACCGTCTAAGATTGAAGATGATATCATGCTGTTCGCAGGTATTAACGACCGACTAGGAGGTCAAACTTGAGGCGTTGGATTCCAAATCCTTAAAAATCAGACAGAGAGCATAATTGGTTTGCGAGATTTACTTGAATAAGCCGAGAGTATCGTTCAAGGTTAGTTAAAGATGAAACAACAAAAATATAATTATATTTTTTACAAAGATCAAAATAAGAATAATAATAATCAAAAGGGATTTATTTAAATTAAAATAGCCTATTGATAAATATTATGAGAAGGGATTCTTAAATTGAATTAATTGATTATTGTTACTAGGCTCAGATCAAAAGAGGGAACTTGACAATACTAATAATGGAGGGGGTTTCAGTCATACGGGTCGATGACTTCGAGGAAGGTCCTTTTTGCGATGAAGCGAGTGGGTAACGAGCCGATGAGGGAAGTGGGTCACAATCCGATGAGGCAAGTTGGGCACGGTTTGAATGAAGATAGCCAAACTTTAAAGATGACACCGACGGGAAATATGGGATAACTCGTATTTCCACTGGAAGATGAAACTTATTTATCTCAAAGGTAATCGATGTAGATCTTCTTCGGTTTGATTAAACGAAAGGATACAATTGGACAAATCCAAAGGCCTGTCGGTCAGAGAAGCTACCAATCGACTAGGGTAGAATCACGGTGGAGAAGGTCTTGCTGTCTGACGAACGCTCATGAAACTTAAGACTTGAGATGATGAGGATGGCCTTGAGGTGCGGGCTATGCTCATCGAACTACAGAATAACTCGAATATTTGTATACCCGAATCTGAGGGGGAGGAAGGAGTTGGGAGAAAGGAGTCACAAGCTCCAGACATATTAATCTGGAGGCGGAATCGATTCATCATTTAGCAGCGAGGTGCGAGAAACAGCGGCTCTTCCTCGCCTCGTCACCGGTGGGGAGCAGGCTTGGGACGAGTTCGCAGGGTTGGGGAGTATTTCCCCAATGCGCTCAGGAGTAGAAAATTCTTAAATGTTCGAACAGAAAGTGACGTTCCTCATTTCCTCATGGTGGGATACACTCGCACGTGGTCTCCGATAATGTGTGTGTGGATGGGGGGTAGAGGTTGTTTTTTTTACAGATAGCAACAACTCTGCTATTTTCAATTTAGGTGTTCAAATGTGTGAATGTCGGCAGTCTTGACCTAATTTTAAAAGCAATGTAGGTCAAATCACACTGGTAGGATGGTAATACTGATGGCCACGTGATCTTCAGCACACTGAGGAATATGTTTCAAACGGTGAAAAAAAGCGAAATAGATATAATTATTAATATAATAATAGTCATTTAATTCCTCTTTTAATTGCTTAGCGTAGCATTACCTAGTGTAGCCTAGCTTACTAGAGTCTAGCCTAGACAAGCGTCGCAGAGTAGCCTAGCCTAGCCTAGCATACATTAGGCTAGCTTGGTATAGCCTATCCTAGCATAACCACACCTAACATTATATATCCAAGCGTATCATATTATAGCCTAGACTAGTATAGCATACCATACCCTAGACTAGAATAACCTTGCATAGCTCTGCCTATCATAGCCTTGGTTAGCTAGCCTATCGTAACCTTACATAGTATTACCTAGCATAGCCTAACATAGTCTAGCTTAGCGGAGCATAGCCCTCCCTAGCCTATTATACTTTAGCCTACCCTAGCATAGCATAGTATAACCCTGTCTAGCCTAATATAGCTTGGCATAGCTTAGCCTAGCATAGCCTAGCAGAGCATAACCTAGCCTAGTATTAACTATCCTAGACTATCTTATTATATCCTAATCAAGCATAGCTTAGTATTCTCTAGCCTAACATACGATATGCTATACTAGCATAGCATTTTATAGTCAAAATTCGCATAGTATTACTTACCATTGTATATAATATCTTAGCATAGCTTAGCATAGTATAGCTTGGCCTATAGTAGCCAAGCATAGTATAGCCTATTTTAGGCTTGCTTAGCAGAGAAAGCATAGTATAGCCTAGTCTAATCTAGTAGAGTATATGCCGAATATTTATGATGTTATTGCCCAAACATAATAATTTCGGGCTAACCTTGGGAGGACTTTAGCAAGTATATCATTCGAAAGAAAATGTAAAACAACATAAGGGTTTCAAATTTCGTTAGAATCGACTTAATAGTTATGATGTTATTGCAAAACAAAATAATTCCCGGCTATCCTTGGGACCGACCGACATCGTGAGATTTAGAGTCGCTCGCGATTAGACTCGCACGCGACCAGAAATCAAACAAATGAAATAAAGGTAAAGTGAAAATACAAAACCAAGATAACAATTAATTTTAAAAACAACGACTAATCGCAGAAAAATGGTATAAAAAAATAGTAAGAGGGATTAACTCAGGTAGAAAGACATAAATTCGGATTATAGAGAGGAAAAACAGACGGATCAGACGAATAAATTAGTCAGTGTTCACGCGGCGATTCCTTAAAAATAGAACACGACTCGGGTGTGAAACTTAAAATAAGCAATTGGGCGAACACATATAGTTCAAGGTCACGAGACTCTGAGGCGAGGAATGAAACTTTTGGGCATAAAAGTGCTAAAAGGGGAACCATCCTTGAAGTAAGAGGATATATGTAATTGAAATACAAACGATAAAGAAAATGAAAGATAATCTTAACGCGTAGGAAAGATTATTTAGACTGGCCAAAATCTTGATAGAATGTAAAAAATAAAATAGTAGACACAGTCAGAAACATTGGATTTTTCGGAAAAATAACATATTTTATACGCTTGTACAATTCACGTATGTGTAGGAAAAGGCGGTACCAAGCATTCCTCAATAATCACTGAACAAATAGGTGGTAATCCTGAATCATTTAGGGGGAAATAGTTATGGTCGCAAACATCCAACTCCTCTTTCGACGTCTAAAACGTAAGCACGGCATTAATCTCCATCCTTTTTAGATAGTAGAATCCTAGAGGAAGACCACGGGCTAACTGAAGGCTTAAAGATGCCCTGCTGTAGCATGGTCTGGACTTGTTCCTTTACAACTTCCAACTGCAAATGAGGAAGCCTATAGGGCGGTATGTATACTGGTGTCCTCTGACGTTTAATTCTAATTTCGAAAGGCACTAGTTTAGTGCGCCCCAATTTCTTTCCTGCTAAACCAATTACATCGCAATTATGAACTTAAGATACCAAGTATTTTGTCTTTGAAAATTGTTGCTGATTACGCAGGTAAAGTTTTAAATTGTCTGTGACATGATTGTATTTTCTTTGCAATCTGCTTATGTCTGCAATTGCTTGTTCGTTGGGGTATCCTGTGTAAAAATCAAACATTTCTTCGGTCATCACCAGCCTTAGAGGACGATAAATCTTTTGTAGGAACACCGCTTTCTCTCTTCCATACGATATCTAAATTTTCTGGAGCAGCATTCATTTGATTCTCTTCTTTTAAACTGAGAGCAACATTCATTTTGTTCTTTTTTAAACTAAGTATCTTTGAAGCGACCCTTTCTTGGCTCTCCATCCCTAATGTCAGGGGTTTTGGAGCAATCTTTTCCTGGCTCTCCTTCTGGGTGATTTCTACTCGGGTGGCAAAGCTGAGTCTCTGACTCTTAACTAATTCAACTAAACGTGATTTTCTGTTTAAAACCTTAGCAATAACTGACCCTTCCTGGTTATTAGAAATAGTTTCCAAGATAAATAATTCTTCGTGTATGAGGCCATTTCTAATATAAGTGAATCTTTAGATTCAGTAGCTATTACAGTTTACCCCTATATTGTGGCATTAAATCGAACTCTCTCTTGGGTAGTACTTCCACGCCTACGGAAATACACTTCCAACTTATTTATAGTTTTAAATTTAAATTCATATGTAACTTGCATAAAACTGCTAGCTGCTCCACCGTTTACTCAGTTAGATGATGGAACCAGTGGATCATCATTCGCCTCCTTCTATCTTCGCTTAGTACTGTTATTATAAACTCTAATTATAAATATAATTTCGCACAAGTGCTAGCTGATCTACTGCTTACGCACTTAAATGATGTCTCTATTAGCTCATTATTTCCTTCATTTAGTCGTCGCAGACCACTGGTAGTTTCACTACTAGGAATTTGTGGTACTTCTATGTCCGGTAACGTGTATGAAAGGGCGTAAGTCAATTATAATGCATCTTTGCCCTCGAATACTTCTGTAGGTGCATCTCCCTTCTCAGGACTTATTGCGATAAACTCCCTAGAATTTTGCGCCTGTCCATCAGCGTTGGCAGCGTCTAACACATGTTTTCTTCCACTTCAAACTTTTCTACCATCAGGATTTGTTTTGTAAGTATCTTAGTAGATGAAATCGATCCCTAACAGCAATTTAGTTGAAAGAGGCAACTTAGTCCTGTACAATTTGATCTAAACTGGGTACGCAGCATCGTTTACAAACAAATAAAACTCTATCTCTCCTAACTGAGGATTTTGAGCCCTTGCACATAAATCAACTTCACACGTGGTTCGGTTATTTTACGGATACTGCCTTTTCATTTTTTTCTCAAAATCTCGTTTCCATAATGAGCTGAAGCTAAGGTATCTAACACACCGTTAGTCGGCTGTCGTCTTACCTGCCCCATTATTACAGATTAATGCACTGATTCTAACGGGTGCATGAACGGGGAGGGAGTGACTTAATATTGCCGTGATCCTTCCTCTGGTTGGGGTCTGTTCATAAAGATTAGTTCCATATAATAAGTGTATGCAACCTCTGGGTCAAGCTCAGGATATTCTAGTTAATTGTCGTAATCTCCCGAAGTATTGTACTGTTCAGACTCTATTCCTTTCCTTCGAATTTACTACTTTTTTCTCGACCTATTCTTACGAGTTTGTTGCGGAGACTTATAAAACCTTTCGCTCGCGTTCTTTAGTGCTAAGAGGGTCCACCTACGAGTATAACCCTCACATTTCTTTCTTTCGCCCCTCTTGTGTGCCTTCTGGCGGAATACGGCGCAGTTTGAAGAGTTCCGTCATTCAGGCGCATAATGTCCGTTAAACTCACAGTCATGCTATGCCACCTATAAAAAAACTCTGCAATGGATCATTTTGTTACCAAGATGGTCAGAGATAAAGCATATTTCTGCCTTCGGATTGCCCATACATTTATTATTTGCACGCATATCATTTCTACCTTTGAGATTTATGGGTTCGTGTCAAGCTAGGGTTTGCTGAATCAGTGCATGGGTCTGGGCATGTCTGTATCGAATGAATGGAACTCGCTAATTAAGGCTAAGGGTTGTTCTTCCGTGATTTGTTTGCAATTATGGTGGAGTGCCTCTTTAAAAACTTCCAAGTTATGGCGCTTTTTAAACTAGGTTGGCCCTCGATGGCTAGATGGATATTCTCCTCAGATTCGTAAACTCTCCGTTTGGCCGCTGTGATTTTATCTTAGTCAGTTGGGACTAATTTGGTTTCTTGGTTGAAATTTTATTCTAGCTCAAAGAACACTGCATTTAAACGAGGTTCTACCCAAGCACCATTAATGGTTCCTTTAGCTTCGAGATTGGGTTTGACAATGATAATAAAAATGCACAATGTTTACTAGGTTAGGGAGTATTTTTAGGGATTGGTTTTGTCCTTGTTTTATGGTGTTAAAAATGGGACTGGTTTCAGAAATGCGTGGCGTTGGAGGCAAAAACGGTATCTCGTTATCACTCGAATCACTGAGACTAACCAAGAGCGAGACCATTTGCTTAAACCACTAATACTAAATGATGGTTACTATTTGCCTGTTTCCACAAGAAATAAAACAATGCCTAGTCTAAGTAAATATGAAACGGAAATATAAAAATGCATTTTTAGCTCAATTATTTCGATAAGAAATATCGTAAATCTTCAAAATAATTTAACGCTCAGAGTGCCCAAAATGTTTGCACTAAAGTTCGTCTTTAATATCGTACCCGAACCATAAAGTTTTGATTTGAATAACAGACTAAACCAAAAAATACTTCATAAGTTCAATAATAGATGAAAATTAAATGAAAAAAAAGTTCATCAATAGGAAAAATTAAGATGTCACCACAAAATTAAGCTAACAGCCTATATGCCCTAAATGGCGAAAAGTCTAAGCTGTAAGTTGCGTTGTTTTCCAACCCTATTCAACCCTTGTGGTTCAGTGCTAATTTGATTTTGTTATTCTTCAGGCCTGTAATATTTTTTTAAAGGTGTCTTGCAGTCCGCACCAATGCCGTAGTTTGGAAGAAAGCCACTATGCCTCGCGATACCTTATAGAGATGCAGCTTGCACAATGTTTTGGACTAACACCCCATGTTGTTTCACGTTGGTTATGGTTGAATCTAGGAGTCTGTTATTCATAAACCATAAAGTAAAAAAAATGGTATTCTTCTTTCTGGCGAAAGAAATGAACCATGCCACTGGTGGAGTAATGAAGATTAAGAATTGGCAGAGCATGGTCCCTAGTGTTAGCGTGATCACTTCTCGCCTTGAAACTATTTACTGTGGGGCCCAAGACTCGCGGTGCTGCCCAAGACTCTCACTCAAAAGATGGGGCAAATAGTCAAAGTGATCAGGCATTTAGTGCCTCGGAATCCTTCTTGCGAAGAAATAACTGCCTGGTGCTTTGGTTGTGCGGTGCAATCTGTCTGTGAATGACGCTTCTTACAGTGGGTTAGATTGTAGTGGAGGGGCGTTATCTTAAAGTAGCAAAACTTGCCTCCTCTTGACGAATGCAAAGCGTTTTCTTAAAAGATTTTCATGCACACGTTTGCAGCTGTTGACAATATTAGTTTGCATTCCATCAGTTTTCTTAAAACATCTAAATCGAAGTCTGATGATCGTTCTGGTCTTGTTCATTGGACCATGATTGATCCCGAGAACGAAACTTTGCAAACCAATTTCGGACTTAGCGATCAGTAATGGAACCTTGGCCATAAAAATGTTTACTCCCTCCATTTTAGGGCATGAGATTTTAGTTAAAATTATGATGCTTACTTGTTTACTGCAAATGTAAGAATGAGCAGTCAACGTTCTTTAAAAACAGGTAATTTACGGTTAAGGTTAAAACACTGGAAGTTCAAAATGGGCCATTATATTTTGCTTCCAATAAACGTACCTTAAAATTGATTGGCTAAGGAAATAAGTCAAAAGTAGAGAGAGAGTACGATAGAGAGAAAGAGAGGAGGTAGCTACGACGAAGTAGAGATCTATATAATTTAAAAATTAATCATATATTAAAAGTTTGAAGATTTTCGTATAAATAAAAGTTAGACTATAAACAGTCTAATATTGAAACTCAAAAATTTACTAATTAAGGCAGAACTTAATAATTTACGTTAAGTAGAATCTCAGTAGAACCCCAGTCTAAATTTCCCAATGTCAATATCATTTCGGTTTTATATGAACTTCTTGATTATATTCTAAACTTCTTTAGACATTCCTAAGCTATGACCTTTCTATTAATTTTTATTTTATGTGCTAACCATCAAATCTTCCCTACTACTTGGTAACTTGTTTTTCTCTCTTAAATTTACTACATGCCTCATTACAGAATTACCTCCTTACCAGATTCATTTTTCGGTTAGGTTGAATATTATTGCAATGAAAAATTACCGGATATGGCGAGTGTTTAAGCGTTTATTTATGATTTTAAAATTATATACCTTAGTCTAGGGTAAAGGAAGTTCTTTTCTACATATACAGTGAACCGCAAAAGTTTACAACGCCCTGGGAACTTTATGTAATGAATACAATGCAACGATTCGAAAATCAAAATGGTCGACATGAAAAAATATATAAGAACACGAGCGAAATTTGACAACGCAAAAGTTTACAACACACATGGTTTAGTACTTGTTTGCCTAACTTATATTATTAATTACAGCTTGCAGGGACTTTTATTAGTCTCTTAATATCTTTTTACAGGTGTTTGGTCTGATTTTGTTCCATTTCTCTAGATAGATTTTCTTCAAATCAGATAAGTTAGGCAGATCTCGTTTCTGGACCATGAGTTTCAATTTTCTTCACGAATTTTCAATGTGATTCAGGTCAACAGATTGATTGATTCAGTCATTCCAAAACATTAATTCTACCTCTATACAGCCAATTCTTACCTTATTTGAAAAGCCAACATTAAATAACAAATTTCTTTCCAAGATTGCCCTGTACATTTCGCCGTTCAGTCTTTCTTTCACCACCTTCATTCTTTCAACCCCTGATGAGCAAAAGCAACCCCATACCACAATTAATGCACGACTGGATTTGACTGTAGGCATCGTATTCTTTGGTGGGTAAGCTTCATACTCCTTTTTACAAACCCTGCTGATTGAATTTTGCCCCCAAAATTGTATTTTTGTTTCATCGCACAATAGGATTTGTTCCCAGAACGTTGCCGGTTTATTTGCAAACGCCAAGAGAGATTTTTAGTGAGGTTCCTTAAGCATTGGGGTCTTTCTTCGAGTAAGAGAAAGAGATCATAACGCTGCAGGGTTCTAGTTATTGTATCCTTGCTGACTTCAAGTTCACTTGTTTCTAGATATTTCTGCACCTCTCTAAGAGTAGTATGTGGTTTATCACATACTGTTCTATCAAGTTTTCGTGCTGCATGCTTCGTTAAAATCCGAGGGTGACCTTAAAAATCCGAAGGATGAATTGAATTAAGAGACTTCCAGTTATGAATTATGGAACCAACTGAATTTCGAAGTACTTAAAGCTAAAATTTTCATTCTGTACCCAAGGCCAATCTTATGAAGGGGTACAATGAGTTCACGAAGATCTTGAAATATTTGTTTACATTTTCAAATGATGATGTTGACAGTACGACTATCTTGTAAGGAATGATGCAGTAGACTTATACATTGACGAAAGAAAGTTCCCATTTAGATTAGAATATTCTAGATATTCGGCAACTAATGGGGATTAGTTTTTAATGAGATATTTTGTGGATGTAACCTATTTATATTGTGTCAACTTTCACTATTGTCTATATAAAGTTTTTCTTGTTCACCCCTTTGCTTTTATGCTTATTACATTGTATTTATTATGTAAAGTTCTACGGCTCTTAGAAATTTCATTAACCTGCGTTAAATAAATATAAGCAAATTTGCATATGTAACAGTGTGTTGTAAAGTTTTGTGGCCCACTGTACTTGTTTTGTTAAAGAGAAAATTTTACTTTGCTATACTTGTTTTATTTTGCAAAGTTCTAATTGGCAAATGCAGGTTTTAACATCTGGCTGAAGATTAAAATTCAGCTGAAGGATAAGCATTTTATTTTGAATTAATTAACAACTAATAATAAGTTTAGCCATGAACTTTCCCCCTCTTTAAGGTATCTTCAAATAAAGTCTTCCTTGTTTACGATGAGTTGATGATATTTAGTTAACCATTAAGCTTGCCCAATTTACCAACAGATGTAGTGACCGAGCAGCGATCGATAATTTTCGGTGGTAGAATGCATAATTTGGCCTTGTGGGACTCCCTTCACCCCTTCTCCCTCCCATCCGGGCATAGAGCTGTAAGAGGTCAGCCAACCCAAGCCGACCTCTCCGCAGGATCTCCCTCCACCACTCACATCGGTTATATCTTGGCCGATTGAGAGGCTGGTGCAGGCGAGAGACAGGAGAGATTTAAGAGAGGGAGAGAAAAGGAAAAAGGAGAAAAGTGAACTTTATAAAATGCACTTGAGGTTAATAATTGAATCTAAGGAACTTGTGAAGAGAGTGGGAAAGGGAAGGCAGAGCCAGAATCTCTGGACGATCTACATATTTTTAGTTTCCAACTGAGATAAGATTTTTCAGTCTTTTATTCTTACACTCCACCTGTCCGTTCTTCCTTTGATGTTCGTTAGTCTCTGGGCAAATGATCTTAGAGGTTCGGTATGCTAGCCCTATGTTACCGTATACATACGCCATGTACTTTTAATCCTTAACTCCGCTGATGGAAGCTTATTTTTACGTCCTTCTTCAATTTCATTAACTTTTCATTGTTTTCTTAAGTATAAATTTGCATGTCATCTGTTAGGCAATTTATTTTTACTACTTGGGAATATAAGATATATCCTTATGTCTCACTTAATATTTGTTCCAGTGCATAAGTCTTGGTGTCTTTCTTCTATTTTGGTCCAAATTTTCTGTGGCATTTTCCATAGTGTCAGGTTAGTAGCAAAATATTAGCATCTGCAAGTAAGTCGGCCTTGCGGACAGAGACGGACACGAAACGATGAGAACACCATCTCGTGTCCGTTATCCTGTAGATAGCTTTACTTAGTATTCTCAGTATTTTTATTAGTCTCGACTTTGAAAGTGTGTAGGCTTGAATCCATAGATAACTTAGGACCGATGGTATCTATTTTTCTCTCCTAGTCCTCTAACTTTTGCTAGAAGTGATATTCTCTTTTCTGAGAACATATCTGTATTTGTTTGCGCTTATTACGATTTGGAAGTTTTTTCTTCTTCATTTTGGGAATATTTTAAATTTGCGTATGTTTTAATTTTCCATGTTTTCTCGTAGTTGTTTATTTATTTAATTTTCAGTTTATTGACTCTTGCCTGGTTTCTAGGTATTTGGTTAGTAGTAACAATCTGTGTGATATGGTTTGCGTATTGCATGTTTATTATTATTGGTAATTACCGCCAATGCCTATGTTTTGTCACGGTTTTTTCTCAAACCAAACTCGAATTCATTTTATCCTTCATTTTCATCTAGGCGTTCTATAAGTCTTCTCTTTATGATCTTTTCCAAGGATTTGTCAAGGAAGTTGAATAGCGAGATAGGTCCTTAACTCATTACCAAGTTCGGTGGTTTCTCTAGGATAATATCCCAGAGTTATGCCCGCAATAAATAGCTTGGTGATTCCATCAAGTATATTATCCGGTGTTGTTTTGATGTGCACATTCTTCAGCCCTGATGGTCCGGATAATTTCTATTTGATAGAGTGTATCGCACTCACAAACTCTTCTTTAGTGATAGTGGCACCAGTGCCAATGTGATTCTCTCTGGCGCCATCTGCTGAAGGCCTAGTATCTATTCGATCATAGTTATTTCGGCGAAACTCTCTTACTATCTCTTCCATATGGTCGTCAAAGTGTTCATTGTTCTTTGGTCTTATTGTAAAATCTTTTCTCAATTCTCCAGTTCGTTCGACTCTTTTTTATCTGTCGGCTCTCGGTTATCATCATCTAATTATTTCTTTTTTGTTCTTCCTTTTATTCTGTATTTTGTCCTCCATGTTTTTTTCGGGCATTTTTCTTTGTTTAACTTATGTATCAGTTTTTTCAATTACTCATTTTGTTATTCTTCAATTAATATCAGCATTTCGTTTTTTTAGCCCTTGCAGTTTTCTGTAGAGCTGAGTTTGCAGTCCTTGTTTCTTAATTAATTCGTGTGTTTCTGTTATCTTTCTGGCTTTCATTTTTATATCCTAAGTTCATCTTGGGTGAATTTGTATACTGTATGCTATCATCATGATGTTTTTCTTGTCCGCTTCCGTAATTATCTTTATAATGTTTTCCAATTATGCATCGACATCGTTTTTCTCCCCGTTCCTTATGGGGCCTGTCTGTACGTCATCATTGTTTCCCTTTATTTATACCAGTTTTATCTTTTAATTAGCCATCTGTATTGGGTTTTGGTGATGAGAACCACTATACCAATATGGTCACTGAAGATGAAGGAAATGTTCTCTATATGTGATTCTAAAGCATGTTTAGACTCCTTAGTACCACGATATCTGGCTTTGTAGTGCTTCTTCCAGTAATGTAGGTCTGGAAATCAGGCCCGATTCTCCGGACTACATTCCTATTCAGAAGCATCACCAAGTTTTCACCAATCTTGTTTTTCCATCTATAACCCGACTCGATGCAGCAGATGATGGTGTGCATAGGGAGATAGTCTCACCATGGTCGCTGGTTTTCTGCCGCTAATTTGAGAAGGGAGTATTAGAATTAGAATGTTATAGCTAGATAACCTTTGTCAAATTGCCTCTATTCTGGTTATTTTATTCCTTACTTAATTGCTATTGCAGTTACATTATGTCTTTCGGTCGTTGAGTTTATAACAAGACCGTTATAATTTTATATATTTAGTTGCTTCGTTGTGAGTTGTAGAACGTGGTCGAAGATTGTTATCATTTCCAGGTCCATTTCTTTGAATAAATTTCCGTATGAAGTTTGTTTGTTTTCTATCAATTGCATTAATGTGAATTCCCTTAATTTTTCCAAATGGTTCCATCTTTGTCGTCAAATTCTTTCTTTTTTTGTTTTCTTTTCTCCTATAGTTCCCCTTGGTGCGTTTGCGTTTATCTATAGTTTTTTTCACCTTCAAATTACGGCAAATTGGACAGCCTCAATTTTGGGGACTTAATATTCGTCAAGACAATTCTAATTAGGTTTTACTCTTTTTGTAACAACTTCCTGCTGGTATTTGGTTGGCACTGGATCAGTGGGGTTGACTAGAAGAGTGTGTTCAAAGTCTCTTGTTTCGTAGACGCACCCTCTCTGATTTGATTGTTTTTCTTTCTTAGGATCCGATTATGATTTTTTTTCAGCGTCCTTGCTTACCTTACCCTTTTTCTACTTTTTTAGTTTCTTTTCCCCCAATGCAAATGAGCTGCTCGTCTCCTTGTCTTCAGGCACTTTCGTGACATGGTCCTATAAGAGGTAACAAAGTTGCATTTTCATGCAGTTTTTGAAGGTAAGTACATCTTTAGAATATTCAGAGAACACCAAACTCTTGCGTGTAGAGGTCTTTGATGTGTATACTTCCAGGGTATAGCATTGGAAGCACATCTGAATGTTAACAAATCTATGTTCTTTTTTATATCATCGGAGAGAATTCCCATTCCAAAAGTCAATAATCATTGGTTGCCGCCTTGGTAACTATCTCTGAGGAGTTGCATACAACTTTACAAACGTGAGATTGATTCCGAAATTTAATTACCTCGGCTATTTCCAGGTAAGCATTTTGCGATTCATGTTCCTGTTTGAACTCATTTTTCGTCTGAGAACCGACCCAGAGGTCAGCCTTTCTGCATATAAAAGATCTGTTGGCAATCACTTTTGGTGATTTTTCTGTGCAAGTCTTACTTTCTTCAAAGTCTTTAGTGCTTTTTCAGATAGGAGCCTTTTCACATCTATGGGTTTGACCAATGCATTTCTGTTCGAATTACTAATCATCTTTCTGGTCTTGTGGTACTCATTCAGCGTCCATGATGGTTAAACCAATTATGGCGAACTCCCATCGCCGACACTGAAAAAGAGGACAGAATTTAGGAGATTCATCCTATATTAAGTGTATACCTAATGTTTCCTTAAATGCATGCCTATTATTGCCATCTACAACCTTCCTATTTTAATAGGGCTACACTGATAGGCGCTTCTCCAACGTTTTCTGCTCATGTGTCTAAGGTCCCCCTCTTTCGTGCCCCCTGACGGGGCTTCCTTCCGGAATTCACCAAACCGTGTAGCCAAGGAGTTGTGAGCGCAGTGAGGGTCGCTTTATAGTGCAGAGTAAGGAAATACACTTTAAGCGAAAAGGGTAAAGTGTGGGCGTTCCCTCTTTGGGGCAATCCTGCACTTAGAAACAGGAGGAATCTCGAATTAGGCTAAATGTGCATATATTTTCCAAGCAGCTTATAGATATAGAAGTAGTTTTTCGTTTGGATAACTTTTTCTTTCTCCCTTTTCATTGGCTTTGCCTCCTTTACTTGATTTCTTTGAAAAGATTTTAAGTAAACAGACTGAGATCTTCCGACGATCGATATGAAAGAAAAGGAAGGGTGGAGAGGAGAGACAGAGAAACATTTGCCAATCCCTCCCTCCCCCCTGGCCATCTCATGATGACCAGAGGGGGAGGGCGGAGACCCGCTCCCCCGGCCTTCCCTCCGCTCCTCCAAAACCTTATGCAGTGTTTTTAGAGGAGCGAAAAGGAGCCCAGGAGAGAGAGAGAGTGAGAGTAAAGGGTAAAGATAACAGAGGTTGAAATTGCGTAGTAGACTTGAAAGTTGACCAGGATGGTCGGTGGTTCTACAGCTTTACGTGGGTTCCAAACGACGGTGTGTATTATATCATTTTCCTATTAATTCTTCTTATTGTGCCCCTATTTCAAGTATGTATTGTTTGGCTCTTTAGATGTAAAGGAAAGAATTAAAATGTAAGGAGAAGAGGAAGGAAGTGATAGGTTTGCAATTAAATGCTATGGTGCATAGACGTCATGCAAATCTATTTCGTTTTATTATTATCTCTTAGTTTGGAAATTAGATAGTTTTAGTTAGTAGTTGCCTGAGCCTCAGGATATCCTTCTTTGTTGTTTAATTTTATGTCATATTTGTTGTTGTTAATGTTTAAAGGCATTTAAACCATTCTTGTTCTTTTTCTTTTTTCTATTAATGGTAAATATTTCTCATAACTCTTCTTTTTGTTTGTTTCTTCACAAGTTTAATGAGTCTGCTTTATAGTCAAAGTTTTGTTACTTACTCTTTTATAATTTTCCAATTTATCGCAATAAAATTCCTTCCTCTTCCTGACGATCTTCGTTGTATATGTGGGGAAGTGGCGATGTTCTCCTCCATCCTTTACTCTCTTATTTCTTGTTGCATTTTCTTAATTAGTTTCTAAACTCTTTCCTCTATTATATTGCTCAGCGGCTTTATCCCCACTTCTATATGCAAATACATTTTTTTCTTCTTTCTCCTCTTCTTGTGTTTGTGATTACTGATACTGCCTTCTTTTGAATACTCTGCAGTTCAGTAATTCTTCTCTTTGAGATAGTGTTCCTAGGAATCAATGGATATCCCATTGCTGACCTGATCATAGATTAATATATTTCTTCTTGTTTCTCCGCTTAAGCGATTTAAGCCTGTATAATAGTCTAAGTCCGATTCTACCTTTGTCTACTCGTTCTCTTGCGTGCTTGTTGTATCCTATCCTAGTTATTGTTAGTCCTATTACTTTAGTTTCATTGGTGTATGTGTATCTTTCTCCTTCTACATATATGTCTCTGAGTTTTCTCCTGTAGATCGCGACGATTTTAACTTATTTCTATTGGTACTTATTTTGCATTTTTTCGTTTTCATTGATCCTTCTTATTTTCTCTGGTGTTTTTCTTGCCTGCATATCGCTGTTCCTTCGACATATATGTCTCTGAGTTTTCGCCAGTAGATCGCGACGATTTTAAAACCTATTTCTGTTGGTACTTATTTTGAATTTTTTCGTTTTCATTGATCTTTCTTATTTTCTCTGGTGTTTTTCTTGCCTGCATATCGCCGTTCCTGTATGGACAAACGACGATTTGTGTGACGTCGTCCGCGTACTTCAAGTTAAGAAACCCGTCCTTAAAGGGTTTGTGTAATGTCTGAGGTATATACTTAGTATAAAGAAGTACTCAGATAACCTCTTTGCGGAAGGCCATGCTTCAGCATGAATTTTTATCCTTGGCGGGTCCCGATCTCGATGTATGCATAGCGTTCCATCACGAAGTGGCAGATTAGTCTTTTTAACTTGTGTTTCATTTGTAATTGCAGGATTTTGTAGTGCATTCCCCTTACCCAAACTCTGTCGGATGGTTTCAAAACGTCCCTGAGGATGATATCAACGCTAGCCTTTTCAAGTTTAGCTTTCGCTATTTTTTCCGTAATGAAGGTGAGAGCCATTTATGTGCTCCTTCTTTTCCTAAATTCAAAAAGGAATTGTTTTTGGAGATAATGTGCCCACATAGCCGTTGAATGATTTTTTTATCGAACATCTTCCCGATGAACTCAAGTAGAGAGATGGGTCTATAGCTCTCTACTCGTCTTAGTAGATTCCCGCTTTGGAATAAAGATCATTTTTATGACCTTCAATTTATCTGGGAAGTATTCATTATTAAAGCTTGCATTTATTACAGATGTTATTCTCTTAAGAATTTTTTCTGGCGCATCTTCATGATGCTTCTTACTGAGTCCTGATCTTCTTGCTGAATTCTGCTTGAATAACGAAATTGTGGTTCTCCCCTCTTCACGTCGATACCGTCGTAGATATCTCTCGTTGCATCCACGGATGGGAGAGGGTGTGTTTTTTGATTTCCTTGATGATTGCGGCTATAATGTTGTACTCGAAATCGATATATAATTCTTTATTATCCTCTTCGCTCATGTAGAATATATTCTTCTAATGGTCCCTGAATATTTGTTCTATCAAGTCCTCATCTTCTATGTTCGTTCCTTAATTGTCATTGATTATCATTTTATTGGTCCAGTTTTGCCTTTCATTTGATTTATTTTCCTTCAGAATTCCTTTACGAGTGTATCGTTATCGATCGTTTGAATTGTCTTGTTCCAGTATTCTCTTTGTTTTTCTACTATCGCTGTAGTCGGTTCTCTTTTTGTGAGCTGGTGAAAAAAGATTGCTTGCATCAGTTCAAATTTAGTCACAGATGTGTTCAGTTATATAGTAAGAACGCTCAGCCTTATTTAAACTACTGCATGGCAACTTGAACTTCTTCGAAAAAGTGTAAAATAGAGATATTAGACAATAATAAAGACGAGGAAGATAAAATATCATGTAATTATAGTCATCATTTACTAGATGGTAATCTTTTAGAGTGAAATCTTTCTACGAATTCATTTGAAGGTAAGAATTTATCAAAGCTAATTATATGATACTTAATTGAATTCAGAAGTTTCACTATTTCTTGTTTTAAAGAAATGGTAAAATTGCTAGCAGCTAACGATAATGTTAAGTAGCATAGGTTTACCATGCACGAACCTACCTGCTTTCTTTTGCAACGCCTTTATTTATATGCGATGCTGAGTGAATTTAATGTGAATTAACGCAACGCGAAATAAATGTCCTTTAATTATCTGATTATGTGCATTTATCAAAAGAGAAAGCATCTTGCTTTGGTGCAAGAACCGAATAAGTAGCCGACAGCTCAAAGAAAAGATTCAAAAATAAAATGTTCAGTATTAAACGATGGCCCTTTATTCAGAGGTGTTAAAGTAAAAACATTACCGGAGTGTTTTGCGGTGAATATTAAGAATGTCAAACAATCTGTTGCTGATAAGTTGATTGCAGATTTTTCAGACAAGGCGTGCATCCCCTATCAACCACGGATCAACCATCTTTTGTGAGATTAATTAAAGGTGAGTTCTGAGTTACAAAAGTTGTTTACACATATAGTATTTTTAGAAAAAGTTAAGCTCTTATAACGACCAAATACTAAAGCGTTCGAATCATGGGTCACTATGTAGGCTATATAAAGATGTTAAATAAAGGAAGACATATACAAACAACAGAGATCAATATACTGCAATAATTTAATGAGAATCAACATAGATATATTCTTAAAGCGCGCTAATATTTACTTGAAGATATTATTGAATAAAAGCTTTTCGGGAATAATTATTACAATTATTGATCGATTATATATAGTTATTGGATAAATTCCTATTACGATGTATTTCGTTATAGTAGTAGGAAATAAAGGAAATGTAGGAAATAAAGCTTCCGAAGGCAACGGTCATGCTTGACGAACCTTGTGGAATTCTTCCACTTCGTCTTCAGTGAGCACAATCGGGACAAGGTGGTGGATGTGGTCTACTTAGACTTTCAGAAAGCCTTGGATAAGGTACCACACCCCTGCCTTCTCCAAGAAGTGCAAGCGCTGAGCATAGACGGAAAAGTAGCCGGCTGGATCGAGAACTGGCTAAGTTGCAGACGGCAACGGGTAGTGGTGAATGGACAGGCTCCTGAGTAGGTGCCCGTTACTAGCGGGGTGCCTCATGGTTCTGTACTGCGACCACTACTATTCATCATCTACGTCAACGACATGGACGGTGACATGGTTGCCAAGACTTCGAAATTTGCCGACGATACCAAGCTTGGTATGAACGTTGCAAAAGATGAAAATACTGCAAGCCTGCAGGAAGATCTTAAGAAGATTGGCGAGTGGTATGATACGTAGCAAATGCCTTTCTACGTAAACAAATGCAAAGTGATGCATATCGGCCACCGAAATCCTCAATCACCCTATATCCTTAAGGGCACTGCTCTTGAATCCACCGACACTGAGAATGACTTGGGTATAACTATCACGAGTGACCTCAAGTTCTCGAAACAGTGTATTGAGGTGGAGAAGAAAGCCTCAATGATGTTAGGGATCTTCGAGGTTGCCAACGGACACCTTCGAAGATTGCGCCAAAAGTACCCTCCTTGTATGGACCGAATGGTCTTCTAGGGTACTTATTTTCCTTGTAGCTTCTTGTAAATCTTACTTATGTAAGAGGTTACAGTTCATTGAGGATGTTAAGATTTTTCCTCTTAATAAAATATGAAATTGAAAATGTCTTTATAGTTAGGGAGTTATCAGCTTTTGCCTGAGAGAAGACTTATTTGCTGGTGGAAATTATTTAAATTATATTACAAGGTAAAATTTATGGAAACATTTATGAGACAAACATTGAACTGTTATTTCATTATTTTTTTCAGCTTGAGGAAGCGGCTCTTGTTCAGGTCCATCCCATGGAGTATTGGCATGCTATCGCTTCAAAGGAGAAGATAACTACATTAAAATTGTTAAACATATGGAGAATATCCTCAATGAATACGATATCCCCCTGCAGAAAATCACGAGCATCGTCACTGATAACGGCTCTAATTTTGTTATAGCGTTTAAGGAATTTGCAGTCGCAAATGTGTCCACAGATTCAGAAGATGGCATCCAGGAAGGTGAAGAAGAGTAGAGTGAGCATGAGCTGGCGGATAGTATCTTAATGAGAAGCGCATTAGATCAGAAAGGAGACCTTTCATCTCACCCATGCAGCTTCAGCCTTCCTAAGCATGTGCGCTTTGCTTCACACACACTCAGTCTCGTCTACACAACTGATGCAAAACAGCCACTGAAAATATCTTCTTTTGCAGATATCAATCATGCTGCGATAGAGAAATGCTCAGCATTATGGAACAAAAGTGGTCGTCCAAAATCAGCAGAGATTATCAAAACTGTTATCAATTGCTCAGTAAAGGTGCCTTGCATTACAAGATGGAACTCTGTTTGATGCATTATTACTTTTTTAACACAAGGACAAACTACATCAACTCATGACTTCCCTTGAACTTCCAGTGTTCAGAAGATAACTACATTAAAATTGTTAAACATATGGAGAATATCATCAATGAATACGATATCCCCCTGCAGAAAATCACGAGCATCGTCACTGATAACGGCTCTAATTTTGTTATAGCGTTTAAGAAATTTGCAGTCGCAAATGTGTCCACAGATTCAGAAGATGGCATCCAGGAAGGTGAAGAAGAGTAGAGTGAGCATGAGCTGGCGGATAGTATCTTAAGGAGAAGCGCATTAGATCAGGAAGGAGACCTTTTATCTCACCCATGCAGCTTCAGCCTTCCTAAGCATGTGCACTTTGCTTCACACACACTCAGTCTCGTCGACACAACTGATGCAAAACAGCCACTGAAAATATCTTCTTTTGAGATATCAATCATGCTGCGATGGAGAAATGCTCAGCATTATGGAACAAAAGTGGTCGTCCAAAATTAGCAGAGATTATCAAAACTGTTATCAATTGCTCAGTAAAGGTGCCTTGCATTACAAGATGGAACTCTGTTTGATGCATTATTACTTTTTAAACACAAGGACAAACTACATCAACTCATGACTTCCCTTGAACTTCCAGTGTTCACAAGTCACGAAATTGAATTTCTTGGAGAATATCTCTCAGTTTTGGCTCCAATCGCAATGGCAATTGATCGCCTACAGAGAGAACAAAACTGTTTTTATGGAGAATTGCACCATACCTTGCTCACTGTGGAGAAAAAACTAAAGAGCCTCAGTCATGTTTCTGAAATTTTGCCAACTTCTTCTAAATACAGTCACTAAGGACTTTGGAAAGCGCTACCAATCTTATTTGACCTTGGCAAATGAAGCCAGCCTTATAGATGCCATTATTGCATCAACAAGCAATCCATTCTTTAAACTTCGCTGGTTAGAAATCAGTATTTGATGTGACAATTCAAGCTACCAAGACTGTTAAAAATATTATGATTCAAGCGATTGAGAATTTAGCAGAGTTCCTCGAAGTTTAATCATCCAGTGGTGTATCGTACAGTGATGATTATTTTGGATTTACAAAACCCACTCAAAAACGATCAACCGCAGATTTCGAATTGTTCAGTTAACTTCAGGATTCAAATAAAACACTTCAAAGTTTAGATAGATATCTAAACATAAAAGAGTTGTTTATTAAATCCAACACCACCCTTCCGTTGTCAGCTCCTGTAAAACGGCTTTTCTCTTTAGGAGGATTGATCTTATCTCCAAAATGGAGTTCTTTATCTAACGAAAAATTTTAGCAACTGATATTACTTCAATGTAATGCTGATATAAATAGCTAACTGAAATTTAATTCTATGGAACTTTTTAATTTTTTTTGTAGTACCTAAGTCCAATTGTCATCAAAGCCTACATTAGTAATTATAATATATAATTTCATTTTAATGGATATTTTTTGTTGAGATATCAATGTTCCTTATCGATTGTCATTATATATCATGTATTTGAAATGTATTTAAAAATGTATCTAAATACATTTAATGTATTTATTATTTAAATACTAAATACATTTTAAAATTTATTTAGTATCTAAATACATTTTTCTGATGTATTTAATATTTAGTATTTAAATACATTAAATGTATTAGTGCCCACCTCTGTGTATGGAAAGCTTTTCTTACTTTCCCTGGATTTGTATTGGTCTTTGATTGAGTGTGAGGAGAGTTGCTGTGTTGTCTGCACTAGCAATATCTTCCTGACTTATATAATAGTTATAAGGGAGATAATTATTACCTAGGCAAATGTGCGTTTTTGTGGTTGTGGTCCCTGCTCGCTTGACAGTAGGCATTCACGTCGCCCATGAATATTACCGGGTTTTCGCTGTTGAAGATATTAATGAAGTTATTAATAGGCACATTATCTCCCCTTAGTCGTTGATATCGTCTAGTAATTATGATGTTCGTCAGTTCCATTTTTGGTCCCACAGTGATATAAGATTCATCTAGATTTTCACGAGTTCTGTATTCGATGCCCTTCTTGATCGCTATAGCAGCTCGGTCATGTAATTCCCTCGTGAAATTTACGGCTATGACGTAATAGTTGTATATTTTTATCTCGTCGTTTCCTAAGTTGGTTCCTTGATGCGAAATTAAGATAATGACCTGGTCTAATCTTCTAAAAATGTAACCGTGTGTCTTTTTATCTCTCCATCCGTTTATGTTTAACTGTAGTAACTTAAATCCATGTTGTCCACCGTGAGTTGGTGCTTCCTAAAGCGTTGCCGGTCCATTTGGCCCTCAGCGGATTCAGAACTTGCTTCATCGGTGTCGATTCCCTCGGATTCCGTTGCGCTCTCTTCTTTCCTATAGTTCTTTTTAGCGTCTGTATCAGTCGTTTGCATGTTCAAGATTGCTGTGAAATTTACCTCACAGGGAATGAAAATTGGTTCCAGTCCGTTTGCTTTTAGTAGTGCGCTTAGGGTCTTCCCATAGGTTCCGGGCTTCAGGCCATTCTGGACAATTGCGTGGATTACGCATATATATATATTTTTTCGTACATGCTTGCCGTGATGTTAGGTAATGCTGCTGTTACTTTTCTTTGTTCATCCATCTTAGTTACAGCAGCATATAAGGTGCTGCCTTCAATAAACTTCTTTCCCTATCGCTCCCTCTCCTTTCTCTTAATGACTTCTTTTCTTTGGAGGTATTTCATCACTATAGTTCGCTGAGTTCCTCCGCCGTTGATCCACTTCTTCGTTGGATTAGTGCAGTTTCTATAATCGTGTCTGTCTGTGGCACATTTAGAACACAATATTTCTCATTTCTTCGGGCAGTTGACTGACGCATGGTCTTCGATGGCGTAATAATTTAAACATATTTGTAAGTTTAGAAATGAGTCCCTTTGTATGTTTGCGGGGGGAATTAACATACTAAAGGCTAGAAGTCCTTTTTTCTGTGCCTTGGCTGCCATTTCCGTTGTCTTGCATAATACTATGAAGACGTGGGTATGCTCTTTAAATTTGATCACCTCCTGTATCTTGATCCATCTCTGCTTTTCTATTATTTCCTCTCTGATTTCCTCGCATGAGTGATTCCTTACACATGCTTCCACTTTCCTGCCCACGAATCTCCTATTTGCGGTGATCTGCGGTGAGTTCTTGACTTCGAGGTTGAATTTCATCAACGTAATATTCCCCTGTCGCCGAAAGCAACTGATCTACATCCTTTCCTTTTGAGCATATTACTGTAAACCGCCTAAGGTTTTTATACTCTTCATTAATGGTATTGAGAGGTCCGAAAAAAATTGTCTCTACTACTTGCTGCTCTGTCCTCTTCTTCCCGTTTGGTGCAAGTTGGATTAGCCTGCATTTTATTTTTTCCGGGTGGTCCATTTTCTTGTCTCCAGTGCTAGTATGTCCCACAAAGCGTGGTTCCTAGTAGTTGACTCTGGAAAGGAACAATTATTCTTCTCCACAGGTGAGAGAGCCCTTCTATATATCCAATACTATCTCGCCTGACTTTCGAGTTTCGCACTCTCCTTGGTCACCCTACCTAGTTAAACCTAGCCCTATCAGCAGTCCTTAGATGGGTTCAGGCTCTTGTCCAAGAGTTGGACCCCTTTTCTGGCACCCTAACAGGGTCTCCTGCAGGAGTTCACTATAACCTAGTACCAATAGTTTCTCAGACTTTGCCGGTCATCTAGTTATGTAGTGCTAGTTAGAAAGAAGTAGTAGTTAAAAGTTGGTTAAAAGAGGTTAGACAATAAAAGGAAAAAGCAGCCCATTCGAAGGGAGGAAGACTATCTCGCTCACAAGGAACAGGAGGAATCTCCCATTAACCCTGTGAGCTCGTATATTTCTTCTCATTCTTGTAATAAAACTTCCTATCAACTTGTAGAGAGTATATAAGGTTATAAAATATAGGATTGTATCTAGAGTAATTAGAGCGTTAGTGAATTGTATAGTTAGAGTGTGGAGTGGGTCGGGCAGCTATATTAGAGTATGCTGGTGTCAAAGTTGCTGAATGAGATTATGGTATGGAAGTAGCAGGAAAGATCTCGCGTGAAGGTATTTTAAATAGAATAATTGGGGGGTATTATTATGTTAAATGTAGATGGAGTGGGGAACAACTAGAAAGAAATGATTATGGTGTGAAGAATAAGGAGAATAAGGTTGTGACTGAAATCATTTTGAGGTGCTATTAGCATATATGGAGAATGGTTGGAAATAGTCAAGTAAAGAAAATAAAAGATAATGTGTGTCAGGGTGTGAGAATGTTTTGAAAAACGCCTTAAGTGAAATAAATTATTGTTCCAAAAAGATTATGGAAAGTGAAGTTCCGTTAAAATAATTCGTCTTTCTACTTTTCATTTTCTTTGCTCGTTTATCAAAAAGATTACCAGTGCGTAAGCACGTAAAATATTCAGATGGACTAAGCCGTTGACGATCAATTAATAATGAATGAAACATTTATACTAGGAGATATAGTTGTATCTATCGCATTGTCATTCGATACAATGTCCACCCCGCAGTAGTAGAAAAGGAGGCAAACCCTACTCTCTCCTCATCTATGTTTTCTCAAGTTCTTCCCTATAACCAAATGAGTCTGGTAGAGTAGAGTAAACTAGACTTGAGGATGGTGAAAATAGTTTAAGGTAAAATATTTATCTAAGTTAACCAATAGTAGGATAAAAATATAGGATGGAACAGTTCTATTGTTTGGACATACAGATTAAATTGGAATTCGAATTACAGGTGTTATTTTCAGTATGATTCTATTTCTTTTAATTTCTCACTTCTTTTCTTCATTCAACATCTTTGATTACTTTGGAAAAAACCATGTAATCTCTTTCAGATGAAATCTATTCTTTTATTTATGTGTATATTGTAGCATTGATATGGTTTTCTGCATATTTTTAGGTATTTTATTAGTGTTTATGATGTTTGGTGAACCTCTTTGTTGCTTTTATAGTGCATAGTCTGAGGTAGAGTTCACAGAGTGAAACAAATAGAGGCCTCCCTCGGAACGTGTGTGCTGGGTGATAAGATAGGGAGGTATCACTTCATGCGACGAAGATCCGGGTTTCTTATAAAGATGGTACTGTTTTGACCTGCATTTGTCTTGTGGTTTGTTTGTCGTGCTGCTTATTAAGGTGAGATAAGCAGTATACATAACATTGTAGTGGTTGATAAAATGACGCTTGCAGCCTCCAAGAGGATAGTTGAAGTAGAACACCATAATAATAGCGTTTTATTCTGAGGTATTGACTGCAATGTTATTTTGCATCAGTATATTCCTGACTTCTAGGTTATTTTAGCAAATTCGTAGTGATAACTTGTCATTTTCTGAGATAGTATTTTCTATGTTATTTTGTAATATTCGTTCGACCATTCCTTATAGGTATCAGTCATCTGATTCTTATGATAATTGTAATAGTTTTCTGTAGGAAGGTAGATATTATAGATAAGATAGTCACTTAGATACGAAAAACTGTTGGTGATTTGGTTATGAACTGGGATTGAGGGATTAATGGGGAATGGAAGAGATGTTTTTAGACTGGGTAGTAATCGTGTGGATCAAGTATTTGAACAAAGAAAGCTAATTGAAGCACCAAAGATTAAGAGATGTAAGCTGTAGGCTGGGTTTATGGATCTGGAAAAAGGTTTTGATCGTGTAGATAGAAAAGTATTATGGCAGGTGATAACGAATTATGGAGTGAAGGGTAAACTATTGGATTGTGTGAAGAGAATTTATGTTGGAATAGGTCTTGCGTTAAAATGAAAGAAAGCCGGATTGAGTTGCTTGTCATACGTGGTGGTGTAAGACCAGTTTGTGTGATGTCACGGTAGCTTATTAATAATTATTGATTGAGTATTGAGAGAAGTAGTTATTGTAATAAGGAAAAGATGTGTGAGATTAGGAAAAAATGGTAAGGGGTGTGTTATCTCTATGTAGTTATATAATGATGGACTTTTTTTGATAGCTAAAAGGTTAGAGAGATTTTAAAATGCTGATTGTAGCTTGTGGGAGAGTTTGTGAGAGTAGAGGTCTAAATTTAAGGCATGAAGTAGTACGAGAAGGGTATCTGGGGATGATTTGGTGTTGGTTTGATATCCGACGCGTTGGTGCCACACTTAAAAAAGTGCCAAGTTTTAAGTAAATTAGATGCACTATATATGATAGTGATACAGTTGAAGCAGAATCCGGCTATAAGGTTATAAAATATAGGATAGTATCTAGAGTAATTAGAGCGTTAGTGAATTGTATGGTTAGAGTGTGAAGTGGGTCGGGCAGCTAAATTAGAGTATGCTAGTGTCAAAGTTGCTGAATGAGATTATGGTATGGAAGTAGCAGGAAAGATCTCGCGTGAGGGTATTTTAAATAGAATAATTAGAGGGGTATTATTATGTTAAATGTAGATGGAGTGGGGAACAACTAGAGAGAAATGATTATGGTGTGAAGAATAAGGAGAATAAGGTTGTGTGTCAGGGTGGGAGAATGTTTTGAAAAACGCCTAAAGTGAAATAAATTATAAGTATTTTGGAGAGAAATAGATGATATTGGGTAGTATCGTTGTGCATGGAATCGGTTTGTGAGTAGGCGAACTATGGTCCTTCTCACCATGGATGAAATCTGACAGGGCGAGATGTTACAGTGGATACACCTCTTTGCATTGAAGAAGAATTTGGCTTGAAAATATTTTGGTGGTCTTGTGTGCCATAGCACATACTTACAGAAGGTGAGTGGTTTTAAGTGGGATCCAAGTGCGCCAGCCCAACTTTATGGGAAACTGGTTGTTGGCAATTTATGACGAGGATTTCTTTGTATCTTCTAAATTATTAGTCTATTGCAACCACATTGATTTTTTTTAAGAATTATCTTTTGTTGGGGCTTATTAGTGATTTTGGGAATTCTCTCTGCATTCAATTTGACATTAACGCATTGACCAAGCTCTGTTCCTTTCCGATAAAAGGTTGTGGAATATTTTTCAACACTGCTCTTTATTAGGTCAACATCAAGGAAGCCAATACTGCCGTTTATATTTAACTCGTATGTGAGCCTAAGAACAGAATGTTTCTTCGTCGTCAGCTTATTAGCCCGTCTTTATACGGGGTCACTGTTTTGGATCAGCCGCTTCCACCTGTTTCTGTCTGCTGCCACGTTGATCTCCAGTCCCTCCTCCCTTATTTCAGCTTGTATGCAGTCTCTCCATCTAATCTTGTGCCTTCCTCTCCTCTTCCTTCCCTGTATTTCTATCTACAAAGCTCTTCTCTCGTCATTCTCTCCACCTCTCCTCATTATGTGTCCATACCATCTAAGTCTTGCTTCCTGTGTCTTCTTCTAAATCTCTGCCACATTTGTTGTTCCTCTGATCCTTGTATTTGTGATTCTCTCCTCCCTCATCACGCCACACATCCATCGCAGCATCCTCATTACTGCTACTTCCATCCTTCTCTTCATTACTCTCCTTTTATAGGTAATGCCTCTTCTTCATACGTTATAGTTGGTCTTACAGCAGTTTTGTATACTTTTCCCTTTAATTTCACTGGCATTTTCCTGTCACACCCCTGATACATCCATCCAACTCTCCCAACGTGCTTGGATTCTTCTGGTTACTTCCTTATCCTCATTTCCATCTGCTGATATGTTAGATCCCAAATAATTGAAGGCATCTAATTTCTTTATTTCCATGCCATCTAACCTAATGCTTTCACCTCTGTCCTGCTCTTCTTCTATACACTTCATATATTCTGTCTTTGTTCTACTTATCTTCATCCATCTGTTTTTCAGTACTAATCTCCACTTCTCCAGCCTTTGCTCTACCTCTTCCTTATACTCACTGGCTAAAACCACATCATCTGCATACATCATGTCCCAGGGTTTCCCTACTCGCAGGTTCTCAGTTAACACGCCAAATACAATTTTAAAGAGAAAGGGGCTTAACCCAGAGCCCTGAAACAGCCCCACCTTCACTCCAAAACTCTGTCATGCATGGTTTACTCTTTACCCGTGTTTTGACACTTCTGTACATTTCCTTCACCAATCTTACAGAATTTTCTGGCACTTTTCTTTCTCTCAAGCATCTCCATAGTTCTTGTCTTGGTATTATGTGATACGTTTTCTCCAGATCTATAAAAAAACATATGTAATTCGTTCTGTTTCTCCCTGTACTTTTCCGCCATTTTCCTCAATATAAACACTGGGTTTGTTGTTCCTCTTCCAGTCATTAGGCAACATTGAATGTTGGACACCTCCACCTCAAGTCGTAATCTTTTGTCCAAAGTCCTCTCCCAGACTTTCATTGTGTGAGATAGCACTTTAATCACACGATAAGTTTAGCACTCTTGTACTTCCCCCTTTCCTTTGAAGATGGGTACCAAGGTCTCCCTCCATTCATCGGGAGTCTCTTTCTCCTCCTCTATCATGCACATCAGCTCCCACGACAAGTCCACACCTGCATCCTCCAGGGCCTTCCACACCTCCACCGGGATCTCATCTGGTCTAGCTATTTTGTTGTTTTTCATTTTCTTAAAAGCTCTAACGACCTCTTCTCTCTATATACCTCTTGTCAGTCCTGGATATGGTGTTCTCTCATCATGATAAGCCCGTTGGTTCTCCTCGTTCAGCAGACCATCAAAGTATTCCTTTCATCTCTCTTGTATCTTTCCTTATTCCCTTAATATAACACCAGATGCGGCGTCCTTTATCTGCTTCACATAGTTTATATCCTGTGTTCCCTTGTTTCTATTTCTTGCAATCCTGTATATCCTCTTTTCCCCTTCGGTTGTTTTTAGCTCCTTATACAATTTATAACTACCTTCTGCCTTCGCTACTGCTACTGCCTTACGTGTGATCATTTTTTCACTTTTATACTCCATTTTATCCTCCCTATATCTGCTATTCTCCCAATGCTTTTTTGTTTCCTTAATCCTAACCAGGGCACTTCTTACATCTTCCCTCCACCCCCATCCTTCTCTGATTGTGCGTGGCTTCAAGGATGTTTCTCCTAGCGCTTCTCTTGCTACTTTTTTCATCACTTGTGCACTCTTTTTCCACCAATCTTGTACTCTCACTACGTCAATATTCACTCTGCTTAAGACTTTGGTCTTGAACTCTCGCTTCTTTGTTTCGTCTTTCATTACTGTCCATCGTATCTTCTTCTCGTAGCTCCTCTTTACTTTTCTAGGTTTTTTCAACCACACATCCATCACAAGCAGCCAGTTTTGTGGTGCAACACAACACTGGTTTCAGAATTGATCTTCGATACATGATATAATCTATCTGGATAGTATAGCCTACGCTCTTGTATGTTATTATCTGCTCTTGCTTCTTGCAAAAGAAAGTTTTTGCCCCAAGTCGAAGTAGACTGCCAAGTCCAGTAACCTCTCTCCATCGACATTCATGTTTCCCAAGCAATCACCTCCTTGTATTCTTTCACATCCCACGTTGTCCACCCCCACATGCCCATTTGGGTCTGTCCCAAGTACTACTCTCTCTTTTTCAGCTATGCTCCCCACTTTATTTACTAGCTTCCTCTGGGACTAGTCCTTCTTTTTTGTGTTGATCTTATCTGTGGTGCATATACATTGACCACATTTAAGATCCCTTGCCCACAACCTAACCTTACCCTTATCAACCGGTCTCCTCCTCTCTTTACTTTAATCACATGTTTCTTCATATCATTCGACACCACCACTCCAACTCCATTCTTTCCCTCTGTTGTTGCACTGCGTAGTATAGTTTGTATCCCTCTCGTAATTCCCTGGCCTTGTTGCCTCTCCACCTGATCTCTTGTACACACAGTATGCTCAATTTCCTCATCTCCATTAGCTCCGCCACTTCTCTTCCTCGACCTGTCAAGGCCCCAACATTCAGTGTCGTCACTCTCAAGGCAACATGACCTCGCTCTTTTAGCCTCACCTGCTCATAATGCGGTAGCCCTTGCTTATTTGCAGAGGTTGGGCGCTGCCACTGTGCGTCTCTTATAACGGGGTACGCTCTGCCATCGTCAAATACTCCTTGGTTGTAGCTCATATTGGTTTTGGCTTGGTTTTACGGTCAAATGCCCTTTCTGACATAAACCCTCCCCATTTTTCCGGGCTTGGTACCGGCATAGAGTTGTGCTGGCTTGCACCCTTTATGGTTGGGTTGAACCTGAGAACAGAATACGATTCTCAATTTCTTCAGGATCCAATTTGTTTTTCATCGACTAATTAAGATTTTGAGACATTATATTGTCCATGATTTAGTGTGTGTCTACTAATATACTCCAAATGCTTGCCAAAAATGGAAGTTTATGAAATCCGATTAAAAGTTCCTGCATAAGTTTTGATGCCTTTAATGCAAATAGAAGATATATTTGCTTCTCTAGACACGCTTGGAACTATTCCTTCATCAATAGATTTGTTAAAATCCTGAAGATAAATTAGATAGAATTTATCAGAGCCTTGCGCTTTTGATAGTTTCATTTTTTTCTATTCATGTGAATGTTCTAAAGGCTACTGTTATCATTTAAATTAATGAGATCGTGGATTGTAGGTAAATTTAAGGTGTTTACTACGGTAAATACGTGCAAAATGTTTATATAATGACCTAAAAACATGTGTCTAATGCTTTATTAAAGCACATGAGATCCCTTAATCATAGCATCAATTGTGATAAAGCAGAATTGATTCAAATCTGAAGGACTTGTTCAATCAATAGAGTTTTTTAAGTGACTTTAATTGATTCGCTCTGATTTTTCAATCTTTTAAATCGAAAGGTCAAGTTCAACCAGGTCATCGGATCGATTATCCCCTCATAAAGAGGAATCACCCTAGATTACCTTATGCTACGCCTCAATGGAGTGATAATATTTAGGGAAATCTAAATAGTGCACAACTTATCATTCCCAGTGAACAATCTTTTGTTGCTTTAATTTATGATCTTTGTTTGAATTTTAAAATATTCAGCCGCTGATTAGGTTCCATGTTGGCATACGCCAGCATGGAACCTTAAATTAAAAAAAGTACTGACACACTTCATGCTCCTTTTCAAAATCCTTATTAAAATGAATGTAACTCCCAATGACATTAGATTACGCTATTTACAAAAACTTCCCTCAAACATTTCAATGATTATAACTCAATAGAATCAATACATTTACATGAGACTGCTAAGGAAGTAAGAACAATGGAAACATTGTAATATTGTCAAGAAGCATTTTATTCAAACGAAGACAAAAGAATGTTCTAAACAGAGAGGAAAAATTTGAACTTAAATTGTGATAGGTATAGAAAATTAAAGAGCATATTACACACAATAGTCTTGTAGGGAAAAAACCTGAAATTTATAATGAAACTGTTATTAGCGAAGCAAATATTCACTTAAGGCATTATGCAAAGAAAATTACCAAAAGATTTAATAGAGAGAATGAAATTGATATTACATATATTCATAATATAAATCTCACAGACACATTAATACTAGTAAAATTCCTATCTTTTACTTATAGTTCCAACTCTATGGAATGAAAAATCTTAAAGAATCACTTTACTTTAAGGTTTACCCTAAAGATTTATGGAAAAGGTTTCAGGAATTATGGAACAGCTTTGAACTATATACTTCATTAGCTTCAGATCAAGTACCAAACTAGATGGAAAACTGGAAAATGCAAGATGATGTATCTAGTTCCGGCAATAAAAAAATATAACCTATTTCTGTGCCACAACTGTATTGTTTAATAAATCCTTAGTGCCTACGGCGTAGCGGAATGGAAACATCCTCTCCGATTACAGCAAACTTAAACCGAATTGGATGTGATAGGTCACCAGATGGAACGACGATTCGGGGCGACTCCACGGCGGCCTCCATATGTTGTAGATACCCGAAATACTGATACAAAGTTAAACTATCGGTCCAGACTGGGAAACAAATTGCCTCATGAAATAGTGCAGATCAGTAACAAAAGGCCTACCAATTTTTTGTAGTAATTCGCTGAAAAAACTTTTCTCAGGGCCAATTATATAAATAGCTAATATTACCCCTGTTTTATTAAGATACAGTGATCCTTCAATAAGAAACTAAGGTACAATTATTATGTCACCCGAAATTCGGAAACTTTAGAAATATATATTTAAATACAAGATTGGAAAACATAAACAAAAACGATATAAATGTTTTTTGTGATTGACAAGTCTCATAAATTCTTTCAACAAGTAATTTAGGAATGCAATACCATCACTTTGGTTGATGGTGAATACTTTAAGTTAATTGTTGGAGATAAGAACGTAGAACATCTGGAGATAAATAGCTGACTAAATTCCCCTAAACATGGATTTCGATAGGGATGATTATGCTTAATTAGTATGCTTGATGTTTTTAAGTAAAATAAAACTGTAGATGAGGCTTGGCTCGATTTCTAAAATATTTTCATATCATTCAATATTAAAAAACTCTTAATAAACTAAAATCCCACAAATTAGGAGTCAGGATATTAAAATGTATACAAGACGCTGAAAAACTGTAGGCAGGTGTTCTGAATGAAAATGTTGAACATGAGCTATTTTTATCAATATAAACGAACTTCATGACATTAATTTAGTGCGAAAAATTTCAAAATTTGCTGATGTTACGAAACTCATTAACAGTGCAAAATATTATAGACACTGTGAAAATTTCAAAGAGACTTGGATAGATTAGTAAAAGGGCATGATTGATGGCAGATGTAATTTAACGTTGACATTTGTAAGGTAAAGCACATAATTGATGATCATTTTAAAAGATATAATATTTCTTTGCAAATTTTAGACACAGTCAACTTGAAAAGCCTTTAGGTATCGTAATCTGAGATCATCTAAATCTTTCGAATAGGGATTTAGGATTTATATCAAAATAGTTTGTCTCTATAAGACCTGATTTTGATTATTCAGTACAATTCTTCTCTCAATAAATGCAAAGATACATTGTAATATTGGAACTCGTCCAGCCTCAAGCGACGAAATTAGTTTCTGGACTAAGAAATAAATATGTGAGGGTATGGAACGTACATACTCGCATGCCGCCAGACAATCGTGGGAGCGAAAGAAATTTGTCGTTTGAGTTGACCTTTGTCTCCTCTCCCCCCCCCCTTCCCCAACAGGCGACAGGAAGTCTGACGAAAGAAGGCCTATCTCACATAGAAGCGTAAATTCTATTTTCCTTCTTTATGATACCATGGAGATTGTCCAGAAGGCGCTGCGAAAGGCGAATTGTCGTGAATGGAATCTCTATCTCGATTTCACACGGTCCGTGGTGTAAATAACAACGCCGTTCATCCCTCTACAGCAGTGTCCAAAACCTACTCGCGTAACCCTCACGTTGAACGAGAGTCGTTGCCGTAACGTATGGACTGCTAACGCACCGCCGAGTTAACTTCGTCGCTGTCTCAAAGTGTTCCTGAGGGAAATCCCGCCCCGCAAAGTCTGTAACTAGAAGAATACGCTCTGTTGCTCAACGAAACTTGAGAAAGGAAAAGGAACATCCAAATAGTTACTGGAAGTTACTATTTGTTAGTGCCACATCCAGTTAGGAGTGAGCTAACTGGAAATGCAGTCAGCAGCCCCAAACCCGTCGTCTTATCCCCCTCTCCCCGAGAACTCGTGTTAACGCCACCCGAACCACCCCGTCTGGACCTGAGTAGTCGTCTCTCCAATCCATCACAATTAATGGTAATCTGTAAACCCAGTGTCCCTCTATTCTTAAATTACCTATTTAATTAACAGTGATTGATACTCCCATTAAGTCATTATAAATCTAGACGCTTAACGTCAGTGTTATCCCCCCTTCCTTGTTTAAAGAGATTCAAGTGAGTCATTCCCTGCTTTTTTTATTTATAATTGCTGTCAATCCGGACTAATCCGTGTTTAATAGTTAATCCTTTTTTACCTAAATGCCCGTTTAACTATTGCTAATTATTATTTTTGTGTAAAGTAAAGTATATTTTTGTACGTGTGTTTATTTGTGGCTCCTCCTTTTTGACGTACCCTTGGCAAGACTTTAATTAAGAATCCCTTCGGCTAATTTATTCAACCTGTATTATGCCCTCTTAGAATTCAACAATCACAAACCTCTCCCCAGTAACAAGTGGGACTTTTATAGTGAGAATCCTGGCCGCCGCATAACCAGCCTCTAACCAGCTTTCGCACGTTCAGTAGGAATTAAAGCCTATATATATATATATATATATATATATATATATATATATACAATATATATATATATATATATATATATATATATATATATATATATATATATATATGAACGTAGATTGAGTCATAGGGTCAATACCATCGACTAAAACAAAAGCATTGTGTCCAGATCAAGGACTAGAATAATTATTGGACCAGACTGTGAGCAATTCTACGACAAGATCATACAAAGAAATATTGAGACACCTCACTTTACTTGCACTTAAAGATCGCCATCAGTACTTACAACTTATTGAATGTTTAAAATACTAAATTGGAGTTACACTTACAATTTATGACTCAATAGCTGAACTCTATAACCGAGTACCACCTAGAAATAAAAGTTTTAAGCTAGTAAACATAAGATTTAAAACCGTGGTAGTACAAAATATCATTTCTTATAAAATAATAGCAATGTGTCGTAGAATGGACTCTCTACGATATACCATATATGACTATTCGTTGAGGGAATTATTCATTTATATTTAGAGTGCGTGGTGTCTGGGTTGACCGATGTTATTTATCTTCAATATGCTTAAGAAGTGGAACTGAGCTCAAGGATAATAATATGGCTATCATTAATAAAATAGAGTTTTATTAATAAAAACTATCAACAACACACAAAACGGAAAATATTGACATAAACAGAGAATGGAAAGGGTCGTGGGAAATCTAGCTAATCCGAGGATTAAGATTTGAAAGAGATTTAAAAAGGTAAAACAAATAAAAATTAAAAGGATCGGATGGTTCGCTAAACCATTTAAAGCACAGGATAGGGTTGACAAAAGGGTTAAATACTTAAAGGTAACGTTCAACTTACGTAATTACACGTGTTGTGTAGAAGTAGGCGACGTGAAGGAATCTTTGGTCCACTGGCGAATTTCAGCCGAAGGGGGTGGGGGAGGGAATTAAATGATCCTGACGTGGCGTCTTGGGAATGAGAACCGTTTCTTGGTGAACGGGCTTGTAGAACAATGGCTGTTCTACGTTGTTCTCTTCTGAACAACAGGGGGGGGGTGAGAACTGTCTCTTGTCTACGGGCTCAAAGAACAATGGCTGTTCTAATGTTATTCTCTTTCTGAACAACAGGGCGGAAGTGTGAGAAACGTTTTTTGTCAACGGGCTCAAAGAACAATGGCTGTTCTAATGTTGTTCTCTTTCTGAACAACAGGGGGGAAGGGTGAGAACCGTTTCTTGTCAACGGGCTCAAAGAACAATTGCTGTTCTAACATTGTTTTCTTTCTGAACAACAGGGGAAGCCTTGTGGACTTGGCGTCTTGAAGGCTCGAACCCTGGAACTCAAGGGATATTGTCCTCTTCTGGACAATGATGGTGGATCTCGAGGTAGTTGGCCCTTGGTGCACAAGGTGAGACTGGATCGTAGTGATGTCTCGCGAAGAAAATCTGGATCTCGAATCTGCTCTTAGTGGTAAAGTTTCCGTATAAATAGTCGAGACATCCCTTTGGCGTAGGGGACAATGGAGTGGGGGCTACGAGGGAATGCACAGCCACGCCTGAGAACAATACCTTATCTTCCCATAAGCTTAACTCAATATGGCGTGATCGGCGCATAGGGCAAACGGGGGAAGAATAAACCTCCTTGGTTAAATATTGACTCAGGGGGCACGATAATCGCACCCGGCTTCAAGGCTAAGATGCACGTGGGTAGCATCGTGTTTCTAAACAACATGTGATAACGGTTGAAATTATGCGGCCTCAAACTATTCTATCACACAGTGAATACTGAATAGCTTGCCTATAAATGTTGCTAAAAAAACTAGAGTAAATATTTTTAGGAATAGAATCGATAAATATTACATTAAAATATGATCTTGCCGAAATAAATTCATAAATGAATTCTTTATCCATATACTTTCTTCCTTTACCTGTGCTAAACGTCTGCTATCCATGTTTTATCGTCTTACTTAAGCTAGCTTCGAGTGTATCTAGGTTCTTTTACTGGTTCATTGCTTCCACACAATGATCGGTATGTGAAATATTAATATTTATGAATATTATGGGTCACTGATATAAATACTGATTTGCTGAGAACCAATATGACCTAATGGTATGCAGCTAGGTGCAAATGCTTTTAATATTGAAAAATATATAGAGTTCCGCACCTATTCGTATGCAATAAACTTGTTAATTGGTCATTGGTCTAACAAATGAAAAATGATCCTCAACTAAGGAGATGTAAAATTTTAGACGTTGGATTGAAAAAAAAGAATATAAGCTCTACTAATTATCACTTTTTTATCATTAGTTGGAACAAGCAATGTCCTACGAACTAGTAAAATTTCATCATACACATTGATAAACTACTTAGAAGACGAATGGTATAAGAGAAACTTAAGAATTTGAATCTGCACTTAATAGAAATATCACAAGTAAGAGAACTATTCCCTATTTTTACAATTTTAAAATAATTTGATCAAGTGCTATTAATCTTAAACTTTTTTCCTTCAAAAATTTAAGAAACTGAGAAGATTCACACGAAATGTATGAAAGAACCTTTTAAATTACAAATTTGTAAACTATTGAAATAGTCTTGAAAACCTTAACGGTTTTCAGCAATCACTGCTTCGAAAAGTCTCTGGACAACCATTTTATTTAGTTAGAAAGACGCTCCACATCCATGCTAAACAAGTCCCTGCTTTCAATAGACCAATCTAAGAGCCTTAACATCATGGATGAAGAGCCACCCCCATGCTTGATTATTCGGTGTGTAGGGTGGCTACTAACCGCAGAGAATTATTGTGTACATTATAGTGTAGCGACTGCCTACTAGGGAATAAGACGCCGTAATCACGCTACATTTACTAGTAACTAACAGGCGAAAGACAACCAATGTATCAGCAGTAGGCACTGCGTGATGACAGATATGCAAAGATTGTTAAAAAGACACGAGTGGGGAGACTGCCGGAGGCAAATAGTGCGAAAAGTTAAAGAGAACAATACTTGCAGCACTTGAGACCGGAGATGTGTGCAACTCTCTCTCTCTCTCTCTCTCTCTCTCTCTCTCTCTAACGTGCTCAACTTCCGCAATTATGTTAGATTTGAAGATGGGGTAGACAATGCTACAGATTTGAGGTACAATGTGGTTACCCGTAGAATATCCGATATCCTTTTTTCAGGATACTGAAAGGTATTGGTATTTTCCCAAGAATTTTGAGTTCCACAAAATGCATGGAGTGGATGTTTGCGATACCCATTGCGCTAGAGTGAAAATTATATTAGGATGTCGAAATCTTCCCAATACAAAGATGACACTGCTAAGTGGACCTCACCTCCAGGAGTTTTCCCAAGACAAGGGGAAACGAAACTTTCCCCTAAAATCTTCAATTAATCTTCCGTCTATATAAATCCCTCACTTGGATAGGATGGGTAGCAATGCCATAATTTCTTCCTTTCCCACCGTACACACATCCATATATAAAGAAGGCGAGAGGCAACTCAAAACTCTCTCTGTGAGAAAAGTCACAAAAGTTCCTGCATATTCTGAGATTAAAGGCCAAGCCAGAAATACCTCAGAATGGATCTATCACCGAGTGTTAACTCAAGGTTATGCTCAGTTTAGTCTTAAAAGACAACGATTTCGCTTTTTATCAATACCTTACAAGTAAACAATTCTCTTGTAAGTTGAACAGTGCAGACATACACTGATTAACAAAATTGCGAATATTTTTGTTAGGATTAAAGGCATTATTCTACATGTCCACTTTATTGTGTCTGACTAAAAATGTCTTCATCAGGTAAAGGGTCTACGTCCTTAACAGCTGTTTACCACGTCAGTTCAATTGTAAAAAGAGAAAATTTTATCTCGGCCAGGTGTAGATTCTACGCACTTAGCAGCTGCCTGCATTGCGAATGCAATGCGAAATCAGTAAAAAGAGGAACGTGATGAAAATTCATTCGCATGCAATTAGACTTGAACTTTGGTTAACGTTATATTAACGTTAAAACTAATTTATTAGCTCTAGACTATGTAAGTATGGGGTAAAGATGGGTGTTTTTTATGTTCTTTTCTTTTTGCCTTTTTGTGTAACTTTGGCACTTTTTTGCTTTATAGGTGCTTCATGGACGAAATAGATCTTATCAGTGAAATGAGGCACTTCTCACTCCTTATTGATATCAGTACATAACTTGGCTTTGTACATGTTTTTTTCTGCAGTGGTTTGGGTGATTTCGAAATTTCATTTTACTCAAAAAAAGCAGCATTTATGGAGAAGTAAAAGATCCGAACCAACAATACATGTTGGCGAATTTTCGTATAAATGAAACATCATGATAATTGTAAAACTTAGACTTAACTAATGACCTTACCGCACTCACTCTGGATATTGGAATCTCGTTTTATCAATGAAAATATGTATCTCCTCTTTCAATTTGAATTCATCCTCTTTCATATTATTTAATATGTAGCATATTTCATATCGACTAGTTATCTGTTGTGTCTGTATGTTTATGTGACAAAATGTATCTATAAGTGTTTAAATTTCGATTCTTTGTAACCAATGCTTCTACTTTTTGTGTTCATGAGCTTTGATTTTCTTTTGATCTCGACTTTAGTTGAATAAAAAGACCAAAAATATCTCATGTAGAGCTGCCATTTATTTAGTTTAACTTCTATGTTTATGGTATTCTCATTCTATCCTGCTATTTTTACTGGCATAATAACATAATAAGTGCCTTGACCCAAAACGTTATAAATAAAAATAGATCAACTCTTTTTCCCTCGCATTCCTCGTGGAGCTATATATTGCAAATTTGTACCTTTTAAGGTGAAACTTAGAGTTTAGAATAAAGATAATATTGAAAGGAAACATGTTTCACTTATATTTACAACGTTTCGAGCCTATACGCCTGTTACCCGCTACTTTGTCAAAAAAACAACACGCGATACAATGAGAATACTATAAATATCTAAATGAAAACTGATGGGCGGGTTTGAAAGTATGTAAATTTATAAAACCAAAACCAAAAGATCCCGTTACTAATATTTAAGCCTTTTAACATGAATCAGCATTTACAAACATATATAAATTAATATATATTGTTAGAGAGAGAGAAAGAGAGAGAGAGAGAAGACACACCTGGTCGACCCTTTTTTAATCTACGCTAACGAAGGCGCAAAATTGCGCAAGCCTGAGATGTGCTTAAGAGCACGAAGGAAGCCATCAGGGATTATCCTACGATGGCGTAAATTGGGCAAATTCCACCTTGCCCGGCGAATCATCTGTCAACTGGAACCCTCTCCTTTTGGGCACGGGGAAAATCCCTTCCGTCTTACCCCGATAAAATGTCCGACGCCAGACTTGGACGGCACAAACCGCCTGTGTCCCGAGTACCCACGAGTATCTGCCATCTTTCCATTCCCGTTAGTTCCACGCAAATCCTTGCAGAACTCGTCAAGTTCCGTGTATTCTCCTAGAACTCGCGAGAGTCAACCTCGTACTCGTTGGTACCCGTTACCCGAACGCGAAGCGTCAAATTCTCGATTCGGTATTCTAAACCCAAATGCAAGATCTGAATGATCAAATCGTTTGTCAAGAGGCTATTATTGTGGACTTTACGCCGTCTCTAACAAGGCAGGATTACTTCCTCGGACCAAATCTTCAACTCAACCGCAACGCCTAACTCTCCTCTGCAAGCTCTCTTGCTCTCTCCTCCTTTTTAAGCTTCCTTCATCTGGGCTCCGCGTGTGCTCAAGGTCATTTGAGTGTTTCATCTGTCATTGTCCGTTCGTGTGTATGGTGGTCGACACCGCCCAGGTCGCTCTTTGAACTGGAGACTCGTGTACATCTCCTATGTTCATATACCTTACTTAAAACCCCTTTTAATTTTGTGAATATATTATTTTCATAGTAGTAATGTATATTTTCTACTCTGTTTCTATTACCCTAGAACCTTACAAGATACTCGTAGCTAAGCATCGGCCAACCTAAACTGCACTCTGATTTGTATTTACAATAGCTGACTAATCCGTTCATAGGCCTCTCGTTCTCGGGCTGAGGAATTTGGAAAAGGTTGTGATTTAACATTAACCTACGACATATATATATATATATATATATATATATATATATATATATATATATATATATATATAGGGTGTCCACAAAGTCTGGGTACATAGGAATTTTAATATTTTATTTATTTATGTTATTTTTCCTCCCCAGATCGAATGATGGCTCTGTCTAAAGAAGAAAGAATCGAGTTGGTACTCTTAAGTGGACGAGAAGGATGGTCTTATCGCAAAATCGCCGATGAATTTAACCTTCGACACCCTTATCGTCAACCTATTTATTTTACTGCCATCGGGAAATTGGTCACGAAGTTTAAAGAAACATGCAGTGTCTTGGACAAACCCCGTTCCGGGCGACCAAAGACTATAGACGAAACGAAAGAGGTTGTCATGGCCAAGATTGCTGCTAGCCCAAAGAAATCACATAGTCGGACATCCATGGAGTTGGGTGTTCCAAGGTCAACTATCCACAAAATCCTGGTAGAGCAGAAGTTCCATCCGTACAAATTACAGATATTGCATCAATTAAATGAAGACGACCCCGATAGACGAATGCAGATGTGCGAATGGTTTTCAGATAAATTGGATGAAAATATCAATTTTACTAAAGACCTTTTGTTGTTCTGTGATGAAGCTTTGTTTTATGTTAATGGACAAGTCAACAGACAGAATCTTCGATACTCTTCTCAAGACAATCCACATTGGATGGATCCATCCAAACAGCAAGGCTGCCAAAAGGTGATGGTGTGGTGTGGTTTGTGGAAAGCTCATGTGCTAGGACCCTTCTTCTTTGATGAACATGTAACCGGTGAGACTTATCTGAATATGTTGAGAGACAAATTAATGCCTCAAATTGAGCGCCTAGGCGAGGGACTTCCGGACTGGTTTCAG
The DNA here is from genome assembly GCA_963969495.1 of Ceratothoa steindachneri. Lineage (NCBI taxonomy): Eukaryota > Metazoa > Arthropoda > Malacostraca > Isopoda > Cymothoidae > Ceratothoa > Ceratothoa steindachneri. The sequence goes on from OZ018326.1 coordinate 159,730,011, forward strand.
CAGGATGGAGCCCCTGCCCATTTTGCTACAAATGTTAGAGATTGGCTGAATGCCATTTTTCCTCACTGGATTGGAAAAAGAGGTCATGTGGAGTGGTCCCCTCGTTTACCAGACCTTTTTCCCCTTGATTTCTTCTTCTGGGGTATGTTAAAAGAGAAAGTTTACTCAATGAAGATTGCAAATCCAAACCACTTGAGAAAACGCATTATGAGTCAGTGTGCTGAAATCGACGGCAATGTACACCTATTCAATCGAGTTCACCAGAATTTAGCAAGGCGCATCGAATTATGCATTGCAAATAATGGAAATCATATTAAAAATATAATTTATTAACATTATAATTAAATGAAATTGTTTTTTTCTAAAAGTATGTATTTATCCTCTATGTACCCAGACTTTGTGGACATCCTGTATATATATATATATATATATATATATATATATATATATATATATATATATATATATACATATATGTATACGAGAGGCGGGCAAAACAGAGAAAGGGGGATGGCTGTTTGTTGGGGTGTTAGGACAAGTTATGACAAGTCAGGACCTGCAGCCGCACGCTCCTGCCTCGTCTATTTAAGAAGCAGTAGCTGATCGCAAATCTTCAGTCACAAATTTGTCATCAATGGAGAGGGTTGAGCACCGCGCAGTGATCAAACTTTTGACCAAGGAAGGCAAGAATGCAAAAGACATCCATGAACGCATGGTTGCAGTGTACACCGACACTGCCCCTTCCTATGCAACCATTGCTCGCTGGAATAGGGAGTTCCGCCATGGTCGTGAGTCCCTTGAAGATGACCCCGTCCAAGACTCCCGTCAGACGTGACTAACGAGGACAATGTCGCCCCTTGTGGAGAGGATGATCCTCGAAAATGGACGGGTGAAGGTAGAAGAAATCGAGCGAGAACTTGGAATATCACATGGAAGTGTTATCAACATCATCCACGACAATTTTGCCATGACCAAGGTCTCTGCCCGTTGGGTCCCTAGAAACCTCACGCCCCATGATCGACTTCAACGTCGTCAAAGTTCGGAGGAGCTGCTTCTCCTGTACAACCAATACGTGGGGGAATTCGAGTCACGCATAGTAACAGGTGATGAAACGTGGGTCCATCACTGGGATCCCCTAGCGACTACTTTTTATTCCGCCAGCTCAAGGCTGCACTGCGTGGACGCCGGTTTGGGGACGATGAAGATGTCCAGCTCGCCGTCCAGGAGTGGATTGAACAGCAGTCAGGAGATTTCTGGTTGTCGGGAATTCGAAGCCTCAGGGAAAAGTGGCGCAAGTGCATTGAAGTCGAGGGTAGTAATATTGAAAAATAATAAAACATTTTTCCTCATATCTCGTTTCCTTATATCTGAATTGCAAAACTTATTGACTACCCCTCGTATATATATATATATATATATATATATATATATATATATATATATATATATATATATATATATATATGTATATATATATATATATATATATATATATATATATATGTATGTATATATATATATATATATATATGTATGTATATATATATATATATATATATATATATATATATATATATATATATATATATATATATATATATATATATATATATATATACATATATGTATGTTCACCTGTATGACAATCCTTTAAAGTGATGAATTTTATAGTGCATTAGTTAGTTATGAATGTGGAACCTTGAAAATTAAGCGGTTGAATTTAAATTTGCAAGGATGAAACTGTGAGTTGAGTAAATGAACTCTTTTTAATGATATAAGTTAAGTAGAAGAATAGAAGTTCTCGAATGACTTTGGACTAGTAGTGTATAGAATTAGCAATGACCCTCCTGGTAACCCCTGAAGAGAATGAAAATGGAGATACGGTATTAGAATTATGTTGTCAAAGAAACATATAATGTAAACACATTCTTTCAACCTAAAGAATTGTGGCTTTTAGGAAGGAATATGCTACGAGGTATGGTTAATCTAAAAGTTATAAGAGGAATGAGTATGAGACTATCTGATCAAATGATTGTTTGGGGGTGGGTGATACTGGTTGCTACATGGATAAGAAAATGCAAGAGAGGTGAAAAGAAAAGTAGAATCATTAGTGAAACGTAATTGTATCAGAAAGAGAGGGATAATTATATGAGAATGGTGACAACTAGAAGAGAAAAAACGTGAGAACATAGAAATAGAGCATATATCAACTAGTTAAAGCAGTAGTAGATAGAGCAAGAAAAGAGGATCATACATGCAAATGCTTAATAAAACAGATGATAATGACTGTAATGAGGTTAAATGCTTAAAAGGAGATGAACAGAAAAGCGAAACTAGCCAGCTAACAGAGTAGGAAGTCAGCCACTGAAGCATTTTCAAAAGAGAAGAATGATGATCCAGATAAGGACTGGAAGAAAGTGAGAACGGCGAGTAACAGGTAAAAGAATAGTTGTGCGAACAACAAATGCAAAAGGGGTAGGGCATTTCTTTTTTTAACAATGGGGAGGTTAAAAGTAAATGGAAATAAAACTTTATAATATAGGTATTGAAGATAATGCAAAGACAAATAGGATTGGCTTCGTGGCCCTAAATCTAACGCTGAATAGAAGTGTGGGAAAGAAAATTATGCAAGATGATGTTAGTGTTATAAGAGGTCTAAAACGTGAGAAGGCAGTTGATACGCTTAAAAGTGATTCTGAGTATGTTATCAAATGGGTTGGCTGGTGGTTGTGTTTCAAGGCATATGTAAAGGTGATTGTATGTCTAAAATTTTAATAATGCAGTAATACCCCAGTTGCATCACAATAAAGGGTAAAAAGTGAATCGGAGACACTCACGGGACGCACTGGCATTTGATGGAGCACTCCGCTTTATCTTACATACAATACTGCGTTGTTTCACAGACTGTTTGGCACATTATTGTCGGGTGTCCCGGTTTGGGTCATTTTCGCACACGTTATCTGTCCCGGTACCGGGTGAGCTGGAGCGATACCACGAGTTCGTGCACATACACTTGTGGATTATCTAACTTTTTGGAAGAGGTTAGCCTCTTCCATTTTATTTGACTCTCCTTTGGTGTTGGTCGCATCAACCTACGCCGAGGAGGGGGGGCCTGCACCCGACGCCGGATCGTACTTCTTTCTTCATGAGTTTTGTTTTTGTTTTTGTCTTTGTTTTTATTTTTTTGAAGGGTTTTCGTCGACATTAGCGCCTTTTAATGAATCTAGATTAGCATTAGGCTATCGATGATTAGGGTGACTTATGACCTAAAAGGGAGTCACCGGATTAACGCGTAAAAACTAAAATAATATCCTCGGCTATTACATCAATTCTTCTTCTCACAAAATTCTTACTACGTGAAATCACTTTAATATTTCCACTTGGGGAGGGATGATGTACTACTGTTAGAAGGACTCTCTCTATAGCTGGCAAAATAAGTTATCTCCAATTTTATGATGCTTCCTGATCAGCCGCATATCTTTGAGTTATTCTATGAACAAACATGTCCATCGTCGTAACTTTGTGATTGGTTTCTCGCAAGGGATTGAAAAGAATTTCTCTTGGGTAATTTATATCTTAGAGTGTTAAAATATGACAAATTTTCTTTCCCTTTATCAAGATGGATTTGCTTTAAGTAGTCGGATAGCCTGGATATCTTCATGGCTTCGCTTGAAAATTCTTTCTCACAAACGATACACATTGGCTGTTTGTTGTTCACTATATCAAGATGGATTTTCTTTAAGTAGTCAGATAGCCTTGATCTCCTCATGGCTTCGCTTGAAAATTCTTTCTCACAAACGATACACATTGCCTGTTTGTTGTTCATTATATCAAGATGGATTTTCTTTAAGTAGTCGGATAGCCTTGATCTCCTCATGGGTTCGCTTGAAAATTCTATCTCACACAAGATACACATTCGCTGTTTGCTGTTCATTATATCAAGATGGATTTTCTTTAAGTAGTCGGATACCTTGGATCTCCTCATGGCTTCGCTTGAAAATTCTTTCTCACAAACGAGACACATTGGATGTTTGTTGTTCATTATTAGTCATAAGACTAAACTTCAAATATTCCACACTATACTGTCTGCATTTTCGTTTTAATAAGTTTTCGGACATGATTATGGATAAATTCAAGGATTGGATATATGTAAATTAAGTAAAAAAACCGACTAATATGAATAAAAAAAACGAATAATGTTAACAACAACCGCCAACTCTTCAACAATTACTGAAGTACAGGGGTGCCATTTTAACATTTTATTAAATAATAGTAGAGGACTGTAACAAAACTACTTGTACGAGTATGAAAGTATCAGGTGATAATTATTCATTAAACATGCCGGGGTAGTGAGTGAAAAATGAAATGGAAAATCCTAATCTATTTAGACATAATTTCACAAAAGTTAGGTTAGTAGATAAAGCCGTTCTACATTGGGTTTTGGAATTACGGATTACAATTGGCTGACTCGGCATGACGTAATTAATTTGTAACGTTACTTGAGCTGTCAAGTGAATGGGCCCGTGGCTAATGATCATAATTTGGAGCGTTTGTCTAAAGAGTAATATTGAATTCATTTTTAAAACGTGCTATAATAATTGATAAATTCCCACCACCTCCTTGTGTATGTTCAGCACCTCCTAAGTGAAATATAAACTTAAAGCGCTTCATTTTAACACAATCACGCCCACTTTGAGAAACATTAGTGTAAATAGATAGGTATTTTGGTATGTGCTAAGAATATATGAAGTGAGTGGTAAGCTAGTGGATGGTGTGAAGTTTATTTAGTTTGTAGGTAAAGAAGCGTGGCTGAATGGTTTGAAATATGTGGGGGTGTTAAAGTGAACGATAACCTGACTGAATGGTTTAAAATACTTAAGGGGGTAAGACAAAGTTATCTGATTTTGTCATGCTGATTAATATCTTTATGAATGGAGTACTGAGATAAGTACAATATGTATTGGAATGAGAGGAATGGCGTAAAATTGCATATGAATGGTGAAGAATTGAATATATTCGAGTTAATATTGGTCTCCAGAACAAGTTCATAATTATAGGTAACAGAGCTACTTCTTAATTTTAGTGGGGCTGATGAATCTGATTGCGACTGCCAGGATTTCAATGGTAGAGGGATCTGTGGCGTCATTAGAATGTTAGTAAATTGTTAGAGTTTGAGCGTGTGAAGTATCAAGAAGCAACATGAGAGTATGCTGGGGCTAATCCTGTATGGAAGTGAGACAATGTTATGTAAGGAGAAAGAAAGATCTTGAGTGAGATCAATGTAAATGGATAAATGAGAGGGATGTTTGGTATGCTAAAGGTAAATATATTTAGGACGACTCCGAACGAGAGCGAGTGGCAGATCCCTAGTATCGACAAGTAGGCTCTTAATGGGGGAAGTGCGGAAGGCACCGGTCGCAAGGTGAAAGCTGCTGGGGTGGATTGATTCCACCTTCCGCAATACACGCTCAGATGTGGATGCATAAAACATGCATCCGTAGTTGAGCGTCGAACGAACAAAGGATCAATAAAAATTAAGGCAGTAGCCCTATCAGCACCCCAAGCGTTGAACGTCACGCAACGAAGAATATCTATGGCGCAGGTACTAGAGACCCTAAGGCTGCGAATATGAGCCTTCCAGGTGAGGCGTAAGTCAAATATAAGACCATGGAAACGGTGTGATTCAACCACTTTCGGGTGTACACCATTGAGAAAGAAGTCTGGGTCAGGGTGGAGCCGGGGATGGTGGCAAAACTTCACCAGCTTAGTCTTGGCTAAAGAAAACTGAAACCTGTGCACTTCGGCATATCGAGAGACGCGGTTCAATGCTTGTTGGATTCGACGCTCCATAGTTGGCATCTGGGCTGCGCCAAAAGAGATCAATAGGTGGTCCACATAGAACGTAGCGAGAACATCTTCCGGCAGACCGAGGTGATGGTGCTGATGCTCAGGAAAAAGAATGTGACACTGATGACACTTCCGTGAGGTACACCCTCTTCCTGCTTCATTGTGCCAGAGAGAGCTCCCACTCCCACCTGTACGCGGAATCGAGGATCTCGTAAAAATTGAGATATAAAGATTATGAGGCGTCCCCTCGTCCCCATCGTGTGAAGAGTTTACATGATACCGTATCGCCATGCGGTACCATAGGCCTTCTCAAGATCGAAAAACACCATAGCGTAGTGCTTTCTACGAAAGAAGGGCTCGTAGACGGCATTTTCCAGTCGGAGCAGAACATCAGACATGAAGCTGAAATTGTGTGGCCTTCGCTGTCCATAAAAAAGGTTAATCTAACATTTACCAATTTCTCCATCAATTTGCACACGCAAGAGGTTAGAGAGATTGGGCGGAAACCAGTCAGAGTAAAATGATCTCTCCCCGGTTTGCGGAAGGCTAGCACAGTATAGATTCGCCCGGAATCCGGGAGGAGTCCCACCACCCAGATTCTATTAAACAAATCTAAGAGAAAGACCATGCCTCGCTCACCCAGGTGTAGAAGCATAGCGTACATTGCCCCTCTCTGTTTTCTCATCACATGTTCGATCTTGACCGCCGCATGGTCGGTCATCTCTAAGGTAATGTCATTTATGGAGTAGTCCACGAGTTCCTTCGCAAAAACTACTCCTTTTCGGAAGTTCATGGTAGATTATGGCTTCATACTCACGGGCGTGCCATCAAGTGTCCGAAGGGCACTAATCATGGCCGCTTTGGAGTGATTCAACGCATTCGCCAAAAGGCTCCCGTCCGAGAAACGGGTCACCTTTTGCTCTCTACCAATCACACTAGCTAAAGCTTTCCTCTGATGGATCATGTTACCCTAAGCAAACATGTGCCATCAGTCAAGCGAATAACCAGAAGGCGTTTGAAGCCAACGTGCTTGAAAACGCCGGATGGTCTCTTGTACTTGTACTTTTGGTCTTTGTCAGGGACTCCGCACCTGGGAGGGCAGCGGGGCCAGATGTGCCGATCTTGGCTTGGTGGCTTACCGAAGCAGCAGAACCATCCCTCCCCCCAACCCCCGCGGGTGGAGAGAAGCCCCGAGTCTTTTTCGTCTTTTTTTTGTTTCCTTTCTTTTTAGGAGAGTAGGGCGGGGAATGAACCCGCTTCTTCTCTCCACCGGCAGGAGCCCACAGGCCTGATGTACCGGCCTCAGCAAGGTCATTCTCCGAGATAGAGAAGGTCCTGGCGGTTGCAGGGGCACCGACCGTTGGAGGATATCCCTCCCCTCCTTGTACTGCCTTGGAGACCCAAGCCGTTTGAGGAGGACCGTGCATAGGCGCGGATTGGGGTTCAGTGCTTGGCGCGGATCCCGGATTCGCCCCCATGGAAGGCCCTACTGTCTGCGGCTGGGTTGCCTCAAGAACCATGTCTATTTTGGAAGCGGCTCCATTTTGCTACCCCCCAACCCTCCAGGACATCACAGGTCCCATCAGGAGCGGTGTCACGAGTAGAGTATGGGAAGGCACTGGCTTTGATCCCCGATGAGGTTAGCTTACGAGCCATCAGGTCTCTGGAAGGAAGCGGCCGATGGACCCTGTCTACCCTCTTCCCTCTAAGGAGTTTGCCCTACTGAGCCGCTACAATGGGAATCGGTCGTTTATGGGTTGCCTACTGGCTTTCTTTGCAGTCCCCTTGGAAAGAAAAGGGGGGACAGCCGCTGGAAAGAGGGAAGTACTCGAGGGCACCTCCAGACAAGGGGTGAGGGGGAGTTCCCTACACCCGTAAGTAAATAAGAGGAGTAACCCTCTTCTCCGATTAAAGATATTTGGAGGGTTCCCTGCGAGAGCACATTGGAGAGGGACCTACATCTTTTAGTAGAGCTACCTTTAGGCGGCTCCGTCGATGGTGAGGGCGAAAGGGGAAGAGTTCTATTCCCGGGTTTTACATCATCGGGCATGGTGACCCTATTCTTTCTTCGGTAAGAAAATATTAATCACCCCTCGCAGTACCCCTCTCTGCAAAGAGTGCGTATGGGGCTGGCTGAGCCAGAAGCCGCCATTTTAGGCCAGCCCTTTGGGATGGTGGCTCCACCTTGGGCATGGCATAAAAACATACATAGTGAAGTGAGAAGGAAAATGGGTGTGAGGAAGGTATGTATGGGGATGAAGCAGGTTTTAGAAACCTACCATCACAAACCGGAGCTCAGGGGTTAGGGAACATTGTTACCTACCCACTCAGACCCGATCCGGGATAGTAGGCTGAGAATAAGGTTAGCATCTACCCTGTAAATATAGAAGCTGACCAGAGAAAGCTGTGGGAGAGAATTTTAAGGGAAGTTAGGAAGTAGGGGAGTAACACAGGCTGTCTGAAAGAAGGGGTAGAGGATAAGCTTAGGCCGGACGGGTCGCTAAGTCCCGTCAGCATGGCAGCCAGAAAGGCAAATTACCACGCCCCTTACGGGGATAGGAATAATGAATAGAGATAAGAGATTGCTAAAGTGAGGGATGGGTTCTCTGTTAGTATATTCTGACGACCTGGTGTTGATGGTTAAGAGTGAGAAGTTATACTATTTGGATGCATTGTATAGCAATTATTGTTGTAAGGATAAAGCAGATTGCTTCCCAAGCTTTCAAACTTTAAAATTGCGAACCAGGAAAGGCCCAAAGATACAACGGGCAAGGATTTAATTCAGATGTAGAGGATAAAGATGTAGAATTAGTTTCAAAATTTATATTTGTGCAAGATCTTTTTTAAGTATTATTTAGTGATTTTATTTTTAAACATATTTGTTGTAGTATTTACAACGATATTTTTAGGTAAGCCATACCAAGGAAAGGTAAAGAAATTTTGTGCTTTCCTAATGTTAAATCTTTTCTTTACTAGCTTAACACAGCTAATTCTTGTTTCTTCTTGTTGTCTTGCTGAAATATATAGTCTTATTTTATATCCGGAACCGCTTGATGGACACGTAGATTCTGATCTTACAGAAAGAGTAAAATGAGATACAGCCGTGTTTGATTTTTTGCCGAAGTTCCGTATGAAGACCAGAATTGCTCCATGTATTCAAAATTAGGCATTACAAACACTTTATCTACAATCCTGGCCAAAAGTAGTGAGACTACTATATATTTTTATAAGAAAATTAATAAACTTATAAAAAATTGCATTTTGTTTTAGTATGTTTTCATAAATTTTTCAAGGTGAAATATACAAGGATTTAGAATCCAAACCCATTTTATTAATACATACACTTGAATGATGCACGAAGTTAATATTTTCAATAGTGTATGTACATTGTTCTATGGGACTAGTTCAATTCGTTATGGCAGGAAGGAGACCAAATTTATAATTATCTTTTGACCTATATTGCTATATTTCGTTCAATAAGTACCCGCAACTTGTTACAATTGGATGGCCTCTGTTTATCAACCGCCACATTGATTTTCGTCAACAAATTCTAAATTGTGTTCAAATTTGGCGAATACCTAGAGCAAGTTGCCAAAAGCTCAAGGGTATTTTCAATCAAGAACTTTATTGCATTTGCTTTATGATAAGGTGCGCTATCATGCTTAAAAATACAGTTATCACCCTGAAATTGGTACTGAACTGTTGGAAGAAGGTGCTGATGAAGCACGTTTTGTTACCATTTTGAGTTAACATGGCAGTGTCCTTTGGCAAAATTGTTAGTGCTCCAGTTCCATTATATGAGAAACAGCCCCCGACAGGAACAGTGTCGGGATGCTTCACTGTGGGTACGATACAAGAGTCGTGAAAGCGTTCCCATTTTCTCCTGCAGACAAGAAATCCTCCAAAAGCTCCAAACAAGCCGATGTGATTTTCATTAGAGAATATCCTCTCCTTCTTGACTCTAGACCTTCTTTAAAAAGTTTCTACCTCACTGTGCACGCTGAAGCAATCACACCTGCTTTTTTCAATCGTGAGAAATCTTGACACTATAAGCAACCCGAACCTTGAGCTAGGACCTTACCAGGAGTGGATCTTGACGTTTAATTGAAAATTGGACGTCCAGAATACCTTTTAATAGGGGTGTAACCAGTCTTTTAAAAGTCACTACTGATTCTAAACATAGTACTGTTTAATGTAATCCTCTAGGCAACTATCCCATAGCATTTCAAGCTACTTAGGAGCAAATAACAATCGTTGCCTAATTTTCTTTGGAAGGAACCACTTTTGGAGTTGGAAAAAGATTCAAACATTTATTTTTACCAAAGATATATTAAGAAATAGATTATAATTACATAACATGAATAATTTTACTCTTCTTTGTCCTTATCCTACCTAGCATTTTGAACGAATAGCAAAGCTTCTAATAACTATACTTCACCGCCTAATAGGCTGCTCAATGATGGGGAGCAACATGACGTCACCCTCACTAAATACACCGAAAGACCATAACAGTTTGGCGAAACTTGGTACTCATTATACTTGGAATATCGAAAAAATTATAGGCAAGTCACTTTTGGTTTTGGATGTTGTGGAACTTCTCCTGGCAGAAATTCCCCGTCTGAGAAGAACCAGATCATCCCCTGCTCAACAGAATCTTTAGAGCCATTTCATAAGGACATGCTTATAGCTCAAAGTTTATTGAACCGGAACGAGTTTCGGTGTGAAGATTTCCATACCATCATCAGCCACTAACTGAGAAAAATTCTCAAAGAAAACAGAAATACTAAAATATAGAGAAACCGGCAACTGACATTAATCAGGAGACGTTAGTTTTAGGTGATTAACAATATTTTTAAAATGAGGTCAGAGACATAGCTGCTACATTTGTGTTCACCTTCTGACAGATTAAAGTTTTGGATTTCATTCATTAATATAGATTCGATAAGTTTTCTTTCATTAAAATAGTTACATTGGTAAATTATTTAGGCACTAGGGAAATTAATTATGTGGTTGGTGTTTTGCACATGGGTGAAAATACTAGAAGGATTGCTTGCTCTACGAATATCACTCTTATGAACATATAAGGAGCAAGCTTCCTTATATTACCATTTCTAATGAAAAACTTACACGAAGCTGATAGAAAGGCAATCCTTTCTTTGTATTATATTTCTTAACGTGATCCAATTCTTATTAATCACACTTTAATAATGGGAGAGGAATCCATATCACGATTATTTAATTCATCTCAAATTGGGATATTTAGGAAAAGTATACAATAGGTATGTATATACATAATTGAATAAGATTACATCAGAAGTGGAGCTAGAGATACTAACGAACTAGATGGACGAATTCTAAAATGATTCTCATCCCTGCAACCTAATTTCCCTATGTGCACATAAATATATGCATCTAGTAGCATTAATTTCTGTGTTACCATGACGTTCCTAATTAAAGAAAATTTCTTAAAATAAAATTTTAATTATTATAAACCATATTTTTAATGCCAAAAGCGTTTTATATATTATTAATTAAAAATATACCTATAAAAAAGAGCTTTTGACTCTCATTTTTATTCCCAATATCAATATTCATTTGCTTAGTCAGCTTTCCATGAAGACTGACGCAATTGTTATTTTGCATTCAGCCTTTAAGAATATTCCCAAATATTACTTTACATTAAATGTGAATTATAGTCATTTTATTCATTTTAGTATAATTTTTATACATATTCATCGTATTGTTTGGTGACTAATGTATCTAATAATGAGCATTATGATCTTCACTAACTCCATAATTTAAGAAGGGGATTTTTTTGAGTATTTGAATAATAATTTCATCTTAGTTTGGTTATGACTTATCTTTTTTTGTCAAAGTTATTTCTAATAATTCTGTTATAATATCAAGAAACAAAATGGTTAAATTCAGAAATAAATATAAGTATCGAGATTTTGTGAATTTTTCAAAACCCAAAGAATTACAGATGGTGAAGTTCCCAACTTTTTTTATATACATATCTTCTATAACTATATTTTAGCAACGTGATAATTTGAAAGGGGGAAAATTGAGTTTAGAGTTCCTTTTTTAAAATTATTATAATTGGCGAAGTTCAGAAAATTTATAAAAATTTAACCATGGCTGCTTTTTTTAAGATTTTAAATTTTAATCTTAGTTACGAAGCCATTGCCTGGTAATTTTATAATTTTTTCGTTTTAAAGTAATCAAAATATTTTGTAGGGCAAATTGTTTTTTGTAACAATTCTAAATTAATAACGAGTGTGAATCAGTTGGGAACACTTTTTATTATGGTTAAAGAAAAGGGGCTTAGATATAAATTTTTAGGAATAATGTGTTTGGTTTTTAATGAAGATTTATAAAATTAATCTTTAGTTCAATCACCAGTCATTGGAAGCTCAGTAACTTCTAGCCATAAATGTTAAAGGAAGTTTTATAATAATTAAAACTTTCCCCTACCTCTTCAATCTTAGGTACACAAGGTGTCACCCAAAATACCATGTACTTTCTATAACGTTAATATTTTTCTTAATTTAAACCAAACTATAAACAATGAATTATTATAGAAATTGTGAATAAAAGCTAAATCAGTAATCTATGTGATCAAAATATAGCTTCCCATCTAAAATCAGTTTAGCATATTGTTTCTCTTCTGAAATCAGTTTACCATATTGCTTCCCATCTGAAATCAATGTAACATATTGCATATCAACTGAAATCACTTAGTATATTGCTTCCAATCTTAAATTAGTTTATCATATTGCTCTCCATCTGAAATCCGGTTGCCATATTGTTTCCCACTCATATCAGTTTAACATATTGCTTTTCATCTGAAATCAGTTTCATATATTGCTTCAGAACTGAAATCCGTTTGACATATTGCTTCCCACTCATATCAGTTTAACATATTGCTTTTCATCTGAAATCAGTTTCATATATTGCTTCAGAACTGAAATCCGTTTGACATATTGCTCCACATGTCAAATTGCTTTAACAAATTGCTTCCTATCTGAAATCGGTTTACCATATTGCTTCCCACTTTCCCTGAGAAGAATTAAGATTATTTCTTCATTAATCAGCCGGAATGACAAATAGTCTAAAGGCCTGACTCCTAGATCAAGTCAGTTCTTTCAAATTTGAAAGTACATATATATAGAAAGCTTTTATTTACTAGATTAAGAATGCCTAGTTTGGTTGGAGCTCTCCTCTATCGCTACAAATTGTGGTCTCAATGGGCTTGACTGAGTTTTATATCTCACACGCATTTTTTCCTCCTATAAACTTTACTCTATCTTTGCGATGTCGATTACAAAATACTTTGTTCGAGATGTACTGGTTATTATCAAAATATTTTTAAAAATGTGTTTATATTAAACAAAAACAAGAAAAGATTTCACCTCAATCTAAAAGTTTAATAAGGAAGCACTGAGGTACCAGGGAATATCGGCTTAAAGGTTTGATAACAAAGACGAAAGCAAAGGAACCATCTTATCACAAGAGTTGAATACAAAGCGAAAGCAAAAAAGGGCATCTCAAGGCAAGTGTTTTTGAAAACACGTTCGAATGAGTTTGCTGAAGTTGTGGAGATGGAGGGAATGAAATGAGTAAAATTAAACACCAAGTCGACTAGTTTGGTTGTGGGATGGTGCTCAACTGATTTAAATCTTTTGTCTCTGGACTTCTAAAAACACTATCCTTTTTGGACATATTACAAAGAATCTGCTAATCTCAAAAATTATCCTTTTACCAAATTCAATGGCAAGTTATGTATTACCCCCGATTTAGTCCAAGAAATAGCAATCGTTGTTCAAACAAGCCAATTAACCTCTTGCCAAAAATATTTTATTAAAAATAATAAAACGAACACCGGTGGGGACATTTCCCACAAAAGAAAGTTTGTAAAGAGATGTTTTTAAAAAGTAGTGGAGATCGAAGGAGTGGAAATATGTGGAGGATATATGGCCGCAAATGTTTCTTCGGGCATTTTGGGCGGGAAGGAGTGTATTTATCCAGATGTCATTGAAGCAGTATAGTTACTCATGCCTTAACTACACGCCATATTCCCCTGCGTGGGTATTTTTGTTAAATTAATAAATATTAACCAAACATATCTGTATTTTCCTATTTCAATGTTCAATTTAATAAAGTCAGAATTATAAATATTTGAAAACACGTTTAAACAGAATCACAGTCATATTTAAAGTAGAAAACCATATAAAAATCCTTTATTATTTGTTCAAATCTCTCAAACATTTTCACTTTTTTTCAATTTTCTTTCTCATCCGCTTGTCTTCTTCGTGGTAATTTGGAATAAATTCACGAATTCAATTTTCTGAACAAATTTGCATGGTGGTCTTTTATATAATCGTTAAGAAATCCAACGAAATACATTAATAACATCCTAGATAATAATTAGAAGGGAGGTGAAACGAGGAAATGAATGAGAACAGGGGGAGACTAGTTAAAAATCTATGAAATAGAACGACGGAAGAGGTAAAATTCGCCATGTCGAACTACAGAAGCATTTAGGCTTCTGGGAACAAGTTGTTACAAACCACCCAGGGACTCCTATCTTTGGTCAATGAAACACAATAAGATTGCATAAAAAAATAATCTTGCAGTCAAGAGATTAAGGGCAAGGTATAGTAGAATTGCCCGAAATCTTGTTCTCTAACATTACGAGTACGTTACCCTCTGCTCTATTCTGGTTATTCAAGTTTCACACATTTTTTATCAAAACGACCTGACTACTGTTAGTACGGGAAGTGATTTGGGCTAAAGCATTTCTATACGATTTTCCATTTAATCGGAAGATATTTAGAGCTTCCAACATTTGGGGAATATATTTGCTTTCAGAATTCAACGCCAAGGCGTTGACAAGATAAGAATCAAGTTGTGGCTCTTCAAAGCTCTCCGATCAAAGAGTTAGCTAAATCTATGTACGAGATTTTACCAATTAATATGAACGTGCTTTTCCTTTATTTCTATCATCACCGCGATCAACAGAGGATAGATTTTAAATGTACTATGGTTATTTTCACCTCAGGGGAGGTAAAAATAGAAAATATAATGTAGCCAAAACCAAAAGACAGGAAAGAGATAGAGATCATGAACAGACACACAGGCGGAAAACAGAGGAGATTATAGCTTAAGGTATCAAAGAAGATGTTCCCGACAGCACTTCTAGCATATAGTCAGCTGACAAAAGAAACGAAGTCGTCGCATGTCGAATTATATTTTCCTAAGCTCACAAACATGACAGACTAAACTTGAAATTTCGAGGAGCTTTCTCTTATACAGAAAACATCAGCCTTTGCAACGACTGCAAAATTCTTAGATCTTCCTCCTGACAGTGTTCCATCGAAGACCACGTTTGACCGCTTTAGTTGAAAGTCCCGTACAATAATAAGAACCAATGGTACTGGCCACCTCATACAGATTCCACCTCGAATACCGATCAATTAGGCTAGAAAGATAGTCACGAACCGATTCTCATGGATGTCTAGCCATCAAGAACTACTGGCAGTTGGATGTATTTGACAATGACGAGGTAGGGAAAGACTTCATAATTGTCTATGATTTACTATTACAAATTTTACTTCCTCGGTGATGCCCTAAAATTTAATGATCATACTTGAGAGCAATAAGATGTACTTCTCCGACTGAGTTACTTATGATACGGAGAGGACATTCAACCTTAGAAGCTTCGGCCTCTATGAGCTCAGCATCAGGTCAAATGGATGACCAAAGTTATTTACTGCCTTCCTCTCCAAGATCCACAGAGGGATCATCGTATGATTCTCTTCGTGATCCGTGCATACTAACGTCACTAGGGCGAGGCTCTCATAGCTAATAAATCTAAAAACAGGAGGTTAAGCTGTGAAATCTTCTTGTAGGTTATCCTGAAAAGGACTTTGGAAACACAGCGTACAGGAATGTGCTCGGTCATCTATGATATACCTTGGAGGACTGAATTTGTCTTTCACTGTTTGATGTCAGATTTGATAACAAATATAAATGTAAAATGACGGCTAACCTGAAAAAGCGCGCTAGGAAAAAATAAAACATGTACAAGGTAAGGTAGTGCAAGTAGATTGCATTTTAAGTCCGTTGGTGACGATTCGATCCCACACACTCGCCCAGTTATACAAGTTGAGCCCACGTTCCTCACCAAAACCCGCTGAAATATGGCTGAATGACAAAAATATTTTGACAAAGAGCCGAGCTGCAAAACTGTTGGTGGTCAATGGCGCAATGACGCAGCAGAGTTAGGCATCGTTCTCATTGAGCGATATAAAAGTAAATCTCTCTGCGGTGATAAACAAGAGCTATAGTGTATCCTTTGAAATATACACTCACAGCAAAAGAATCTATTCGGATAGGAACAAAAACAGATCTGAAACACGTGTTTAATTTAAATGCATAAATCTGAAGCTTGGAGATTGATGTGCGTGTTAAGATTAAAACTAATATTTATTTGGCAGAATAATTTTTCTGATGGAGCTTTGAGAAAAATATTTGATTTAATTTGCTATTCAGTTAAAGAGAAATAAACTGTTCAATGTGCAGGACCTTCAAATTTCTTTCGATCTCTCGGAAATTTTATAGGTAGAATGCTAATGAGCGCACCACGAATGGAATTCTATCGAGGAATTATGTTTTGATCACTATGAGTTATGAACTTGAGACACTATAATTCCTATATATATATATATATATATATATATATATATATATATATATATATAGAGAGAGAGAGAGAGAGAGAGAGAGAGAGAGAGAGAGAGAAAGAGAGAGAGAGAGAAAAAAAAACAAAAAACACGTCTATGACAAAAATGACCGCCCCCCAATTGAAGAGACTCCTACAAATATTTGCACCTTTGAAGCCTCCTTCTTTGAACCCAATGGAAGCATGTACCGCCAAGTCGATGGAGTTGTGATGGGTTCTTCCTTGGGAGTCCTCTTTGCCAACTTATATATGGGAGTGGTTGAAAAAAGGGTCTTTTCAAGAGTACCCAAGGCCCATATTTACTACAGGTACATAGACGACATCTACATTAACGTATAAACACAAGAAAAAATACATGATCTGGAAAAAGCCTTTAAAAAAAGGTTCTTTCCTCAACTACACCATCAAAGAAAGCCATAACAACCAATTACCATTCTTAGATATCCTCACTACCAATATCAATGAAACAATAACAACTAAAGTTTATGTTGAATCCACCAACCCGGGATTTTGCATGAATGGGGACAGCGAATATCCTAAGCGCTACCGAACAAGCGTGTTATAGTCGTACATCAATCGTGCTTTTACCCACTGCACCACATGGAAGGACACACACAACGAACTCGAGAGAGCCACTCAGGTACTTGTAAATAACGGATCTCCATAAAGAAATACAAACAGCCATAATAATTAAAATGAACAGATAGTACCTCTCAAACTTCAGAAGAACAGGAATACGGATAATGAGGATATTATAAAACTGTTCTACAAGAATACTATGAGCAGAGAACACCAAGCAGATGAAAGAGCCATCAAGGATATTATAGACCGAGGAATAAAACCCATAAACGCCAAGAAAAACATCGCACTAATAATTTACTATCAAAATAACTCCAAACCCCCACTACAACCAAAACAAAGGACACATCTGATATACAAGTACACATGTAAACCAGGAGACTGTGAGCTCCTACCTAACTCGTATATCGGCAAGACCGAAACCACTCTCTCAAGAAGAGTGTCATAAAATCTGAACAACGGTGCACCTAAAAAATATACACAGGAAGTACACGGAACATGCCTCAACTGAAAAATGATAAAAGAAAAAAACAAAATTTTTAGACTATGCTCCCAAAAGGCGTCGACTGCTCTTCCTTGAAGCTATATATATCCAAGAGAAGCAACCGAATTTAAACATACAGTCTAACTCCAATGAAATCCTGCCCAGTGCAAGAAAAGCAAACAGAGGGACAGGTGTACTCAGAGCTGCCCCTAGCCACTAATCTCCCCTCTGGCAAGCAGTCTAATCCCCCCCCTCCTCTCTGGTTACCTACTTTTCCCACCTTTTATCACCTGGATCCAACCTACCTTATGAGTGTATAGCTTCTTTCGTAATTTTTTTAATACATTTTGTAACATATATAAACTGAATACTTTATAATAATTCGCCATTGTAAATCTGAAGATGATACTCGATGTATCGAAACGCATCCGGTAAGTTAAAGAAAGTGCTAAATTACATAAATTTACTTCTACCCTTAGCAAAATAACAAGCATCAGTCCCTAATGAACTTCGGTACGCTTATCCACAGGTTAAACAATGAAGAAAATGTGAATATAAGACAAATCAAGAGGATTGAAAAAAGAATTATTAATTAGAAACTAGCAGTCACTTTTAATAAAGCATGCTATAATGAAAATATACTGTCCAAATTTACACGTATATATATATATATATATATATATATATATATATATATATATATATATATATATATATATGCCACACATTCTCCCTTTCATTATTATCACCACTTTCTTTACACATCTTTTTTACGAACTTTCTGCTCAACATGGTCTCGTTGATTTTCGCGTAAACTTTAAAAGCAATTTTTGCTTTGTGAACTAAAAATAGGTAACAATACACTGTATATTTCCTTAACTAAAATGGCAATGAAATATAAAATATGTTCCTGCATCGATAAAATTTTACCTGCCCTCTTTTTTCCTTCTAAGAACGAGCTCATTTATCCCTAACAATTTATAATTTATAATTCCAAGGAGAAATACATAATGAGTATAAGTTAGATGGAATTTTCCCTATTTGGCATTCCGGATTGTATCGGAATTCTTAGACTGACATCTCCTTGATCACTTTTTTTTAACTCCACATTTTTCCTGAAATATATTTACCTAAAAATCTTGAAAAAAAATCAATTTTTCTCTTGTCGGCAAGACATTTTTAGGCTTATTTTTCGAATAATACATGTATCCCATTTAATTTCTGGTCAGAAAGTTTTTTTATAAGCTTAAACGTATTTACCCCTCCTATAAAAGACTTTTTGTTCAATGTGTTTTTCTCTTCCTTTTTTCCTTTAGGAACGAAGCATAAATTTTGAGAGCCTTTGAAACTTCGCTAACCCTGTAAGGAGATAGTTCGTGCTTTTGAAATGTTAAGATATATAAGCTTTTTTATATCTTATACAATATTCCAGCCATTCGAAAATTGAAGTTGTTTTATAGATCGTTAGTTTATAAGCGTAGAATTCTTAACTTAGTTTAATTTTCCTCATAATAAAGGTTAACAAGGTATTTTATAATTCCCCATATGAATATATAATTTGCGAGTTCGTGAATTTGAAGAATTTTTAATCCTCTTAACAATTCGGATTTTAAAGTTAACCTTTTTTTCCCTTCTTTTTCAATTACAAATTAGTACGTTAAAATTTTGATGAGCATTCAAAAAAAAGGTATAAAGATATAAAAAGAATGAAGAAGAAACATGTATTATATAAAAGTTAATTTTACTTTAATTAAATAATTAGACACAAACTTATAGATATTCTCATTTTCAGTTCATCCTAGTGAAATACTCGTGACGATATTAATATATTTATTCATTAGATCCCATACATTAACAAATGTTTTATCCATCTAAAATTGCAAGAAGGTTGATAAGTTAAGAGAACGCAAATACAGAACTGCGATCTGTGTCTATAAATAATTAATTAGTGTCCAAAAAATGAAATATAATTTTATGTTGCTCTTCAAAGATCTTCAGTAGTTCGAGGTGTCTATGAACTATACGAGTACTTTTCCACTCTAGAGTTCATTGGTTATAATATATACAGGATGGGTCCAACTTCGCTCTACTGTAAGAAAAATTCCAAACGCCATTCAATGAATAATAAATTCAAATATTTAGTTTTTAATAAACATTCAAAATAATAAAGAAGTAAGCACAATTCCATTTTTTTTAATAATTTCAATTAATTAAAAAAATTCAGTTATTAAATATATATATATATATATATATATATATATATATATATATATATATATATATATATATATATATTTATATGGGTAAAAATCACGAGACGTCACACGTGATAAGTATAAATATTTGTATATACCACGTAAGGAGAAGGAAAGATTGATTGGAGTTAGTACTTTCGTTATCTTAGCATTTTCAAACTCACAATTCTTATAAAATAGAAAGACACCGTATTTATACAAAGCACTGATTTTATTAGCAGGAATATCTTTGAATCATTCCTAATCTCCATTACAAATGAAAGAAATGTAAATATTAGCCCTAGTTTGTTTTCCTTAAATCCAGTCTCATCTTTCTTCCTCAAATCCAACTTATCAGAGGTCATAAAAAATCTGACCTCATAAGGAAAATATTGCTTTCTTTAAATAAGGTGTCTCTCTATTTTATAAGCCATTGTGAGTTTGAAAATGTAAAGAAAACGAAAGTACTAACTCCAATCAATCTTTCATTTTCCTTACGTGATATATAAAAATTTATATATATATATTTATATATATATATATATATGGATATATATATATATATATATATATATATATATATATATATATATATATATATATATATATATATATTTATATATTTTTTTCACATAGTCTGCTTTCGGAGGTGCCCCTTCACCAGGGTATAGGCATTGGATTTCCACGGTAACGGGTTTATGATTTCAGGGTAAATCGAATTAACGTTTTGAGTGTATATGATCTTGTTATTTTTGTGTAATTATCAAAGGGTTAAATTTTCCTTACTTTCATTGAAATTTGGTAGTATTGAATATGAGTTATATAATGTATAATATTATGTAAAATGGTAGAGAGTTTTGTTCTAATTTTCTTTATTTAGGATATTTTTGTTAAAAAAATGACTCCGTATTACTTTGACTAAAATGACCATATTATTAATATGATTTCTTTTTTCTTAAATCTTGGAATGTAGATTTTTAGCTACCAATAAATGTATTCCTTTAGTTAGTTGTTATTCTAATACTTTTTAATCATCTATAACATGACATAATTAGTATTTTTTAGGAGAATATGTATCGAGTGGTAACAAGTGGAGTTTTCCACTTTTAAAGCAATCCCCCACCCTTTTCAGGCATTAACCGTAACTCCACGCTTTCTTACAAGAGCTACCACAGCAATAAAACTATAAAAAAATATAGAGTAATCTAATAATCAAAAAGGCATTAGAAGATAACAAAAACCACTAAAAAGAATAAAATGCAACAATAAAATCACTCACGTGGGTAAATATCCTTTTTTTTAATATTGAGCGTCCTTCGTAAATAAGTAATAATATTTATATATCTAAAAAATAAAAGAAAGAGTCAATGCATTAAGCAAAATAATACGATCCAAAACCTTAAAAAAAAGGGGCGAAAACATACAGAAGATTTTGTATAAAACGAGCTCAATAAATTAAGTCCCTAGAAAGGAAGGGAAAAAGATTTTTCTTTTCGCATCTCGTCTAGATTTACTTTCTTTTTAAGAGAAAAGAGGAAACCCCATTAAATAAGAAGGAATAAGAAAAAAAAGGTGGAAGCCTTCAGATATTTATTCGAGGAAGACACGAACGCATTCATTATGTATAATTTTTATGGAGCTTTCAAAGCAGAATCCAAATTTATAAGTATACGTTTTCTACAAAACGGAAGGCGTTTGAAGCTATCTTCAATTTAGCAATTAGACAGTAGGAACTCTTCCTTATTTATGGGGAGGCTTTTAATAAAATTTTAATGACTAGGTTTCGAGCGTATCCTAATTAAGATACGCAGCATGAAACGACGTGCGAGATTCGTGGCAAAATGGCCTCCCCATTTCTGATACATTTCATACTGCTACAGTGATTAAGGAGTTTATTATTAGGTATAAAGAGTAAATAGAAATGGAAATTCGGAAAAACGGTGTTCATTTTCGTAAATACTGTTCTTAGTTTGGAAAACACAAATATATATATATATATATATATATATATATATATATATATATATATATATATATATATATATATATATATATATATATATATATATATATAAGAGTAATCAAATTCTGGTTGTTTTTCAGATAACTATCTAAAATGTGTTTCGTTTATAGACAATTGTAATTCTACTGACATTCCAGCTTAAAGAATGGCTATAAATCTATTAAATTAATTGGATTTACCATTCAAGTATATATAATTGTATATTTGAAATAGGTCTAATCCTTTTAAAACAAGATCATTGTTGCAATCTGAATTAAACCTTAAGATAAGAATTGGCTTTGAGTTAATAATCACTAGTTAAATAGACTTGTTGGTCCTTATTACACTAAATATTAATATAATTCAATCTTTTTAAGAAATGAATAGAATTTGGTGGTTATTTAACTATAAACATATTTGTGTTAATTTTGCGCAACTAAAACTCCTTGATTACCTTACTCAGTTAACACGGTGAAGAAATTATATATTTTATACGTGGGAAAATATGTTTGAAAAGTACCTGTCATTACGGAATCGGTATATGCTAATAATCCGATAATTTTCAACTCACATATATATTCAGGATAGGTATCTAAATATAGATATCAATAATGAATTAGTTACAAAGATATTTGTTTGTTTTACTTCATTGTTCATCCTGATTAACTAACTATGAATTTGTTGAGTTAATGAATCATGAATTGGAGTAATTTAGAAATCAAGGAAAATGACGCAATGGATAATCGTATTGCATTTTATTCATACTTTATTATGTTTGAATTTTTGCTTTGGCAGCAACATTCAGTTTAGGATTCAGTAACTCTGCCAACTAGAAATTTAAGGCTGAGCCAAATACATTTTTCACGTCCTGTTCTGCAAGTTAAATCACTGAATTATCTCGCATTGTGCGCAACGCTTGGGAACTGTAGCTTTGAGCGAGTTCGAAGTCAACACAAGTTGAGTTAAATGAACGACGCAAATAAACCTAAGTTTAGAGAGAATATTTTCGCTTGAAAATGTACTGCATTTAAAAGCTATGGCTGGCACATTTTTCCATTTTCAGAATGGAAATTTACTCGTTACTGTTGCAAGCAATCAAAGCAATTTTTTGTAATTTATATGCTGTACCTATTTTCCTTTGGTCTGCCAATATCCTGGCCGGAGGTCTGCGACCTCTGGCCCGTTTATTTGGTTTATTTGGACAATCATGTCATATCGTCTTGTATTCGGGTTAGTTTTCATTAAAATTATAATAATGTTTCCAACTTGGCCGGAAACACACTTTGGCTTACTTTAACACTTACTACATTTAACTTCTATTCCTTCTTGCTTAAAAAACTTATTTTAAGTTATTCTGTTCAAAATAAGTAGGAATTCCTTTAGGTAACTCAAGATGAAGTAGCTAAATTATACCCACATATTATATCAACACTTTTCTTTAGAATTCTTTGACTTGCAAAACTGAAGCAGCTGATGTTAAAGATGATCAAATCCATTATTTCTGGATCGGATTAGAGTTAGTAGAACCTTAGATGAACAAAGAAAGCATCATTTTGGGTGAATATACCGTCCATGTTGAAACTAAGAAATCTCTCCTTGTTTTGCATAGTGAAAGAAAATAAATGCCATTGTTTAATAATAAAAAGATAATCACATGTAAGAAGAAGAATTATCTCTCCTAACATAGTTTGCATTTTGCCTGAATAATTATTTTAGGCATTTTCTTTATTTTTCATTTCTAGATGTGTGAAATAGAGTAAGGCTTATTAATTTGGCTAGTGTATTTCATTTATATCGCTTTTCACTCTTTAGACCGTTAATATGATATCTACCCTTACCACGAGTAAGTAACGTGGAGGATCACGTTTAATTACTTAGCGAATTACCAAAAAGTTATGACCCGAATCAATTCTCTCTTTCCGTATTCCAAATCCAATGGAAGATAATCATCCCAATTGTATGTTTGTTGATTGATTCCGCTTTTTACACAAAGTGTGATTGTTAGGCATCACCACAACCTTAAATTGTTTTGTTTCTCCCAAGCTTTTTGCCCTGAGAGAGAAAAAGATAAGAATCTAATCAAAATTCGAATCACTTGCTTTTTTAATTCACTGTCATCTAAAGTAACATTGAGAACTAAGGATTTAGATATGCTTCATTTAGTGCAAAACGTTTTAGTATATATTTTAATGTTGACAAATCTTGAGCGTGAGAAAGGGATAACAAATATACAGAAAATAGAAAGCAAAGACGTGTTTTAGCTAAAAATGTATCAAAGCAACAATAACTAAATTTTATTTTTATTTTAATTTAGGGAAGAAGTAGAATTGCACGGATTGTTAACATCTCATCACTTCAACCATCCAAGTTTTAAAATAGGTGTTAGCAGTGAGAACACATTTAGAGACTGTATAAAGGAATGTAGTTATGGATTAGGATATGAGAGGGGGATAAGAAAAAGAGGAATGCCAAAGACAGAAGGACAGAGGGCTGACAAAGACAGTAATATCAATCGTCTCCAAGGCTTTTGAAGCCGCGCAAAGACATGTTCGTAAAAGGACTCAACCCACCATGAATACAAATTTACTCCCCTTGTGAGGAATTGCATACTATAGGGTGCTAATTTTTCACAATTACTATGATAGCAAGTTTAATTCTTGTCTTAATTATTTTCGTGTTTATATATTGTTTCAAGAGGTTTCTAATAAACCCATTAACTGGTTAAATTAATCGAATTTCTTTATTAAAATATGCATCATTCAAAGATTAAAACAGAGCATGCTGCTACAAAATTGAGCTGTAAGCTCGCAATGCTATTGGACTAACAGCTAATTTTCTGATGCGTCAACGAGCTAAAAATGTGAGAAAGTAAACAATAGCTTTTGGCGCTGATCAAAGAAAAACTATGTCAAAACGGAAATTTATTACATTCGTTTATCTTCTCCTCCATTTTTTGCTGAAAGGGAACTGTCTATTTTAAATTATATGCTTTTTCCCCAAAAGGTTGCCATTATATCTCTGAGTTGGGTTTAGTCTATTTTTCTCATTAGCGTGGTCATAATTTTTATTCACTCTATTGAATTATTATGATTATTCAAACGAAATTTAGCATTGTAAGCGAGGAAAACAAGAGTAAATTTCAAAAAGCTTTATTATATTATTTTATATAGGCTTTGGAAACTTTTCTAAGCACCTATTTAATATTAACAACACTCCAGAGATAAATATAACAACAAGTTTTTAAAATACTTAAATTGAAATTAGTCAGGGAGGTTAATTAAAGCAAAAAACTTCGAAATTTAATTTCGTTCTATTTTCTAACTTAACTTCTCAAGGGTTAGCACCATTAAATTACTTCTGCTATATCTTTTCATGTTGTAAAAACTTTTAGATTGAATTTATATATTAAAAAAGAGGATAAATGATCCCTCATATTCTAAACTTCCGTTATGGGAAATATTCACAGACTATGATCTAGCAACTGACTCTGCATGTTACTTCTCACAGTTATTAAATTTCATCTTCCGATCATTTTGCATTTAATTTTGCCCCTTATTTTGTATATAGTTTCTTTCACCTAGCATTATCTGATATGCTAATGTGATCGACATAGTTTTATTACAGGCATTTGCAAGATTTTATATTTAGTTTTAATATAATTAGTAAAGTAAAGGTGGGTTAATCATGACCTATTGATTGTGAAACTTCATAGATCTTCATATGATAGATGAGTTTTCATGATCTTCAATAAAACTGGCTTGAGATGAAGAATCCAGAAAATTATTTCATACTCTGATTGTTATCAGTCCAATGAAAAGTCACATCGCTCAGAATTAGCCCTTAAAATTAATTTCCATCCAGAACTAATTGTAGAAGTCATTGACTTTTGTATAAATATCAATTTGAATGTTTTGTAAGATGCCTACATTTGGAAGGTATTTCTATTTAAATATTGTGAAACAATAGAACATCAGCACAAAATTTCCTTCTTCTTAATACTGCTGATTTCCTGAGGAAGGAGAGAAACAGATGTATACAGTTTGAGGACATTTGTGAACGGCAGGTACAGTTAATATATTTTGTGATGCAGGTATGTATGAAGACATGATATAAATTTGATTAGATCTGTGAAGTTCTCATATATAGTCTTTAAATTCATTATTTAACAATAGCACTTATATCCCTTGTCTTATCATTACGTTTCAAGCAACCACAGAAAAGATCTAAGTAAAAACTTTCAAAGTAAAGAATGAATTGACGGCTATCATTTAGTCTTAAAAATATTCATATTATGTTTTTGCTCAAAAGTGTTCTTTCTGTCGTCAATATTAAATATATAAGTGGGGTCATGCAGCAGCTAATCAAATGTTTAATAAATAAATTTATAAGTAATAAATTAAACAATAGACTCACATTCAGTGTCGGTCAATTCGCTTTCGAGATTTACGTTCTGGAAATTAAAATCCCCACAAAGAAAATAGATTCTTTGCCTAATTGAATTTAAAAGATAATTCACAAAGAATAATATCCTTTCTTGTATCTTGGTTGCTAGTAGACAATAAGCAAGTTAATTTTTGCAACACGAGTCGTGATTTCAATAGCAAAATCATGTGAACCTTTAAATATATTTAAATCTTTTCTCTTAATCGTGTTTAGATAGTTTTTTAATAAAAAAAACCTTTCTTTATTAAACCGTTTATAAGCGCATACAGTGAACCTTTGATAAAATCTCATTTAGAGTTTTCGATCCACGTTTTATTTTTATTACCTTTGACTGCTCGGCTGTTAGCTGTACTCTAAATGATTATGTGAAATATGCTTTATAGGTAATAATCTTTTCCTATTAACATAAATTGCGATTTATTTCACTTCCTAATGAGTTTTTGTTAAGACAATAAGCTTGCCTATCAGATATTTTGAAGTCATATTTTATGATAGGGTTGGATAAGGCTGACACAGAAGAAACCCGATTTTTGTGGCTTGTGATTCTGTGTAATCTAAGCAGGATTTATAAGATTTTCAAGCTAGTGCACTTGGAGGTAACCTCAGTCAATTTGACATCACTTGGAACATACCAGAAGGCTTTTAGGAACATCTCCGTTTAGTATGAAGGATGATAAACTAATCAACTTTTAAATAGAAACCAAAGTATTGATGGTTTTTGTTAATCTCAACTTGCGGAAATGTACTTCAAACTTAAAAGCTGAACAAGGGCAATTTATTAGCAAAAAATAGTTATATAAAGAATCTCCTATATGGATGTATAATCTCTGGTAGGTACGCCAACAGAAAACATAGTTCAGGGGTGCATAGCATAGAGTTTTGCATCTAAATTAAAATATATTAAACTTGCGTTATATAAGGGGCTTGTTAAACTGCATTTAGAGGATGCAGTTGTTTAAGCAGATTAAGAGAAAACGCTTTGATTCTACAGACTGTGCTGTAGGCCATATCAAAGTTACGATAATCAAATGGAGCCACGCTTTCTGTTAGACTGTCCTGAAGGACTAGGATAAAATAGATGGATGCTGTTGCATGCCGAGGAAATTTTAGAGTATTATTCTCTGTTAGGGGTCTATGTAACCACTAGGAAAGGATGTTCTATTGAAATTCAACTTAATGCGAAATACATCCAAGTGGATTAAATCCAGGTTAGGATGTCGTATCATTTCCAATTGGAAATGACAACTATACAGATCTTTTTCTCTTGACCTACAGGGTGACTAAAATTAAAAAAACAGCAGTTTGGCGTTTATATATTCTCCATAACGTCTGTAGAACGAATTTCAAACATCGGTTCCTAATAGGCAAAGGGTGGTTTGCGGTCGCTATGGCCTCATTTTCGAGGCAGTGAATTCATGAAGTGGTGAGATCTTCACCTATTGCCAACTCCGTCGTGTCATGGAGACGCCAAAAATATTTAAGCACTATCTTTCCCTGGGGTAATTTCCTTAACTATAGTTTTCATGCTTCAGGAGTTGCAATAAAGGAACATTGCTCACGGAATTAAGGAATGCCCGCCGAGTGCAATTCCATTTGATAATAGATTGGACAGTGTCGCTTTAGAACAGGGGTCCCAAACCTGTGGCCAATTGTAAAAGTTAAAATTGCGTGCAGCCTGCCAGATTATTTCCTGGGTCATCCGTGTAACCTTTCATCATTCCAAACGTATGTTGAAACAGCTATTTTCTCAAGAGCAAGTTTTAGGATAGGTTAGGTTAGGTTCGGATAATTGGTTATTTCAGGTTAGGATGTTAGCTCAACTATATTGTTAAACGATATAGGTCTTCTTGTCTTAGTTTTTTTTCTCTTTCTTCGCACACGTCAATTGCCGGCCCTGTTACATAACGCAATGAAAATGTCGTTGATGTTTGGATCAATATACTTGTGTGAACAACTGACAAAATAGAAAACCTATGCACAGCTCACAAATGACCACTTGGTCAACGTTTTCTTGCTGAGTTTTACTCCCATTACCCATTATTTTAATTAGATTTGTACTGAAAAATCTCACCAAGAGACATTTTTTTTTGTTTTTGTTCTGTATAATATGTGGTTTTCAAAACTTTTATTGGTGTGGCCCTCGGGCCCTCTCATATTTGATGATGCGGCCCGCGGTAAACTGCAGGTCAGAGACCTCTGTCATAGGCTGTTCTGCACCTTTAGAGCCACTGATACCGGATAGCACTCTAAGGTTAAATGAGCTTTTGATAGCATACACGGTAGCACGCAAGCATAGTCAACTGTCTTTCCCTCCCTCTCTCCCAGTGTTCATTTTTGCCTATTGCAATACTTTGTGATCCTGAAAATATATTTACACTAAAATGACAGACATCTGCCATCATTTTGGGCAAGGATCTTGCAATAACTCTTTGAAGGAACAACTCACGTTTTGTAAAGAAAGATTCAAGATGGATCTGGTGAATAGTCACTCAGAATTTTCTGGGCCTTCCTTATCGCAGCGGCGGCTCTCAGTATTCCAGGACTTTATAAATTACTTCCGGTTAATCTGCATTTCATGCTTTGATTAAAGGTCCAATTGAATCTAAGCGCCACTCCCCCTTTTTCCATTGATTTTTTATCATGCTAATAATCATGGCCTTGAAAGAATTTATCTCACACAAGTTTCACTCAACACAAAAAATACAATTCTTATATTTTCAATCTTGCTTTGTTTACTCTAGGCCACTGGTAATCCTCGCATCCTGTAAAATTTCCTAGCTTTATATCTCCTATGACCAAAAACCAATACCTGTTCGTGATGCCACCTATCTTTCTTCACCAGAACTACCTCTCTATAATTCATTTCTACCATTGTGTTCTTCATACACTACAACAAAGTACATTTTCTCCATTGCAATTCTCATCATCACCCGCCTAACTTTTTATCTAACATAATGCATTATAAAACTTTCAACTCAATAGTGGAGCTTTTTCCTCTTTACCTCTTTCAACACAACTCAACCCGGATTGCAACCTATACAATGTCTTCCCTTTATCAACACATTCAAATATCCCCCATATTTTTCTCTTTATATATTACTAAACACATTACATAAAACTATTTGATTAAGTAATTGTCTAATTCTCGTTAAAATATCTTTTTTACGGTGATTAACATCACCTTTAATCTACAATTTATAGCCAAACTCATACCTCAACGTGTAAGCCTTCCTATCATTTGGAGCCGGATATCACTACAGCTCGTTTATTTTAATAGCACCATACCAAAATCGCCAGATCTTCATTTTGTAATTGCTTTAAATTTATCTCTGCGAAATCTAATAAAGATTTTATGCACTAACCCATAGGAAACGCACGCCATCCACATTCATATTCATTAGACAATCTATCTGGAGTGAAGTAAATTAATTAATCACATATTACAGATAAAGAAGGATTAGTAACTTTAAAGTAAAACGTGTGCCAAAGATCTCTCGAATTTTGAAAATTAATAGGAAAGTAATGGTACGTTCAATTTAAAAGTGTTTTGTACAATCTCAAAATGATTTAAATGCGGCTTATTTAGACATGTTCCGGTAAATGATATCGTCCAACTGATGGCAGTAATTCAAGTCATATATTTATATGCAGTTAGTTCCTAAAGTTTAACCTCAATCATTTCCTGCAGCAATGCTGTAAATTTTTGGCGTATTACAGCCATCATCTGATCAATGGTTCTTGCTAAATTTTCGTAGACCTCAGCTTTCAAGTAAGCCTAGACGAAAAATTGCAAAGCGCAAGATATAAAAACGCGTGGAACACACAATGTAACCAAGTAAGGAGATCACGTGCCCTGAAAACATTTTTATCAAAACCTTTATTGATTTCCTCGCCATGTCAGCAGTGACTGCATCCTACTGAAATCACTCATTCTTATTTCTATATTTTTTGAATTTGGTTATAGAAAGTTGCGTTGCATCTCGGCATAACAATTGATAGTAAGTGTAACTGTTACATCTCCATCATGGAAAATTAAGTACCCCTAACCACAATCGTCGACAGCGCCCTAAATAGTATTACTTTGTGTATGGGTGTTTCCTGGACCTATTAAGGATTTTGATCCACTCAACAAGGAAAGTGTTGCGTGTTAACGGAGACCGACAAATGAAGGTGAGTTTCGTAATTTGCTGATAGAAGACAATTTGCAAGAAACATTTTGAAGGGTAGCCTCACCACAAGCGCTGTGTTTTTCTCCGTCGCATTTCATTTCTTGAACGACCATCATATTATACGGATAAAACTTGAGATCAAAGTGCAGAGTTTTCCCTACAGCTTACTATATTAATCCCCACGTAGAAGTAAGATTACGGCATAAATTACACTTATATTGCTTAATGAAGACTTACAACATGGATGTCATCTAGGATCTCAACTCTTGAGCTGCTTTAAGTGGTTTTCTTTTTAGTACGGAACCGGTGGTCTTGGAATTTCTAATCCATAGCAATATGTTTATTTTTCCTCAGTTACTGTACCGTTTCGCAATAGCGCCAAATGAAGACGAAAAGCTTTTTGTCTCAATGAAGGATTTGTTGTTTCGAATAACCGTTTCAACAGCAAACGGACTGTGTTCCCCCATTCAAAGGTTTCAAAAATAGCCTAGGCATTAATAGTTTAAAAAAGGTGTATGCATTACTAGATTTATCGTCAAACAGTCTATATAAAATTCGGAACCCAAATATTTTATCATTTTGAACTTGAAATAACCAGCATTTTTCGTCAATAATGTAAATTCCTTTCCTACTAGTCCTGAAAGTTGTGTAAACCAAAATCCAGCAAGAATAGTTGACAAAAACAGGGAAGGTCAAAGATTGTTTTTTTCACACGGTTTATTTCTGGTGATGCATACATGAGAGAATATAAGGCGTTTTTTATCAGTTGAACATAGCTTTATCTCTTGGTGAAGATTATGATTAAATCTTATGGCATACCTATAAACTATTGGTTAAACACCTGTTACGAAACATTACTGCAAACACTACATGAAATTAGCACCAAATATTAATAGGGATTATTGCTAGTAACTTTGGAAAGAGGTAATTCCTCTATAAAACAAAATCACATAATGTTTACAAAGAATAACAAATATTTTCAGTACTTACTTCCAATATGCCTATTATTTTTGTGTATTGATAGAAAATTAGAATAAATTTGAAGGAAGCAGGATATCTTAAAATTTCCTCCTCTTCAGTCATTGAAAATTTATGTAGCATAAACGGTTTCTATAAGTAGTTTTGTAAATTACAAACTCAGCACTTTTCAATCTATTCGTTAGTAGGTCGTAACAATTGAACTACCAGCAAGATACATTTGAGATCAGGTCCGGGCGGGGTAATGCTCACAATGGCGTCAGAATAGGACAGCCTCGTTTTCGATCAAATTAAACCGAAATCTGTCTGGTTGGGCATAAAGAGAATTAACGATTAAGACCATGTTTGTGTCTCAGCTTCAGAGTAAGCATCTATATCCCACCAAAAGAGATCAAAAAAGTGTATACGTAAAGTGTGAAAAAGAGCTTCCAACAGCATTGAAGTGATACCTTCATGTTCATGGCTTAAAGATAAAGCTGGCAAAACTTCCATCCACGATACTCTTTTCTTTACTTTTAAGCTAGAAGAAGACTCTCCCCATCCGCACTCTTACTCCACAATCTTGAAAGAACATCGACATAAAAAAGAGGCACTTTATTGCCCACGTAAAATGGGTGCTCTCTGTAATAGCATTTATCTATGCAGAATTATCGGCCTTCTCGAAATCAAAGATACGCTGCTAAAGTGTTTTCTTCAAGCAAAATAACACAGATATCACTTTCCAGCCGGAATCGGTTATCAGACGTTGATTAGCACTGAGAAAAGTCAGGCTATCCTAAGAAAAAGTGACACCTTCGCTCCAGAAAATAATGCTATACTATGGCTAAATTTTCTTTATTATTTTTTTCATTTGAACAAGCAAGAATGAAGATACTTGATGTAAACCATCTGAGCTTAATGTTTTTTCTTTGGAGAGTTTAAAAAAGCACGGTAGCTATTTTTCAGACATTTGGAAAGATACCCTCTGACAAGATCTTTTGAACAAAGCTAATAGAAGTGCCAAGCCTCACTCAATTAGGTCCCTCCTTTCTAGATAAACTTAGCTCGAAAATTTATGAAGCGTTAATACACCGGTGCAGGAGAAGTCTTCCAAATAGAAAAAAACATTTTTCTCTGTCATGAAGACTGACAACGTGATTCTATTTGAACCGATTTATAGCTTCGATAGACGAATTTCACAGACTAAATTTGCTTGTAATCATATCGCTTCTCTCTTCGAGCCCTATTACACCTGGTAGACCACTAAGTAAGAGCTAGTGTGAAAAACGGCAAAATATTCGAGTAATAGACGCCGGGCTAGAGGTGATGAGGGTAGCGGAAGAAATACTGGCAGATGGCACTCTCCAGTTGGAGGTAGTATTCGGAGGTGGAGTGGAACTTATGGAATTCAGGGCATGCCAAGTTAAAGTGACACCCTTTTTCCATGAAATATACTATACAACGGTTAACAATTGCTCCATTATTTTTCTTATTTCTAAAGGCAAATTAGAAAAATTTAATGAAACCACCCGTGGTGAATGATTTCTCCACGAATGGGTTAACATATCCCGAATCTGTTTTACTCCCTTATACACCTGTTCAGGAGAAGTTTCGCATTAGAAGAAAACATTTGTCCTTCAGGAAGAATGGCAAGCTTGATTCTAATTAGCTAACCAAGAGTTGAGAGGTCGTTGTGCCAAACCGTGCCGTAGAAGAAATCCATCACATCAGTTGCTAACCAAATCTGCTCATCTGAGATATAAATTCCAGTCATTTCCTTAGAAGCAAACCAATTTCTTCGATGCTAGAACAACCTCAGGGGCCTTTATACTGGCGAAGAACCGGCAAAAGAAATATGAATGCGGAATATATAGCTTCCCTGGCAGTCATCGTCCTCTGCCATCTAAATTCTTCTTATATCAGAAGAGAACAAAGTCATATTAAAACTCGAAAATCAATCAGTTCCAGTGCAAAGATATCTTAACCTTTTCACATTATGAATCCCAATCTCATGTTATTCAACCAGGCCAGCTAGATCTCGGACCCTGGAAATCACCATGTTGTTGCGTTTAAGTGCCTGTTTACATTTCTGGTATACGGAATAAGGAAAGGGCAAGGTCAAACAGCCTATGGCATTCAGAATTCTTCTTTGTCGAAGACCGGTGTCAGTGAAAAATATAGACACAAGTTAAAATCTTATATACAGGTGCAGCTGCAATACTATACCCTAAAATTAGGTATTGATAAGTAAATGAAGGACGAATTGATCACACAGATGCGAACTTTTCACCCTCCAGCCTGGAACCCAATTCCTAGAGGGGATCTCGTGAAAGTCATATACTCAGGGATGATTGGTAGTGGGAAAGAACACAACATGGTCTCATAAAGATATCAATTTCTAAGAGGGTCGAAGCTAACGAGCCTCCTGAATTACTATCTATTTTTTTATTTTAGGAAAAAACTTCCTATTTATTTAAAGGAAGCTTTGGGAGCCCTCTTCAAATAGAAGACAATCACAGAGTTGAACCTAAAGAGCTTTAACATAGTAGGATCATTATTGGCCGTAGAACGCACCAGAACCAATATCACCTTTCAAGTAATACTTGCGTCGCTTTGGAGAGGACTGACTTCTGACTGCACTACGCACAGCTTTATTCAAGGAGGAAGGAACAGAATCTCCAATGCCACCTTTCTGAGCCTAGCCTGCTCCGAACCAAATGACTCGTTAGAGAAGTATGACCACTTCGTTTTCCGCGAAATGGTTGCATGTGGGCTATCATCATTTTCATGTAGAATACATGCCACTCTTTTGGATACCAAATTAAATGGGAGGGGACATAGAGAAGTACAATCAACAAAAGAGTTACCGATGGGAGCGGAAGCAAATACTCTCATAAATTTAGAAGTTCAGGGGTGTATTTACATTTGTTATTTGAGATGACTAAGATGATACAATTCGTGTAGATAGCAACAGGACTATAGTTTGTAAATCTATACCATATACGAATTGCATGTTTGGTGAAAGCATTGTGCGATCATCCAATGTATGCACTGGACGGTGCATGAGCCCGATTTATTGATCACAGCCTTGGAAAAGTTAAGCAAATATAAGAGTAGTCTTGTAAATGCGTCGAAAATATTGGCTTGTATGACCAAAGTGGTTGCCAATAATAACACATTCATGCAGAGACATGAATTTATTCAAGTCATAGTGATATCAACCAGCACACAACGACACAGAGAGCCTCTTGAGGACAAATGTGCTGGGCTCGGTCTAGACACACCAGCCTCATCGCTTAGCAGCCGCTCAGCTTTGACTTACGCCTAACTACTTCCGGTCAATGTAGTAATTTAACAGTTACCTGCCATAGAACATCTATTTTCAATGTTCAAGGTGGATTTTTGGATCATTTGCACAAGTATCATTGAGTATCCGAAGATCATTCAATTTTAATGCTTGACGAGAATGGCAACATAAAGCGAACATCTCCCATACGAGAAATGAGAGAGATTTGGTTCACTAACAAGAAAGGAATCTAGTTTCTAATGATGATAAATCATGTATCCATCGCGCAACCTTATTCTCCAGTTGCATAGAATAGTAGCAAATTTTAAAGCCCCATATCTCAAAAACGCCCGACAGCATTTAAATGGGCGTCCTGATGCCTTAGAGGGGTTTCTCCCTTACTTGGTTGTTCTTTTTTGTTAAGGATGCCTTGGTTCTCACCGATTGTTCCTCTGAAGAATTCTCTTCCGGCTACAGTACTCTTTGAAAGTGTAGAAGGCTCCTCTTGCTATGCTGTTTCTTATCGACTGGACCCTAAACATGTTCAGGTTGCGGGCCAGCTCCGCTCTAGAGAGACCGCCGCTTGTGAACGGTCCCAATAGAAAAGTTGCTAAGGAGTATATTTCTTTCATGAAGAGAGAACAGTTATAATGAGACCTGTTCGACATAAAGAGCTGGGTTTATGTTTTTTATTATTGGAATTTGGCACACATTTTAAATTCAAAGTGCAAAAGGCTAACACCATCCTGGTTGCCTGATCCTGAGCGAACGCTGAGAGGGTCGGTATTTCTGACTTCGAAAAGTTAAGGTCCATGTTTCTCGCACGGTTTTCAATTGGTCTGTGGTATGGCGAGGCTACCAGACTTGGACATAAAAGAATATTTTATAAGGGGTTCTCTTGGCGTCTGCTTACATGTGCATAAATTGCCGTAATCAAAAATACATTTGATTAAGTTATGTTAAAACATTTAAAATAATACAAAAAACAACAAAAAAGGCAAATAAAATGACGCTCCGGCGTCCAAAGATGTAAAAGGAGAGTAGTAGATAAAATGATACTGAGAGTAAAGGTAAATAAGTGTAAGACCAATATAATGATGTTCCAAAGCATCTCCGCCAACCAGGGGCAATAGAGAGGGTGAATACACCTGTCCTACATGAACAGGCATGTGTAATAAAGCTCATCGGCGAAAAACCTGCAAATATAGCCGCCAGCGAAGAAATATTTTGAGAAGAGGCTTATAAAGAAGACGGCGAAAATAATTGTAAATTAAAATGTCATAAAAAAATGAGACGTTTCCATCTAGTTTGAGAATGTCGGATGCATAGGGACTAGAAGAGCGTTCTGTTTCTCCGTTTTGGTGTGAGCCATAATCAATAGTTAACCGTAATTTTCCTGTCACGTAAAACTATCTTCGCTAAGAAAATACCCTAAACAGGTGGAAACGTGGAAATCAGGGGCATATCTTGTAGCCCCCTCCCGACCCCAAAGTTTCCAAAAAAAGGAAACAAGAGCGCGATTTCGGAACAAAGAAGTAAATGAACTCTAAATAAATGGATTTGTTCTTGGTACAAGATCAACAAACCCAAATAGTCACAATAATTAATATAAATTAACAAAAATAGTTACAATGAACGGCATGTGAATGTCATAGGTACTCTTCACCCAAAGCAATGTTTCCACAAAATTTCTCACGATTCTTAGTGACGTACGAGAAAAATTTGCTTGTGTGGAAACATATGAAATGAATATTTATGCCTTGTTTAATTAGCATACAAATTTCTACCAGTAGTGAGAGTGGAAGCTTATAAATGGATTGTCTATTTATTCGACTCCTTCGCTCTGGTATCAGCACTGGATGATGAAGTTTGAGTCACAGCCACCATCGCCTGTTTATATTTTTTTACTTCTTGCATGCTAACATTTCCATTTCTATCTCTTCTTTCGACTGTAACTTTTAAGCAGAATGAGTTTTATTTTCAATGATAAGCTGGCTATCAACCCCTTTCCGAATCAGTTCTGGATATCTCATTTTAAATTTAAAAGGTTTTCGAAACTTTAAGAAATATATCGGGTATTTATCTTGCAAAGTTTGCTTTTTTTAGATAAGTCGGAGAGTTTTCCAGAACCTTTTACGCCTGACTACAAACCGTTAGCATTTATTTTAATATTTCACAGCTGTAAAAAAAAAAAACCTTTATAATACATATTTTGGGACATTGATTTAAATGTTTCATATACTTTCATACTTTCTGAGATGTTCTTAATTGTGTCTGCTAGTTTGGCCAAAGTGAGACTTAACAGAATTTTGTGCATATATGCTAACAAAATTAACCTTAAATCCTGGTCTAAAATCTCTTGGTTAACAAGGTTTCAGCACGCTATCGAATAGCAAATTAAAGCATATTTTGGGGCTCTTTTCGTTTTATATTGCTAAATATTATACTCCACTTCATTTATTTTGGATGTTAATTTGTCAGAACATGCAAATATATTTAAATGGGCCAATTGCTGTTAGTAACTAACACAGGCGTGATATTTCACACAAAATTCATGCTCAAATTTATGTCAACAGTAGCTAACATAAGTGCAGAGGATAAATATTGGATAAAAAGTGTAACAATCGTTACAATCAGATTAATTTCACGCATTACTGAACATATATGAGAATTTAAAAGTGCTTTTCTACTCAATTCACTTAACATATTCCAAGTATTATAAATATTTGGGGGGAAAGAAATCAAAGAATTTCTCTAATATACAAGGTTTTTGCTGTTCAGGAAATAGCTATCATTCGTATACGAATTCGATTTCTCGAATCGAAAAATAACCTTCATTTTGACCTATCAGGTCTATTTTTTAAGTTATTCATCATCCTTATTTGATATATTAGGTTTGAATCAAAGTCTATATCATTATAATCATGTGTGTGAGTGACTGTCCACATGTACCAGTGTAAATATACGTGGGAGTTAATTTCCATACGTATATGTCGTATGTGAATCTATATGTATATGCTATGAATCCATTAAACCACAATGAAAGAGAAAACGGAATACTTTTTCCTTGCAGTAATATTTTTTATTACCTTTTTTTGAAAAATCCGGGCAGGGAAGCGATTTGAACCAGGCACACTGAGGTAGCGAGCACCACTTTGATCTCAGTTAAAAGTATGCCGTTAGTAAACTACGCTACGCAGAGAACCAAAAAATTCTCTGAATAGAATAGCTTTTAAGGAACACTTTAGCAAGCTCGAACGGAGACTATGAAATAAATAGAAAATTAATTGGGAATTTGAAGAATAAATGAGGAATAGTTAAACGCGTGGCAGATATACAATTGTATATATCTCTCAAAGTATATGTTATACGTATGTTATAAAACAGTCACTATTTATGTATGTACGTCCACTACACTGGGTTCTTTACTTTATCCTAATTCTAATTTCCTTTCTTTTTTTTGATTTTTCAGAAGTTATGGTGAACTAATCAATAGAAAATGAGCAAAATGTCTTCTTCAAGGTGTTGCGTTACTTCTCGAAATGTGTTTTGTTATGTATGTGGATAATACATATCACCTGAAAATCGAAAAAACATCACTGATTTTGTTGAAAGAGTGTATTTGGCATATTTTGAGGTCAATCTTGGAGACCAAGATAAATATTGGGCACAAAATAGTGTCTGCAAACAATGTACATAACATTTGCGACCTGAACTGAAGGGACAAGGATATACTAATGGTATGGCAGGAGCCCCCAAATCACGTGGATGACTACTATTTTTGTGCCCTAAATATGAAGAGTATTAACCAGAAAAAGGAAAAAACTCTAATCTATCCTAACCTTTCTCTGCTATCAGACCGGTTCCACATAGTAAAGAGCTTCCTGTTCCTATCTTCAGTTTCATGCCTCACATAACTTTGCCCTCAACCGAACAAGAGGCATCAGCTTAAGATGACACTAGAGTTCAAGACTTTTTAGTTCAGGCTTTATCTCAGCTATTATCCTAGGTAGAGTTGAATGATCTATTTCTTTACCTGAACCTCCCCCAAAATATCTGCAGAACTGTTGGCTTCCGTAAAATCTGAGTCGGCATGAATATTTCCTTTCCTTCTTCAAACAAGAGGAATACAGGGTTTATTGCAGATATGGAAGGGAGCTTCTTGATAAACTTAGCATTAAGGAATAGAAACCAGGAGAAAATTACTTAAGAATTCGTTTAAATATTCCAGAGATTAGACAAAAAATATTTTTGTTAGCCAGGTTTATATATATATATATATATATATATATATATATATATATATATATATATATATATATATATAAAGACACTGTTTCCCCAATAGCGAGCGAGTAAATTAATGTACAATGAAACCACTCTTCGAGCACAAAGTTTATTGAACCGTAACTAGTTGTGGTATGAAAATTTCCATACCATCATGAGGTGTAAACTAATGATGTTATGGAAAACTTCATACCGAAACTAGTTCTGCTTCAATAAACTTTGTACTCAAAAAGGGGTGTCATTGTACATATATATATATATATATATATATATATATATATATATATATATATATATATATATATATATATATAATACCTTGTCTTAATATGCTCACAATTTTGTTAGTACGCGTGCGCTTGCTGACTTCTTTGTTTGTTTGTACATAAGTATGTTCATCCATTGATGTTCATCCATTGATATATAAAGCAATGTTCTTCTCTTTTCATTTGTATTTTTATTTTATCTCTGAAGATGATACGAGTGTATCGAAACGCGGCAGAGAAATAAAGTTTTTTACTAAAGCTTCTTCTTCCCTTTTCCCACTAAATTTAAAATCTGAGTTTTAATGAATTTTGGAGAACTTATCCATGCCATCAATCCAGAATTAAAGGAAAATATACGAAAAGTTGAAAGATGTGAAAAGAAAATCGCAAATGCGAAATTATCCGTCGCTTTAACAAAACTTGCTAAGAGGAATATTTATATATATATATATATATATATATAGGGGGGGGGGGCGTCCGTACATAGTTAATATATTTTGTTTTTATATAAATACATAGTGAAGATAAAGAGATGTATTTATAGATTCTTCAGAAGTTGGCGGGAAATTAATTTGTTTTTTTTAATAAATATAGATTGTTGCGCTTCAACATAAAATTATTACAAACCGAAGGTTGGGCAATTTCATTTAGGTAGAGGAACCCGAAAACGACAAAGATTAGTCTGTAATAAATGAGTCGGAAATGAAAAAAAAATGATGTCTTAGAGCATTATATTATGGTGATGAAGGTTGCTGTTGTAAGCTGGGTAGATAATTGGATTCTTGCACAATTAAACCAAAAATGGACTATAGTTTTTTGTATTATTGTTATTGTGTTTAAATTAGTATCGTTGAATTAAATATTGTCCTTCCCTAATTGTGTCTTTCGTTGTTACTCAAATTTTTAGTGACAATTTTCTTCAATTCCTTTTTTTTAAGTGTCCTAATTTTTTTCAATTTAGACAATAAAAATAAAATATGATCCATCTGCATAATGAGAAGCTCTCTTTTGATAAATTCCTGATTTATTATCCTGAAACTGTGAAACCAGTTCAAGAAGAATTTATTAATGGGATATTCTTTGCCTTTATGTTAGCCAGCTTCTAGTTAATAACACGAGAGGTGAGATATACAAATCCTTGAAGGAAAAGATATATTTGCGGATTCATAAATTCAGTCTGAACAATACATGCAAAACATGTTATGTGGTGAGTATACTCGTATAAGCCGAATTCAACGCTTGGTAGAACGAGAAGATTTATGCTACAAGATATTCGCCTCCTAGATATGTTTTCTTCTTTAAATTTACTTAGGGACATTCTCTGAGACTTGTAATTTCAAATTAAAGTGTGGGAACTCAGCTTTATTCATAGGTCTCTTAAACATCCTTCCAAACGACCAAAGAACAGAGCAGCAATACTGTAAGGGCATTTTAGGTCGAACATTACCATTTTCCTTGGATTATCGAGATAAGAATTTTTTAAACCGCACATTTTAGTGAAAATTGAAATGAAAGACATGTCAGATAGAAACAAACACAGTTAA
This sequence comes from Ceratothoa steindachneri, assembly GCA_963969495.1. Taxonomy (NCBI): domain Eukaryota; kingdom Metazoa; phylum Arthropoda; class Malacostraca; order Isopoda; family Cymothoidae; genus Ceratothoa; species Ceratothoa steindachneri. The sequence continues at coordinate 159,770,853 of OZ018326.1, forward strand.
ACCAATTTATCTTTATTATAGAGAGATTTTCAAGCCTATCAAAGCTAAATCTATTACTGAATGCTTTAATTGGAACTGTTTATCTTTTACACAGAATAAAAATTGCAAAGTACGAAACTCCGTTTGGATCGAAAAATCAGATCATTATATGATAATATTAAATAAAATTTAAAAGATTCTTGTGAATATAGGTCTTATTTGGGAGGGGTTAGATCATTAGTATTTTAGCTGAGGTACTCACATCGTAATTTATATATATATATATATATATATATATATATATATATATATATATATAGAGAGAGAGAGAGAGAGAGAGAGAGAGAGAGAGAGAGAGAGGGAGAGAGAGAGAGAGAGAGTGAGAGAGAGAGAAATGGATGTAGCATCTTTAATCACAACTTTTCGAAAACTACAAGTTTTCATCTTCAGGCTAGAATACAAGTTTAGCAAAGTTAATTCATATGAATAAAACATTAAAAGGGGAGTGGTTAATAAGACATTGAATTGTTTTAAAAGGTGAACAATTATAAAATATCAATAAAATATACTATAAGTTTTAAAAGTTAAAATATAACTTGGTAATAGTTTAATTTGCTTTAAAACTGACTCAAAAAAGTATTTAAGAAAAACAATCCTAATAAGAAGAATAAATTTAAAATTTATTTAAGAAATTACTAAATAATAGTTAATTGAAACTGTATGAGAAATTGTCCTGGCAGTAGTTAAATTTGCTTTAAAAAATAGGTAAGATAATCAACTATAATGACAAGAAAAAATATAAACTTTGTTTTAAATTTTGTAAAAACTGTAAGAGAAAAAACAATTAATATAAAAATGGGTTGTTTTTCGTACTTATTTATAGGTTACAGTACGCTTGAGAAAGAGGAAAACCAACTAACCAAACAGTAGTTAAAATTTAGTTCATTACGATATTGGACTTAGATCTTCATTAGGTGAAGGTTTGCAGTGCTGAATAAATACAGTTCCAAAAGTTCTTATGCATTGTTGGTTATTATTAAAGGCTAATACTTTAAAATTAGCAATATAAATGTCACTTTTACAATTTATGGCCTGGTCCCTGAAGGAACAATTCTCCTTCTTACTTAATATTTTGCTTGTGCGCCAACTAATCCTCATATGAGCAGAGAACCTCGCTCCGAGAGACCTGACTGTGCTGCCAATATAATAGGCTCCAGTACAACTGGGACATTTAAATAAATAAACAGCATTACTGCGGAGTTCTAAAGAGATAGGATCTTTACTGCTGAAGTACCAGGGAAGTACACTTAAATGATAAGATGCCTTTTCTTGATCTTTTAGGCACCAGTAATAATGAGCAGCGAAAATTCAAACAACCATTTGCCGAAAAAAGATTTTCACAGGACTAGGCTTAAACTCCTTTAGTTTTTGTGATTTTAAATACAAAATATCCACAAAAAAAACCTTACTACATAGCCGTTTCGCTCTAACACTAACCTACCATTTAATTCCTAATAAATTTATTTTTCTTAAAAAGATTTTATAAAGCATTTATTTCCTTCTGATCTGTATGATACAGTTTTTCAAAAGCTGCTTAATAAACTCATTGACCCCCCTCAACCCTCCATAGAAGTTCCTAAAATTTACATATATTTTTATTAAGTTCAGTTATGTGTTTTTTAAACGATAGTTCTAAAAGAAAAATCTCATTCATTTTTAAAAGATATTTTCCACAAATCAACCAATAAATAGTTTTTTCTAAACAAATTACAATGGTTTACCAAAATAATTTTTGAGCTCTGAGACAAGGATGTGAATAAGTGTCTTTTACTAATTTTGTTGTGGTGAATTCAAATTTCTGAACAGTTCTTCTCTATCACCTCTAGTGTTTTCGCTCTTACATACCCCATTTTTATTATACTGCATATAACTTCAAAATATATGTATTTATTTCATCTGTTACAAAGGTATATTATAGAAAAAACAGTATAGATACAGAAGATTAATGTAACTAAATTACCTGGATAATTAAATACACACAAATCATAGTGCAGCCAACAGTTAGAAGTGAGTTTTTGGACGATCATATGTACTTTGCCTCCTGGATGTCACGCAAGAGCATCCAGCAGAAGTCCTCCATCACGCTGGAGTTCCACTTGCCTTGGTAGTTGCTCTCCATCTTCGAAATGTCTTTGATCCGGAGCCTTTCTCCATGCTCATCATCCACTGCTTTGAGGTTTGAACGGAAGAAGTTGATGTGGGAGTGGAGAAAGTAAATTTTGAGTGACATTCGGCATCCCATATCCTGATAAGACTGTAACAATTCTCGATACACTCTTGGTAATCTTGTACCCTTGTGTTACCAAGGAAGCCACGCCAGACTCACTTAAATGCTTCCTATGCTATCAGTTCCTTTAAGATAAGAAGCTTCTCAAATTTATTATCCTTCAGCACCTCTCGGATCTGAGGCCCAACGAAGATGCCCTCCTTGAGCTTCGCAGAACTCAGAGCTGGAAATAGAGTACACAAGTGTTGGAAGGCAGCGCCATTTTTGTCCATGGCCTTCACGAAATTATTCATTAGCCCAAGCTTGATATGAAAAGGAGGAAGAAGCACCTTGTTCATGTCTACCAGAGGATGTTCTTGGACATTGTGTTCACCAGGCACGAAAGTGCTCCTAGACCCCATGTGCTTCAGGTTATAGTGCTTGGACACAGCCCGACTGTCCAGAAACAGAGAAAGCAAGAGTACATTGTGAAGCCCGCTTGCATACCATAAGGAGCCCAATGACCTTGAGGTCCCTGCAGAGACTCCACTGGTACTGGTTGTACTTTATAGCTTCCAAAAGGAGCTCCATATTGTCATACGACTTCTCCAGAGGGACTAAGTGGGCAATGGGAATGCTGGGGTATTTATTCATATTGTGCAGGAGCGCAGCATTTAGACTTCGCTTGGAAGAGTCTATGAAAAGACGCCAATCTGAAGGATTATGTGGACACCAAGGAAAATGAAAAAGCCAGAGACATTTTAGCAGTAGCACAACCTGTTTACCAAGTTAAAGAATGAAGTGAAGTCTTGGTTCCGTGTCCTCAAACTGGTAATCCTTACATTTGCCTTGACCAGTTTCAACTGTTAAGTGGCGATGCCAGGAGCTCTGCCTGCTGCTTAGATGGAAAAAAATTACGGGTAAGGTAATTTAGTTCTTCCTGCATGACCAAGTGGGGCTCATTGCTACTTGCCTCTGAATTAACAAGGACATGGTCTTCAGAAGAGATCAAATTGGCAGAATATTCCCCTGAAAGCATTTCTTCATCTGATGAAAGAAGATCTTTATTTGCTGGGAGTGTAGGGACAGGAAGATCATCTGAGGGGAGAACCCGACTTATAGCTGAGGTAAGGTTGAGATATTTTATCTCTTTACTAGAAGAAGCACTGAAACAGTTAAATTTGGCAAACAAAAATAATAATCATCTGCATGGGTTTTTAGCTCTTTCCATACCATCGGACCAGCAAATTGAAGGCTGTTTTCTTGCCATTAAACCATGCAGTTAGTCCATTGTAACATGGTTAACAACAGAAGTGTGGGGCCTAGAATTTTTCCTGGTCTCCAATTTTACAGTCAACATAATGAAAGTAAGCAGTTATCATTAGGAAAGTAATTGTTCGGCGTTGTGCAATTGTAGTGATATCCCCACACACATAACAGAATGAATTTACCTTGTTGATGCATCTTCGGTGTTTTGAAATGCCTGAAGCCATTGTAGATATATGTATCAACTCACAAAAATCTGGAAAACAAAAAAAATATTAATCATATATATGGTTACAAATAAATATGGTCGCAAAAATCATAGGATAGACTATAAAGGCTATCGCGGAACCCGGTTTACACGGCCCATATTAAATACACATCAAATTTATATAAGACCAGGGATCTAAAGGCCTACCAGAAATTCACCAGAATTCATCAGGATGGTGCTAAGTTACGAAGTATCCTCAAGGGGTTAAATAAATACACACATAAAAAGTATTCACAGTATTATTTACAACAAAATTAAAATGAAATAAATTAACTGTTAACAAATTATATGGGGGTCATCAAACAATGAAAAAAGTCACAAAGGCTTATCACCATCGCACGACCACAAGTCGTTTTAACCAAAAAGATATTCACGCCTAAAAAATTTGGTTCTATAAATAAATGGTTTAAAGCCAAAACGACACGCGCCGTTGAAGATGAAATAGGCTTCGCTACACTAGTGACAGGTGTTCTCTGAATAACCTCCCTGTCTTATGCCCCTTACCCGAAGGCCCAAAGTTACATGAATAACACTTATAACACTTAATCAATTTATAGGGGACGTAAGAAGAAAGAGATACTCCAAAATACCTAATACCAGATCAGTGAAGCAATAACCCACGTCGGGAACCCAGGCGAAAGAGGCTCGGCGATGATCAGGGAATTCGAGGGCTTAGCCTTTCAGACATGTGTCTAACATATAAAATGGTTGTGTAAAATGATTGTCGAGCAGCCCTAACCTCACAATCTAAAAATAGGAGATTTAATTTTTTTAACCCTTTCACTACCAGAATATTTTTTATTCCAGATAATGTTATAAAAGTTTTTAAAATATTAAAGATTAGTTAGAGGGGGGTTGAAATTTTAGGCAGCCCGTTTACTTGAATTTAGCCATGTAGATATAATATATTGACTAGAAAGAATAAATATAGTTAGTGCAAGATATATATTTTCATATATATATATATATATATATATATATATATATATATATATATATATTTTCTAAAATACCTGAGTACTAATTAAACAATTAGCCCTCAAAAAATTAATAATACAAATGCTAACCTTTCAGCACGTTTCACTCCATTGGTTATCAAAAACAACCGAAGAGTAATAGAGTTTCTAGATATTCAACAATATGCTAATACATTAGAACTACCATTGGGCTAAAAATATACCCTAATTTAAGCTGAATTCTGGCCACAGGTTGTATTGTCCCATTTGCAGCGTAAGGGTTTTAAAGAACACAATTCCTAAAATTTCTTATACGTTATGAAAATTAAAGATGTTACATCCGTTTCTGGAGGCTCTACCTTACCAATTTTATTTTAGCCCCTTTCAACTGTCGGATGCAGTTATTTATATGAGGCTGAAGATCGAAAATCAACTGAGGAAGATCCATTTTATATGGTCATATTTAAAGTCTTCGGATTCTTTTACTAGGTTCCTTTGTGAGATTTCGCCTTTCTTCAGGCATCTTCACACAGAGCTCTTGGTTATCTTTGAGGCGGCATTAATGGGAAGTTTTTGTTCTCTTTGCCTCCTTTACTGGCAAGGTAATTGTTTGGTGAGCAGCAAAGAACAAATTTCGTCCTCTTTCTTTGATGCCTTTTATAGGTCAGATTCAAAGTACGGTTCGCTTTTCTTTCAAAAGAAAAGGTGCAATACTCGTTCTGAGCTGGTTCACTGTGTGTTCAGGTTCGGGCCCATCTCTTTGATAAGACGAACTGCAGCTACGAGTTTTTTCTGAAGATGTCAGTGTTTTCAACAAGGATCTTTCATGTAATTTGTTCATTCTGTTCTTCATTGTAGTGCTTGGATAGTGTTATTTTTATGATGTTTTCTAGTATTGGTTCGTCTTTTTTGTAAGCATCCGTCATTTGGTTCTTCTACTAGAGAGGTATTATTTTTCTCATTTACTTTTTCATCCTATACCTCACACTTTGAGTTGAGAATTTTCTTCTTTAATTTGTTATTTTCTCTATTGGAGTAGCCGTTGTTTATTAGGATTTCGTTGGATCGTCAAAATTCTTTATCGAGTGCGTTTCACGTTGTGCAGTTTTTGATAGCTCTTCTTATGTATAACCTCATTACCGATTATTATATTTCTTGGTGAACTCACTTTTAACGTCAAGGCATCGACTGCCGTCTGTTCCTTTTCGATTGACGGTACTGATATATTTTCTGTTGCTCTTACGTTTTATGTCTACATCCAGGAAGGGAATACGGCCGTTTACACTCAATCTATGTGAGTTTGAGAACGGATTGAGATTTAAATTGATGTTCGTCCTCAGTTGTAAGGTATATGTCATCAATAAATCCTGTGTAAATTTTGTTATGAACGTTTCCGCTAGGTTTCCCATGTAGAAGTTTGCAAAAGTAGCGCCCAATGGGGACACCATCACTACTACATCAATTTGACGGTAATGTTTGCCATCTGGGCTTCAGAATGAATGAAAAGTGATTCTTATATTCGTAGTTTGTTGAGATGTGGGGTATGACTAAGTATTTTAAAGTTATCCAGTATAATTTTAGACTTGCATATTCTTATGCAATCTCGTATGGGCGAGGGGGCTGGTTCTAAGTTTTATTGCTGATGATGAGGCTAGGTCCTTGAAACGTTTAAATACAGATAAATAAAGATATTTTATCAATAGCGTGCTTGGTTTTCACCTTCATATATATATATATATATATATATATATATATATATATATATATATATATATATATATATATATATATATATATATATATCGAGCTAATTGGCCGACTCCTCTAGAAGCGCAAGCGCAATACGAAAAGTAAAGTCAACACGCCAAATTGGAACATGTAATAGATATATCTGAACGTTTCGTGCATCGACTGTGTACACCATCAACAGAAGCATACCGGCTTGGCAGCGTGACTTTTCTTCCATCCTTACTGATATTCAAGCAATTTCTTATCCTTACTTTCGTAAGTTTAATTCCTTTAAAATTGCGAACCATATTTTTCCATATAACCATTAAAAAATTGCCTAAAAGTTTGTGTCTTCCTAACTTAGTTATATATAAACCTGACAAAGTAAAAGGTGTTGTTTTGTTAAATAGAGATTGTTATGTAAACAAGATTCTGAACATACTGTTAAACTCAACGAAATTTCTTAAACTTAGGAATGACCATTTTAAATTAATCATTAAAGTGTAAGATAAAGTTAATAGATTCTTGCAAAAACTTAAACAACTTTACTTATTAGAGTCCGCATATAATAATCTTCATGCCTCTGTTTCAGCCCCAGGTATCTTTTAGGATCTCCTTAAAACACACAAGACTGGATTATCAATTATACCAATCTTATCAGCTATTCGCACACCCACATATAACTTGTGTAATTTCCTTGTCCCTCTTCTTAAACCTCTTATGAGGAATAATTCTACTGTATGTGATTCTTTTGAATTTGCAGACTTTATTAATAATGGCTCTTCTCACTTATCTCAGTATTATATCACAAGTTTTGAAGTTAAATCATTTTTTACCAATGTACCAATTATTGAAACGTGGAATTATTGTTAATGGTTTATTTTCTAATCAGAACAACTTTAAAGGGTTAGATAGAACGAAGTTCTTAGATTTACTCAAACTTGCGGTAGGAAATGACATTTTCCTTTTTAACAACACCTTGTATAAACAAACAGACGGCATGGCTTTGCGGTCCCCTCTAGCCCCTACTTTTGCCAACGCTTTTTTATATCATCATGAAAAACGCTGGATAGAAAACTGTCCAGAATCAATTAAATCAGTCATTTATAAACAGTATATCGACGATTGATTTGTCCTCTTCGGAGAAAAAGAGCATGACGTTCAGTTTCATAATTATTTAAACACTCAACATCCGAACATAAATTTCACTGTTGGACGTACACACTACCTGTATCAATAATCATTTATCCACCTCTCTTTACCGAAAAACTACACCACACTACTTGATACTAATTTCTTTAGTTTTGCTTTCTTTAAATTTAGGTATTCTTTCATTTCTTGTAGATTTTTCGCGCCTACAAAATATGCTCAAACTGGGCTTTGTTCCATCAAGAACTTGTTTACCTTAGAAAGTTGGGGCAATTTAATTTGTTTCCTTCCTAAGTTCTTTATCAAGCTTACCAAACATATTTAGATAAATTATATAATACCTTAAATGGCAACATTTTACCTGAGAAAACTGCTAATTATTTAAAAATACTTTACATTGGGCCTATTACAACCAAGTTAATAAATTAATTCCAGTCGGCGTTAGTTAGGAAATACCCTTAATGTCAGTTTCATTTTTATTTTCATCAACAATCTATCTATTAACACTTTTTTCAACCATAAAGAAAAACCCTCTAAAATACTTTGGTCCTCATTGGTTTACTAATTTTTGTGTGCAGGCTGCCAGGCCTGCTACGTAGGTTAAACCACTCTCTAACTCCATTTGAGGATTAGTAAGCCTCGAGGTTTCTCCCACTATACTAACAGACCATTAATTACGCCTGAATTTTCTTCCATTCAAAACCATTCCATGTCTTGCAATTCACAATTTTCAGACGCTGAATTCTCTATTATGGATTCTAGTCCTAATAGTCATGATCTAAATATTTTGGAGTATTATACATTTCTAAACTCACCCCTATACTCAACTATCAACAATCGACAACTCCCTTATTAATTATTTGAAATACATCGAACTACTCTCTTCCTACACAACCAACTGACATGCCACCAATAGATATTTAAGTCAAATTTCCCCACTCATTCACAACAGTCTGCTCAAGAACAACATCTTAAACAGGGACCTCTCCCTGGTAAGCCGATTTTCTAATTCTTTTTAATTTTCTTATTTAATTGTATTTTTTGTGTGTTTGGGTTTGCATTTGTGTTTGTAATTTCTTTTTGTACTTTTATTATCCAATTAACTATGTTATATTTTAACTCTGGTCTTTAATATTTATTCGATTTTTGTAAAATTTACATAATACTCTGTTGATGATGTAAACAGTCGATGTACGAAACGTTCAGATATCTCTATTAAATGTTCCAATTCGTCGTGTTGGCTTTACTCTTCGTTTATATATATATATATATATATATATATATATATATATATATATATATATATATATATATATATATATATATATATATATGCGGTTAAAAGGCTATTTTTTGGCAGACAGTCTTCATCTAAGCTCTCGTAAGGAACTCTTCTCACATACACGAGAAGGTAATACTTAAAATAGGCATTGTCTCAGATAACCGCATAATTAATTGCGTTACTGCAATAACTAAAAATATTTGCGTTTAGGAACTATTTACGCACAAAAAATAGAAATATATTTACTAGTGAGCTCATACAAAACAACACGATCTCATCATAGATGTGAAAATTACCATATAAGATACATACATAACTAACTCATGCCAAAGGATTAGTTTGTTCATATTTATAATTATTGTCATTGATACAATTCCTGATAAAGCATATAACTTATATTCATCATGTTTACAGATCTCCATTTGGAGTTTAAGTTTTAATTCAAATTTGTGCTGTTACGTTCACCACAAATCCCTTCTTCAGAAACAAATTAGCTTATTTCTTATTTAAAGATTCTCCACTTTAGCTTCATTTCTATCCCTCAATGAAGTAAAGGTCTTCTTATCATTTCCTTATTTTGTTTCCCAATCCGAGAAATTTAAAAGGAATTGGCAAAGGTGATGACATCAGCGTATCCTCATTTATTCCAAGGTATTGTTCACAATAACGACCTGAAATTGGAATAACTTTTTAAGTTCAAAGATCAATCACCCATAAGTATGTGATCCAAAACATATACGGCTTAGTTTGTGTGCGCAATAGCATTGTATCATATGTAAGGGGAACAGGACGCTGGTTTTACTCCTTTATGGACATTTTTTTCGTGAGACATTTGGCTCAGCTCCAAATAACGCATATGCCCTTACCGCGAATTTATCCGTATCGCTAAGTAGTAAAATGGGATTTGGGGGTGGGAAGATGAAAGAGAACAAAAACGTAATTATATTAAAGGAAGGGAGAGAGTTAAAGAGTGAAAGGAGCATTTTTTATTTGAAAAGAATCAGGCGCTTTTGTCCAGGATTAAATGCAGATGCTCTGAATCTCGGTTTGAAGAAATAAAAGGAAATAAGGCGTGATAGTGGATCGAGTTCGTGGGTCACTCAATGTGCAAATAGAACATGGTGAGTCTCGAACAGCTAGGGGTATGGGTAGGAGGGAGATTGCATAGCAAAAGGTATCCGTGAGTTATACTTGTTAATAGTAAAAGTGATGGAAGCATCAGCAGCTATACATGAGAAGGGTTTTAAAGCGGCCAAGTATGGAGAGACACCCAGTTTGCCAAACAGCTAAGTATTGTACATTAGAGTTCTCATTCAAATCACGTACTCACAAATTAAACGAATGGAGTTGGATTAATGGAACAATGGGGAAATCACGGTGCGGTATTCTGGGTACAGCACGATTTCAGTGTAAGAGAAAATGTACATAGACTTATCGAACAGCTTCGAGGATAACACATAGCCCTGACGTGTACGATGCCTTCACCGAGGAAGCAGAAATTAAATGGAATGATAAGGTATCGTTTACACTAAAGAGAGAAGGAGAGAGATAGCCTTAAGTGCTGCAGATTCTTGATGTGGATATCTTCTACGGAAAACGAGTAAAAGAGAATGTGAATAATTGCCAAAGATATTCAGTGGCAGAGGTAATGGACAACAGAGGCAAACCTCCCCAGCATAACCAAAGCAATCTCATAGACAACAAAATGGGAAGCCTCTTCGTTATTTAAATGATGTCACATTCCTTGAGATGAGGTACCGCTCTTCTCTAGGGAGAGAAAAGTGGCCGCGTGAAATTCTAACAGAACTCGTACAAGGCAGGTCCCCTGCTGTTAAAATCTCGTAGAAGAAGAATATCTAGAGATGTGGAAGATTAATTTACAAATAGAGTGAAAAAAAATGAATATGAAGAGGAATGTATGCATACCGATCATACAGTCTGCTATCCTTTTAATTAAATCGGCAAGCGACCGCATGAAGTTCAGTGAATAAATAGAGTTACATAGGACTGATGCACGGAATAAATAACAGCACCGCCGTGGCGAGAGCTTTCCTAAGCGGATGAGAAAAATGGAAATTAGCCGTTTACCCTAAGTATATGACGTCCACCCTGTAGATTGAATGCACACTTATTTAGTTAATATACCACAGTGATTCCAGTAGACTACTGTGGGAGATAAAGCAAAAGAATCTAAATATAATGTTTAACACTAGGACACGAGAGAAGGTAAAGAAGCTCGGGTAGAATTAATGAACCAGAAGTAATAGCTAATCTGGAATCATGGCAAGAAGGATCAGGAAGTGTTGAAATATGAGGGGCCCTTGCGGCTATCTTGAACTCTAAAGGAGAGGGAAACGGAAGTTTGGGAAGAGGGGAGGGAGGGTAGATTCATTAGATGATGGGGGAGAGGAAAATTAAGGGAAAGGTGGAAAGGTGAGTTACGCAGTGCAAGACAACCAGCTTAGGATAAGGCTCGATGTGTCTTGGAGGGTCTTGAGAGGTGTCTTCTTTGTGAAGGGCGTGGGAGATAAGATCTTTTTTTAGAGGTATAAGAAGTAGATGTTTGTCGAAGGACCTACGAAATATAGGCTTTAGGATAGGTGAGGCAGATGGAGCGTTTGGGGAGGTTTAAGGAGATTGGGTACAATGAAACGGGCCTACGGGATGGAGTTTCTTTGAGGGGATTGAGGAGTTAGGGGTTAGGAAGCTGGTTGTGACTTCGAGTTTTGGGAAGGATTATGTGATTAGGGTTTTCAGGAAGGTCCTTGAAGGTATGGCTTTGGGAAGAGGTCTAAGGACTAATGGAGTTCAGAGTAGCCTAGAGGAAAGCCAAAAGATAGGAAGTGAACGGAAATGAAGTAAACATAGGGAAGAGAGCGATGAGAATCCCCAAAAGTTCCGCATTGCTTCTTCTAGAGAGAGTAATAGGTAAATTTTGGACACTAGAAAAGAAAGCACTCACTTTCGTCACGATTCTACTAACCAAGAGCTTGGGAGAGCCCCAGGTAGGCGACATAGTAGAAATACTACAGGCATTGGACTTATGAAGGGGACGGGGAATCTGAGAGGCCGGTGAACTGGTTTTCATTTCCTAAGTAGCAGAGCTGAGTTCTCACCAACGATTTTGAGTTACGACCCGGCCTGTGGCTGGGTTAAAGTGACCGACGCACTAGCACAGATGACAGTAATAGAACGAGGCAGCTTACTGTGCTAGTTTGGTGAGATATCAGTTCATAATATGTTTTACCTGTGCACGGCTCAGACGAGATTCCAGTACGGTTAGATAAAATTGCTAAGTGGGTAGTTTTCGGGGGGGTATATCGAGAGACATTGTTAGCTTAGAAAGCTGAGTTTCACTGATGGGAGTGCACCTTTTTCCTTGCCTCAGTCGTCAGAATTAACTGGATATACAGTTATTATTTTTATTTATTAATTTTAGGAGGCCATTTAGCGACTGCCTACTTGGGCATAGGTCCCCGTACTCACTACAAATAATCAATAAATAACAAAAACAAGGATAAAAAGATCATAGGCTAAAAACAAAAAAGAAAAAGCAAAAACGGTATCAAAAATGAAGCTCACTCCAGCGTCGGGGAAAGGCCCGCCTCCTCCCAGCGCAAGAGCATGAAACCCACAACAAACAGTAAGATAAAATGGAGAAGGCCAGCCTCCTCCCGGTGCAAGAGCATAAAACCCACTACAAACAGTAACATAAAATGGAGGGGGCCAACCTCCTCCAAAAATTCTTAAGGTCCACAAGTCAGTGTGTACGAACTCTTCCCAAGCACATGTACAAGCGGTAGCGACCCACTCGTCCCGGTACCGGGACAGGTAACGTACGCGAGGATCAGCCAGACTAGGATATCTAACAAGAATCTGCCAAATAGTCTGGGGGAAAACAAGGTCGTTGCAGTAAGGTGCCGGCGAGCACTCCATCAAATGGGTAGGTGCAGGAGAACAGTGGCGGCGCAAGGCACGCAACTCTAAGTTCCCTTCGACCGTCTCCCATCTTCTTTGCCAAGCAGACCGGAGAGCTGCCTGTATTTCTGCCATGAAATTGGTGTGAGGAAGAAGGAAACACTAGTCTGATCCCTCAGTCCTCGTGGACTATTTGGCTCCCGCAATTCCTAAATGTCCAGGAACCCAACAGAAGATAATCTCGACATCCGCCCGGCTAGCTCAAGCCCGGGCGTCACGGATATCGCAAACCAAGGGCGGAAAAGTTGTAATAATTCACAATCCGGTCTCCAAACCGGGCACGTCGCATTATCTCCCGTACCGAGTGTTGTATCGCAATCAAATCATCCATTAATACAGACGGACTGACTGGCAGAGGCCCGCTGACTTGAAACAGAGGGGCTACGGCGTGGAAACCAACCCCCTCTTTAGACTTGGAGCCATCCGTATACATTGGCGCAGTTCCAGCTTGACACGAAGTGTACTACAAAAAGGCCGAAAGCAATACCCCAGGCGCTGTAGAAGCTTTTGGAGCAGAGACGTGGCGACAAATAGTCATAGTTGGTACCCACCAGGGTGGCGGCCTGGGCAGAACCAGGGGCGCCACCGGCGCTAGAGCTATACCTAGCTCCCGAAGGAGTTTCCTAGCGCTAAGGCCTAGGGCATAGGGTATAACTAGCATCTCTCGGCGGCATAGGCACCGTCAAGATCAGCTGCGGATGCAGTGAGAGCTGTTGGCGACTGAGAGAGGATCCGGGCTCGCGCGAACAGGCAAATAATCCACAGTGCAGGGTGCAAAGCGAGTGAAATCTCCCCACCATCGACAGCTAAGCCCTCAATAGGAGAAGTGTAAAAGGCACTGGTCACTTCGCGATTGTCCGTGTGCGGGATCGAGTCTACCTTCCACAATACACGATTGGCTTCGGATCCATGAACCTCGCATCCGTAGTTGAGCTTTGAACGAACAAAGGATCGATAAAAAAGTAAGACAGTAGCCTTATCAGTGGCCTAAGCAATGAACGGTACGGAACAAAGAATATGCTTGGCGCGGGTGCATGAGACCCTAATGCTGCGAATATGAGCCTCCCATGTGAGGCATCGGTTAAATACAAAACCAAAGAAACGGTGTGATTCCACCACTTCCAGGCGAACCCCATTAAGAAACAAGTCTGGATCAGGGTGGTGCCGTGGATGGAGGCAGAAGTGAACCACCTTACATAGTCTTCGCCAATGAAAACCGAACATGTGCGCTTTGGCATAGCGCGAGACGCGTTTCAATGCCTGTTGGTGCCCACGCTCCAGGATTGCCATCAAGGCCGCGCCAAAATTGATTAAAAGGTCGTCCACGTAGAGCTTAACGACAACATCTTCCGGTAGCATTGATTCTCAGGGCCGGAGAGGTCTCCCCCGCCCCGTACCCCCGTCGCGAAATCGAAGATCTCTCAAAATTTAGATATAAAGATTGGGAGGCGTCCCATTACCACCACCATGTCGAGAGTCTCCATGATACTTTATCGCATGCGGTATCATAGGCCTTCTTTAGATCAAAAAACACTGTGGCATATTGATGTCTACGAAGGAAGGTTTCGCAGATGGCATTTTCCAGTCCGAGTATAGCATCCGACGTGGAGTGGAACTTGCGGAATCTGCACTATGCAAAGACAGATGGCATCCGTTGTTCAGAAAAAAAGCAAATCTAGCATATACAAATTTCTTCATCAACTCGCACAGGCAGGAGGTTATAGAGATTGGGCAAAAAACGGCGGGGATAGAGTGATTTCTTCCCGGTTCGCGAAAAGCGATCACAGTAGTGATTCGACAGGGATCAGGAAGGATACCCTCTACCCAGATTCTGTTCGACAAATCTAACAGAAAGGCTATGCCTCGCTCATCCAGGTGTCGAAACTTGGCGTACGGGACATCGTCTGGACCAGGGGCGATGACCGCGTAGGAAGCAAACGCGGAACGCCCCTCACTCAAAGTAAACCTGTCGTTGAATGCTTCTCCGGCTCTAGAGGTAAAGTCCAGTTGGCTACCTTCTGCGACATCACCACTCACATTGAATGCTGGCGGAGCAGCATCCCGGCTAGAGAATGTGGAGAAAGCATTCGTGAAGAATTCCGGCAAAGACGTAGGATCCGAGATTGCTGTCCCATTCTCCTGGAGAACGGAGGGGAGTCCTGCCAGAACTTATCCTGAATCCTTCAGACACGCCCGTTAAGTAATCACACGTATGCCTGCCAAGAAGAGTGGCGGATGTGCTTCTAAGTATACCAGAACCTAGCCCTAGCTTGGCGAAATCCACCGACTGTGAAGTCACTGGAGCAGCGCTTATAGCGCAGTTAGGCATAAGGCTTTTGTTTGAGGGCCGCCTCACACTCGGCTGACCACCACTGGAGCGGTCGGTATGCAAAACGGCCAGACGGTCTACGAATAGTAGTTAGGCTTATGGCTATGAAGTTTCCAGAGAACAATTTAACGCTCTTATCTACCGTCCTAAACTCCTCGACTGAGACAGAGAAATCAGTTATTTCCTGAAATGCGGGCCACCGCGTCCTCGCCAAGCACCCCTAGGGTGGGCTTTCAGGCGGCAGCGGCCCATAAAATGATATGCATTTGGAAAGTGATCACTAAAATGGAGGTCATTGACTACCCCCACACAAAATAACGCTGTGCATCCGGGGGCAAAATGATAGATCAAGGCAGGAGAATAAGCAGTTCGCGGACAGTGGTGCATAAACTCATCCACATTTAGGACACCTATCTCCAGGTCAGCAAGGACTTAACCCCTGGGGTTAATCGAGTAGTGTCCACAGCTGGGATGTCAACCGTTCAGGTCTCCGAGCAAGAGAAAGGGCCTCGAAAACAGTGCTACGACGCGGCTGAATTATGCCGCATCGATGTCGGCTGACGGTAGAATGTACGCGGAAATAACGGTATGACCCCTATCTGGGTGCAACTGCAAAGCTACTACCTGAAATGAGTTTCTATATCAAAGAGAAGAACGGAGTCATCATGCCGAGATTAAATCACTCATCCTCCTACCCAACCCCCATCCCGAGATGGTGGAGTCGCAAAATCCTTATACTCAATGAGAGTATGCAGGGGTCATGTGCCGAGCATGGTCTCCTGCAACAAGATAGCTAACGGGAAACGGGGGAAGACGAGCCTCCGCAGCTCCTCCCAGTTGGCCAGGAGTCTCCGGTAATTCCATGGAAGGATTATGACCTCCAGGCCTAGCTCGGAGAAAATGCGAGGGCCTCTTTCGACGAGAAGACCCACACGGGAATGGCCGTATGATTCCTGGAGGCAAAACTCCAGGCGCTGTTGGCCACACAATGAGCTGAAGCTACTCTTGCCTTCGAGGACTTATCGGGAGACGTTGGGCTTGCAATGCGACTCCTTTACTCACTCCGGCTTGAAACCTTAGGACAGCGGGGCGGCTTCAGGGGCAGGGGTCTCTCTTTTAGAGGATCCACCTTCTCCGAGCCACCCAGCTACCACCACGTGTGGGCATAGTAGCCGAAGCTCCCTTACTGCTGTCCTCCTTTCGCCTTATGGGAAACTTTCATTTGTGGGAAGGGGGGTAAGCCCTGGTTTTAGCCGGGGCTGGTTGTGAACCTTTTGTGCCACCAGCTCTACCAGGGTACCACATGGGGCGGGTATAACGAGCAGGAGGGTTCTGATTGCGCATGCTAACGACCGTGATTGTAGGCCTGGAGGGGCCAGGAGCATAGGATGTCTTTCTTACCATTTAGGCATCGGATGTCACAGGCAGCACCGAGCGCGCTAGGACCACCTCCTTAGCCTCGCAAAATGAGAGAGGGTCCTGGGCCTGAACGGCTGGGATTTCCTTCTCAAGGATATACGCATCACATTGCTTCGAAGAAGCGGGAGGCGGCTCTCGACAATTGGCATACTTGGCCCCACACGACTTGGACTTATCGTGTGCGGCCTTGGAGAAACTTAAACAGAATTTGCACGTCGACAGGAGCGATTCGTATGGCTGGAGCGGTGGCAGTAGTAACACTTCTACGGCAGTGGCACGAATGCCTTCACGCAGTAGCGATAGGAACTGGTACAATTTGACTCATGGGGTTTATCACAGTCGAACGTGACGAACAGTCTAGGGGTGGGTCTCGATGGCGCTCACTGTTTTTTCATCACACTCTCGATTTTGCCCGCTACATGCTCGGCCACCTCTAAGGTGATGTCATCTAAGGAGTAGTTAACGCGTTTTCTCGCATAAACCACTCCTTTCACGAAGTTCATGGTAGAGTGCGGTGTCACACTTAGCAGCGTGCCATCAGGTGTCCGAAGTATAATAATTATAGCCGCCTCTGAGGGATTCGACGCATTCGCTAAAAGGCTCCCGTCCGAGAAAAGGGGCACCTTCGGTTCCCTATCAATCACACTAGCTACAGCTCTCCTCTGATGGATCATGTTGCCCTTAGCCAACATGCATCCATCAGTGGAGCAAATAACAAGGAAGTGTTTTAAGCAAGCTGGCTCGAAAACGCCAGGTAGCCTCTGAATTCCGGGGACTGACTTAATCGAGGCTCCGCTTTGAGCACCTTTGGTCTTTGTCAGGGACTCCACGCTCGGGGGAGAAACGAAGCCAGACGTGCCAATCTTAGCTTGGTCACTTGGCGAAACTGCAGCAGATCCGTCCATCCTGTGGCTCCCACGGAGGGAAAGGAGTCCTTTTCTTTTTATTCTTTTTCCTCTGTCTTTGTTTTAGGAGAGGAGTGCGGAGGGTGAACCTGCTTCATTCTCACGCTGGCAGGAATCCACAGGCCAGATTGACCGGCCTCAGCTAGATCCTTCTCTAAAATGAAGAATGTCTTGGCTGTGAAGGAGCACCAACTGGAAGGGAGATCTCTCCTCTCCCTGTAAGGCTTTGGGGGCCCGATCCGTCTTAGATGAATCTTGCACAGGGGCGGACTTGGCTCGATAGCATGGAAGGTCATACCATCTCAGGCTAAGTCTGCTAATTGACCAAGTTGATCTCAGGGGGCGCCTTTATTTGGCCATCCCACCTCCAAGATATCACAGATCCCATCCGAGGTTCTTTGTTTATTTTCTAGCGCTGGCGAACCGGCATTCGTCGAGGAAAGGAGTGTGATAGGTACACTGACCCCCTGAAAACTAATCGCGCATTGAGGGGTATGGGTTGATGCGCCTTGCCGCTCTTAGCACCCCTAATGGGGTTGTCCCTATCAAGCCGCCCCAAATGGGAGTCGGTAATTATGGGCCACCTGCCTGCTTTCTTGGCAGTCCCCTTGAAATAAAAGGGAAACTACCGCTAGAAAAAGTGACCGAGGAGGAGGTGAGCGGAATTCCCCTGCACCCGTAGGCAAAGGAAATGTGTAAGCCTCCTCCCCGGTAGAAGAAATTTGCCGGGTCCCCTGAGAGGACACAAGGGGGGTACCTTCATTTTTCACCGGAGCTGCCCTAAGGCGGCTCCGGTGATGGTAGAGGGGAAGGTAAAGGGAGAGAAGACTTTTTTTAAGGAGTCAATTCTGGGCATTGTGCTTGTATATAATTTACCGGATGAATACGCTCATCAACCCATGCAGTAGCCCGATCTTCGATGGGTGAATACGGACCAGGCAGAACCAGCTGCCGCTATTTCAGGCCACTCCTCCAGCCTCGCGACCTGGCAGCCCATCAGCATGGCGGTTTCACCTGGCGCACGACATAAAACTGATAGACTGGAAAGGAGGAAGAAAGGTTATGTGAATAAGGTGTGGGTGGGGACGAAGCATGTTGTTAAAAACTTACCACCCGAGTCCGAAGCTCAAGGGTGAGTGAACAATGTCCCCTCCCCCCCTCAGCCCCGATCAGAGATACGTAGGTGAGATGAAGCTGGTTGACGTCTACTCTGTGAAATTAGAGGACGACTAGAGAAAGATGTGGGACAGGTTGTAGATAAAGTGAGAAAGTAGGGTAAAAACACAGGCATGTGGAAAAAAAGAGAAGAGGCTAAGCTAATGTCGGATGGGGCGCTAAGTCCCTTGAGCACGGTGGCCTAGGAAAGATATACATAGTAGTTTGCCTAGAATGGTTTTGCTTGATAATTCTAGGGGCGAGAAAACACCACCTTTTGGCAACTAGGCCTGTTTCCGAACATATTTCCTTTAAAGCAACAGGCAAGAAGTGAAATTTAAGGGCTGGGATTAAAAAGCTGGGATATAAGCTACAACTCAGTAAGTTGGAGGAAGTGGAACCTGGGCGAAAATGGACAAAAGAAGCCAGGGGTTGTAAAGGTGTGTGTCATCGAGGGATGCAAATGCTCGGGGCATGATGGAAAACTATGGGCAGAAAGGAAGTGAGGTGATCAGCGCTGGATAATGGGGATTTTTATGTACTCTATCTTCGGAGCTAGCGTTTTTACCACTGTAGAGCAGCCCGTTTTGTTTTTAAATTTTTACATACACTATTAAAATATTCATTAAAAGGAAGACCCACATCTGTGTTACAACTCTTTTACTAGCACCTGTCCCGTAAGGTGTTTTACCCGGGATAAGGCTTGTCAGCACCCTAATATAAGACATTTCTTACCCAAAGATAATTTAAAGGCCCATGTAGGACGGCACCCGCTCTCTGGGTGGACAATCATTAAAAATAGGTGCAGCCTAATCATAGCAGTCACGCTCGGAGCACAAGACAAAACCAAGCCCGCATTATAACGAGTTGAAGAGAAAAATAAAATAAGGAGGTGGGAAGAAGGAAAATGGGGAGGAAATAAAAACGTATCAAACGTCCTCTCGGCCACAGGCACGCCTGCAAACCCACTTCCATCGACAATACGTTTAATACGTCCTTTTTTCCTTTTCATATGGGTTAAGTATGCATTTGTTCATCCCATCATGTGCCAATTTGTGAGGTTTCCCAATGTTTTTTAGTTTATTAATAAATCATGAGTATTTTTCTGTCTTGCCAATAAAGTGTATAAGTTTTAAGTTAGCCTGGATTTGAGTTTGTATGTTTAAGGCTCGGTAAGCCAGAATAGTTCTAATTTTTTTTTTTAGATTTTCAGAAAGGAACTGAATCGTAGCTTAGACCTTATTTGTTTCAACTTGGGTAGATTATGGGTCACTTGTTTTCGGACTGTTAGTTAATGTCGTAATGAAGGCAGACGACTATTCTTGTAGGATTAATCGTAGTTTGGAGAATCATCGTGACCCTGCCTGGCAAGTGTTTTATATATATATATATATATATATATATATATATATATATATATATATATATATATATACATATATATGTAGTTACTTGTGTTAGACAAAGCCAAGCCAATACTTTTTTATGGGGTGACTTTAATAAATTTATTGGTTATATAGGAAGCTGTTTTGTGTTTAAGAAATCTAAAGATATTATCCTATTACATAGGGCGCTTTTTAGAACTATCTTAGAGTATTAACTTCAATTTTGATTTTTCCTCTTGACCAGACAACGCGTTTTTGGTAGAGAGACGCGAGAAATTCTAAACTTGTGTCTATTTGTTGGAACATTCAACAATGCCACTTTTTATTGTCAATAGAATGAGCGAATTGGCACAAACCCATGGCCACCACGGTAGCTAGGATTAACTACCCTTGACTCTTTCCTCTGGAGTTACGTTAGGGACAAAGTGTATTCAATTCACGTGCCTAATATAGAGGACTGCTCTGAATTCTAGGGTGAAGATACCTAGAAAATTACCTTCCAAAGGTGGTATTAATATCCATTAGTTAGATGAAAAATGTAAACCGTTTTTCTTTTGCATAAACTTGTTGTAAAAAAGGAGATGGATACTTGTCGTTGTAACATTCACCCACATTCACTCATTTAATCTTTATCTTTCTTTTAAGTGGCCCAGCTTATTCAGATGACAGATTAAAACCCCAGCCTACCCTCCTCGTGTGAAGCCACCCTATGTGAGAGAGTATTGCCATTCATATTTCGTTCTAACTATGCCCTTCATTTGCTACGGTATAATTTGGGGCATTATAAGAAGCTGATTTTAAGATCACCCTATAGCTTTTCAGACTAGATACTGACTACAACTTCCGCTGTTCCTTTCAACAGGGGCCAACCCATAAGTACAGAGGAACATACAACTGTCTCTGTGTATGGTGGAAGCAGTCGTGAGTAAAACATCCTCGATAAGATGGCGTTGTCAAGAAGTTCATCATGAGTCACCCCCGAGAGGTTCTCACGATTCATCTCCGTGAAACGGGGGACACAGACCATTCTACCCAAACGAAAATTATATAGAACATAAAGCCGCTATATATAAACCATCCAAAAGATTCCTGGGGTCACACAAAAAAATCATCGATAAGGAGGCAGAGTTGCATCCCGTATTTCAGATTAGCTATAATCTGAGAGGAATGGTGTATCACACTGCCACAAGAGCCACCCCCCTCCACCCTGAGGAACACAGATTAGCTTTACATGTTAGAACGATGCATACTCGTAGTTTTCAAAAATTTGCTTGGAAAACTAAATGTGGCGATTTTGCAACTGCACGACACACTGGCAGGATATGTAGCCATATTCGAACGAAAGAAAGATGTAGAGACACTAACCAAAGAGATAGTAGGCGCGCTATGAAGAAGATAAGCTTCCTAGCCAGGACTCCAACCCATCCTACAAATACAAGCTCACAGGTGTATTTTCTGCCAGAGGTTAGACCCCTGGATTGGACAGCATTATAAACAAGAGATTAGAGAAGAAAGTGCACGTAGCAAATTTTTGTCATAGGTAGAGGAATCAATTACTTTCCATAATAAGAAGGACAACTCTGACTACTAAAATCTTCAAAGTTATTTTTAACGAGACGTAAATTGCAGAGAAGGCAAAGGAAATTGGACTGCTCCTCTTTAATGCAAAGATTAGCGGAGAGTGGATAAAACGGCAGGAATTCACTATTATTAAAATCTGCTTCCGCTGTTTCAAGTTGGAGCAGCACTGCTCAAAGTACTAGAAGGAATAGTAAATGACCTGTTCTAAATGCAGAAGCAAAGAGCACTGGTGGCGCGAATGTACCTCCCAGATCGAAAAATAACCAAACTCGAGACTAAACTAAGTAGCAATTGCCATGTCCTGCCCCCAAAAGAGAGAGAGAGAGATAGAGATTCTAAGAAGAAAATCGTGGGAAAAGAAAGTTAAGGAAGGTAGAGGGCAAGCACTTCCTACGCTCAAGCAACTAGAGACACCTCTACCAGATTTCTCAAACCCTAACAGAAGATGTATCTAGGGGTTGGAAAACAAGAACTACAAGATGCTCAAGTATATCTTTTAAGCAGATGAAAGAAACTTGTTCCACCAACCCCATCGTACTTTTGCAAGTATACTCAATCAAAGGAGGAAAATTAACGGGAGGTGGAAAATGTGGTTCCCACCCATCAGAAAGCGTTTCTTGCAATTTCAATTCTAGCCTGAGGCGGCTTCAGAGGCATCCACTATCCAATTCTAAGTTCCAGACAAAGAAGAAACAACACAGAGGTAATGCCAGGAGTCAGAAATTCGACAAGGAGGGATCCAAGAGTGGAGGACCTAAATTTCCATGAATTAAAAGAGATGAGAGCTGCCAGAAAGATAAAATAAGCTGAACAAGTCAGCTTAAGCAGGACATCATATGATCATGAAGAAATAAACCTGAGGTTCTGAAGAATCCTGAGAAAACATGGGGTAAAAGGAAAACTCCAAGATCTGCATACAAGTACGATGGAAAAGAAATTGAAGTTAAGATCGAAGCCTTGGAACAGGTACTGTTTTGTGAGGACCCCACCATTGCCATCATACAACATGGAGTACACACCAATAAGTTTAAATGGGTTTTCTCGAAGCCACAGTGCAAGAATCTGAAATCGAAGAGGCCATCCAGTGGGAGACCACACAATTATAAATGTGCTCCTAAATGACCTTAAGTAACGCAGATATTTTTAAAATCCGAATGCGAAAGCCCGCAACAAATAATAGCAAGAAGGGATAAAAGCAAACTAACAAAAATATGGACAAAAATATGGAGAGAAAAATATGGAGAACACGAACGATGCTTATAGTTTTAACACTGAACGGGGATAGATGGGAGCAAAAATACACTGTATATGGAAATATATTCCGAACAGTAGACTCTAACCTCAGCCACATCCCAGAACATGGTATAAACACGAACATCAAATAAATTAAAATACCAAATTAAATAACAACAAAAATAACACTCAAGAAAGATACGATGATGGCTCACTCAGCGCGTAAAAACATGAACTTTAAAAAACTACTAAACTTACACAAATCATTCGTGGCTTTTGAAATCCCAACACTGGTTAAGGATCTAACCGTGGCAGCGGGATATCAGCCGCCCTAACCTACCGATTCACAACTTTCTTATCTTATTTGAGTATGGGAGACTGTCAATGCTAGGCTGCAATCAAAACGTCAGATGTAGAGCTTTTGGTTGCGTTAACATCAACACGAAGGGAAGAAACCTGGAGCTACTGCTCAAAAGAGACAGGCTCCTGAGGGTCGCACCAGATTTTCCGAACTTCCCAACACACATTTCGGCAACTAACCTGGACATAGTGTTAGCGAGTTCAAAATTCCCCTTCAACTTCAGCAACGAACCATTACCCGTGATCCTGAGCTCCCACATACTTATCCTAACAACATCATTTGCGCTAATGCTCAAGCCTTTCTCACCTAGAAAATGTTATGCGCAAGTTAACTGTGAGATTTACAAAAAAGATCACAGTTCTCAAAGAAATAGATGAGGACATCTATATATTCTCGGATCTTTTTACATTAGCCGACGAGAGAAGTGTTCCCAGGTCCTCACACCAAATGCTCTCACAACCTAGGTGGACGAACGAGAAGAGCTCTTGCCAGAGAACTTAGAATAATCTATTAGGAAGTCGGCAGGGGAGGACCAAACCGGGAAAGAAGAGCCTGAATGCGCAATCTAAGGAGTAGCTTAAAAACAAAGTCATCGAGTAAAAGGGATATCTGAAATGATATTATATTATTGGTAGGCTGGAGAGAAAGACCAACCCCATATAGTTTTAAAAGTATATCCGGAAACTCTGCCTCAATACGAATCTAAGACGGAAACGAACTCCTAGAAAATCTAGACTCTCTCGAAAGAAGATTCTGGAACCATTGCAAATAGATTTTATCAATAGGCCCTGAGGACAACAATGAATTCAACCAGTATTTCGATAATCAACTGCTCGAGGACATCAACACGATGATACCTAGGACCCATATGTATCCCCAAGTGTCTTAAGAAAGAGATGGTTAACCATGGGTGCCCTGTCTCATTTGAAGAGGCCATGAGCACCATAAGGTTTTTCAAACAGAGGGCGCCGGTCTGGACTGGTCTCACGAAGAACAACATCATTAACTGCCTGCGACAAATAATTTAGGGCATCATCAGCACCATGAATGCTGCCCTTAAAACAGGTTACTTTCCGTATGAGTATAAGATGGCTAAGATCCTCTTTATCCCGAAAGGGAACAAGCCACATTCTCTTTTCTGGTAATACTCCACAAGATTTACAAGAAAACCGTGCCCGAAAGGCTAAAAACACCACTTAGCATTTGGAGAGCGCACATACCTTAACAATATTTGTTCCAGAGGAAGAAGGACACATATAGGACTGAAAGGCTCATACACAAGAAAATCGCCTATTACTGATCGAAAAGGTACTGTACGTACACTGTATTGAGGGACCTGCAGGCGTTGTACAAGGTATGGCTGCAAAGACTCCAATAAAAGATCCTAAACCTCCAGTTAGACCCGATCTTGGCAGTTATCCTAAGCAACTTAACAATGAGCAGAAAAACAGAGGTTATGATCGAAGGGTACAGTTTTCCCATTTCTTTACCTGGTCTACAACATCGACCTTTCAACTCCGGTGCATATGGACGTAATGGATCTGTAATTCTGAGATGACATCATACAAATAGCCATATGCACGGTTAGGAATACAAGTGCACAGGTAACACAAACTAAAGAGGAAGCTCGAACATCAACCAATACGAGAGAAGATGAAATATCAGAACGAACAAGGATAAGTTCAGGATCATCCCTTTAAGCTGCTGGTCTATGTGGTCCGTCTTAACAGGCTGAAGGAGATAAAACTGGGCCTAAGGATCACTGAAAAACACATAATACCGACATACACACAACATAATAGATGGGAGAAAGAAGAAAACCAAAGAAATATGAACCATTGCAATGCAAACAGCTACACAGTTTCAGCGCAACTACGGGGCAAAATATCGAAACCGATTGCTTATAGAGGCTTGAAGACTCGAAAAACATCAACAACAATAAGTAAAAAATATAGACACACAGAAAAAAATAACATTGAGAACAGATTAAAAAACATCAAAATAACTACGACATGTAAGGTATAACAACACACAACAAGAATAATTACCAACCACTTAAAAGGAAAGCGATGCCCTCATCATTAGAGCAAAAATCTTTCCCTCCACTCTTTTTTTTACTATCCTTATCTTCTACTATCAAAGTCTATCCCACTATTATTACATCAATAATATAGAGCCATTAAAGATAAAGATAGGAGATAGTATCATAAAGATCGCCGAAGCAGGGATGGTAGACCACCTATGGAGACAAATTGAGTCTTGATTATATGTTCTTTGAAGACAAATGGCGCTTCTATTAAAATTTACTGACTATATAAAGGAAAAAAATCTTGGATAAGTGATATTGTAAGATTGGGCAAACTGTATTTAGTAAGTTGTACCATTTGTACCTATCATCGTGGACGAAATCCCACTACCTGAAAATGAAATACATATAAACATCAGAATAACAATCACTAGTGAACCAGAAGGGGGTCACTAGCTGGTAATTCGTTGAGGAGGGATTTCAAGCAATTTGTTTTTGTACGCCAACCAGCGTCAGGAACTCCTTCTATTTTCCGTGGTGTGGATATGTGTGCCTCCAAAGGAAACACTAGTAGTCTACGTCGGGATATTTCAATATTAGTGGCTAATTCAGGTATACTAGTAATCCATCGGCAGGGTTCCATAATAAGGGTAAGTATGAGCATGATTTGTTGTAAATACTAGAAGGGAATTATAGAGGTGTTGTAATTGGCTATGTGCGTGATGATGCGTGGAGAGTTCCTTACACACGCCGGGGTAAGTTCAGGGTATCCACCAATGTGAGGACGCTTCTTGACGCCACTGAAGGTTTTGTGTTCTCAGTCACTAGCATTTAACCCCTGCCTTGACCCTAGCAGACAAGCGCATGGAATAATAGCGTGTCTCCTATGTGTATACATATATATATATATATATATATATATATATATATATATATATATATATATATATATTATATATATATATATATATATATATATATATATATATATATATATATATATATATATGAGCCAGAGAGAGTGCTGTGCAAAACACTTGTGCCAAATGTAATTTTTTGCTTATAAAAAGGGAAATTAGGTGGAACGGTTAATTGAAAAATGTGCAAATATAAATGGAAATACAGTACACAAGGAAAAACAGAGCCTGTTGAAACGTAATGATCTTTAAATTCAATATTTAGTATGTATACTTTATTCTTCAACGCAGCCTGAACTCTCGTAACGAAGATTTACCTTAATTGCTTTAAGTAGTCTTCGGGAATAGTCCTCCAAGCTTTTAGTGACGGCCTGCGACCGTCACTAAACACTTCTCGGGAGAGAGTGTCGTTAAATGGAACTCCTATCGGGGAAACCTCGTTTAACCAAATCTGTGGGTAATCCTTGGGAGGGTGCATATATACACAGATTTCTCCAAAACAGGGAGAGAGAAAGAGGGTCCTTCTCGAATCCTCATTATCGGCCGGGACAACCGAGCGTGTCCTTGCGGGAAAGTGTAAGAGGCCGGGATCAGCGGGTCAAACGAACGACCTGTGGTTGGAGCCATAAGAGTTGTTTCAGGCAAATCTACACAATAGATAAGTAATCTCCCGACCCGGGGGAGGGAGGAGATTAAGACGGCGATGAAGTAGCCTTCAATTTGAGCGTCATGCCTCTGTGTGAATTTCTCAATGACCTGGCGGTAAGTCTAAAAAGGGTGAAGTCGGAGGGGTTGGGAGTAACGGCTAGCTTTCTCTCCCGAAGTAATATCTTAGGAGGTGGGGAGATACTACTATTTTAGCGGATCAATCTACATTCCATTTTGCGTTTTATCTATCCAGCTATTTTTTTACTACATTGGTAGCCTATTTGGGATCATTGCAATTGTTAAAAATTAAGCCTTTGCCAATCCTATGCTTTCCAGATGATATTGCATGGTGGATCAAAATCTAAAGGTAATTTTCTCCATTCATAACTGCATCATTTTTCTCAAGTTTCTTAACACCAATGGCTGAATTACAGCCCCAAACCATGATAGAGCACCAACTGTGTTGTACAGATAGCTTTACAAACTGACTGTTGTACCTCTCTCCTCTCCCACCCAGTATATATTTACAACAATTCTAACCAAATAATTAAAATTTGTATTCATCACTCCATAAAACTTGTCACAATTTATTTTCACTTCAGTTCATGTGTAATTTGGCATACCTTACCCTTTTATCTTTGTATTTGTTCTTTAGTAATGATTTCTTGACAGCCACCTTTCCGTTGAGACTATTCCTGAGGAGGCTTTGGCGAACAGTAGATAGATTAACTGAACGCTCAGATGCATATCTCAGTTTTGTTCTCAGGTCTTCGCTGGACTTTTTCTTATTTAATAAGGACACGATTTCCAGATACTGAACATCTCTTTGTATATATTTTTCTAGGCCTGGCAATTCTTTTTTTCACCTCCAATTGTCCAGTTTTCTCAAATTTCTTAAAAACACACTCAACAGCTTTTTGTGATTTACCTTGCGGGTACCTCAATATTATTTTTTTACTCTTAATCTATTCTACCTTGGCAGTGTTCTTAGATTAAAAACTTGTAATGCAATGGGAACAAACTTCCATGTGCTTATGCAACAGTAACAATGTGCCTATGGGTATATATACAATTTTAAATTCTCTCTTTGCTATACTTCCTGTTATATGTAGCCACAAGCCTGATTCATATCTCGTGTTAGTTACTTTTTGTGCTTAAATGGTCATAGATCAGTGTTAAATGTCTTAACCAAAAAAACACAACATTCCTCTATAAATGGGCAGGTACAATGATTAGACTTAAAATGAGAAAGAAGGCAGGGATTGTACAAAATTTTAATTTTAAAAGACATGGAGAACTACACAAAACAAAGAGAGGGGCAAATAGAAAAATAAAAGAGCGTCCTGGGCGGTTGGTAAGAGGATGACGGGGATACCTCCCGCGAATGGTAATGGAAGCAGGCGCGAGTGCCTCCGAGTACAAATAAAGAACATCGAGCAAGAAGTACCAAAATAGGACAATAGAAATCTATGCAAAGCGATTTATGGACAGCTGAATGTTGCCCTTATAAGGATCATAAATATCGCAAACGGATACGTCGCAATCCGTGACAGAGAAAATGACGTGGAAAAGCTTCTCTCAATTGAATGTAACACCAACACTTCCACTGCAAATTACCGATAACCGAATCCTCGTCAGCAGAAAGAGACCTTTTGGTAGCCTCGCATACAAAAGAGAAAATTAAAACTGAAATTATAAACAACCACCAATGAACGGGGATCACGTAAGTGATAAAATCGGAAAACAGACACATTTATTTAAGATAGAGTGAGAAAAAACAAAGATTACCAATAAAAACGCTCAGAATGGAGGCTTATTTTTCAATATGAGAAATCCCCAGAACATATAAAATAAGAGAAACATTGCCCTATCTAGATATGCTTCAATTGCTGCCAAGTGTAGGACCATCTTACAAGGCAATGTAAAAAGTTGAGCAGATATGTTCTGAAGGCAGCAAAAACCGACATAAATTGAGAGACTGCAAGAAAACTGAAAAGAAATGTATTAACTGCAGAGGGTCACACAGAACAATGACAATGTCTTGTACCAAAAGAAAATAACTTACCGAAGGAAATGGAACAGCAAGAGAAGAAAAGAAACACAACCTATGCTGGATTTGCTAAAGCTACCGTCAATAAAATGAGGCAGGAATAAACGCGCTTGACAACAAATGGCGCATTGCAATAAATATTGACGTGTATCTTATACGCTCCTGTAACGAATATTGGCAGACCAAGGACGTTCTAAGCAACACTAAGTGACATGTTGATGAATAACGGTATAAAGAAGATGTAGTTCCCTGAGAACCATCAATCTTCAGAAATACTAAATCTGAGTGGAGCCAAACCTCTGGGGCAGAACCTGCTAGGAGAGACGGCATGCATTATTACATGGGAAGGAAAGGGCAACGATGCAATTGAAGAAAATACAAGAAATGAAAATATAAGATAAAAAAATAGGACTACTGTAAACAAGAGGATTGAGGGTGCCGAGCTCAGTCTCAAAATCTGTGTCAACAACAACTTTAATTTTCCATTAGGAAAGAAACTGATATAATAAAAGGGTTGAAGGAAGGTACATGCAAGATTGTGAAAGCTCAGGCAGACAAGAGCTGGGGAGATTTAAAGCATCAAACACTTCCAAAACTACTTTAAAATAAAACCGAATAAAAATAATTCATTGGTAGTCCTTTCTCGAAAAAAAAACTAACGAATATAAAAGTACAGCGACAGCTGTACATATATTACCCGGATGGTAGAATACTAGGCCTACAGATAAGTTCAAGAGGCTACATAAAATATTGGGCCGAAAGAAAAGCAAATGTAATTCCTGTGCTGAAACTCCCTTACTCATTAAGAGGATTAAGCACAGAGAATAAAAAAATATCTATAATGCTGAATGAAGGGAGGTGCTAGTGAATCCTCTCATCCATTTTGACAACCTATCTAAAGATAAGAACAAAAAAGCTCCAAAGAGTTCAAAACAAAGCCCTCTTATCTGATCGGAAACACTATAAGAACATAAATGAGGACTCAGATAGAGCTGATGAGAGAGGCTAAAAGGGAACAGCTTAAAATCGTTTTAGAAACAGAGCGAAAAAATCTAGAGAAAGTTTAAAACCGACATCCATCTTTTGCAGGAAATACCATCAGCACAGTAAACACTCTATCCAACTAGAGATTCCCTAGTAAAAGACCCTAATATAGAATCATGGAAGCACCATTGTACACATAACTATTAAAATTACCGAATCAAGGAACATGTCAATTTGGAGTTAACACGAAAGAGACAAATAAGAAACCTAACAATATAATATAAGCACCTATCTAGACTCTCAGAATAAGTGAACCTACATAAAAAGTGACTAACCAAAGTGACACATAATTTGAATAGATAACAGTAAAAAGGGTGAAAATCAGTGAAATTCCAAGTAAAATTGATTAACTATAGTGAATCGAGACAAAAGTGCTCAACTAGGGTGAATGGTAAAAAATTATGTAAACATGAAGCAAATAAGAAGAAAGAAAAAAAATAATGATCAAGTGGAAAACTTGAAAAACTCTTAAAAAATTTTTATAGATGTAGAGTATTGATACAACACCTACACATAACGGTATCAATGCTAGATTATAAACTAGAATGAAAGAAAGAATAAAAGAAAACAGATTGGTTGACTCAGTCAACGACTTTAAAGGAGTTGCAATTGCTTTTCAGTAGAGCAACACAAAAAGTATGGAATAGAAATGATAATACAGGTCGTGGTTCAGATTCTACTTTAATCAGTAGGTCCAAAGATAGGGAGCTATTCTTTTTTATCTTTCTATCCCCCAGCTATCAGTAGTCAGTCACCTGAGATAAGCTTCTGCTCTCCTACTAAACTTTCGTTTTCACCCTTTTCTATGTCTTTCTCTCCACCTTCCACGGCCCCCACCGCTCTTTCTTTATCTGCCTCCCCCCAACGTGGTGCAACCGAGGGGAAAAGAGCACCTAATCAAATGGATAGCTTGACCAGGAGTTCTCTTTCCTCCTGCCCAAAGAGTAGACTCTTGTAGCCGACACAGTTATCATCTGCCACAAAAAAAGTTGCGAGAGAACATTTTGGGGACGGCGTAAGTACCTAATCAAATTCTATATGTAACCAAATCGCAATATGTTAAACACTGAGTCTATTACTTATCGCTTTTTTGACAATTTATATAGCAATATATATTATTTTTAATTATAAAAGTTACGATGCTATAAATATTCCAGTCATCTAGTGAAGGACTATATATGGTGCAGATTTTCTATTTTTAATATGATGTTTGTACTCATTTTACAGCACTAATTGCTTGAATTTATCGAGAAATTAGCTAACAGAGCATTTTAACAGTGGTTACTGCAATATTGCACCATTTTTAAAGCAAAGCATATTTCAGTTACTTTAACGACTCTAGTGAAAAAAAATGGCTATCTACTTGGCAGCAAGACAAAACACAGATATTAGAGTGTTAACTAAGATCCGGCAATTGTGGAGGACAATCTATGTGTTCCGCTTCACTCCCGAGCTGTCCGGGCATCTTTAACATATCTAGCGATGTGGGTGGATGCATTATTATTTAGAATACCTAGTTAAAGATTTTAAGACATATATTTTTTATGTTTGCTTTGATTTATAAAATTCACGTGATAGGAATAATTATTGAAGTATTTAACTTAAAGTAGGTATATTAAAAAGTAGCATTTCAAAACTAATCAATAGTCCTGCTTTTCTAGGAGGTGAATTTCAGTCTTTGAAGCTTTGCTCTTTGATCAAAAGAGTAAAATGATGACAAATATCAGTTAAATAAATGCTTTTGTGTAATTATAATCTTGTTCGTAATATTTTTGTATACAAATTATTGTTTGAATCTCTTTAATTCCAGAAGTTTTTTTTTCCTGTGAAGAAGTCTTCTGGGGCCCTAAAAACTCAAAAGAACGCCAAGATAGCCTTTTCTTAATGTCCCAGCTCAGGATCAGGTTTATTCCAGTGCCAAGCTTGCTTAAATTTGGATAAAAGCAGATGCAATCGCTTTATGATGCACAGTAAAGCGAAAACATTTAAAAAAATCCACAAGTGAACAAACTTCATCTCAATATGAAGAAACGGGGAAAAAAATGGGTTGTGTATGTATATAGTTTACAATATTTCAATAAGTTGCATTTTTACTAAAAAGATAGTAAAACTTTGTAAGCAAATTTGTTTTAAAGAATGGTAAGAAAATCTATAATAGAATCATTATCAGTTCTCCATCAATTTTAGAATTTTAGAAACAGTGTAAACGTTGATTTGGGAAACTTCTTAAATAAATTCAGAAAAAATAAAGAAAGTTTGCCAACTTTTTTCAGTAACATATTAATAATCACTCGAATAACTCCCTAAGCTCTCATTAAACTGTCATTTGCATCTCAACATTCGTAAACTATTTGTAGAAATCGCACTCTTCGTAGTATCCTTGAAACTATCTGGTAACATAATTATTTTGATCCAAACTCAGGCTGATTTTGCTAAACAGCACATCTTCGTTTACCATACATTCAGTATTAAACGTACATGAGGTGAGAAATTCCAAGAAATTTCACGCTACCACAAATACCAGCATAGAAATCAGTTCTATCATGCTATTTTGGAGCCGCCTTTATGATTACTCGACCCAACAAAGTTGTGATATCGAAGAATTTGGGCGGACTTATTTTACTGTCTGCGCATATATAAATATATTTCAAAAAAGTTAATACTACCCATTGACCTTTACGATGATGAGATCAAAAAGTTGGAAACGTGCTAGAAATACTATTTTCTCCTTTCCTCTTTCTTGTTTGGAAAAGAGAAGAAAATTATGAAATATGCGACAAAGAGGTAACAAAACTAGGAGAGACAAAAGAGCAAATACTACTCCTTAAAAGACTAAGACAGGATTGTGTTAAGTATAAAAGTTATTGAGTAAATAAATGCTTAGCCAATTAAAAAGAAAAAGAATTGAAGTAAGGAATATTAGCACTTTACCCAACTAAAGGCGATGAGGTAAAAGATAGAAGAAAATTAGCTATCTTTGATATTTGTTCTAAAAGGGGCCTATGGTAACGGCTACGAATTAAATGTGTCTAGAAGCTACTTGTCATGTAATTACTACATAATTTTTGTTCCAGGTGAAATGTTTTACATTATGAGAGTAAACCCGAGTAAAGAAAGTGTTAAATATGTTAATCGTATCATTTTCTTTTTATCTTCATCTTTATTTATATTGTAAAGGCTATCGCGGAACCCGGTTCACACGGCCCCCAGGAAATACACACATAAATTTATAGAAGACCATGGATCTAAAGGCCTACCAGAAATTCACAAGAATTTATCAGGACGGTGCTAAATTACGAGGTATCCGCTAGGGGTTAAATAAATACACACACGAAAAGTATTTACAGTATTATTTACAAAAAAATTAAAATGAAATAAATTAACTATTAACAAATTATATGGGGGACATCAAACAATAAGAAAAGTCACAAAGGCTTATCACCATCGAACGACCACAAGTCGTTTTAACCAAAAGGATATTCGCGCATACAAAAATGGGTTCTATGGATAAATTGTTTAAAGCCGAAACGACACGCGCAGTTGAAGATGAAATAGGCTTCGTTACTTTATGACAGGTGTTCCCGGAATAACCTCCCTGTCTTACGTCGCTTACCCGAAGGCTCAAAGTTACATGAAAAACACTTATAACACTTAATTAATTTAAAAATGACGTAAGAAGAAAGAGATACTCCAAAATACCTGATACCAGAGCAGTGAAGCAATAACTCATGTCGTGAATCCAGGTGAAAGAGGCTTGGCGACGATGAATAAAATCGACCCAAGTCGACAGGGGTGAATGCGATGGGGGTCATCGGTAAGGAGAAACTCACAGACGGCGATATTGTAGCAAAAGGCGTCGGGAACACGGGGTACGATGATCAAAGGCCCAACGATCCGATAGAAGGAATTCGAGATCAGAGAATTCCCGAAAGAAGAGATCACGAGGTGACTAAGGGAGAACTTTCACGTGGCCAGTGTGAAAGGCTTCCCAAAGGAGAACACTTGCAAACGTAACTGGAAGAGCATAGTTCGATGCAGCCGACAGAGGAACAGCGACAACGCTGGCAGGAATCAATGGTAGAAAATTCTCGCTGCACGAAGGAATCCAGTACGGGTCTCCAAATGAACGTCAAAGGGAGTGACGGACAAAAAGGAGGGGGGGGGGATGAGTGGCTTCCCCTACGCAGAATAGACTGGTAGGTTACAGAATTTTGGGCCAAAAAATGTTTGCTTCGAATCTGGCCTACCTGCGATAAACACCATAAACTATGATGAGAAAGGGAAAGCATGGGGATCTGAGGGCCTACCCTTTACACAAACCGCGGGACAAGAATCTACTGAAGAGTAGTTAAAAAAAAGAAGGTTAAGTATATGCAAAGGGAAATATACACAATAATTACATAGGGGACCTACTTAAAAGGTCAGCCCCTAAGTTTTCCTTTCCAGTGATGTGTACAACCTTAAACTTATAGGCCTGTAGGGCTAGAGCCCACAGAAGTAGTCTGTTGTTCTTGCCCTTGGATGTTGACAGATACAGGAGAGGCTTGTGGTCGACCTACAAAACAAACTATCGGATTTTCTCATCTTGCCAACAGGAAAACAGTGAGAGGAGGAGGAGGAGCGCTAGATGATCCTTGGCTGGAAAAGGGTCTTTACCACCTTCTCAAAGGCAGCCCTAATGTGAATGGGTACTGGATACCTTTTTGCCTGTATACGATCAGTGGTCGTCAAATTAATGTCATGGGAGAACGTGGAGGTACAACCGGGTTCATTGGAGAGAACAACCCGGTACCTACCCATGAGTTCCTGGGGTTAAGGTACCTGATCCTGTTACAGTGTTCCAAACTCGGGGTGTTCAGACGAAGGAGAATCAATACTACCATCGGGTGTCAAGGGTAGAAGGAAGTTGTCCGAGTCTCCTTTCTCGATGATGCTTAGGCCTTCCCTCCCAGGATCCATAAGTTCCTCCAAGATGGAAGTTTCGTCTCAAACTTCCACTCGCTGCACCTGGGCCCGGCGATGATATATTTTCAAAAGGTTAGCATGATAGAGACGGGTTCCACGAGGAACCTCGATGAGACAATCTACCTTAACTCGCCTCTCAAGTACCTCATAAGAGCCATTCCAGGCTACGACAAGTTTACTGGTGTCGCTGGGCAGGAGCACCATAACTTTACCGTCCGGTTTGAATTGCCGTTCCTGTGACTAAAGGTCGAAATAAGTCTTGTACTAGGAGTTGCTGACTTCGGCATGTTGGGCAGCTATTTTAGAACATTCGAAAACTTTTCGTGCAGCTCGATGACGTACTGAAATATCGTTCAAGGGCACAGTCTCTGGACACCCGGTGGCAAAATCAATTCGGCTAAGGATGAACCTGTGATCGTCAGATGATGGGAGAGAAAGAGATCCCACCAAATCAATGGCGATTCGGGCGAAAGGCTCAATCACCATGGATATTGGCTGGAGAGGCACTGGTCGCACCCTTCCTTTGGTTCAGAAGCGTTGGTACTTATCACAGAACGGCAGAAGGCACGAATGTCAAACCCTATTCCGGGCTAATAGAATTGATCTGTGACCTTCAATTCGGTCTTCCTGTGGCAAAAATGGCCAGCCAACGGGCTCTCATGAGCAACTGAACGGATGACCGGGCGACGCTCACGGGAAGCAACCAAAGTTAACTTGCCTACCTTATAGGGATGGTCAGATATTAAGCATTTCCGATAAAGGAGGCCGTCAACCTTGAGGAACTGGTAACTACCCACGTTCCTAACTCGCTTGATCTCCCCTTAGGCCGCTTTAGCTCGAACAGCAAAGAGGGTTCAACAGGAAGTCTGCAGGCGACAAAAGTCGTCAGGCGTCACAGAAAGGGGCTGGAGAGCAGGTAACTAAGGGGTGAATCTGTTTCATCTTCCCTGCCCTGTTCTATACAGCACGAACATGGTTGAGTTTAGGTGCTAAAGGAGTTCCGAGTTGCAGAAGACTGAGGTGGAGCTTGGAAAGGTAAAGATTTAGAAGCATCAAGGTCCCTAACTCCCGGAATGTTTCCAACCATTGCACTAGCGAATTTAATTGGTGCTCTAATGACGTCCGTCCATCCTCCGAAGTAAGGGCAACGAAGATAGCAGGAGACAAGGGGGAATGAGTCAACTCGTCCCAAGTAGTCGGCCACGAAGAGTTTCTTGCCGGCGGTGACGTCAGTGTCTGGCAAGACATCCTCAGAGACGACTACGCAAGAGCAACCAGTGTCCCTGATAATGGTCGAAACCAGGGCCCCGTTAATAGCACTAGAAGCCTGAAAATGAGGGCCACTTCGGTCGGAAAGACAGAATCCCACCTTAAAGGGTTTCGACGAAGACGAGCCATCCTTAAAGCCACAGGAGTTCCTTGCCTTGGAATTTATCACTCTTTCTCTCTTTTTCTTTCACATTCTCCCTCTCTTTGAATATTTTTCTATCTCTTTCTTTCATTTATCTCCCTTCCCATTTATCTCTTTCTTTGTCTTTCTTTATTTTTGTTTCTATTTTTCTCTCCTTCTCTCAGGTCTAGTCGTCGCGTTTTTTCAAAAGGAGTAAAAAAGTTCAATTTTATCCATTTAGAGCCATGAAATGACCCATATGACCATGGGACATATGGTTATTCACCCTGAAGATTTCAAATCTGCCATCAGATTTGGCACTGGGTGCCGCCATCTAGTGACAAGAGCCTCATTTAGCCATTTAAACACCTCTTTAAGTGATTTGAACCATGGGAAACCATCAATGCAATAACCATTTATCATCTTATCACAAAACGCCGCAGGTCATTGGAGGGACTTTTCCTCTTGTTTCTTCTTTTCTCTCTCTGTCTTTACATTTCTCCCTCTCTCTCTCTCTCTCTTTCTATTTTTTTATTTCTCTCTTCTTCTCTCCTTTTCTCTTTTCTCTTTTTCTCTCTTTCTGTCTCTCTTGTAAGTATAGACAGGTGGTTGTTGCCCAGATGAAACTTAAATTAATTTTAAAGAAACTTTTTCAACACACATTTTCAATCATTCTTTCCAAATTATGTGATATAACTATGAATTAAACGCTTTAAAATTTTTAACAGAAATTGAGAAAAAAACATTGGAAGAAGATACAAAAATACCAAATTGCCTCGAAAGCTGGCAGGCTGACGGCAGATAGAGAATGGTAATCAGTGGAGAACGTCCCACAGGACATCTACTACTAGCGGAGTTCCCCATGGTTTGGTCCTGGCTCCGTACCATTTATCATTTACGAAAACGATATAGACATTGGTTTGGCGTGCAGAATTTCAAAATTTGTTGATGACTGTAAGTAGGCTAATGATATAATTAGTGAACAGGAGATCAAAGATTTAAAAATGATATTGATCAAGGGGATAGTTGGTCCTTGCAATGAAATGTGCCATTATATCAAGGAAAATGCAAAATAATCCCCATTGCATGAATAATCTCAGAGCCAATTAATGTTATTTTACATATTAATGGCAGTCAGAAAAAAGGAAAAAGACCTTAAAAATTATGTTGCAAACAATCTTAAATCTTCGGAGCAGTGAATAGAGGTGAAAGGAAAACTTTAAAATACCGGGCTTCACTTAACTTCAATTGTTTAAAATACGCAACAATCACTATACAACAATTGAAAAGACATGAAATGAGAATAACATTTCCTCTTAGTATTTTTGCGTAAATTATGAATATAACATCCGGCTCTTTCTGCGATCCTCCGGTTTCTCGTAAATTACCATCTTACTTATATTAAATACACTCCGTAGGGATTGGATGCAAATAGGATTGGACCGAAACTGACAACTCTAAAAGTTATAAACGGATTTTAATATAATTTTAATTGAGTGTTCCTAAGGTATTTGTCAAGCAAGTTTAGGAAATTTAAGAAAATATACTCAATATTTTTTAGTTATATGGGTCCAAATCCGTGGTAACTCTTAAGTAATGCTTGATAATTTCGCAACTTACTATAAAGGCTTCATATTTTTCACTTTTTTATTTAATATTTGTTGCTGTTATTATTTATATTAGTTCTCAAATACTACAGTATTTTAAGTCACGGGCGACTCTATATGTCACTATGTCGGTTGGTCCCCGTTTTGCTTTTATTTGTTTTGGTAGTAACATTGTAACTACTTTGCCGATTCTAACGAAATTTGAAATCCTTATGTTTCTTTACATTCTCTTTTGAATGATCTAATTTCCAAGGTCCTCCCTAGGTTAGTTAGGGAAATATTTCTGGAGGGCAATAACATCATAACTATTCAGCCAATTCGAACGAAATTTGAGATCCTTATGTTTCTTTTCATTCTCTTTCAAATGATATAATTGCCAAAGTCCTCCCAAGGTTAGGCGGGTAATTATTCGGCCATAACATCATAACTATTCAACCGATTCTAACGAAATTTGATACCCTTATATTTTTTTACATTTTCGTTCGAGGGATATAAGTGCCAAGTTACTGCTAAGGTTAATCCAGAAATTATTGAATGTTTTGAAGGTCGTAAGGTCATAAATCAGAAGAAGAGTGCGCACGCGACTTTGTTCAACATACCTTGTTTCTTTACAGAGAATACAAAAATTCCCCAGACAGTTTCTGTTATATATGTGAATCAGTTACATTTAGAAAATACAAGAGACAGTTGACTAAACATGTGAAGAAACTTTATGAGCAGTACTTTGGATGTGAAGTGGGTGACCAGGATAATTGCTGGGTATCTTGCATATGTTGTGTCAGGTGTACAAGTTTCTATTCTGTTTGGGTGAAAAGAAAAGGGTATGGCCTCATGTTTCGGGTACAAATGCTCTGGAGGGTCACAAAGGACCATTCAACGCATTGCTACTTCTTCTTAACAGATATTAAAGTTGGGTATTCAATGTGTTTTCTTTCCTGGTCTTTAATATATTTTCAACAGATCTATCAATTGAAAAGATCGAAATACATACAATGCTTTACTTTCACTGTTTTGGCAACTGATCACAGCCAGTAATCTACATTTGTAGTCTGATTTTATATTTTTCACTGCAGGTCACAACAGAAAATGCAAGAAATCTATCATTTATCCAGATCTGTAGTCAGCTGTTCGACCTGTTCGACATTTAAATGCTATTCCTGTACCGCAAACCCCCTCTGAACTACGAAAGCGATGACATGAGGAACTCAGACGATTCAGAATTCAAAGATCCTCCATACATATGTAGCATAGCTTGAATCTGAGAAGAAACCACACCTCATCGAACAACCAAAACTTAATTATCCAGCTCAAGATCTAACACTAACAGAGTGAACTCTGGCCTCACGTTTGCAACAATGTAACCTGTTAGATGAACATGCTCGCATTACAGTATTTTGGAAGCGTTCTGCAGATCTACAGCAATTATTACACTTTTGAAAACAACTTGACTTCTTATAATGACATCAGAAGCCTATTCAATGCCCTTGAGCTGACCTAGGAACCAAATGAGTGCAAGTTATTCATAGATGCATCCCTTTACAGCATAAAAGTGGTTCTGTTACACATTGGGAACACTATACCTTCAGTTCCAGCTGATTACTCAGTCATTTTAAGATAGACATATGAGAACCTTGCTTTTATTCTAGGCCGCATAAGTTAAAAGGAGCATGAGTGGCTAATTTGTGCTAACTTTAAAGTAGTAGCCCTACTTAATGGGCTACAAAATAACTACACCAAGTTTATGTGCTTCCTTTGCAAGTGGGACAGTAGGGCCAGATCAGAGCATTATGAACGCTCAGAATGATCACCTCGGGAAATTATGACGCCTGGATACTATAATATAATTCATGAGTCACTAGTTAAGAAGGATAAAATCATTTTGCCATCACTGCATATGAAACTAGGTCTAATGAAGTAATCTACCAAAGCACTGCAACATAACAAATAATGTTTCCAGTTCCTCAAAGCGATTTCTCCTAAAATAAGTGATACCAAGATTAAAGAAGGCATATTCTTAAGCCCTCAGATTCGTCAACTTATAGCTGATGAGGACTCCGAGTCGATAATGGATGAAAATGAGCTAGCGGCCTGGCATGCATTCAAAGATGTATGCCAAGGACTGCTGGAACCTAGAGCGTGACACAGCTGAGACGTCTTACAAACGAAAAGGTAAATACTAAAATGTAGGTTAATACATTATATAATGTAAACAAAAATGCTGATTCATTATATTAATTCATGAATTGATTACAATGGACACATTTAATCTGACGTTGGGAGTGAAATACATTTATGTAATCGTGGAAATCGGTATCAATTGCATAATTATTAAATGAGCCATTTACAAGAAAAAGTTACGTGATGGGAAATCTTTGCTATCAAATTCGAATTCATCACACTCAACTTCATAATAAAATGCACATGATATCTATGTTTCTTTCTTGAACCTGAAATTTGTTGTACAGTAATAATTTTATACACGTATAACGTATTAATAAGTTTGGCCACCATATTTGAGAAAAGATGTTGAAAGATTGGAAAATTACAAGCCACAGTAACAAAATTAATACCATCTCTAACGAATCAAAATTATGAAATACAGCTAGAAATTTTAACCCTTTTCAGTTTAAAAATTAGACGCATGAGGGGACAACTAATAGAAGTTTTAAAATATTAAGAAGATTAGATGAGGTGCACCATTCAATCGGGTTTGAAATAATTTAAATTATAAACGTAACATTGAAGTGAAATTTGTTCCTAAGTCATTTAGAACAAGTTTATGAGGATTTTTTTCCTCAAACAAAATAGTTCACTTTCTGGATAAGTTATCTAACCATTTAAAAATGGTTAGATAAAGTTATAAAAAGTTTATAGTAATTATGTGGAAATTTAAAAGACAGTACCCAATTAATGTCTACTTCTCTTATACTCTAGATATAAAAGAATATGTATCAGAATGGTTAAGGTCCGTCTCCACAGAGGTATCTTCTCGTTGAGGATCGTGGGGCCTAAAAGGCTCATACATTCCTTGTAACTGCGTTAACTCCTTATAACACTTTCTCTCTTTCTCTCTCTCTCTCTCTCTCTCTCTCTCTCTCTCTCTCTCTCTTCATAACGAAAGTAGAGGGAGAGGTGACGCCCCCTTGTCGCGGGAAGAGAGCTTGTGTGGACCTTGGACTTTTCGAGCTATGTCGGCGGGGGTACCTCTTCTGGGTACCCCTGGTAGGGCTTACCTTGTCGATTTGGTCGGAAACGAGGTTCCAGACTAAGTGCTTCATTCCTTCCTTTTTCTTACTTTATCCATCTCCTTTTTTACTTTTATCCTATCTCCCACTCATACAAAAAGAAAAAAAAAGAAAAAAAAGCCTACTCCTATCATGACACTCTTTCCCTTTCTTCCTCTATCTACATATAAGGACCTGGCAGCTACCTCATGCGTCAGAAGAGAGGCTTTGGAACCTCTATAAACAACGCCAATCGACGCTCACTGGTTTCGAGAGACTAGGACTAGAGGTGCCCTAGGCGTTGGGGCACGATGAATGGGATGAGGGCAGTGCCCCGTTACCCCCTTCCCTGGCGCGTAATTATTGACCGTTCCCAGTGCCCGTTGACAGGTGCTTATGGTAGCATTGGTCCGAGGTGACGGCCCTTTGTTCCCATGTTGGTTGCCAGGCCAATAAAAAGCCTTGGGTCGAGTTCATTGGTGTGGCGGGATATCCATTGAACGCTACTCCGAGATCCTGGTCGTTGTGAAGGGAACTAGTAGAAGTTTAGTAAGGGGCGTGCTTCGTTGTTGTTCACCTGGTGACAAAACGATGGCTCCTTCGGGGACCATCAGTGCTGCTTGGTTGGGAGCCACGGCACGCCGAGGTTTGACGACTTGGTCGGACAAACAGCAGCACATGGAGCGTGCCTTCTGAAAGATCCGAAACCTCTCCGATCGATAGGCGGGAGCGACTCACGCGGGGAGAACTCACCAACCCCCCTTTTTTATCATTGATTGGTCACGAGTTTTAAGAGAGAGAGAAAGCGCTCAAAATGACAGGCAAAAAAGGACCCGTTCGTCTAAAACACAACTGTGCAACATGCCAGTTAGAAAAGTGGTGCGTTGACCTTCCGGAGGGCTGCTACTCAAAATGCAGTCTGAAAGTATATGTACTACTTGCATATTGACGCGAGAGGTGGAGTAATTAAAAGACCTCTTTAGAGCCTCAAAGGAGAGAGCTAAAATCCTTGAAAGAAAGTTGGAGAAACTCAAAGCCCTTAACGCAGCTCAGATTCGATGCCTAGAAGAGGCGCCGCCCACTGACGTGTCGGAATCCCCTGGTACCCAAGCGGACATTCCGGCATCATCTGAGGCTAAGCTAGCTGAGGCGAGAGAAAAAGAGAAAAAGAAGAAAGGAGAAACGAAGAAAAAAAATAAAAAGAATAAAGTTGAAACAAAAGTAGAACCAAAAATAGAAGAAAAACAGATAAACAAGAAGAAAAAGAAAGATAAGAATGTGAAGAGAGAAGAGTAAAAGGAAAGGCCTCTTCCACAAGGAAAGACCCCTTCTTCAGAGACCAAGTATCCGAAGGTCACCCTCATTGGTGACTCGCATCCAGAGGATCTGCAGCCGCTGCTAGCGGCCCGCCTTTGCACTAGCGTGAAGGTAAGCTGCCTGTTAGGATGGAGTAACCCCAACATCAGAGTAGAGGCAGAGAAAGCTAAGATTTCTGAGAATTCAGTTGTTGCTCTGATGGTGAGAGGCGACGACCTCTACCTC
Organism: Ceratothoa steindachneri; assembly: GCA_963969495.1. NCBI lineage: Eukaryota > Metazoa > Arthropoda > Malacostraca > Isopoda > Cymothoidae > Ceratothoa > Ceratothoa steindachneri. Next base: position 159,813,506 of record OZ018326.1, read on the forward strand.
AGAGGGGGTAAGGTTGGCCTCAGTGGTAAGACCATCCAAACGGTGATGGGAGCCATTGATGACATAGGGCTTAAAACCCGCAAACGTGTGGTGGTTGGGATGCTTCAGAGAAGAGGTCCATCCCGAACCACTTACGAAAGAAACGTCGCAGTTAACAGAAGGTTGACGGATCTCTGCACGGCAGAAGGAGTCTTCTTAGTGGACCCCTATCGTACCTTTATCGGTAGAGATGACCTCTACCAAAGGGACGGGGTACATCTCTCCTTTAGAGGGAAGGCCTTTCTCGCCAACCTAATTCAAGATGTCGTTGAACGCACCCAGAGGAGCGTTCGAAACAGAGCTAAAGCGGACGTACGCCAGCACGCCTGTGTCACTTCTGGAACGACCTTCTCGGAGGTCGTCAAAAAGAATGTGACCACAAAAACAGAGAAGCCGAGAAACAGGAGAGCGTAGGGAGTCCTACACTAGGGGACTCCCTCAAAGTTCTTCTGTTCAATGCGAGGTCAATCAGGACTAAGTTTCTTGAGCTCCGTGGCCTCGTAGTAACAGAGGAACCTGAGATGGTGGCCATAACTGAGTCGTGGATACAAACCTCAAGCCAAGATTTTGAAGGTGAATTCACGATTTCCAGTTACCAGCTCTTCCAGAAAGATAAGCCAGACAGAGAGGGTGGCGGTGTGATGTTGTATGTCAAGGATACTTTCAACTTGACGGATTGCAATATCGTATCCAACCATGAACTACTAGGTGTTGACCTAGAGATAGGTCCTGCCAAATACAGGACCCTGGTGCTTTATAGACCTCCTGCCCAACTCGTTGAAAATGACAGAGATCTGTACCAGCTACTAGGAGAACTTGTCGAAGACAGAGTGTGTATCGTCATGGGGGATTTCAACACACAAGTTGACTGAAAAACGAGAGAACCATGTGGCGAGAACGCACTACTCCTGGAGTTCGCGAACAACGAGTTCCTTACTCAATGGGTGAGAGAGCCAACGAGAGGAGACAATATCCTCGACTTGATTTTCACCTCTGAGGATGACATCGTTGAGGACCTCTCTGTTGGCGAAAAGGACGGTGGCAGTGACCACCGACTAATTAGATTTGTAGTCAAAGTCCCGAAGGCAGGGCTTGCAACTAGTAAATCGAGGAAACCCGATTTGAAAAGAGGAGACTTTGCTGGACTGACTGACGCGAGGCTAGAAGTGTGCGATGTTGTTGAAGACTCGTGGAACAGTTTCAAAACCACATTCATGAGTCTTCAATCACGTTTCATCCCTCTGAAATGTCCCCATCGGTCTTCTGTTCAACTAAAGTGGTTAAATCGAGAAATCGGCCAACTGCTTAGGGAGAAGAGAACTGTGTACCGGCAATCAAAGACCTCGGGCGACTTTGACGAATACAGGAGGCTAGCCAGGAGAGTGAAGTCCAGCATAAGGGGGGCTAAGCGGTCTGAGAAACTCCGGGTGGCGAGACTCTGCAAAGAAAATCCCAAGGAGTTTTTTGGATATGTGAACAGTCGTTAACCAATCCGTCGAACGATTGGCCCTTTGAGAAATGAGGAGGGGGCATTAAAACACTTAGATGCAGAAAATGCTAACCTCCTCAACGACTACTTCTCTCTAGTGTTTACTGAAGAGTGTGGTCCCATCTCCAAGCCAATAAATTTCTACTCGGGGAAAAAGCTGGAGGATATGGACTTCACCGAAGGGGAAATAAAAAAGAAGATCAGTGACCTAATGACGAACAAGTCACCTGACCCGGATGGGTTTCTACGTAAAGTGTTGAAAGAAGTGCGCGATCAAGTGTCACGACACCTGAGTGCAATCTTCAACATGTCAATCCGGACCGAATGCGTTCGTAGAGACTGGCGTGAGGCGGAGGTGACTCCTATTTTCAAGAAAGGAGACCGAAGCCAACTGTCAAACTACTGACCTATCAGTCTGACTTCGATAGTCAGTAATCTCATGGAAATCATCATGGTGGAAAAAATGACGTCGTATTTAGAGTTAAACCTGCTACTGAGGAGTTTCCAGCACGGCCTCCGAAGGCAACGGTCATGCCTGACTAACCTTGTGGAATTCTTCCACTTCGTGTTCAGTGAGCACGATCGGGACAAGGCAGTGGATGTGGTTTACTTAGACTTCCAGAAAGCCTTTGATAAGGTACCACACCGCCATCTTCTCCGGAAAGTGCAAGTGCTGGGCATAGACGGAAAAGTAGCCGGCTGGATTGAGAACTGGCTAAGGGGCAGACGGCAACGGGTGGTGGTGAATGGACAGGCTTCTGAGTGGGTGCTCTTTACTAGCGGGGTGCCTCAAGGTTCTGTTTTTGGACCACTACTATTCATCATCTACTTCAACGACATGGACGGTGACATGGTTTTCAAGATTTTCAAATTTGCCGACGATACCAAGCTTTGTATGAACGTTGCAAAGAATGGAAATACTGCCCGCCTGCAGGAAGATCTTGGGAAGTTTGGGAAGTGGTCGGACACGTGGCAAATGCCCTTTAACTTGAACAAATGCAAAGTAATGCATATCTGCCACAGAAACCCCCAATCTCAGTATATCCTTAAGGGCACTGTTCTTGAATCTTGTGACACTGAGAAGGACTTCACCTGGAGTATGCCGTACAATTTTGGAGTCCTTCGTTTCGAAAGGATATCGCAAGGTTGGAACGCGTACAAGCCAGGGCAACCAAACTGATTCCCTCTATCCGACATAAAAGTTATGAAGATTAGACTAAGGGAATTAGATCTGTTCTCGCTGAAAACCCGTAGATTGCGTGGTCATCTCATTGAAGTTTTCAAAATACTTCGAGGGTTCGACAATGTTGACTACCGGGATATTTTCACACTGAGTGAGAACAGAACGCGCAATCACGGCTTCAAACTTGAACTGAAGCGTTACAACCGCAATCTGTGTGGAAATTTTTTTACTTACAGTATCTGCGGTAAGTGGAACGCACTTCCAGTGGAAGTTGTCAACAGTGAATCTGTTGACCAGTTCAAGTCAAGACTAAACTAAGTCTTGAAAAGTGGCCGTTTATGGACGCAAAACAATTGAGCAGCCATGTGCCTGCTCGATTGCTAGTCCAAAGGTACCCTCTTTGAATGGACTGTAAGGTCTCCTAGGGTACTTCCTTTCCTTGTTACTCCTTGTTACTCTCTCTCTCCTCTCTCTCTTCCTTTTTTGGTTTCTCTCTTTTTTTTGTTTTCTATCTCTCTTCTCTTTCTCACTTTATTGCGTTTTTCTCTCTTTTCTTTGTTTTGTTTTCCTTCTCTTCATCTTTTTATCTCTTTCTCTCTTCTTTCTCTTTTACTCCATCCCCCTCTTATTTCTTCTCGCTTCTTTTCTCTGCTTCATCATTTTTCACTCATTTTCGAGCCATAGAGAATTAATTCACCTCTTAGACACTTGTGAATTTATTATTCATCATACATCTGTCTTGCATTCATCAATATGAATGCTATAAATTTGTGATTCAGAAAATATGGTCTCATGAATTGGAGCCTTAATGGCCCATATAAACATAGGAATTGTTTATATTTGCCTTAAAATATATTAAACAAAATGTAGGATTAGGAATTTCCGCTAGATTGGAGAAATCGCGCATTTGGATAATGTGCGTGAAATTCTTTTAATGGAGATTAGTTCCAAACCTTCTAAACGATTCTTTTAAATTTATTTCGTCGATTTGCCCTGTTTGAATTTAGGACAATGTATTTTGAGCTAGGTTTCCTTAAATAGCAAATATACATCTCTGTTAACATTCCTCGATCGTTTATTCAAAGGTTTGCTCTCTTCTTTCCTATTGTTTTTAAAACACTTAATTTTTACCAGAAAGATCAGTAATGATAATTCAAAACTATAACTATCCAAGCATAGATAGCCGCTCACAGTATTTTTCTAGAGGGAAGAGAGGGAAAATTTGACTCCTTAGGAACCAGGAATTTAGTTGTAAGTCTAATGTAAAATATTTTATGTAATGTTAAATGTAAATATATAATTTATATAAAAAAATTATACATAATATTGTATTCATTTATTTTATTTCTAAAAAAAATACATGATAGGATAAAGAAACAATCAGTCTGAAGTACAAGTTTTGCCTAACTTGAAAACGGTTTCGCTCGTCACCTAAACTGGTCGTGCTAAGAGGCACTATAGCTTTTTTTTGGTCACTACCAAAATTATCAACGTTTTTCATAAAATCAGTTTTGTTTGGTTGATTTTCTTCTGGTGTACACTGAGCAGACACAACCCAGAATGTCGCTTACATTGCCTTGCCGCAGTGAATTGAAATATTAGGGGTTTTTTCACACCGGGGCTAACTTTTCAAAAGCATGCAGCTCAAAACGCTTTTCTCTGTGTTGTGCTGTTTAGATGTATTAGGGAATATAAGTAGCGAATGTACACCAGTAGTTGCTAAATGTCGGGTTGAATTGCTTAATACTCCTGGCTTATATGCCCAAGAAGGATTTTATATAATTAAATAACCAGGCAAAATGAAAAAAATGCATGTTTGCTTGATGTAGGAAATAAATGATGCACAGACTGTCCTGAGTTTTCAGTTTCCGTTATTGGCAGTATTTATGAGTATAAATGTATGGAAATTTCGCTGAATATTTTAACAAGTCCATTGTGTCTTGGATAGAAGAAGAGCATTCGTACCTTAGCATATTATTTCTTGAGTTTCACGGAAAATTGCAATGGTTGATTTAATAGTGCTACTAATATTGCGAACTAAAGCGACAGCATTGACTCATTAAAACCAGAGATTGAGTCGATTTTAGGAACAGTAAAAACATCATACATTGGATAAACATTGCCAGTTATGATTTGAACACCATTATCTTTTCCATCAATTGTGCAGTATCCTTCATATTCAGATTCAAAGTGGATAATTGTTCTCTCCCAGAAATATTTGCAGCCTCCTCTGCTAATATTAAAAACCCTATGGAATTATTGGCAGGAGTCACAAGTTCGTTTTTAAAGATTATTCAGATATGATTATCAGCTCATTATCTCTTCAATGCAATGTTTATCGTGCATTTTTATCAGATTTTCGAGATAGGTTTTTAAAACTGTATCAGCGGCCTCCATGCAAAAATTATAAAGCTCTTGTACCTTTTCTTTGGCCTTACCATATGTTCTACCGAATAAAATTGTTGCAAGAATATGAAAGAACTTTTTCATGTTTTAGATGAAATAATGGAAGAATCTTGCTGTCATATAATATCTTTATTTGCATTTCTTTCAACTACCATAAAGTTTTCAGTGTGTTTTAAAGTAATAATGCCATAAAGATGCACTGTGATTTCGCGCATTTGCACTCAATTTCTTATACTTTGAAAGACGAAAAGAACAACTTGGAAACAAAATTCAATAAATATATTCAAGCAATACCTAACAGCGTTGAAATGTGCGCTGTTAAAGATTAGCTGTCCATGGACGTCCAAAACACAATCCTGACATTTCAAAGGTGGATTCATCGATGGAGCCCTTCTTTGAGGTGGACTTGGCTCCTAAGATTATGACTAATGCAGCTTGGTTCTAGAATTCTAAGGTGTTCCGCAAATGAGATCATGTTTTGGTGGTAGCAACCCTCTAGCTCGTTCTCACTCAGGGGCTGTATTTTGTCAAGGGACTCAAAGCCCTATTTGAAACAAAGAATAAAAGAAGCAAAAGACGAAAATAAAGTTTTTTTCGGCCCAGAGGAAGCTCTTCGCACGTGAATGGGTCTATCTGGCTATTGGCCTCTGGTTGTCGACTGGAAGCGAAGAGAATAGGGTTAAATCCCCTCCCCTCATCGGCACTAAATTAGACAATGCAAAATAGTGGAGACCGAAACTTTTCGTGCGCATCTTTAAGGCTTTCCAAGTGTCTCATATCCTCTCGCTTCAAAGGATTCATGGATATCAGCGAAACTGACAACATAAGATTGTTGACGAACCTATGCTCTTTCAGCACCCAAATTTAGATACTTCTATTCTAGGCAAAGAAGAGAAGGTCTGTCTCTTTCTGTCGTTCCCGCCCAGAGTGTCAATTGAGTGATTTGGGGACACCCAATCGCATACCTAAGTTAAAACCATAACTCGACTTGGAATTTTGTAAAAATGTAGTCTATGTGAAGGAATTGTTTGGCAAATTCCTCTTTAATATTAAGGAAGAGCAGACCGACAAGGAAGTGGCTAAATCTAAAGAATGATGAAGAGAGTGAAGGGAGACAGGAGACTAATCTCATCGCATAACATCACTTTGAACTGGATAGGCTCCCTGAGTATGGGCGTGCTGGCTGTTATCGGTACCCTGTGAAGGAATTCGTAACGTTACTGGATAGGTTTTATCACTAATCAAAAATAATTTAGAACTAATAAAAAATTCCTAAGTGCAAAAATGGCTGAAAAATAAATTTGTTGCTTAACTATCTACAAGGCCCTGATTGATGAATCTCCTCTCATTAACCGCCAAGTAAGTAAATTGTAGAGCAGTGCAATCTGGTTACTTGAACCATTGTTCTTGTTAAATGTGAGTTAAAGAGGTCATTTTCATTCATTATTTGCAATGTAGCTCGAAGAGAGAGTAAGGAGATAGATCTGTCGCGACCTGCTCAATCAAGAACAACTAATAATAGCACATTCCGTTTTTAATCTTTTCCGACCTGCGATTACGGTAAATCTCGTTACAATTTAACCCGATTAAGCTAGTTGTAATTACCTCCAGGATTATTTTGGTAGGGCTGCCCCACAAAAAAAAATCTTTAGGATTACTCTGTCAAAACCAAAAAGTGCCTTCCAAACCATATCATCTCTCTCGCGTGAAAACCTAGATAAATACGAAGCCGCCGCACTACTACACCGAGTTGCCTCGAATAGGAAGAGAGAAAGAGCAGGAAGGTAGCAGTGAACTTCCATCTGGGAAATTTAAAGCCATTGCACCAGCAGAAGAATGGCAATAATTCCTCGAATACGAAGGCACCAGAGGCACGTTCAGTGGCAAGTAATCGTTTGGGGATTTGTCGCCAAGTGGAGTACGGGCATTCTATAGAGAATCTGTTCCTCAAATAAAGACCCAACAGCTCTTTTAAGATAGATACGTAAGCGAAGTTCATTCATTGGAATTTCCATATCCTAAGTAATAGGATCTACAGAGGCTCATCTCCTTCCTCTCTCATTTAGCATTCTGCCCTCAGGAAATAATGTTAAGTGTGTCCCCTCATCTGTCCACTCCTTCCATGAGGGCAATTTTTTCACTCTTGCCTTCCACCTACAGAAGTAATTAACTTCTATTGGGTGTAAAATTTGCACCCGATGTGAGGAATCTGTTCTTCCTGTGTCAATCAATACCTAAATTCAGTCTAGCGTTAACTGGAGGGGAAGTATTTTCTTGAGCTAGATTTACGCGCTAAGATTGATACCAAGGACCTTTTCCCTTCTTGTGGACCTGAACGGTAGAATCCATAAGTAGAGGGCTTTAATGTTACTACCAGGGGATGCGGTTTAGCGAAAGTGGTTGAAACGTGGAAATTGGTTTCATTATATTTGATAGAATGTACGCGCTAGAACAGCTCTATTTTCTTCCGCTCGAGAAACCACCTTAGTGTTATTATTGTAGAGTACAGTAGTCCGCGTTTGACCTGAGAACCAACAATTTTATTTCAGTAGATATAAAAGCTAATGTTTTTAGATGGGGTGCTAGATTTCTTTTCTGGTACATTCATTGCAAATGGTATGGGTTATATTACTCGATTTGTTGCAGTTTTGCACGCCAGAATGCTTAATCGGTTATTGATCGAGTGTGAAATGGCAGTCTAATAGAAACGATATCCTTATAACCGCAGCCAAAAGTTTTGGAACAGCACAAAATTTCAGGAAATTAAATAAATGCAGAGGCAAAAAGTTTTGATTTACATATCATTATGAATATAACAGTGAAATAAGGAGAAGAATATTTTAAATATTCGAGAACCAATGAGGATTAGTTTATAATGGGACATTTTGTACATGTAACCGGTTTATATACATTTATATGAATGTGTTGTAAATTTTTGAGTTGTAAAATTTCACTATTGTCCTTATAAAGTTTTTTTCCTCTTCATTATTGTATTTATTACATAAAGTTCCACTTGCTTTGTAGATTTTTTTTAAACATCCGTTAACTAAAGCAGGAAAATGTGCATTCCTAAGAGTGTAGTGTAAACTGTTGAAGCCCCCTATATAAATATATATATATATATATATATATATATATATATATATATATATATATATATATATATTTGTATATTTGGGCAGAAGATTCTCTTCATGACATATTTTATTGAAGGCGACTGCGAATTCAGCATTAATAATTTTCTTTTCTAGTCTCTTGATTTCTCTAATATTCCACTTTTGGTCGTTGGTTAACCCGTGTATAAGCTCGCCAAAATTCATTACAAAAGCACTGATGAACAAGAGCAGGAAATTAATTCACTGGATAAAACGAACATTTATTGGCCTAACACGTTTTGATACACTCCTGTATCATTATCAAAGGAAGGTGGAAATAATATAAGGAAATAAAAACATGGCTATATATATCGAGGTTTGAAGGTTAACAATTATATATATATATATATATATATATATATATATATATATATATATATATATATATATATATTAGCTTTAGTTTTTATGCTGCGAAAATTTAGACAAATAGTGTTATAAATAAAAATAGAGGGGTAGCCATCTTGTCTTTGATAGCTCTTTTTGAACTAAATATGTTATTATGGTTTGGTAGGACTTTGGCGTTGGTTGGATATTATTATATTCAAATGATTACAGGTTTAGTAAAGATTTGGCATTTCAAAAATAATCAGAAAAAAATGCATTTCTTCTCTGAGTTTATAAATTGCGCCCTGGTCTTGTTCCTGGAGAGCTGAGTTTCAGTCCATGGAGATTTGCTAATGGAATAAAAGGGTAAAATGATGGAAAATATGGGTTAAATGAATTATGTTATGTAAATATATTATATTTATTAATATTGTTTTAAAAATAAATTTTAAATCGTTTCAATTCTTGAAATTGTTTTTTCCAAAGAAATGGGCACAACCATTGTTGGTCTCCACCAAAGTGGACTGAACTTTAAACAGCTAGTTGCTAAGGGCATTGCATCAAAGTGGATCATCTTTAGAATCATTAATAGGTGTAACAAGGATGGTTACACGATTGTGAAGAAGACATCTGTACACCTAAGTGCTGCGAATAAACGTTAATATTACCTCCTGATAAGGTCCGAGCACGATGATCGAGGCCCCAGTGACAAATTTGTTCCCAATTAGAAAGATGCAGCTGTGAACCATTTAACATACAGAATGAGGCGGAGATTTTTCCACAAAGATCTCACATGAAGAATGGTTGTTAAGAAGCCTCATGTCACCGAGATGAACCCTACGAATAGGCTCAACTTTTGTAAGAAATGAACTGCTTAAGACTGGGGCAAATTGCTCTTTTCTGAGGAGGTTTCCTTCCGTTTGTTTGGAACTTCTAAAAGATCTTTCGTTAGGGAGTGAAAAGTGAGGGTTTTCACGAGTTTTGTGTTGTACTCAATTTCGCCCAAGAACAATTCCATAAACTCAAAACGGTCCTAAAACCTGCTTCATCATCGTCTCTTTCCAACACCTCATGACCAATTTGGGTACGATTACTACTTTATCAGCATGATGGCGCACTTTGTCACAAAGAAAAATCAATATCAAATTTCTTAGTTGAAAATAACTTCAAACATTTAGGACCTTGGCCCATGACTTTACCGAATATAAACTCAAAAGAGAATTTGTGGGCGATAATTTCGAACTGGAGGCTGGTGAACAGAGTCTATTCATTTGTGAGCAGTTAAGGTGCTAATTGAAAAAGAATCGCTCCATATGAGTTAAGATATCATCACAAATTTGATATCTAGCAGGCCAAAATGAAAAGATTACTCTTAAAGAACAAAGGACATTATTGTAAATATTGACTGCGCACATCAATTCACTGCATTTAGTAATTAATTGGTTTGTGATCTAAAATTTGGTATATTTAACCTTAAAATTACGATACAAACCTACTAAATATGAAACGTTTGATTATTTTATTTATTTATAGGAAAAAATATACGTGTTTCAAAACTTTTGCCCATCGCTATACCTATATTTATACCTATTCAATTTTCTTCAACGCAGAGTATAAATTAGACTCTATTTTCGATAAATCGTTCTTCAGATTTTTAGCAGACTTTGAGATTATAAGAAAACGGAGTAGGCCAAAGACCATAGGGTCCTTTCTAGGCCAAACCCCTCTTCACAATATTCCTATGCATTTAAAGTGGGAGTCAAAGCAAATTTTTAAATATATTTATTGATGATAACGACGTTAATTGGCAAAGTATTCCAGAAATTAACCATTATATGCGTAAAGTAATTCTTTGCTATATTTGTCTTAAATCTTTTCTTCATAAATTTAAAACCGTGGCTTCTGCTTTATTCTTACACATCCAACTAGAATAAGAAATCCACTTTTACGGTATCAAAGCCATGCAGTATCCTATATACTCGAATATGCTCTCCTCTTAATCTTTTTTTTCAACTGACTTAAGTTTTAGATCTTACAAACATTCTTTCACGGTTTATTGTGTAGCTTTGGAATTATCTTGGTATCTTGTCTTTGCACCCTTTTCAACATTTTTATGACTTTCCACAAATAGGGGACCAGAATTGCCCCGCAATTTCCAGATGCGACCAAACTAAAGATTTGTAAATTGTGATTATAACTTCTGGTTTATATGCAAAGTTTCTAAATATAAATTCGAAAACCCTGTCAGCTCTTTGGCAAGCTTTAACTCTGTTTACCAACTTTCAAGTCATTCCATACGATCACGCTAAGATTTTGTTTAGTGTTTACTGTATTCAACGTTCGTCGGACATTGCAACCTTACGCCTCGTATCGATATGTAATACTTTGCATTTACCAACATTAAATTGCATCTGCCACTTTTCTGAAACTCGAATGCCGCGCTCATGTGGTTTTAGATTTTAAGCCTCCCTGAGGGGGTGAGTCTTTTCCTTCCAACTTATTGTCCTCAACAAACGTTGAAATATAGCTTTCGAGACCAATGTCTAAGTCATTGATATATACTAGGAACAACAGGGTACCAAGCAAAGAACCCTGAGTTACATCGCTAGCAACGCATCGCTACCCGAAATGTAATCCGTTAATGAGTGTTTGCTGCTTTCTTCTAATTATCCATTCTTTTATTTACTCTCTAACATGGCAACTGATATAGTGCGCAAAAATTGTTTTTACTAACCGTTTGTGTCGCAATTTGTCGAATGCTTTTTGAAAGTCAAAAGAGACAATGTCGATATTTCTACTCGAATGGTATTCATTGATAATTTTATCATATAACTCTAATAAGTTGATCACAGATGACTTGGTCTTCACGATAGTGTCAAGTAGTTGGCCAATAGGGATGTTAAGTTTATTAGTATGTAGTTTGTCGGTGCTTGGTGATTGCCCTTTTTAAAGAAGGGTAAAATATTTTCAAATTTGAGAGCCTCAGGAACGAAGCCTTCTTTTGGAGACATTGGATATAGTTGCAAGTGGTTATGTCATCATTTCCTTTAGTAGTTTTAAATAATGAGGATAAATTATGTCCTTAACTGGGGATTTACTTACTTTTAGCTTATTAATGGAGCCACTTGTATAATTCTTCTTCCCCAATACCATGCTTAGAATTGTACCTCTCTCAGTTCCAGCTAATGGGGTGAAATCTGGGATAGTTTTGAGAATAAACCTCTTAATCGAATTTGATATACAAGAAGCGTTTCGAGTCATAAGATTCCTATCCTAGATTTTACCACATCTTCTCAGAATGAGAAAAATCAAGGAACTAAATGAAGATACGTATAGAGAAATATCCAATCGAATTAACACCCCACACGCATTAGTTCAGGCAAATGTAGAATGCAACAATAAAGTTTTTTTCAAGAATTAGATTAACCAAAGGTAATACTGGTTGCTACTCTTAGCATTGCTAGGAAGGTTCAAGTTGATCCACACACCAATATGAAACAAATATATCAAGGCTTAGCTGTAGCGGAAGTTAATGTTTGAGGGACGGCAGTAAAGGCTTCTTCCACTCAAATGCATTCCAACGCTTTCGGGCTAGAAAGAGAAGCACATTCACCATGATAAAACATTTTAGAGAAAAGTATTATAGAAAAAAATAATAAAATATAAGTATTTGGCAAATGGCAGAAAGCTGGCAACGTTCTTCTTCAGCAAACTCCATACTAAGTGTAAATTATGAAGGAGGAAGCTTGATGATATGTGATTTATTGGCTGCTAATGATAGAGAAAAATTTGTCAAAATCGATAGATTAAGTTAGAATCAATAAAACAAAGAAATAGAGAAAACAATCTGAGGTTGTGTGAACATTCTCACCTTCGAGAGTACTATGATCAAAAACCTAAGGTCTGTGTAGTTAAGAAACTATTTGAAGATTCCAAATTTAATGCTTTGAAATCGCTTTAAAAAATAAACCGAATAAAGGTACTATATATAGGTAGGAAAGGAGCAAGCTTTAGTAAAAATTGCTAAGAGTAAATAGAAAGCTATGAAACGTTTGGTAGCTATAATCAAATGAGTTAAGGTTACGGGAAATAATATTAATTCTAATTTTTGGTCCACAAGTTGTCAATGTTGCTGAAATGAATTTCTGGGGCAGACAAGAACACTTTAGAATATAGTTTATGGAATGAATATGCAATATTTATATCATCTCCGAAAACATTCAAATATTGATCTAGTGAAGAATTTTAAAAACCTACATTGGTGACTTTATGTAAACTTCTAATCAAAACTGTGTATATAACTAACACATATAACAACGAACAACAGAGAAATTTATGCAACCAACATAAATGCCAATAGATCAACTAAAGAGAAATATTATCAAGGTAAAGCTTGTAAGAGGGCAATAATTAGAGTTCATTCTCCCAATACAAAATGAAACATAGATTCACGCATGGTGGAAAGATAAGAAGTAAAAGTTTAGTCAAACCAATTTTGAAAATTTTTTGGTTTCCTTGATAAAACACGTAATAAAAAATTCATAAAGAAATAATTTACATTGTATAAAATATAAATTCCCCAAACCCCTTACCATTAGTGATGGGAGGGGTGAGTAGCTTTAGTGGCGTTGAAGCGCATCAGCCATAATTTATGGGGATAAATTATGGCTGTGGCGTTTCAACACTAATAAAGCTACTCACCCTCCCATCCCTTGTATGACCTATTAAACACAGGTAAAGCTATTTTTTATTCCATAACGATTGCGTGCCAGTTGCTCTATCATCTCGTCCAGTCATGGGTCATCCCTAGTCAGAAAGCCACTAGATCCTCCCTCTCCTACCAAACCCCTACCCTGCACAGACATCATACCCAATATCATCCACTTCCTATATTGTTAGCCGTTTCTCTTTCAAAGTCTCATTCACATAATCAGCCCAGCTTTTGAGGCGATTTTCCAACCCCTCTCATACACTTACTCTCTAAACTTATCTTCGCAAGTTTATTTTCATACATTCTTTTTTCATGTCCATTTAAGCTTAGATCAACCTCATTTACAAATTCACTTACACACCTCTAGACGACATAAGCATCTCTTAATTATTAATTAGTCGTTCTTCTATCTAGTCACCTTTCGCATACTGTGCATCCCCTCTCAAGTAGTTTATTTGCACTGCTCTCACTACTTATCTTTCTTTCTATTCTCACACGAAAATCTCACTCCCATCTTTCAACCTTTTTTCTCACTTGAATTTCATATATAAACATAGTTAAGAAGTTACGTTGTACAAATAGGAGCCTTTTTTATGTAGTATAGTGGGGAAGGATAAGCGGAATCGTCATCATCAGTGATCAAGAATCATTTATGATAGACCAAAGCGTTTTACTTTATTCAACAAAAAAGCTTTACATGTAATGGTGTATATTCGAGTTAACTAGTTCTTGTAATCAAATGATCAAAGAATTTGTCTCCTTACACACCATAGTCCGTGATTTGGGTTTTCTAAAGAGTATTTATCAAATCAAAGCTTTAAAGTGATCTTGGTTCAAAAGATTAGCTCAATAACGAGATGAATTGTCAAAATGAAGCCATAATAAACTGCTACTTCTTCCTCCAATTCGAATGGTAATTATGCCACAGGAACTGTTGCTCTGCTTCGGTTTATACCTGAGGACGAAGGAAAACAATGAAGATAATACTAATGAAGTGAACACCTTTTTAATTCGAATATGAATCAGAAGAAAGTAAATTAAATTGTCTATTAATTTGCTCTGTGCCTTTTATCTGAAAAGGACTCAGTTCTACAGTATGATATCTACTTTATCTCCATTATGTACCGATGGGATAACTTATGAACAAATTATTACCCTAAATATGAGGCTGTCATGACACTCAAACAATAAACCCCCGTTAAATGTTAACTATTGTATACGAAGGTTCAACAGAGCTTCTGAATTAATCACTTAGAGTCCATAAAAACTGAATCCAGGGCTAAGGCACCAAAATAAATGTGTTTTTTAATTACCATTGCGATTTATATGCATCGAAAATTAAATAAAGTATGAAGAAAGAAACCTGATTAAATATAATAAATAATAATTACAGATACTTTCAACGGCATCAGAAACATGCGAAGAATAATTCTGATTCTCCACATTTAGTACAAATATATAAACATAAAACGAAAAGCTAATTTCCCGGCAACCATTAGAGATGACAGATTACCTTAAATATTATTCATGAGAGAGGAAAAAGATTTCATAAATAATCGCCACTGAAGTTTAATGATCCTCGAAAAGACTAATGGTCTTATTCCATGTTTCTGTACCAGTTAGAATGTAGGACCGAAAACTGAAGGAACTCCCTCTGAAAACTGTCACTAAAATTAACATACTAAGGCAATAAATAAAGTTCATTAACGTAAAATATTCCCTTAAACCTACCAAGCTTCGACGATGAGTGAAATTTCTAAAAATAGGGAAGACATTTCCTAAAAGAAACTACAATTTGAGTATACTTAAATTAAGATTCTTTGGCTAACAATTTACAGTGAAAACCAACGAGAGCAATTCTCTTAGAAAATTTGTAAAGAGAGATCTGTAGACAAAGTGGTAAAGATAGTGGAAGTCAAACACGTTAAAGATACATAGCCGCAGATTCTATGGCGTGAATTCATATGAGGAAGTAACGCATCTCCGGACATTGGCAGCCAAGAGGGTGCGCCCAATCCTTCAGATGTCCACTGCAAAATGTTTACAAGCTAAACCAGACATCTCAATGCGGGATAATAATAGAAAAGAAAGGTTATTCAGTAGAAGTGAGAGAGGGTGGTAAGAAAGCACTTTCTAAATACCCCCATCTCTCCCCTCATCCACCGAAATAAGGATGGAAGGGGTAACTTTTCTCCTCCCGCCACATATCACAGAGTAGACGAAAACTAGTGTCTAACCTGCAAGATAAAATGGAACTCTCTAAAAGGTATAAAGCCAAGGTAGCCTCAATCTCGTTTTAGACTGCCGGTGACACTTGTAGGGGAAGGGGATGACGCTGTTCCAGGTGCCGGGAGTAACACTCTTTAGAGGAGCTCCCCTTATGGAGCCAGGTTGGTTACATAAATAAATAGGCAAATCCAGTAAATTGTCGGGGAGACTGCGTGCAAACGTACTCCCCACACCAATTTGTTGCCAATCTTAAGGTCAGTAAAAATGGAATAAGCCGACAAGTGATCTATTTGTAGTGCTCCCTAACCGACTTGGATACGACGTTGGATTTCTAAGTTCGAGGAACGGGTCCAATTCCTGCGAGTACGGGCCAAAAACTTTCAGCATCGTCCTGAGCTGCCTGCGCATTAGGTGAATACGCTGATACTTACTCCCGGGGGGTAAGTATCTCCTATAAATCATCCCGCCAATAGGTTATCAAAATACCGCATCCAAAGCACAAGATCCTCTCTCTTCTCTGCTCCGGAACCCTGCCTATGGAGTTTTAGTGTGTCCTGTGGGAGAGGGCTTACAATACTACTGACACAGAAAAGGTTCTTTCAATAAGGGTTCCACCATCGATGGTTGCTGTTTGAAAGACTTAATCCGACACTTTTACGACCGCAACGAAAACCAGCTCTCATTCGCTTCGGGCTAACCATTGATTTTCATTTTTTATCTCTAAGTACGGAACGGTATATTAAGAGTAACGAATGGCGTTATCTATTTACTGATATTTCTGAAACTCCTCTGATACCTCGGAAGCTAGTAAGACTATATGGAAGAAGAGGTTCACAAATAATTAACGGGTCATTTCATGGAAGCCTGGTACATATCAATTACCTTTTACTTGGTTTATCTTTTATTTCGCCCCACACCCACAGGAGGACATGCTTTGTTATGGAACGAGGGTAGGTTAAGGAGATTGCAAAGAGACCATTTTTTGGATAAAGGCGAGGAAATAAAACAGTTTCGAGAGACCTTAATCATGGCTTTAACTCGTACAATAAAAATTGGGGAAAGAGGAAAAAAGTACTATGCTTTTTTTTTAATTACAACCTTCCTTATAAGATTTCAATTTTCTAAAGTAATCCGTTATTTTCTACTTATTCCTAAATATAACAATAATGGTAATCAAATTTTCTTCTCTTTATTATTTAAATTTCGATAACAAAAATATTTCTTGCATGTGTAACAGTTTTATTCCTCTATTGCTGCATAAAAATCCATTTAAATGACCTTTTATTTAAAATAAAACCTCTAATTAAATTTTCTATAACATATTATTTGTTTTCAGCTTCCCTAGCTCTATATTAAAAAAGTTTAAGAAACTTTATCTACTCAAAATAAGGTCAGAATTATATATAATATCCTCTTGATCTGGTTTCGTAACAGAGGAAATGAATATTGTTTATTTGTCTCCATTTTTTCTACTCCTCTCTTTCTGTTTCGATGTCTTTCTTTGTGGGGTGACAGCTCTAACTCTTACTCTCATAACCAGTTCGTTAGTTAATTGAGCCACCCGTCACATTCAATCGTGGCGAGGTCCCTCGATCTGTTAAATTAATTCGAAGAAAGGTCAGAATGACCTTTATTAGGAACCCCAAACACAAAATTAAGCCACGTTATGGGAAGGGATGTTGATGAAATGGGATAGGGCGGTGTTTTGACACCAACCAGGGAGAAGAAAATCGTTCGTGTTCCAAGGGCCATCCGTTCCACGTTGGATGAATCTGGATAAGAAAACACATTCAGCAGATTTTGGAAATGTGGGGTGATGTCTTGTATGTGCTTAGAAAAATGTATATGCCCAAACAGACTCAGCGCGCTCTCTAAATTGTCTTTGTCCACTCTCGCTGTAAGAAATCCCGAGGAATTCTGGAATGATGTCAAGAAATTGAGGGGTATGCCTCCAAGAGAATTGATCATGATCTCTAAAAACCGTAGCTCCTAAATGATTCACTGAGTGTATAAGAGAGATTTAGGAGATTTACAAAAAGATTTGTCTATAACTTTAGATGAAATGAAAACGATCACTTCCACCAGGAATTTGATGGCCAAGTGATTGACGAGATAAAAGCAATCATGGACCGTACCTACCCACATCTGAAAGTCTCCGCAGAAAGAAAGATAGCCGGCTATGGTCACCTCATCAATAAGTTATTGAATACTCTCTAGACCTTAAAGCAGAGGGCAGCAGGCTGCTCTGAGATAAATAAAAATTGCATCGTGGACGCTACGGGAACAAACGGCCGATTAGAAATTCAAGAATGCCCATCACTAGGATCTATGCACAACAAGATGTTAAACCATTGTTCACGCAAACACTACAAAAATACTAGAATACACTATCCACGATCACCACAGAGAACACCAACAAACAATATTGAGAGATGAATGAGTACTGATTGCTGCAAGGGAAGTGAGAAAGAATAATTGCATAAAAATGAAAATTGTCAGACCAAAAATAATTTAAAATAATTATATGAAGTTCTGAAAGGGTTTTGGAGGAATGTGAGAAGGAAACAAACAAATGAATCAGATAAAAATACAAGTCGCAGAAAGAATATAAAAGCTTGTAAGCTACAAAAGTTAAACCTAAAACAAATTGACAAAACAAGGGTGAACATGAAAAGAAAGACAAAACAAACATCTTTACTATGTTAACAATTATAGGAAAAAGAGCAAACAATAAAGCGATGGACTCATCACCAGGGCAAATAATATTCTAGCATCTATTCCCCCATTTCCCTATATCTACTAATACAAAATATTCTCACACATTAAGTCATTTTCAATGTGTGTAGTTATTTAACAGTCATTCATACGCATAGACGTCCCATTATCATCCCCATCCCCTTCGTAATACAAAAAAGGACCCAGTGGTACCCTCATTTGTTTTCTTGAAACGTACTTCGCATGAAGAACCGAGAGCCTCAATAAAGGAAGCAAAGCCAAGGAGAAGTACGATCAAGAAACTCCAAAACTTCCTCGGAACTAAAGAAAGAAAATTACCATAAACAGAAAGGTATGCGACCACTGGACTGATTGGAGGTTCTTCCAGTGAGCGGGCTAGAGACCCTAAAGGGGGATCTATCCTTAATTTTCTACTTTTTTATAATCTTTTTCACTTTTTTTAAACCATATAAGCAACATAAACATAGAGTCACAGCGTTCAGAACCTTTTTAAAATAGGTCTCTGTGAAATCCAGAATAAATTCCTATTATGGGGGTGCAAAGAAGGGGTTTCCTTTAGACCACGAGCCCAAAATTTAGTGGAGGCGTCTAATAGCAGTAGGTCTAAAAGGTTAGGGGATTGAGGGGTGCTTCTACTATATAGAGGTATCTAGGGACCAATAGATGGTGCAAAAGAAATAAAAATCTGTCCTGACGCAATCTCGTTTTATATTGCACGGAAGGGCGAACCTCACAAATACTGTGAGGAGTGAGCTTCAAAAAATACAGAGCACCTGGGGTGCTTGGTAAAGAAGATAAAATGGCGGGAATGCCTCCTGCCCAGAGGAAGGGAGCAGCGTCTAATGCCTCCATGTACCTCTAAGAGAAATCGAGAAAGTGAATAAACCGAAAAAAAGGTAAGCTTATCGAAACCAATGGATGCATCGCAATCTGACACAGAGCGCGATGTATAAAGATTAGTCTTAAGTGACAGAAGCAAAACATTAAAAATAATCGGAGTTACAAGCAAAATTTCCCCTCAAATTACAGCAATAATTTGAAAAATTGACATTTGGATAGACCTAAACACAGAGGAAGAGACAAAAACGAAATAGAAAATGAACCATCATGGAATATTTATACACGAAGTAATAAATTTTGCAAACCACAGACACGTTTTCAAAGTAGTATTCACCAAAACAGAAATTATAAATAAAATTTGAAAGAACGGCTTGCTTTTTGAGTTTTGTTTTCCCACCAAAAAATATAGAAAGGAATAAGCACATCAACCTACAGATGTGGTTCAATTGCTATAAGATGAAGGACCACACAACAAAAAACTGAGCTGCTCTGAATGCGGCCAACAAGCGCAATTCTAGAAGAACTGTGCCCAACAAATGGAGAAGAAATGCCTCAATTGCGGCCGACCACAGGCGGGGAATATCAAAGAGGAAGGAAATTATTATCAGAAAAGACAATGAAGCAAGAAACAAAACAGAAAATGCATCCTACGAAGGAGTGGCCGAGGCTACTTGACATCAGATGAGAGATATAAAAGTTCATCTATCGGTACCAAAGATGTCATAAATAGAGCTTCTTACGTGCATACTCTATGAGCATGTAATAGACAGATGTCAACCAGGAAATTTCTCAGATAGCCTCAAAACATTAAGCGCGAAAAATGGTATAAAAGATATGATTCCCTGAGAACCCACCCTATCAGAAATATGAAAACTCAATGTACCAAAGTACACAAATTGGGAGAAATCTAAATCAAGATAAGATACAGACTCCGTAACCTCAACTAGAACGAGAGAAGAAGAAAAGAATTCGGCTGTGGAAGGCAACACTAGTATGATTGAGGCGACATATCTTAGACTCCAAGTGTATGTCAGCGAGGAAAACCCAGTACCGAGGTAAAAACGGCAACAGGACATAGCCAAAGCCCTAATTATAGAAAAACTCATATAAGAGGATAAAGCAATAATTAAGCAATTACTACTCACTGGCGACTGTCACCTTACATCGGAACATATACAAAGATTTTGTATGTAGGAAGTATAAGGATGGGTTGCTGAATAAACCAAGAGCTCCACCAGAAAGTCAACGAAGGACATCTTAAACGATCCATAGTGGACAATGGGTCAGCATTTCTCTTCCAAATTATCAAACGGGGGGCAGGGAGGGAATGATAAGCCGTTTGATTTACAGCAAGCGTGTCAGAAGCATACAAAACAGAAATAACCAAAATTAACCGAAAAAGGATCAAATAAGCACGAAAATAACGAAATCTCACAACCATTACAATTCTCCCAACTAAAACAATCATACCGGACAAGCATCATGAACAAGAAGAAGAAAATCGAAAACCGTTTAAGACTTCAAATAGTGACAAATAAACAAGAACAGCTACAGTGAAAAAAGACAGAACTTAAAATGAAAAATTCACAGGCCACTATCCCCTTCAATTGAGGCATCCTCCTGCTTTTGTATGTTTCACACATAATCATAGATTGCAGTATTTCTCTGTGCTCTCATTATAAAGTCAATAAAAGAAGATTTGAGAGATGCATGCAGAGATTGCTTTATTGCAATGTGTTCTCTTTTTCACATCAAGAAATACTTTCCTTAGTAAATTTTGCTCTCAATATCCCCCTCTAGTTCTCATGAAATTATTTTCAGCCTCCATGTTTTCAGAATGATACAAGATAGTCTCTTTCTTACACATGAAAAACATAAGCTTTCACTTAAATTTCTTGATAAAACCATATACAGACAATACAGGAAGCTCTTTCCTGCCCTATTTACGTTTCTAAATCGCCCACTCAACCGTGCCGAAATCTGAGCTGGGGGTTTTGCAAAATTTCCCAAATGGCTTCAACTGAAGTGACTGGCATTCGTAATGATCAAATTTGGGCTCATTTATTTTTTAAAGTAAAAAAGAGAGAATTAACACTTAGTAAACACCTTTAAAAAATAATTTACCTTCGAAAAGGATTTTCTTATGTATCCTTTGCAGAAGGTCTGTGAATGTTATGCATTTTTTATTATGTAGACATACTTTGTCTTTTTTTATTTTAGTTACAATTAAATATTTGTCTAGCTTTGTTTAAAGTGAAATATTTTGGATGAATTTTTAATTCATGATATATTGAATATTGCTATAAATGTAACATATTAATTCGAAGAGCCCATTTTAGCGGTAAGTATAATTAAATAGAGAACGGAACAACTAACTGAACTTACACAATATCAATAAAATATGTCCGACTAAAAGTAGGATAAACTGACAAAAGGAAGGAGAAACTATAAAGATAGCAGCAAATTCCCCCAATAGTTCATGCTATGACAAATTCACCTGAAGATGGCCTGCTTCTCTTAAGGACTCAAGTACTCAATCATGCAGGAGGCCCGCATTTTCCAAGAATGCTATGCGTAGTATCCTGGCCCAAGCACAAGGGAGAGACGATACTCTCCTTTGTCGTCTCGTTCTTCATGTGTGAGCAATCCAAAAGTGACAAATTATGATTCAAAATCATCGGGAAATTTCATTCAAATACAAGAGAATAATTTGGCTACAATGACACTATTCATACCTCCGTTGGTGTCTCTTATTTTCTTTGCCACGAAGCACCAAAGATTTCTTTGATACCAGCCACATATTAAGTGTAATGATGAGAAAATCTTTGTTCTGGTAGTGTATTATGTGCAAACAACCTAACCATTTCACTACGCGCTCTACTTTCAACATTATTAGTTGTCAGGTGACAGAGTAAAAGACATTCGTATCACTACTTGTTGCTGAATATCTGACAACACGAATACTGCTTTAACAGGTGCTTAAGTGGTGACAATACACCCAGATAACGTATTCTGAGCAAACAAACTTACCATTTCACCACGCGCTCAATTTCCAACCTCCTTAATTGTCTAGTGACAGAGTAAAAGACATTCGTATCACCACGAGTTGCTGAATACCTGACAACACGAATGCTACTTTAACAGGTGCTTAAGAGATGAAAATACACTGAGAGCAGTCAAGTAGTCTCTAAAAGCTAAAAATCGTGACCAGAAAGGTTATACCACAAAATCACCCAAAAAGAGTTATATATTGCAATCAAATCGCCCATGAGAGTAGAGGTAACTCACAAAAATTACTACCAACTTCGATCTGGGTGGAGGACCAAGAAAACGACTTCTGACTCTGAATTGAAAACATCCGTGTTCACTGGCATGGCGCCTGTGAAACAAGAATTTTACTCCGCGATATATAAACGCAATGCTTTAATTACACTAGAAGCTTAGGGAAAGTTACGTAGAAATTTCAAATGAGTTGTTTTCAGAGGTACAAAAAGGTCGTCGGTAATGAAATATTAACCCTAGCATAGTAGGAAAGAACCCAGTATCGCGAGTATAATTAGATCAAGCGCTGAGTACGAATTAAAGAGATGAAATTGCAAAATGTCAGCCAGCAGATACTCAATAGGAGCCCCTCGGAAAGAACGAGTCGATAACCGGAGACCAGTCTGGTGGATTCAGTCATCATCCGCAGTAGACGGGTGGATGTAGAGGAGTACACCTTGCAGCCATGATCCAATTCCATCTACCCTTACTTATTTTTTTATTATTTTGTTTTTTCTTTCTATAGATGACTGAAACTCAATTTTGGGGACTAAAATATAGTGAAATGGTGAAAAAAATGTTCTATAACTTTTTTATAGATACAGTAGTAATAGAGAGAGGTAATTAAAGGGTATTGCAGCCAGTTTGCTAATATTTCCTGTTATGAGAATTATAAAATTCCTTTAACAAAATGAAAAAAACATGACAGAAAGTTTAAAATGAAAATATCCAAACATTTTTTTAACCATAGTTATCAATGTATTTTTAAGAATACTTTTATGAAACTATAAATAAATTGTGGAGAAAATAGAGTTAGATAATTTGAGCCTTGAGGGAGTTTCAAAGGTAACAATTATCTCAGTTCTATGTCCCTAATCTCATTAGATTCGAAATCCAGGTGACTTTTTTAATGAGCTTAGTTTCCTTATAGAAACCCATAGGGAAATCTTATTTTGCAGGAATTAAATTAAAGCTGAGGTAGTAAGCAGCTTGGAAAAGGTCAACAACCGAACACCTTATCAGTGAAAACAGTAAAGAAAATGTAAAGAATAATAACGAGTAGCACAGAATGAGAAAAGTGAAATGACTACACTAGAAGATGTAAAAAAAGTACGAGAAAGAGGAAAAGGGGAAGATAAGAAGGTGATGAAATTCGTTGGAATACAATGCTAGTTAATATTATCATGATATTACAATAGAAAATAGCGGGTTTCCAGCTTGCATTGCCGCCAATCTCATACAACTGTGCAATAATATCTCGTTGCTTTGCTCGGCACGCGGCTAAAACCATTAAATTAACCTTGTTTCTTTCTCTCCATAATAATCAAAATTGATTTCTCTTCATAGATATGTCACTGTCAATTTAGAATTTTTATACAAAACTCTTATCAAAAATAAAAATACTGGAGATATGCAAGGTTAATTTTGAATTAAATTTAGAATAAAAGATAAGAAATAGGGTGAAGTAGATACTGACAGTACATGGACAAGGACCGTAGAAAAAGCCTTCTTGCAAAAATATGGGTTTGATTCAGTTTACCTTTGGTACAAAAAACGGCTTTGATTTTACGTAACCTCCCTCTTTTTCTCGCAAAGCTCCCACGCCATTTTTGTTTATTAGGAAAGTGTTTTGATATTTTACGTGTATGATGTAATTTTTACGAGTTACATTATAGTCCACAGTATTCGTGAATATTACGTGATTCCACTGATTATGATTTCCATGGTGAATATGATTATTGTCAACGTAAATAAATGTGATTTCATAACGGTGACCAGCGTGGAGATTCCTGTGTTTACAGTTTACATAAAATGCCGCGTAGTACACGCTCCGTACAAAATTTGGAAATTCTTGAAAATTATACCGATTAAGATTTCGTTTTGAAACTATTGTATGTTGATCAAGTAACATAGTTTTGTGGTTTAAATGTGAAAAGGGAACAAAAAAGGAATAAAATACAAGATATAGAGTGCATAATTGACCATTTTTATCAATGTTAAATAATTTTATTTGTGTTATTATCCAACATTATCTCAGGTTACATGCAAGATTTAGCAATATACAGTGTTGTGCTAAGTTTATTAAGTAATAGGACAAGTGTTTATATTTTTAAAATATTTTTGAATAAATTGAAATTCATGTTTTTTTGCTAAATTTGTAAATATTTTGTTAATATTTATCTTTTATAGACTATAACTTGCTAATAAGCTCTTTCTTTAATGAACTAGAATGCCGTAATTTATCGTATTATAGGCTAATTTTCATTCTACTTTTTTGCATTTATCATTTTGTAGGCTATTTTGTATTCAATTTTGCAAATTTCCATTTTCAATTTTCCAGATTAATTATTGCAGTAAGCTGGGGATTTTACATTGCCTAATGAGGCTATTAATACATTTTTTAATATTTTTGTTTATCTATTTAGCCTATAACTTGTCTATTTTTCTACTGTGTGTTTCTTTGGTAAATTTGAAAATAATTTTTAAATATTTTGCTTAGCTATCTAGCCTAGGCCTATAACTTGTTGATAGGCTCTTGCCTTAATCGTCTAGAATTGCTTAATTCATCATTCTATTTTCGCAATTATATTTTTATAGGATATTTTGTATTCGATTTTGTTAATTTACATTTTCAATTTTTCAGTTAAAATCATAGACCCTAGAGAGGATGTTAAGATCAATTGAACACATGAGTGGATAAAATAAATTAAAGCCGCTTCTTGTAGCCAATCAAATGTGAAGGGGAGAAATGATTATTAATTCGATGAAACCTTTGCGAGAACAAAAGTAATTATCTGTGAATATAAGAATGTTAATAATATTAATAATTACAAAGATAATTTAATACAAAATAATATATGTATTTTGTAGAATAATTAAGATACCTTTATCAATTTTTAATCTCAAATATTCTAATAATATAGTCGTTGTCCGAGGCCCATATCTCAAATACTCTTCCTCGTTTGTTGGTTTGTCTTCCGACAACTCTGTGTCCGGACACTTCATTTCATGACCATAGGAAGCGCAGAGAAATTCGATAAGTGAAAGTTAGTCCCCTTGAAGGTTTGCTAGTGTCCTTCTATTATATTTTTTACCCGTTTTCCACTTTGCTACGCCTAGCTAGAGTGGCAATGAACGCAATCGACCTTGTGGGTAACACCACACTGTTCCGATGATTTCACCTTGTCCTTCACGCTTATCAATGTGTTACGTATAATATTTGTCGGCTAGTGGGCTGGGATGAGTCAGACAACAATCTCTGAGGTTTTTGTTACCTATAGCAGTCTGACCTTTTTAATATTTATTTCTTCCGGACATTTCTTTGTCTCGTTGGTCCGTTCAGTATCATTGGAGGGTAATTATTTATATATTTCTGGGGGCACTACTTTTACCACCAATTAATGGGGTTTTCCGATTCAAGCTCTACTCGATTTATTTGATTCAATTCCGAAACCAACAAGAGCATTAATCAACTTGGAGTGAAATTTGGACATCGGAATCAAGGAAAATAGTAAAACATAATAATGGTCGTTATTGCAATTTAAGAGGCAGATAATTAACATCCTAGGGCAATTATTTAATAAATTTATAAATAAGTATAGGGACACCAACGAAAAAACCTTGTTTAAGTAGAAAAAAAAACCAAATTATCACCAAATGATATTGTAACAATATTTGGAAGCTTTATTATATTAACGCACACACCACTATTAAGCAAATATAAGAAGGTTTGCATCAGCTCAGGAGTGGAAAGATAGGCTCATCGCCCGGAAGAACCCGCATGGTTCCAAACAAGTTTGAGGTAGAATGTTAGTCGAACCCCTTCAAAATTAGAGCTCTCTGTGCAAACCGACGCGATTTTATTATGTAAAGTCGTATGCTCAAACTAATACAAATCCCATACACGTGGTTTCAGAAAAGCTTGGGAACATCTTAACCAGAATGATCGACGTCACTGGTCGAGAGCTACATCCTAATCCCTAAGGAGTTTATTAACCCTGAACCCGCAAGTTTTATTATATGATTCGTGTAACTTTTCTGGATAGACACCAACAATATAGCATAGCTCCTGCATCGAAAAGAGGGCTTTCTATTTGGGAACGCGCTGAAATCACCTAACAAAACCTGGGCACTAGTGTGATGAATCATATCTACCTTTCACATTAGACATTCGGAGCTAAGGAGTAAATCTCTCACTAGTTATGTTTCAAATTACCATGGCGCTGGAAAAAAGAACTAAAAGCAGCAAGGATGCAACTCTCAGGTAAATCGTCGTTAGAATAAAGGAACAATGAATCAGCACGAGAACGCTACCTGATGCAGATAATGGCAGTAAAAGTGAGCACCTAGGTATCGGCTAAAGAAAACTGAACCCCGTTCGCTTTTTAAATAACTAGTTTTGCATCTTAGAGGTGCTGATGTTGATATTCACAGAAAAAAGGTGACATTGAAGACATTTCCCAGAGAGACACTCCTTTTGCCTTACTAGCCCGAATAAGGCTCCGTCCACCCCTACACCGAATCAACGATCTAGTATAAACAATGAGAGAAGATTTATGGTGTGACTTTGCCTACAGGTAATTAATGGTGTCCATGATGACATATCAAAAGGAAGTGTCATAACCCTTTGCCAAATCCAAAAATTACCTTGCTTAATGCTGCTCACGACGTAGAAAACTGCAAATAGGTCTTTCCAACCTGAGCAGATCATCTGTCGTGTAGCAAAACTTTCGTTAGCAGAACTTTTAAACCAGCTGGGATTTATTTCCAGAATCATCTGAATCACTAACCCTTTTCGAGAAGGCCTTCAAGGCTAAACATACCTTTCTTGGCCTGGTCCTCAGCCAAAAAGAAGAAGGACCCGTAATTAATTATGTCCCCCTGCCATTCTAAATCTTTTTTTAATTGATGAGACAACTTCCGATGACAGGGACAAGCCCAGAGCCGGAACCATGCTTCACGGTAGATCCACTAAGATATACCCACTTCCTGGGGTGGGTATAGCTTAGAACTATTTGCGAAGTTTCAGATCACGTTATGGTGGTCTCCATAAAGAGATTCCATTTTGAATCAACACGAGCCTATCTGGTGTCTTTTTAACTAAGGTTTACGCTTTGGAGAGGACTAAGCAGGCATTCCTTTGTCAAGCCAATCTGTTGGCAAAATTATTAACTATTCTGGGATAGATTGTTGGTAGGACACAAGGACGCGTATTCATGATCCCGCTGAAAAAATACACTTACTTAGCGCCCCAAGGAAGTACTTGGCTTCCCTCTTTCGAGAACCCTTCTGCACTTAGGAGGGAACCACTTGCAGGCGGCTCATAAATTTGAGAAGAAAAAGGACTGTCTCCTTTATCCAGAAAGGTAGCTCACTGGGAAAAATCCCTCAGTGCTAAGAGTATATGGCAGGGGTCGGTATGAAGGGATTAGGCGGGGGGCCACCTCCACAATAGAAATATTATTAGCACGAAACATATTTATCATTTTAAGGTGGTGAGAGGGAAGCCCCTCCACCAGTAACAAATATAGCATCGTTGATCCCTTACGTTCAGGACCAAGTAGAGGCATGCTACATTTTGAGGAGGCACTTCTTCTTCTACAAGCACAGTAGTTATTTGGAATGCGAGGGTGATAAAATAGAAATGTGCATGTAAGGAATATATTATGACCTCCCAATGTTTTCCGAGTTCTAAGAAAAGTTTCCCTCGTTATTTATCAGAAATAATGATGAATGAACAATTTTCTTTTGCACAAAACTTACTAATGCTACATCAATCTGACTTAAGTCGAAGCAGAGCTTAACTGATTCTCTGGTCAGACTAGAGACCTTAGTTCTTACTGCATTGGCTAGAAAGTACGATATCTTAGCAGGTTTTCCCATCGGAAAAAAGCGTTTGGTAACACGTTGTGTAATGGTATCATAACACAAATGTATAATTGGAGACTAAGAGGTTTCTTACTACACTTTATTGAGACTTTTACCACATCGATGTTTTAAAGTTCAAGCGAGACACAACTTCTAAACATAAAGTTCAAAAAAGGGAATTCCACAAACAAGGTTTTAAGTTCAACATGCTTTGTTTTAGCAGATGTTATTTCAGCCACTAGAAGTACTATCGTTGATAAAACGCCTATAGATGTAATAAGCATCTAAAAATATTCTTAGCTTCTGCAGGCTCACATATTTTCAAAATTCCACAAACAAGGTTTTAAGTTCAACATGCTCTGTTTTTCCAGATGTTATTTCAGCCACTAGAAGTACTATCGTTGATAAAACGCCTATAGATGTAATAAGCATCTAAAAATAGTCTTAGCTTCTGCAGGCTCACACATATTCAAAATTCATCTAAATTTTAATTCTAAGGGATGGCACTGGAATTGGCCTAAGAAAATAAGTTCCTTGGAGTGAGACTCGACCCTAAACTTTTATCAATCATCCATATACGCCACACAAAACAAAAATGCCTGAATGATCCTATACAATTATAGGTGCTTTCAATCATGTCATGTGAAAGTGATTGGCAGATCCTATGTATGCTTTATATAATTCTAATCAAGTCAACCCAAGTTTACTCCTAGTCAACTGTTTCACAGTATATGTTGGTGACAATTCGTATTATGGGAGTTCGACTATCGCTGGGCTTCTCCAAACATCCCCATCCCTAATTTTTAGGCAGGGAGTGGACTTCTCTTACTCTATTTTCATTGTAACAAGGTTTGCTTTCACTATCTATCTAAAATTCAACAGCTACTATCACCCACACAGTGTAAATGTATTTTCTGAGCATAATAAATAGCCGACCCTGACTCTGAGTATTGGCTCTATAAATGGAGGAACACATGTAAAATCTACTTAAACATCAGCACCAGTTTCATCGTATTTAAACTAATTTGCCATAGAGTAAATGCCATCCTCCAAAGAATGCTAAGTTTTGTGAGTCTTGAGTAAGATCTTAATGCGCCCAGAACTAGCCTAAAAATTATTTCCTGAGGATGCCACAGGTCAGAACTGAGCAGGCAAAATAGTTATTACCTGATAGCTCTAAAACAGAGCAAGGAATTAGAGCAGCAGCTAGATCACTCAATAATTCCGTTTCATGTACTCGTAGAGATCATCATAGGGAACATCAACTTATACCGCCTAACTATTTGCCACCACTTTTTCCGTAAACATACATAAAGGGTTATTCAGCAAGGACGCTCGAGCTTTGTCAGGCGATAGTGGCCATGTTGTTAAAGCGACATCTGTTAACCTCACTGTAAACTATTTAGTAGTACTTGGCGAGTCAGGATGGAAGGTTATAGCGTTGAATAGTGTGTGAAAATCATAAAATGTTATTATCAAAATCAGTGCTTCGTTCGACAAACGTTCCGCGGATTACGTGATTTCTATCTTTGCCACAATCGTCTTGCGAGTCCACTGTTCGACGCTTGGTGTCCAAATTCGAGGCAAAGGGTGAATCAACAATTAGCCAACATCCGTACGTCGCCGAAACGCAAGATCTGCTGAAAACATCGCTGCCGTAAATGAGACTGTACGGGAAAATCCGAGGCAGTCAATTTCTCGTCGTTCACAAGAACTTGGCTTTTCTGGGACTTCAGTTTGGCGAATTATGCGTAGGGACTTGGGTTTGCACCTGTACAAAATCCAACTTACCCAGGAACCTAAGGTAAACGACCATAGAAAACGCCGTGTGTTCGCCGATTGGGCTCTAGAACTGTTGAAAGTTGCCCCAAATTTCCCCGCCAAAAATCCTCTTCAGCGACGAGGCCCATTTTTGGATGAACGGATTTGTGAACAAGCAAAATTGTTGGATTTGAGACAAAAACAATCCAGATGAGATGCACCAGCACCAATTGCATCCCAACAAAGTCACCGTATGGTGTGGATTTTCGTCTAACGGAATCATTGGTCTGTATTTTTTGGAGAACGAAGAGGGGATTGCCATAACCGTCAACGGCGAGACCAACAGATCCATGATAAGCAACTTATTGTGGCCTCAACTGGACTATATGCCTGATATGGATATTGACGACATGTGGTTTCAAAAGGACGGCGCTACGTGCCACACTGCGCACACCACGATACACATTTTGCACCAGCGATTTCAGGGCAGGGTCATCTCGCGCGGCGGCGACGTCAACTAGCCACCGAGATCATGCGATTTAACGCCATTAGACTACTTCTTTGAGGCTACCTTAAATCGCAGGTAGATGCGAATAATCCGCAAACAATTGATTTCCTCAAAGTCAACATAACGAACACCATCCAGAAAATTCAGCCAGATTTATACGACAAAGTCATCGAAAATTCGGCCTCCTGAATACGTTCCACGAAGCGAAGCCACGGCAGACATTTGAACGACGTCATATTCCACACTTAATGCCATAAAATGTACTTTCAAATTTAAAATAAATTGAGTGCATATATCACACACAACTTGTTTCATTTACATTTAAAATTAGAGCGAACATATTGAAAGACCCTTTATATGCAAATCTTCTTTTAGACAATTTGACAATACTCGTATTTTGTTATTTCAACCCCGACCATCTATTAGTCTCAAAAATTCATGCTTGTAAGATCAGAAATTCGACTCGATAAAAGAGAATTTTTCTAGCTACTCAGTCTCGTAGGTTCCTTCTACATTATACAAGCAGATGTAGAATCCCGAATAGATACAGATATTTTTACTCCATAAAAATGAACCATGTTTGGGACATGTGGAAGACAATTTTGTGCCAACATGTAGATAATAAGCTTTTTCCAATTAACCAATGAGTTCCTTCTTAAAGATCACGGCTCCACAAACAACGCTACAATGAGGTTGCCATGTGAAAATTTAGAATTGAGAACTCAGCTCACCAAATCACCCGAGGACCAAATTTCCTTGGAAAAATGATAAGTTAGATACATTTTTTTTTTAAAGTGTGATAACATTTGACGACTTTATAAAAGTAATAATTTAGATACAGTTTATTTTTAAAAGTTGCTTAAAAATTTATTTTAAAACTTAAAACTTGTATTAATCGAGTGAAATATCAGCACCTAAAAACTTACATTCTAGGTAATACCTTTTAAATAATCTAAATTTGATCTAGTAAAGTAGCTTTGAACCATTTTTTTAGAATGCGAGTACTATTATCTTTATATTTCTTTGTGTGATTCTACCGGTAAAGCAGCCATAAGTTGAGCCATATGGACATTTTGATACTTGATTTCTTCCTCGATAAGACCCCCTAATTTAAAAATGTTTGGATGCACGCATTCAATAAAGGAAGAAATACGCATATGCCATGCTTCGACAAAATTATTCGTTCGTGGGAGATCGTCGTGAGTTCTTGCATACATATTCCACATATATATATATATATATATATATATATATTAAAAGTTGATATGGTATTCTAATATAGTTGTTTACATGTTTTCAAAATAATACAGAATTTCCAAATATTCATTAGGAATAAGGTTATATATTTGCTCGAGCGCTGTCCTAACATCGTCTGGAGGTAGAAAAGCAACGGCTGGTAACATTTTCATCTTCAGCGCAAATTATTTGGCTTTTGGATATCGCTTCTGGAAGCCATGTTCCTGTATTTTTATTTAAATATTTTGACAAAGATGGAAAAAGCATCCCTTTTCCGTCTAAGTCAGGAAAGATTTTTATTAAAGAATTTAGCATAGCCTTTTCCAAATCAATCATCGAGCTTTCGGGAGTTAATACTTTTAAATTTCGTAGTTCTTTTATCAATTTAGTATAGGTGGCTTGAGTTTTATCTTGCAAAAGTGCATAAATGGAGGGTACTGTATGTTTATCTTTAAGGCGTGAATGGTATAGAGCTAATAAAAAAATTCAGGAACTAATTTAAAAGTTTCATCAAGAAACCAATGTTGAATCATGCAGCAAAAAGTTTTCCACTTGCGTAGTATGTATAAAATTTTCAGGAATAACAAACTCTTTGGCCGAAACCGGCAAAGGTAAATTATTTCCATTCTTCTATTTATAACATTAATATTCCGCCTAAGACGATGAAGAGCAGAGAGCCTTGCGGCTATTTCTTCATTTACTGATGAACACGCTTGAAAGAGAACTTTTTGAGTAGATTCCTAGATTTTACGAGCACGTTTTTTTTTATATTTTGAACTACCTTAGTAGCGTCACATCGTGACGCAACCGGTACGTATGTACGTATGTTCATGCATCTTTTCTATGACTTCACTAATAAAAACTTTCACTTTGGCTTTAGATGAATCTTTAGCTCGACGGCGTTCACATTTGTAAACTATTATACAGCTTGCCAACTTTTTCTGTTTCACATAAATAAAACCTACATAGAACAATTTAAGTTACAATTTATTACTTTTTAAAAACTTCATCATATAAATCTGTAAATCAGGAACCGATCCACATAACTTTTGTTTCTTGAAAAAAAGCAAAATTACACACATTTTACCTTAACTGCCAACCTTGCGAGAAGCAGAATTGCCAGTTGCGGGGGATTTGTCCGCGAGGTGATTTTGTTTTCCGTAGGATTTTTTCCTGGCGCACATATTGGGAGCATTTTTTTGCTCTTTGATTTAGGAATTCTTTGTCATATAAAATTTTATCTGGTCACCGGAGGCGGAGGAAGCATCTCTTGATATTTGTATACTTCTCCCACTCGATGTTAACCGAACATTTTTATTCTCTTGTTGAAAACAAGAAATCTATTTTCCCCCTAGTTTTCCTGTGTATAACAAAGGAATTTAATCACCTCATTGATTTGAAATTCTGAGGTTCATCTCTTCTATTAACGCCTTTTAATCGTCCTTGGATCATTCCACTATCACTGGATAAAATATCTGCCGGAAACTCTTCAGAGCGTTTAATTTATCTGTTTAAACAATTTTTCACATCGCTATGAATCCGTCGAACACTTCTATTAACTTTACTATGACAATATTCAGTGGTCCGTATAGTGAGGAGATTAGTGGTCTCCTCTCTTTGAATAAAGGAGAAGATACAGTAAAACGTAATTTATTCAAGAATGCTTCCAATGGGAATATCAGCCAAGAGTATCTGAGAGTTGGTTCAAACGAGTGCGTGAGTAACAAAACGTCGTCCGTCTATCTTGATTAAATTAATTCGGATAGAGCCGAGTAAGAGTTCGATATCATGCATTGCTATGATGTGTGTGTTGAATAAGAATGATAAATTAACCATATATAATATAATAAAATTGTCCAACGAGAGCTTGGAAAAAAGTAAGAACCATTAATGCATGAATAAATCAAGTACCCATTGAGGGCAAGGAAAAAAAGATTAAATATACAGTACATTATCAAATTAAGCAACAAGCTTCTATATATTAATAGATCATATGTGCAATAACGCGGGAAATTTAACCTTTTAAAGTGTGTGTAATTAATTATTGCTTTGCAATCGATCAAGGTGTAGACATCACTGTCCTCAGCCACGTATTTGAAATATTATATCGCTATAGCTATGCCTAATAATAGCTTTACTAATAATAAATATCTTAATTCCGGACCATTAAAGACCTTACTGAAACAAAAATCGATTCACCCTATCTCCCTCATAAAATTGTTGCAAGACAGCGCCGGCACCCATACCTGAGACGTTAGTGATTAGACATAGTGGGAAGTTTTGTTTTAGGGGAAGCAAAAATGGTCGCCTTTACTCTCTCAGCTTTATATGAATAAATGTAATGGCTTTCTAATCACCTCATTGCAATAGAGAAAATGAGGACGTTTAGTTGAAATTTTTAACAATTTTGTGAGAGGAAGCAAACGAAGCTTTATAGCTGTTGTAAATAGTTTAGTCTAAGATAATTACATTAACAGCAGACATCATATTCTCTTTGGTAGATATGTCATAGGGATAGATATTATACCTAAGAAATTGAAAGACTCTACCTGAAAAACACACTTTGCCTCGTTGATTCAATTGTGGTTGAAATTAAACGGTGCTAGTAACAGGTAACGTGCTAGCTGTTGTATGAATTTTAGACCAAATGAATGCAAGATGCAGAAGGCAATTTATCCGCGCGTATCTTCTTTTCCTTAATTAGTGTTTGTATTATGTCTTTATCAAAAATTAATGGTTGGGTGGACAAGGGGAGTAGCCTAATTGCAATTAGAAGTCTTTGGGTTGTTATATAATGATAATAAGAGGGAGCTATATTATGCAGACTTCCTTTATTGTACTTTGGCAATATCTTTTAAGAGGGATGAAATCCATTCAATGACGGTTTAGAGAAGTGGGCGTACAAACGACTTTATTTTCTAGTTAACACTAGTCACTCAATGTATTTAAAAGAGTAGTTGTATCGTTACAAACCATTTGTTAGGCAATGGGGTTTAAAAGTCATGCAAGATATTACACATAGGTAGGTTGCACTGACTGAAGAGCTATTTATCTCCATGTTGAGTTGCATTGAGTTAATTTTCTAATATTTTCAAGATTATGTCAGTAGGGAGTTCAAGGTAACTACTTGGTCACCACTTTATAGAGAGATAAGCGTGAAGTCTCTGCACTTTACCCACGTTTTCCAGCTCTTATAAAGTATTAGGGCTGATTTAATCTTGTAGCAGATAAAATATCTCTGGCGCAATTCAGCTGGCTGACTCAAATTCCTATTATTGAATCACAGGTTAAATAGAAACAAGTTACAACAGTATTTAATATGAAAATAATACTTAACAGATTAAATATGGTTAGATCAGTCCACCGACTGATGCGTACTTCAATCTCGACAAAGGTCTCGCATAACGAAGTGTTTGAACTCCAGTACGCGGATGACTGCGTACTTCTCTCCCACTGCCCTGGAGATCTACAGGAAGCACTGTACACTATCACAGACATCTACAGCACTCTTGGGCTCGTCATCAACTCTGACAAAACTGAGATGATGTACAAGTGGTCCACTGTTGCCCCCCAAGTAGAGCCCATAATGAATGTCGCTGGAGCTGAGCTCACCCCCTCTTGCCCAGTTCAATTACCTTGGTAGTGTACTGTCGGCTGACTATTCTTTTGATGAGGAGGTGAACGAAACAATCAACAAGGCATCAGCATCTTTTGGCGGCATCAGCAGACGGGTGATACAAAACTACAACCTTAGACTTGCCATGATGGTCGCCGTGTATGGAGCTGTGTGTATCAGTGTGCTGCTGTATGGGAGCGAAACACTCATCCTATACCGCAATCAATCACATCAAGGTTCTGGAAGCCTTCCATGTGCAATGCATTAAGAAGAGCCTCAACCTTACTTGGTAAGATCGTGTGCCTCAAACTGATATGCTGGAGCAAACCTGTGTAACAAGCATCGAGTGCATTCTCTTTGGCACTCAGATGCGATAGCTGGGTCATGTCCTTCGAATGCCCGCTGATCGCCTGACAAGACGTAGACTTTATGCGCAGCTGTCGGATGGGAAACGCTCCCATGGCGGCCCTAAAAAGAGGTACAAGGACCAAGCTAAAGGGGCACTGAAAAACCTCAACATCAACCCAGACCATCTTGAAGACACAGCTACTGACAGGGGTGGGTGGCGCGCTGCCTGTCATCGTGGTGCTGTCCACTTTGAGGAACAATGGACCAGACGGCAAAGCGAACGTTGCCAACATCGCTATGAGAGGGCACTCCGGCATCCTCCGCCACCAGTGCCAAACCTTTGATGCCCTGAGTGTGACCGTCAGTGTGGATCACGCATCGGCCTTCACAGTCATCGTCGCACCCATCGTCAGAGCTCGCCCTGAGGACATCCGTCATCATCGAATTCGATGGACTTCCCTAAGCAGTAAGCAAAGCGGAAATGTGGATGTGTCTCAGAAACTGATGTATATTTACCAAATTAACATGTTAAAGACTTAAAGGCTTATACTACTCATTTTATTCAATAAAATCACCATGAGCTTCACCACGGCTTGCAGACAGAGTCGGAATCTGCTGACGGCATTCTCGACTGTAGTCCTTTTTAATTGGGTGAAAACTGTGTTGATACTGGACATGCACTTCACCTTAATGGTGCAGCTAGAATGGTTAGACTCTCTCTAAAACTTGCCACATACAAAATAGTCTATTAGGTTCATTCCACGGAGGTGAAAGGCCAAATGATCAGAGCGATGTAGTCGAATAACTTGTCTTACTCCCAAGAATAGTCTACCTGCTTGTGTTGCATGGTGCACACATCGTACCTCTGCCACACGTATGGCCTACCAAAGGCCAACCTATGGATTTAGGACAACATCACTTCCCTCAAGCACTTGAGTTAACCCACAAAGAAGATAAATGGGAGAACAATGTGCACCTTGAACTTGATCTTCATGACTTTCAGTGCTTATTTCTGTGACACAGCCAGGCAGCCGTTGTTTTGCTAGAACGCCACTTTTCCTGACGGATATTCTTCAGTTCGAGAATAACCAAGTCATACCAGGCTTGACGGGATGCTACAGTTTGTTAACAAGCTTCGCAGTACGTTCCTTCCGTATCTCTTTCATCCTCGCCATACAGATTAGTTAACGTTAACGGAAACAAATTATATATATATATATATATATATATATATATATATATATATATATATATATATATATATATATATTTATATATATATATATATATATATATTGTTATATATTATTTTTGCATACACCAATAAAAATGTAAAATAGTACGAGAGTAATATTCATTTTCCTTTAGATATCTCTTCTTTGGCAATATCACTAGCACAACAAAAATTGAGATGAATATTTTAATAGTGTTTCTTTTATTAAGTTACCCTACTGAAGATTAATTCTATGAAATCCTAACTAATCATTTACCTTAACATCTCTGAAATTTTCATTGAGGGAAGTAGATTTTTCATTGCCAAAGATCTTTGCTGTTAATTAGAAAAACGTATTTTAATATTATTTCACAGTATCGATGATACACTTATATCAATTTAATCACAAAAGTTATAAATTTATTTCATAAATACCGAATACACACAATGGTTCAACCTAGCATACATCATTATCGTATGTTGTTGCAAAGATTTCATACGTTAAATCACTAATATTTTTTTTATTAGCACTTTTATTGTCCATTATTTTTTTTAAATAATACACTTTCTATTAGATATTAATGTGAATATCCATAAAAAGCTCCTTTCAATCTATATATCGCTATCAATTTGGCAAACAACCAAGCCTGGGGACGGCTAAAATCTGCTGGCATGTTTCACCTTAATATCTACTCCAGGAATATCGATCACTCTTTAGATACCCTTTTAGCTCAAGAAGAAACATCTCAATATTTATTTTATCTTGGATATTTCTATATAAAAGAGAGAGAATATATAAATTTGGGAATTAACAAGAACTTACAAATAGCGTTATATGACATTTCCACTTTGACAAGAAATTCACCAATTAAATATGACATATAGGTGAAAGTGAAAGAGAACTGGGTCTAGTGTATAAAACTAAAGAATGGAAAGTGTGAAACAGATAAATGAAACATGAATTAAAGGGCAAGGTATGATAATTTCATCAGCCTTCATTAATGTAGGACCGCTTGTGTATAAACCTACACAACAATAATGAATAAATAGTCAAAGACTACATCATGTACAAAAGCCAATATTCCTAAATAATAAAACCGAACATAAAAATAAAATATAAGAAAATTTAGTTATTGAAACTTTAAACCATATAAAACTTTAGCCTACTTCTACAAAAGACGAGGTTAAAAGAAACCCCCAAATTGCTGGAGCACTAGCATAATTAAAATATAAATCACACTTTTAAACTATATTTGAATTCATAAATAAAAACAAAACGACAAATAGTTTTAAAGTTATATACATGTCATTGAAGTATAATTGGCAAATATTTGTGAAACAAATTTGGCACAAAATTGAGACACATATAATGGAAATCTTTAAGGGCACTGTGAAAAGAAAGAAGTCACGTGTTCGATTGTAGAAATGTAGAAGAATTGGCAGATGGGAATGGGGTAATGGAATCAGAATTAATAGGACAAAGGCTTTTAAGATTACTAGATTCATATACGAGGGATTTTCAAAAAGTCTTGGGCCACAATGAAATAAATATTTATTAAAAATTAAAATAACATAAATGTCACTAAATATTTATCTATATAGTTTCCATTTCGGTCAATGAACTTCTGAAGGCGATATTTCCACCTGACAAGACCTCTCTGAGGAAATCTTGTCTTTCGAATTGCACAATGTCTTGATTTCACGTTTAGCCTATTCGATCGATTGAAATCTTGTTCTTTGTAAATGTTCCTTAAGCTTAGGAAACAAGAAAATTTCCGAGGTGGCAAGATCAGGGCTATAGGGTGGATGAGGCATGATTTGCCATCGAAAGTACCTTAAAGTTTCTCTTGTTAACTGTGAAGAATAGGCTGGAGCATTGCCAAGATGGAACATGTCACCTTTGTGCAAGCTGATCATCCCGCAACGCTTTCGACACCCAACAGGCAGAAAGCTTGCTAAGACCAAGATGCTCTGTTAAAATTGCATATGCTGATCCTTGGGAAATATCAAGTTCTTTGGCAATAATTTCCACGCTAATTCTGCAATTTATACCAGATGTTTTTAAACGGTGGCCATCTTTTTCTGCATTGGTTGATGTAGATGGTCTCCCTTCTCTCTCGTCGTCATTAATTTCTTCTCTTCCTTCTTTGATATGTTTAATTCACCTTAAAACAGTGTTTCGATCTGGTGTAGACTCAACATAGACATGCTACAAAGATTCGACAATAGCAGGAGATTTCTAAACAAGTTTTGTTAAAAGTTTGATGACCACTCTGATCTCAAGATTTGGCTTTTCCATGGATAAAAAAAAGCAAATTTCTTATAAGGAGTCACTTACTACCTGAAATGCGTCTGAGGAATAAATGACGGATTTGCACATATCAGCACAAACCAAAGATATGATCAAAAGTGTTTTGACCGGAAAATTTCGTTAATCTTTTAAATTAAAGGCTTGCAACAAAACATTTTGAAGGTCCTTCGTATACACCAATAATTTGACATTACCTTTTATATGATCAGAAGAACGTTTTGAAAAAGACGTGGAGGGATGTTCCTCTGGTTTTTAAAATCTAAAAATATAGATAAATGTTTAAGGTTGAAAGCGATAATCTATATTTAACTCTTTTCTCGATATTGACTTATTTATTGCATATCCACTTATATAAACAAACCCATAACTAAAGTACAGGGTGGGGCAGAAAGGTTGCCCCGATTTCAAATGTTAATAAAAAACAAACACATGACCATACGGGAATAAACTTTGTATTCATAATAAGTACATTAAATTCCACTGTAATTCAAGTAGTTTTTAAAATTGTATCACTTAAGTGACAACCACAAACGTTGATGCAGTTTTGAAGTCTCTTTTGAAAGTTCACCATAGCCCTTTGAGCCCTATTCCGTGGAATTGTATTGATTTCCTGAGTTATTTTGCTGCCTTTAGATTTTCTACAGTTGCGGGCCGGGGTGGATACACTCATGATTTGAGGTGCCCCCATAGAAAAAAAATCATAAGGAGCTAAATCCAGGAAACGTGGGGACACCCAATATCGTCTCGCAGAGAAACGAGATGACCCTGTAACATTTCACGGAGGACTCCGAGTGAACGTCGATACGTATGCCACCTGGCACCATCTTGTTGAAACCATACATCATCTAGATTATAAGCGGCGAGTAACTGGACGACCTTAGGATAGAGAAACCTTTCGAGGACTTCGCAATAACGGTCTGATGTAACAGTTAATGTAACACCTTCTTCTACGAAAAAATAAGGACCCCACACGCCGAAAACACCCAGGGCACACCAGAAAGTAACTTTCACACTGTGAAGTAATCGTTCATGAAGATCACGAGGGTTAATGACTGACCAGTGTCAAAAGTTCTGTTTATTAACCTTCCCCGATAAATGGAAGTGCGCTTCATCACTGCAGACCAGAACGCTGTTGGGAGTATGGTCTACAGAATGTCCCGACACAAAGTGGTGCGGGTTTCATAATCCCTCTCGCTTAGCTCCTGTACAACCATTATCTTGTAGAGATGCAAGTGAAGACACCTGTGTAAGATACTGAGAATACTTCGAAAGGACATATGTAAGGAAGACGCGTCTTTTCGTGCGGAACGTCTGGAAGACTGCTGTATTGAAGATGTCACAGCTGCAACATTTTCTGACCCTCTAACGGTCCTAGGACGGCCAGGACGTTTCTTGTTTAAAGCCGATGATGTTTGTCTAAAGTTTGAAACCCACCGAAGAATTGTTATTCCATCTAAAAAGTCGGTATCGTGACAACGAAGCGCAAAGTGTCTTCGGAAGGAACGTTGCGTCGTTGCGACGCACTTACGAAACTCTTTCAAAACAAATGCACGATGTTCTCCACTCCAGGCCATGGTGGTACTACCTGAAACAAAATAATAAATGGCATTTAATATACTCCATAGAAACACGAAGATTTTCCTGTTTCTTCATATGTTTGGTTTTTATTACCCTTCGAAATCAGGGAAACCTTTCTGCCCCAACCTATATAATATAAAAAGAATTATGAAGCCGTGACAAATGCTCGATATAACCAAATTAACCATAAAGGCTGGGTTGGAGAAACAACGTGTTAAGTCTTCATAACCACATAAGGGGTAAGCCAAATAGATTATTTGGTGATGACTTTGGTAAATATTTTAATTCTTTATTTGCCCACACGCGTACCCACTCAGCCAAATAAAACCGCAGACAACACCAGTAGAAAAACGTCAAGAAGATAAGTGTGGAAATACATCAATTTTTTAAGTGTATGCAAATTCTGGCGTAACATTCAAAAATTGACTATCCATGTGTTTCGTGGAAAGTTTTTAACCAAAACATTATATTAACTATGACCTATTGGTTAGATCTCCAATTATATATATATTTTCCACATTTTGGGGCTGCCTCCAACTTTACCACTTTTTCTAATGATCTGTTTTCAGATAGTATGATAGTATGATGATAAAAATAACTTAATATGACAGAAAAATTACTACCTGGGAATGTAAACATAAAAAAGTTCAAGACAGTAAAAACAAAGACTCATCATCCCACAGTTGAATTGTTCTGGGGTTGTGGCGAAGTTTAAAGACAATAAATTAACCAGAAGATCAGTAGAAACAAAGACTTATCATCCAAAAGCTAAGCTTTCTGGCCCTGTGGCAAAATTTAAAGACAATAAATGAACCAGAAATATAAGACTCGTCATCCCGCAGCTGAATTGCCCGGGCCCTCTGTCGAAATTTACAGACAATAAATAAACCAAAAAGTGAAAACAGACTTATCATCGTACAGATGAAATTTTCTAGGCCTGTCGCAAAGTTTAAAGACGATAAATGAACCAGAAAGACAGTAAAAACAAAGACTCATCATCTAACAGCTGAGGTTTTCTGGTCTGGGGGCAAAAATAAAGACAATGAATGAACCAAAAAATACAGTTAGACCAAAACTCGTTATCCCACAGCTGAATTGCCGAGGGCGTTTGTCGAATTTTATAGACAATATATGAACCAAAAAGTAAAAACAAAGACTTATCATCCCACACCAAATTGTTCTGGGCCTGTTGCAAAATTTAAAGACAATAAATAAACCAGAAAGATCACGACCAAGATCCTAGACTAGTAATAATATTTGGAGTACATTTGCAAATTTGAGTCACATGTCAAGAATTTTAATTAGATACTCCTTTACAATTTGAATAAGTACAGTAATATAGTAAATGGTGCATCGTCATTTGAATGGTACCAAGAAATATAAAATCTAAAAGATTCCAGAACCAAAAGGAATTAATTTCAGAAACAGTACAAAATTAATCAGAGAACAAAGATTAACATATATGAAATATTTGTTTTCATTTTTTTATTAACTTGCGACATTATTCACTTAGATTTTTCTTTCAAATCCTAATTACAGTACTCATATTTAGTAGTTGTGATTATTTAGTTACCTCTGCACATATTTAATGAGAGTGAACCTGAACCCTTAATATGAAAGACATATTTGAAATACTCAAATATAATATAATATTCAATTATTATAACATAACCATAAGATAAAACACGAGAAAATTGTTCTCGTTCTGTTATAGAGTCGATCTATACCAGGATAATTGAATTATAATGTAAATTAAATAAAATAAAATTATTTTCTCTAATTAGTTGTTCACGTGACAGCTTCATCCATTTCTCAGAAAGGCCCTGCATGTTGCCTTTGTGTAGATGGGTGAGGACCACTTTTCTATGTATCTCAGTAAGACCAAAAATACTCTCACTTCTTCCCAGGCAATGGACTACTACTCTTCTCCCTTGGACAATCTATATACACATACCCATGAAATAGAGTACTCGTGTCCTTATGAGCTTACCATATCCACATACATCTGACCTAGAACGTGTGTCCACCTTCTCCTCCTCTTTGGTTTCGTAGGGTTCTATGGTCGAAGCTTGTTATCGAAATACACAATAAAACACGTACACGTAACGTCAAACTAAGACCAGATACTGCTACCTTTGTTCTGATATTTATCTGCATTGCATCACCGAGCACGGGATCTGCTCCACGATTCTAAAGGACGGATGGTGCACTTAGCCATATTAAATGGTAATTTCAAAATCTCATGGTTAAGATAAATTTTATCCAAGATATATTATGTAGAGAGTTAAAAGCGAGATTATAGCGTCCCTCAGCCAAAGGTTTAATGTCTAAAAGACAGTATTCGTTTTGTAGAATTTAATTTAGCAAATCTCTAAAAGAAGGTATTGTTTCTGTATAATTTAATTTAGGAAAATCTTTAGAAGACGGTATTGTTCCTGTACGTTCTAATTTACCAAATCTTATGCCAATTTTTAAAAGGGGGGAGAAAATTTAGCCTGTATATTAACGTCGTGTGTGTGTAAGATTTTAAGGCTATAATAAGAGACAAAATTGACAATCATTTACACAATTACGAACCAGCAATGAACCTAAGATCTACTCCTGGATAGTTAAGAGATTCATCACTCAGAATAGTTTAAAGGCTCAACCAAATCTAGTTCAAAGTTGTACTCAAAGCTATTCAAAGTGAACTCGAGTCTAATTCAAATGATCCACTCGAACCAAACCACTTTCAGAAATGTTCGCTCATGTCTAACGAATTTGTTAGATTTTTTCCAG
The DNA here is from genome assembly GCA_963969495.1 of Ceratothoa steindachneri. Classification (NCBI taxonomy): domain Eukaryota; kingdom Metazoa; phylum Arthropoda; class Malacostraca; order Isopoda; family Cymothoidae; genus Ceratothoa; species Ceratothoa steindachneri. Next base: position 159,857,099 of record OZ018326.1, read on the forward strand.
GATATGACGGGAAAATATGAGCGCCATAATAGAGTAGTCATCAGTTATTTTGATTTTAAGAAAGCGTTTTATTCGGTTCTCCATAGGAAGAGACATTTGGAAAAAAATAGACGGATCGAGATAAGAGGCAACCAACCGCATTGGTTTGAGATCTGATTAACAAAATTATAAAAAATTGGCGCTAAGTGGAAAACCGTCTGACTGGGCTAAAGTAAATAGCATCGTACCTCAGGGGTCAGTTTTTGGTACGGTATTATTTTTTTTTATTTTTGTAATTAATTTGATTCAAGGTCAATTAAGCAAGATTGGGAAGTTGATGAGTGATTTCAATCTAACTAATATAGCGGGACACGCCTCAAATCGAGATGAAATACGGAAAGACAACTTGATATTTGAATAATCTGTTATATGGCAGGTGAATTTTAATCTAAATAACTGGAAATGATTTAACATCTACTCTCGAAATGGAAACTTTGATTATACGTTAGGCGCTCATCGATTAGAAAACGTGACAACAGCATGTGGTCTCGGTATTTTAATTCGAGCGACTTAAAATTTACAAAAAACTGTATTCATAAAATTACACATCAAATAAAACGATCGGATTTATTGCAAGAAAATTTGAATATTAGAATTGAGAAATAGTAGTTTCATTTTTCAAATCAATCCTCCATCCTTATCTGGAATACGTAGATATTGTGTGAGCTTCTGATCTGCAAAGTGAGTGTAGGGCGAAGAGCAACAAAGCTTATGTCAGAGCTGCAATTTAAGCCCTATGAAGACGGACTTACAAAAATAAATTGTAATTGCTTGAAGATAAACTCCTTCGCAGCTATTTGATAGAAGTTTTAAAAATTCTGAAAGTTAAAATAGTATAAACTTGGACACTTTTTGAACGCACCATAAACCTAAACCGTACAAAAAGTGAAAAATTAAGATTAAAAGTATCAAACGATTAGGATGGTGATTTTTTTACATAAAAAATTGTTTTAACTTTAATCTTTTTATAGTAATGTAATAGGTAGGAGTTTCACGATATTCTTACTTCACATAGTAGATGGGATTTTCCATCCGGATTAAAGGTGCAACGTACGTCAATCAACATATTTAAAAATAAATAGTAGGGCAAGCACCTTTTTAATTATTAAAATACCCATAATACAGCACACAATAGACCTATCGTATTAATGTGCTACTTGCAGTCTACTTTAAAGCAGCTCCAAAGACCTCTTTACATTACTTTCACGTATTTTAACGACAAACCATATAGGAGATCTGAAAATCTATGCTATTCTTGATTCACTAACTCCTTATTTTTAATCTCTTATAAATATCACTTATAAACTTTATTTGGAGTATTCTGTGCAATTTTGGTTTCCATATAAGCCAAAGGACATTTCAATATTGGACTGCAAAATCAATTCCTGTATTTACAAATCGATCGCTCAATTTACTTTCACAGGAAGATCGACATCGACGTGGGTGATATATGGATATCTTTGAAATATTATAAAGGTTCACTAATATGAGTTTTGACTCAATTTTTGAGCTATATAACCAAGCAGCCACTAGAAAAATGGCTTCAAGTTAATACACAAAAGATCTAATTGCGTTAAAACCAAAAGATTTTTTTATAAAATAATACAAACTTAGAGTATATTGTATAGAAATGTCATTCAAATCATTGCAAGAAATATGTTTAAGAATATAAGGGATAATTATAGCTTCAAGATATAACTTTACTGAAATAGGTGTTGTTAAACTACTAGTTTATATATATATCTTCACTTCAGGGACTCGTCTTTCACCTATAACTTCCACCGTTTACCTTTTTTGTTGAACTAGCTGCGAGGCGATCTTCCGGTCTTTTTTGGTTTGCAATTCTATAATATACAAAATTATTTTTCTATTACAAACTTTCTTCGCCATGCCTACAATTTATGCTCAACCGAATGTCGTATAGATAAAGAAATTCAGTTTCTCAAATCTTTTTAATAATTGTTTTCTGACAGAGTTTGTACAAATTCCATCCGCCAACTTTTAAATGGAGTTTATCAGAAAAAGCACAAAAAGATAACAGCAGTAAAAGTCAAGCCTAATTTAATAATGCCAGAACTAAATAAACTTATAGGGTCCTGCAGGACACACACCATTGCGGAAAAGTTTTGTTTTGTTTTTTTCTAAGGTTAGTAAATACCGTTTTAAAACGATATTGATTCAAAAGGAACGAATTGAAATCATCCAACTGCTGGGTTGGCGAAGCAACAGTGTTATGGCAGAAGAGTTTTATCACCAACTTCCAAATGGAAAGCCAATTTCTCACACCGCTGTTAGAAGCCTAGTTGTTGACAAAATAAAGGAGATAGAAAGCCTGTGCTACAAAACATTTTTAGAAGTTACAAAAACTCTATTGAAAACGAAGCAAAACGTACTGCTTCTGTCTACAAGCACGAAATTAGACTGTTTTTTACAAATAAATTTAAATATGTAGACATACTATTATTGATTATTTTCTTGCAAAATTGTTTCAGGATTTAGTCAATTTGGTCAATCAATGTGTTAATTTATAAAAACACCAACTGATAACAAATATGACTGAAAACTGTTAAGCCATCGTGTATCTGTATAAAAGCAGTAAGACAGTGAACAAAATCTTTAAAACGTGGCGCTCCTTTGTAAGTAGATTTGGAGGTCTTAAAGCTATCAAAACCTTTAAAGAAACAGGCAGTAAGTCGTCTTTCTAGAATTAAAACTCACCTTTCCAGCTTAAGAAAACCACAAAATATCCAAGATGAGTTCTAGACAACTATATTTGGAGGTCAAAGTGACGCATATGACAATACATAAAATGTGGAAGGAAGATCTGAAGTTCGTTATTTCAAGATAACTAAAGACATATTTCCGAACCCCTCCAAAGCGAAGAGGCTTGAAAGAGCAACGCTGCTCCTCCAACAATTTCTTAATGCCTCTAGTTATGTGTACTGACAACAACTTCTTCACTTTATATGCTATCCACAACACAGAACGATCGTGTATGGACAACGAATAAAAATGGGATTTAGGCTGAACAGCGCATATCTTTCAAGAAAGAGAAGCCTACTTTGGTGATGTTGTGGGCGTATGTAACATCAACTTCTCATCTTCATTGAAGAAAGGGTGAATAAAGATCGATTAACATATTTATTTGGAAACATTGAAGCTAAAACTCATCCCCTGGTTGCATACAACATTAGTAAAATAATGGTGTAACCCTTAAACAAGATGAACCAACCTCACACACAGCAAAAAAAGAGAAACATAGTGGCAGGTAAATTTGGACTTCATGGACGTTGTAGTGTGGCCGATGCTTGAGCAGAAGGCCTATATCAAATCTCAGGAAAGATTCGAAACTCTAAAGTGCGCACTGAAAAATTGATGAAAGAAAATATCATCTAAAAACCTGCGTGCCACTTGGGCTTCGGACATATCTAGTCTTCGTCGTGTCAACGTCGCAAAAGGCGATCCAATAGAATATTTGTTACATTATCTTGTAGCATATATATTCTTATTTTATTTTATTCCACTCATTATCTAATATTATATTATTTTTCGATAATAATTTAATAAATATGTCTACACTTTACGTTTCCACCCTGGAAATTGGCGCGCTTTGCTGAGAGTGTAGGAAAATCTATGTACCAAATGTCTGTTAAAATTGGGGTGAGTAAACGCAGCATTTACTGCCCTGAAATTGGAATAGCGGCATCCGTTAAAATTGAAATTTCTACATAAAATGATCAAGAAAGACCCAGATCGGCGACTGCAGCTTTTGTAAGTAGTCTTTATAAAAAGTGGACTGTAACCCTGGATTTGCTACCGGTATCCTGTTTTCTAATAAAACCCGGCAAAATTAATGGCCAAAGCACAATGTACTTTTCCTCCCAGTACCTTCTATGGTTTCACGCCACTATAGGGCAAGGAAGTTAACGATAATGATGTGGTGTGGTCTGTATATAAGCAGACTGATTGGTTCATGCTTCTTTAACAACGTCAAAAGAGGAAAGCATCGCTAGAAGCTAAATTCCATCACGTTTTAAAGCATTCAAAATCTTCAGGGAGAATATTCAATGTGGTTTCATCAAGATATAGCAGCTGCTCATTTTGCTCTTGTATCAGATCTCTAGATAAATAATTCGCTGAAATATAGATTGCTTGAAGTGATTATCACCTGGTAATGCTAGAATTTTATATTTGGAGTCATTTAAAGGCAGGGCATCAACTGAAATGAAGAGTTACAGTTGGATGTAAAGAAATAACCCGTTACATCTTACGACAAGACCTTATTGAGTAAGTTACCCGTCTCAATATTTGTACGAGGCACGAGAGTCATAAATTTGAACAAATAAATTAAACTTAATTTTTTAAGTTATAGGAGATTGTAAGGGAATCGATGCTCCCTCCCTCACAAGTGAGCCACTGGTTGCTAATAACAACATCCTGGGAGTGTAGACGACGTAGCCTAAACTCCTAACCACCTCTCTCTCGCCCTTTGTCTCGAAAAAAAGCTGAACGGTTAAAACAGCAAGATTCAATTTCACCTCAGCTGCGAGATTGGAGGAGCGTCTTCTGAAAGCTAGAAGGTCCCTCAGGACCAGAGGTACGACGCTCTAAGAAAAACCGTTGGAAGAGGAAACTTCATAAGGCATGTCCAAGCATCCCCTCTTCCATCTGCCCCTACCCCAGTGGGGTGACCTCGTATAAAAGTGAATATCTTTGGAAAAACGAGGTAGAATACGTGAGTCAGCCAGGTTACGAAGTCCTTGGCAAGAGACCGGGCTACCAAAAGAAAAAAAATAAGGAGAAGCTCATCCGGAGCTAGTTCCTGGTGATCACGTCGAAATTTGAAGTTAATTTGACCAAGTTCAACTTACTATCGTCAGAGAAACCCCCTTATCCTGGTGTAGCCCAAAGCAACGAGATAGTCCTCACCCTTGAGGAATACTGGAACTAAGAAGAAAAGCTCATCCTCGAGCCTGTTCCTGGTGGTCACACCGAACTTTAAGTTAACTTGATTTAAAAATCAAGTTCAACTTACTCTTGTCAGAGAAACCCCCCTACCCTGGTGTATCCCAAAGCACCAAGATAGTCCTCACCTTTGAAGAATACCGGAACTAAGAAGAAGCTCATCCTTGAGCCTGTTCCTGGTGATCACCCCGAATATTAAGTTAACTTGATTGAAGTAGCAAGTTCAACTTACTCTCGTCAGAGAAACCCGCTATCCTGGTTCATCCCAAAGAACAGAGATAGTCCTGGCCCTTGAGGAAGACCCCCGAGTGAACTTCCTCCAGCACTCCACGGAGTCGAAGGATTCCCGCATTGGATCATCGCTAGCCAGTGCGAATTATTCTCCAGAGGTATTCAAAGGGAAGAAAGAAATATTCTTTCACTCTCCGGTGGTGATATAATTTCTTGCCGAAGTCGTGTGCCTTCCCCATCTGCCACACGCGCCAAAAGCCTCCCTTTCTTTAAAGCTATTTTGTCCGTACAAACACATCTGGACAAGCGGAACGCGTCATTCAAGGTCCGACTCAAACCCGATTCCAGTAGAAAGCTACAAAAAGTATTTAAACCCCGGTATCCATTCCTGTAAAGTCCGTTTGCATTTTTTTTTACATTAAAGTGAGCTGTGGGTCAACGATCTCTATAATTTTAAGTGTCATTTTAGAAAGCCTTCCTTAAATTTATTTAATTCATTTCTGTGCATTTAAGGTGACAAATTTAGTTAGTTCATGTTTTGTTGTTTTAATTAAAGTTTTAGTTTTTTTTAAGAATCTTTTATTCAATCCTCGAAACGCTAAGCAAGGCACTAGGAACTCTCTAACTTTAAAGAAGTAATAATCGAATTTATATTGCACTGTTAGAGATAAAACGTAATACGGAATTTGGCGAAGTACGTAACCAACCCATATGTACGAACTCCAAGCATCAATCGGTCCTTTCTGTACCACGACATAAATATTTGGTGTTAGGTTTTATGGGTATTGGAAGAACTCAGTAGAAGTTGTCTGGTATTCCCTTCATGAATAGTAAAGGTGTGCCAAGCGTATGAGGAAAGATTAAACATAACAAAGTTGGTGTATAAATTTGTGTCAAGGTTATTAATTAATTTGTTGTTGGAGTAATATTCCAATTAGTCAAGTATTGTGATTATAAGAGGTTAGGCAGCGCGCTACCTGGTTAGTGGTTGCATAAGTACCTGAGCGTACAGCGGTAAAAAATTGACAGGCAAACATAAAATAGTTTCGGGAGAAAGATTCTACCAACCCGCCGAAATTCTGGGACTATAAGGCGAAGATATGGATGCCTACGCCCTGGCAGAACAGAGAATAGCAAGAATGCATTTTAATAGAAAAATAGAATAAAAGAGAATACTGATGGACATAAAAAGATAAGAAAAAAGAATACAGTGGGATAAAGAAATATAAGAAGAAAGAATACAGTGGAAAATAGTAGTAAAAGAAAGAAGAAATACGTAGGGGAAGTAAAACAAACGAAAGAATAATACAGTTGAAAAGAGAAGCAGACTAATTATGAATAAGGATAGAAAGCTGAAGAAAGAAGAATAAAGATAAAATAGAAGGCGGATAAAGAAGATTAAATATAAAAGAGAAGACGAAGAAAGAAGAATAAAGAGAATCAGAAGAAATAAAAATAAAGATGAAAACTTAGCCAAATGGGGTAACGATGGAGGGAGAAGTAAGTAAAGAAGCGGTACCAGCACTTGTACCTAAGTAAGTACCTACGATGAAAACACAGCTAAATGGGGTAACGATGGATGAAAAAGGAAGTAAGGAAGAGGTACAAGCATGTGTACCTAAGGAAGTACCTACGATTAAAGCCCAGCCAAATGGGGTCACGATGGAGGGAGAAGTAAGTAAAGAAGCGGTACCAGCACTTGTACCTAAGTAAGTACCTACGATGAAAACACAGCTAAATGGGGTAAAGATGGATGAAAAAGGAAGTAAGGAAGAGGTACAAGCATGTGTACCTAAGGAAGTACCTACGATTAAAGCCCAGCCAAATGGGGTGACAATGGAGGAAGAAGTAAGTAGGGAAGCGGTACAAGCATGTGTACCTAAGGAAGTACCTGCGAGGAGAACCCAGCCAAATGGGGTGACGATGAAGGAAGATGGAAGTGTAAATGTGGTACAACCAGGTAAACCAAGTCAGATGGTAGACGCGGATAATGAATATCCCCTACCCCTAGTAGTCTTCCCCCAGAACGAAACATCCACGGAGTTAACAGTAAAACTTCAAGTCGTCGTGATCGGCACGCCTAGTAACGATCCTGTAAGGAAAAACTTTTTCAACCCCGTGAGATCGACCCCAGAAAAGATCTACTAGCGTACCTTGTTAAAGGAGGACTATGGGACTCACGCTCCCATCATTTATGCCACACTGACACAGGCCGCTCTATCCATGAGGGTCAGTTTAAAATTAGTCAAATACCATAAAAAGGGTAATTCGAGTAGGTTGGAATACCAGTACCATGTTGTGCGATACCTGGGTAGACTCAATAACCCAAACAGCCAACTCAGGCGCGGCAATGTAATGGTCATATGGCACCACTTTAATATAGGCTATATCAAAGGGGTCGATAAAGTAAAGTCGAAGTATAACCTGAGTCGAAACCCCATCGAGGGTTATTTCAGGATCTGGTAATCGTAAAACCATGTTTTCATTCTTGTTGTGTTCGTAGTTAGTGTTTGGATTTAAGTTCTTAAAAAAGTAGAAATATAAGAAAGTAGCTGGTTAGGTACAACTTTCGAGCCACGCTCCTTTCTTTGTTGGTGTAAGCGATGAATTATGTTTTGTGTTGTTTATATATTAAATTGTGTTGGGAAACATACCCCCAGTAGGCTTGCGAGGCCAATTTCTATCCACTCCCTTTGTACGCGCGCGGGTTTGCCCTCAGGTTCCCAGAAACTTAAGGTAAGAGTAGGGTTGACCCCAGTTAGCCGTGATAAGCAGTAGTAAGTTCAAAAACATGCAAGTTTTCTTGTGTCGACTATGTTTAGTTATTTGCTTTAGTTGTTCACTGGAGTTTGCCTCTCCCTCGACACCATTAAGTTCTTCAAAGGAAGATATGTGAGGGAATTGACACTCCCCTCCCTCACAAGTGAGCTGCTGGTCGCTAACCACAAAATTCTGGCAGTGTAGTCGACGTAGCCCAAACTCGTAACCACCTTTCTCTCGCCCCTTGTCTTGAAAAGAAGCTGTACGGTTAAAACAGCAAGATTTCCCCTAAGAGTGGGTATTTAATTTCATCTCAGCTTTGAAATTGGAGGAGCGCCTCCCAAAGGTCAGAAGGCCCCTCAGGACCAGAGGCACGACGCTCTAAGAAAAACCATTGGAGGAGGAGACTTCATGCGGTATGTCCACGCATCCAACCCCCTCCTGCCCCTACTCCATTGGGTTGACGATGTATAAAAGTAAATACCTTTGGAAAAAAAGAGGTAGAATACGTGAGTCAGCCAGGCTACAATGTCCCTGGCAAGAGGCCGGGCTACCAACAGAAGGAACTAAGGAGAAGCTCATCCGGAGCTAGTTCCTGGTGATCACGCTGAACTTTAAGTAATTTGATCAAGTTCAATTTACTCTCGTCAGAGAAACCCGCCTATCTTGGTGTAGCCGAAAGCACCGAGATAGTCCTCGCCCTTAAGGAATACTGGAACTACTAAGAAGAAGCTCATCCTCGAGCTAGTTCCTGGTATCACACCGAACTTTAAGTTAACTTGATTTAAGAGTCAAGTTTAACTTACTCTCGTCAGAAAAACTTCCCTACCCTGGTGTATCCCAAAGCACCGAGAGAGTCCTCGCCCTTAAAGAATACCAGAACTAAGAAGAAGCTCATCCTTGAGCCTGTTCCTGGTGGTCACACCGAACTTTAAGTTAACTTGATTGAAGAAGCAAGTTCAATTTACTCTCGTCAGAGAAACCTGCTATCCTGGTGCATCCCAAAGCACAGAGATAGTCCTGGCTCTTGATAATGACCCACGAGTGAACTCACTCCAGCACTCCCCTGAGTCATAGGATTCCCACATTGTCTCATCGTTAGCCAGTGCGAATTATTCCCCAGAGTAATCCGAAGAGAAGAAAGAAACATTCTTTCACTGTTCCGTAGTGGTATCATTTCCTGCCGAAGCCTTGTGCCTTCCCCATCTGCCACACGCGTCAAAAGTCTCTAGAGGCTTTAAACTTCTTTGCCGGACAAACACATCTGGACAAGCAGCACGCGTCATCTAAGCAACAACATTCTTGAGGTGACGTAACCATCGAGTTCAAGGTCCGACTCAAACCCGATTCTAGTAGGACGCTACAAAAGGTATTTAAACTCTGGTATCCGTTCCTGTAATGTCAGATTGCATTTTTTATATTAAAGTGAGCTGTAGGTCAACGATCTCTATAATTTCAAGTGTCATTTTAGAAAGCTTCACTGCGATAGAACGGGTTGAGGCCGCGTTAATTTTAACCTCTATCCCATGTTATTTAAAATCCACGATGCTCCCACGTGCATCTTCGCTTTGAAGCTTTGCGCCTTATCGCAGCCACCTGAGTCAATGTTTAAACAAGGAGGTTTATCTTTCTCCCCGTTCGCCCCCATACGCCGACCTCGCCAGATTGAGTTAGGCTTATGGGCAGATAAGGCATTGTTCCCAGGCTTGGCTGTGCATTCCCTCGAAGCTCCCACTCCATTGTCCCCTACGCCAAGGGAGTGTCTCGACTATTTAGATGGAAACTTTACCACTAAGATCAGATTGGGGATCCAGATTTTCGTCGCGAAACATCACCACGACCCTCTCTCACTTTGTGCGCCAAGGGACCTCGACCTCTAGATTCACCATCACTTGTCCAGAAGAAGGAAAATATCCCTTGAGTGCCAAGGTTCGAGCCTTGTGGACCTGGCGTCACGAAAGGCTCGAACCTTGGCAAGAAACGGTTCTCACTTCTTCCCCTGTTGTTCAGAAGAGAACAACGTAGAACAGCCATTGTTGTTTTAAGCCCGTTTGCCAAGAAACGGTTCTCACCCTTCCCCATTGTTGTTCAGAAGAGAACAACATTAGAACAGCCATTGTTCTTGAGCCCGTAGACAAGAAACGGTTCTCACCCTTCCCCCTTATTGTTCAGAAAAGAACAACATTAGAACAGCTATTGTTCTTGAGCCCGTAGACAAGAGACGGTTCTTACCCCCCCCCCCTCCTGTTGTTTAGAAGAGAACAATGTAGAACAGCCATTGTTCTTCAAGCCGTTCGTCGAGAAACGGTTCTCATTCCCAAGACACCACGCCAGGATCATTTTATTCCCCCCCTTCGGCTGGAACTCGCCAGCGGCCTGAAAATTCCTTCACGTCGACTTCCTCTGCACCTCTAGTATAAAATTACGTAAGCCGAACGTTACCTTTGAGTATTTAACCCTTTTGTCAATTCTATCCTGTGCTTTAAATGGTTTAGCGAACCATCCCATCTCTTTAACTTTATATTTGTTTAACCTTTTTAAATCTTTTAATCCTTGGATTAGCCCGAGCCCCAACGACCCTTTCCATTCTCTGTTTATGTTAATATCTTCCGTTTTGTGTATTGTTGATAGTTATTATTAATAAAACTCTATTTTATTAATGATAGCAATATTATTATCCTTGAGCTCAGTTCCACTTCTTAAGGATATCGAAGATACATAATATCGGCCCGCCAGACATCCACGCACTCTAAAGATAATTAAAGAAGTTCCCTCAACGAATAGTTATATATGGTATATAGTCGAGAGTCCATTCTACGACACTCACTTAAATTTATTGAATTCAATTATGTGTATTTAAGGTGTCAAATTTCGTTGGTTCATGTTTTGTTTTTTTCTGTTTTAATTATACTTTTACTTTTTTTAACAAAATTTTAGTCAATTTTCGAAACGTTAAGCAAGGCACTAGTAACCCTCCAGGTTTAAAGAAGTAATAATCAAATATATATAGCACTCTTTAGAGATAAAACGTAATAACGGCGTTTGGTGAAGTACTAGGTACTAGCCACCACTAGGTCCTTCCGATACTACGACAGAGATCCGGTATAATGATATTCTTAAGAAGAAAATAAAATCTATTTTTAAAATCCATTATTTGTTGATTTAAATATCGAGAATATTCTCAATTCCATGCAAATTCAATGCATAGTCCGTGAAGACTCTAAAGCAAGATTCTGTTTTCATATGAGTAATAGTAAATAAAATGAGTAACACAAGTTAAATTTAAATCCTGCGATAAGCTCCCGCCTGATTAAATTCAAAGCTGATATTTCCATGTATTATTTTAAAATTTAAAGTAAGGCAATTGTCTGAATACCCGTCCATTAATAGAAACGTTACATATGTACAATCTGCCGCGCAGGTTAAATATTATATTATCGTCAGTCCCCTTATTTCTTCCTGATTTGTTTCTATAACAATGGCAAACAATGATATACCTTTTGATAAGAATTGACAACATAGCTAACTTGATGTATTAATTATAGCAGTAACTAAAATATAATTATTCAATTAATTCCTTACTTTTAAGTTATATGTATACACTTGCTCCACACATTTGCGTGTTAGTTTATAAACCTTTGATTGAAGCGAATGCATTAATACATACAAGAAAAATCTCAACAGGTTTGATAGAAAAATAAAGTGTATTCAAATTATATCATTTTCACATTCATATGTTTTATTTATATAGTTTAGAATATGCCACAATTTTGAAGCCACACAAATCATTTCTGAAACTTTCTCCTATAATTTAGACTAGTTAGCAAGAGTTTAGAACGTTCTAAAATTAATCTTATTCTACACCCAATCATCATGACCAAGGCTAGTTAACTGTTCTCAGACATTAAAGGAAGAATAATTTCGATATGTAAACCAAAGATGGGTTACAAGAAGATATTGAAGAAAAAATGACCCTAAATCTGACACGCACTCAGTAATAAGTAAGTTTAATGAATTGGGAACAAGTACAAATATTCCTTATTTGACTGGTGCTCAGAAAATTCCACTTAGCACGGATTGTAGAATCATTTAGTCTGTTAAAAATATCACCAAGATATGTAAAATAAAAATGAAAGATTAGTTAGGAGAGGAGGGCGTTGATGCTAATTTAAACATAGTGTCCAATATGTTGTTTAAAGCGTAACTGCATGAACGCGTTTGTCGCTTGGATTGCTCTCTTACATACTCGTTATGCGGTAAAGTAGAATTTTGGGGAAATTTGATCTGAATTTTCCATTCGAATGTGTTGTGTTTTTGCAGACCGCATTGCTTTGTGTGACCTAAAATATTATCAGTGGTGATATATACGAAGGTGACTATTTTCTCCTTGACTTACAACATTGAGGGCTAGTTGAGGGGAAGGAAGTGAGCCCTTCTTCTCTGCCTCAAAGTAAAGCGCTTGCATTGTTCATTGGACAGTTTTTTTTTCCCCTTCCTCAGAAAATTTTCCTTTCTCATAACAGATCCCTAAACACACACCCTTTCACACGCCCAGAAACTCGGTCCTCCCGATTCCCTTTCTAATTACACTCTTAGGTGAAATGAAAGAGTGATGAAGGAGACCAGAGGCATAGGCTTGAGAACCTTATAGGACCGGCCAAAACCAGATAGATGTAAGGTTTTCGAAAAGATTTATGCTGAGCTAAATATTGTTATCGTATGCCTCATCGACATCATCAATGGATACTCGGCTATTTGTGCAAGGGAAGTGAACACTGAAGTCCTCACTTCCCCGCGTGCCATGGAAGCCCTACTCAAAATCAACCTCAAGCCGCCTTGACCCATGGGTTGGAGAACACTCTACAGGCGAGATAACGGAAGAGATTCTTTGGAATCACTCGTGGGCAAAAGTAGCGGAAGTGGTAAAATTCAAAAGCTAGACTCATGTATTTAAAATATTCTTCACAGAAACAACTATGGCGATCAAAGCAAAAGAAACTCACCTTCTTTTTAATGTCCGTGTCTGCCCCGATCAGATTGAACGGGAGGAATTCGTTAACCTGCAAAATGCTTCCGGTACTACAGGTACAAGGAACACACCACTGCTACTTGCCCTAACTCTGACATTGTAGTGTGCGCCCAACAAGGCCATTCCTGGCGTGATTGCAACAATACAATCCAGAAATGCCTTAATTCTGGTAGCGCACATAAGACTATGGCTATGGTGTGTTCCGTCAAAAAGGAACAAATCAAAGCAGCAAAAGAAAAGGGCAAATCGATAACGAAAAATCAACCAAATAATGTGTTGCATTTACCATGCATACAATGCCAACATAACCCGGCCTGGTACCTTCGCGAAGGAGTCGAACACCATGCTCGTAAAAAACGACGGCATGGAGGAAATGTGCTTTCCTCAAAACCCTCTTCGCTTGAAGTCTTTAGAGTAAATCTCCAACCACAGAACGAGAAGAGCGGTCATCCTCGAGTCCATACTATGGCTGCCCGGCAGAATGCTCTAAACAAACACACAGACACACACATAACAGAAAACTTAAACTGTTCCACGATTCGAGCGGGAGGAAGTCCAGATTGTTAGGCCCAATAAGGTGGAACATACGCCTCGCCCTCAAAAGGCCTCGCAGTCACGACGACCAAGTAGGCCCTCGTCATCGAAAACTCGGGAACCCAGATATGTGTACTACTCGAGGATGATTAACCTTAGGGTATATGCTTCGAAGGGAATCAGTTTCCAGAAAAGGCGGGCTCAGATGATATTGTTGAAGGCCTAAGGGCCGTATAGTACAAATGGGGCCACACGGCCGACACATCAGAAGATCTAGTTAAACAGGCTCTTTTCCGAAGACTCATCAAATTCTCAACAGACAATTACACTGTTCTCTCGGACTCCGGGTATCGAAATAAAAGATCCAGCAAAGGAAGAACCCCACCAAGTTCCCCTCTCGGAGTTAAATTTGGAAGAGAATAGAACACGCACCTACCAAATACAACTACGCTACAGTGCGAGCGTAGTATCTAGAGCCAGCCGTAAGGTGAAGAAAATTTTACTGAAACATGACAGCAACCCATTTTGACATAACGAACTAAAAAATAACAACCCGAATTACGACAAAAAAAAACAACAACTAAATTTGACTTACCGTAGTGACGGGCTCACACCCAACCACTACAAAAGCTTGAATACCAACTAACTTTGACATCAAAACACCGTTAGTATACATTTATACAATGCCAGTGATCCCTTATGACCAGGGATCTTAACAACTCACTTACTATACTACTCTATACGCTATACCTATTTTTTTGCTGGAGATACCCCTCCACCAGGAAATAAAAATCTTTCAAATTCACTTTTCTCCTACTAATCTATATTTTTCTGTCTTAATATGTCAAATGTTTAAGAAAGACATATTTAAGTAAAACTATCCATTTGAAAGCCCGTCGGAAGAATGCCAACAATCATTTTGAAACCAAGTCCTATGGTCAAATGAAAGGAAGATAAAGTAATTCGGTGAAAATGATGTCAGTTATATTTAGCTTAAAAGTAGTGAGTTTGTTATTTCCAAAAAGAATGTCCCTACAGTAAATTACAAGGGTAGATCTTTTATGTTTCTGTGAAACAGGTGTTGGTACACTTCATTGAATCAACAGAATAATGAATAAAATTTACTACAGAAAGATTCTGGGAATTATCTAAAGAGTGATGCTTACGAGTTTGGCCTAGGAAGATGTATTTCCACGAGAAAACGAGCCCCAAACCTACATCAAAATTGGTTTCTTTATGGCTAACGGAAAATAAAATAGCGTTTTGGAGAGACCAACACAATCGCTAAAGCTCAACCAGATAGAAATTTATGCCATGAAATGAAGGACGATTTTCAAGCAAGATAACCCAAAGTTATCAATAAAATAAAGTTTTTCAAGGACGAATTTCACAAAATTCTATCAAAACAAACTTATATACTATAATAATAGTTTGATGAATGTCATTGAGCAAAAATATTTTAATAATGTTCATTAGTTATCAATTTTCATGCTGTACTGATATTTTTTTCGTAAAAAAGTGATATTATTCCTTTATCTTTCTATGAAATTTATTAAAATTATTATATGTTTAATACTACATTAGTTTCAATGAATTAGTTCCAACGTTACCGTGCTATTAATGGTTTGAACTATGAAGAAAAATTGTGTTATTAGATACGGGGGAGGAATACTTTCAGGAGCAAATGTAGATATTACTCCTGAAACTTTAGCTAGTGGACTTGGGATAAATAGTGATGAAATAAATTTCCTCATAGTATAAATGTCACCAAGTCTAGAAGAAGAAGAATAGAATATTCATTTTGGAACGCTTTAAACCTTAATTAAACAAAAAATAAAGATCATATTCGGGTGATAAATATTTTCGAACTTTATTTTTCTATGTATCAGCGGACGCAGCAGAAAACCAACTTAGAGAATTTAGAAATCCTAACTTCCTGCATCCATCATTCTCTACGATCTTATTCCAGCGATCAGCCAGGATCCTAATCTGTCCCAGATACCTGTCAGCTGGCTTTGAATAAAAAATCTGCAAACAAGCTTCATTCACTCCATCAAAAGTGTTGAATCGCTGCTCACGGAGGAAGTGTGTCATTGACCGGAATAGACAAAAGTCACTCGAAGTAGCATCGGGACTGAATGGTGGATGTGGAAGAATCTGTTTGAACTTCTCCATAATCAACCTGGCGGTGTGCGGGCTCGCATTGTCTTACTGAAACAAAACCTGAACTTGATTAATCAGAGCAGGATACTCCTTCATTAGTTTGTTGTACACGCGTTATAGCTGCTGGCAATAGAGTTTAAAGTTGATGGCGCAATCATGCGAAACAAGCTCGAAATGCATTACTCCTTGGAAATTTCACCAGGCAGAGATCATTACCTTCTTGTTAATCCGATTCCGTTGTTAAGCGCCTGCTGGTTGTTTACCTCGTGGAACCCATTTTCTATCACGATCGTGATTAACCAAGTATAGCCATTTCTTATTTTATGTGATAATTCGCCTCCAGATTCGGTCGTCCATTGAGTTATTGAAAAGTTAATTACAAATCTCTACTCTACGGGCATCTTGTGCTTCCGTGAGCTTATATAGATCCAATTGGGGCTTCTTATGAACAGAGTCCAATTGATGCAATCGATTCAGCAGAGTCTGATAGGATGACACTCCAACAAATTTCGAAAAGATCACGGCCGGAACGTGATTGATCCTCATGGGTAAGATCCCCGGATTTGAAACGTCTCTACTGCCTTGAGAACTCCGACTGACTGAATGTGTCTTTTCCTTCAGTATCGCAAACTTCATTCAGAGCATCTCTTAAAGAATGTTTTCGCTTGAAACAGTATTGAATCAAAGCTTTAATGCCACCATCTTCCAAACTTATTTCTGTTAGTTCGGGCTTACACAAAGAGAAATGGACTACTCAGGAGCCACAAACAACATTATCATATGGAGGGTGGTAGTCGAATGAGTAAGGCTAACCTAACCTAATATTGGTGTTGCTCCATATTTTTTGTTTTCTTTTCGCTTCCTGTGTAAGTGAGATGGACTTTCTAGACAACTATATATAATATCAGTGTTCAAATTTAAAAATGATTTAGGTGCGGTAATCTCAAATGATCTGAATTTTTCGAAAATATGCACATGCGCCACATAAAAGAACGAAATAAGTTTCCAAGATACAAAGCTAGACATTTTGGATTTAAATTGCATTCTATTGTTATACCTCTATTTAAAACCCTTGTAAGACCTCATTTGGCTTATGCGGTGCAATTTTGGTCTCAATACATGCAAAAGTATAATGTCATATTGAAATGCGTCCAGAGTTGGACAATGAAATTAATTCCTTAAATTAGAAATTGATCGTACTAAAAGAAAAGCTGAGGTATTTCAATTTCCTCTTACTAATATTGATCAGGATCTGCGCGGCCAACTTATTGAAGTATTTGTACAGGTTTACTAATAAAAATGTGACAAATTTGAGCTAGATACTAAAACGTTAACTAGAAATAACGGTTTCAAACTAGTAACAAAATATTTAACCCTGTAATAGCAAAAATAACTTTTATAATAAAATAACAGAACTGAAATAGCTTGCTTAAGATTGTCGTCGAAATCACTACAGTAACGATATTAAAGAATAGACTAGAAATATTACTATAAATATGTTCTTGTATAAATAAGTATCCCTAAACTAATTCTTAATCCATATCCTTCATTCCTTTTCCTATTTTACATCTCTGACATCCATCCTTTCTTCTCAATATTGGTTAAGTTTCGAAGGGAATTAAGATCTTTGCTTGTTCGTAATTATTCAAATCTAAATTACGTTTTATATCATTAAAACATTAAAGTAAAAATATATCACAATTAAGTGTATATTTTAACAGTTTTACTCTGTTATTGATTCCTTATTCAAAACTTAATTTTGCCTTCATTTATAATTTATAATATAAACCTAAGAAGTTGACCTAATTTGCAGTTGAACGTCGCCAGTATGATTAAAAGATGTCCCTATCTATTTTCTTTTTCCTCATCGTCCTTCACAAAGCTTTTGGCCTTATATATATATATATATATATATATATATATATATATATATATATATATATATATATATTACCAAATTATACATATATGCTTCTAAGTGTGTTCAAGTCTCATTTCATAGAACAGCGAATAAAATATTTATGTAGAAAGTAATTTGTATTTGATGGCATCTATAACTTTCAGTTATACTGATGGTAATACTCATTTATCAAGATGGCGAGACAAGTTGGGGTCTACTTAAATTTTAGAAAACAGGTTGTCTAGTTGAAAGCGATGAGGATAAATCTCCTGGTCTCCAGGAGGATGCCAGGTCCTGACAGTTGAAGAAATGACTCCATCGAAAAATACTCCAAAAGAAACAGCACATAGCAACGGATGTTGATGAAGGACCGATTAGAGACAGCAGCCTGTAGTTCAATTCAAGTTGTTCAGAACCTAAACATAAATGTATCTTGCTAGACATTCTTACGTATTTTAAGAGAGGGGGAACTATCGCTCGATTTCCTGCTAAGAAAAAACAAATAAGTAAAGTTAAATATTTGCAAAGTCGCCCTTCGCTACACTGTATGTCTTATGGAATATTGAAAAGTGTGAAAAGGATGTTTTAGCGAAAAGATCAAATTTTATTTTGTTTGTGTTAGATAGGAAAATCGAATCCATTGTACAAGAAAAGACATATTTTAGGTGGCAAATTCATAGTTTAGGGTATGTTTTTAAGCGTTGGATTCACTCCACTCCTCCATTTACGCAGCAAAGTAAACTCTGAAATTAAAAGAATCTGTTTTCTGAAAATGTGTTCGGCTCTCTCCGAATATGAGAACCCAGAAGCTTGTTTCTATACAGAACATCGTTCCCTGCCACACAGCATAGATGCTGAAGCAACTTTTGGATGCTTAAAATATCGAGGAGATGACCTGCCCATCGCAGAGCCCTGATTTAGACCCCAAAGCAACCTATGGAAAATAGTGAGAAGGTTCTTGCTCAGACACCGACAAAAGTCGATGATCTCTAGCATAGACTGTAAAAAAAGGGAAAGGTTCAAGCCCCCAAATCGCAACATATTGAAGTCTTGGGGCCCCAAGATGTGCTTAAGTTATTTATTAATATGTTGCCATACTTCGTATTAATATTTTTTTCAATTACTTATGAAATAATTATGTTATTTTCTGGTTATGGCTAACTTATATTTATAGTTATCTAGCCAAATTTAAAATAATATTCTTTGCAATTTTAATTAAAATTAAGTAAATATTTTCAAGAAAAGCTTTATTAAGATCTTAAAATATTTTTTAACTCGTACATCATTATATGGATTAAAGAAACACGATTGATGGAAGTCTAATTAAAAAAGCTCTTCCCAAAGAACCAATCTAGTCTGATTTAATAATAATCTTTCCCACTGATAATAGATATAATTTAATACTTATAGCAAAAATAATTAAATTTAATATGTGTTAATTCTCGAGCATATTTCATTTTTCTGTTAAATTATTCTCCAATCACTTCATTATTTTGTACAGTCTTGTACCATTTGCCTATGAATATTTTCTTTTTAATTTGTGAAGTTTCAAATGCCCATTTTTTGTTGATTTATACAGAATTTACAGAAATTTTGCCAAAGATGTAAGCAATTGATGCAGAAGAGGTACAGTTTATTGAATCGATGTTCCAATTCTCGCGTACGCTTCCGTCTTCATACTCATTTTGTGCTTCCCAAGGAAATGATGTCAGAGCTTAAATAAGAGCAAATGAGTTTCTAAAGTGCTCTCTTAAACAAGGTTAACATACTTAAGTTGCGTGCCTCAATTATTTCAATTATTTCAATTTATTGCGAGTTTGAAGGTCTGCCTTTAATCTAACGCAAAAAAGGGTTAGGGATATATCATATCTACGGTTCGAAATTCCTATGGTTTGACTGCAATGTGCGCACTGATGGTATGTGGTTAGTATAGTAATGAGTAGCCGATGCAGTGTGAAGGTGGCTACTTATTATTGTAAGATATAACGTGCGCCCACAAGTGGTTTAAAACGATCCCGTGTACTTCTATGGTAAAAGTAAAAGTTAAAAGACCCAATTGATACAATTACAGTTAGGGCTGTTCGATTGGTCTATGGGATACAATCACTCGCTTGCCATGGATGAAAAGCGTCCCTAAGGCTAAGGCGTGCCCAATACATTATGAAGGTGGTTACTCTTTGAAGTATGGAAGCCCGAACCTTTGTTAAAGAATCTTTAATCATTTTCTTCATTCTAGAAAATGAACCTGAGCTTGTTTAACAACAGAATAGTAAGCATTGTTTTATAGATAAAAAAAAACGGATACTAATTTAACTACCCCGGGTATCATTACACTTAAAGAGGGTGTCAGGCAACTTTGATCGCATCCGTGAAGTACAAAGAACCTAAAAAAAGATTAAGAACCGGAACGTGTTATTAGTGTATTTTCAGCACTATAAAGTAATATGTTAGTAAGCTAGTAATGAGAGAGGGGGAAGACAACAAACTAATGACGAATCAGAGATAAATTATAAGTAAACCTCTGACCACTTTTAATTATTTATAACTTCACTAATACTTTAGTGATTTAGATAACAATTTATGCTTGAAAATAAAATTTCTCTCCTACTAAATTTCTTTATAAGAACTTTAAATTGCGAAGTTTGATCTAAATCAATAAATAATTAATGAAGTTATGGAAAATAAGAGAGTAAGAGAGATAGGTAACAAACCTTGTATTGCATTAACAAAAGAATAACATTAATAAATAAATTGTATTTATTTTATTTGTGATCCTGTTTAAATAGTTAACCTCTCATTTTGTACTTCACTTCGGAGTAAAGTTTGAATTTCAAGCCTAACAAATACAGTAAATTGTACAAGTTTGATCTAAATCAGTAAATAATTAGTAAACTTATGAGTAATTAGATATTAACAGAGATAAGTAATAAACACTACTAAAATAACAAACTTACAATTTAAATAAATAAATTTTATTTGTTATCTGTTTAAATAGATAACCTAAATGTTGTGTACTTCACTTCGGAGTGAAGTTAGCCTTTCAAACCTAACAAATTCAGAGGAAAGAGGCGCATTAACTGCTGACAGGATTCAGGAAACAATCCCTCTCAACGAATAGCTCCAGGCGATTGCACCCAATTTGCATTTTAGTTCAAACAATGTAAACGATTATAAGTTGGAAGATAAATTTAGCGATGGGAAACGAGAATTTTAATGAAATTTAAAATATTTCGACACTTTAATTACTCTAGTTTTTTTTTTAAATAATATCTTAATTTTTTTTAAACCGTAGAGGTTTGATTCCTTTGAAGTGGTATTTATGTTACTCCTTCGCTCTGTCGTTTTTTTTTTTTTAGGTCACTCCTCTGAACGCGACCGCAGGTAATAAATAAGGGGAAAGTATTCTCCGGCAAAAGCCTTTGTCTATGACTGGTTATGTTCTATTAGCGTCGATCGTACCACTTATTGTTCACACGTCCGCAATTATTCATAAAAGGGTAGGATGAAGCGTAATAAATAACAAGTGAAGCGAAAATAAGTAAAGAAGCGATCGAAAAACTTACACTACAAAAACCTTGAGTAATATACCTTATTATATGTCTGTGCAACTTATAATTTATAAATATCCCTTGACTGTCTTGACAAGGGACATTGAGGACACGTTGCGTGGCAATAAATTTGTTCAGCATTCTTGACAGATAACCTTTCTAACCTGTTGGCAGGTCCAGACTTGAATACTACAGGGGCAAGTGATAGATATGGTAGAAGGCTGAAAAGGGATTATTAATAAAATACTCAGACCAGACTACCGGCGACTACCGATTTGTTTGGCGATGATTCATTTAAACATTTAAATCCAGATTTGTTATTCATATGTCTTGTTTTGATATCTTATTAGGCAGGAGTGTAACTCATCGCTTCCAAGGCCAATAGAAAGCAATATATTGATTGGGGGGAGGGCATCTAATAACTAGCAATATTATGGAAAGTTTCAAAATAACCAAACCTTGGGTACGTAAAAATACAAGATTCAGGCCGCAGTGATTTAAAATGTGAACCAATAGGTAAAAGCTGTTAAAATAGGAAGGGCTACGTTCATCTGCAACAGGGGAATGTCATTTATGAGGTAAAACCCAGGTACATTAGAAGCTTCTGGTAATAGAACACCTTCCAAGACTCAGTGTGTACCTTGCAAGGCTTTGTCAGTTATGGCATGGAAAAACGTGCTGCAACTGCGATCTGGAGGATTGCATACTCTCCTAACCCAAAAGCCCGATGGGAAAAAATTGCAGAGATGGCTTGGCAAATTTTCACTTTCTCTATTTTCAACACTTTGCTTACAGAGATTTACTATAAATTTCTGTGGGAGATGATAGATTGAGGTGGGATATGCCCTCGTTGGTTTTCCCTTTTAATTAAAAGAAAATGAGCTGGAGTGAACAGAAAGATCATTTTATATAAGTGAAGCTGCACGTTTCACCCAAAAAGTTTACTTTTAATTCATCTTCATCGGTTTCAGTAAAAATTGAGATAGGTTTGATATATAAAATAGGAGCTATTTCTAAATAAGGGGAGGTCATTTTGGGAGGGATTATCTTGGTAAAATCTTACGTTATAGGGTAAAAGTGTATCCGTAAAATGCCTGTATCGGAGGTTGCGACATTATTAAACCGGTCAAAAGTGACGGTGATGGAAATGTTTAGCTTTTGTGGTCAAATTTGTAAAACCTATTTTTAAGGGAACCTCATCAAACGTAGCTGGATCCAGGTAATGGTAGGCAAATTGATGACGGTTGTTTTAACTATAAAACAAATTATCCTCGAGGACTTACAACTCATACTACTCTATGGTTAATCAGAATTATTGACCCATCCACGTGTCCATCGTTGGGTTAGAGGAAGATTGTTGACTCACGCAATGCAGCGATACTTTTCACACGCAATATACCGTCGATCCTAAATTAATATTAAAGCATGAATTAGACTAAATAATTAAAATAATTTAATAATGAATAATTTAAATAATTAATAAGATTCTTTTCATTTTTATCATCCTGTCACACTAATTGACTCTAACTTCTGGGGAAAATTATCTCTACTTGGTCATTTTGAGAAGATATATTTACTGGTTTGATCTGGGCGAGATTATCTTTACTTGACTAGAAAGAGGTTTAGCTAAATAACTAATTTACATACTATGCTAGATATTACATAGTTGATCTCCAAATGGGTGTTAATCTAGTAACCGTGGGTAGATTTTAAAGAAGTTTCTTTAGGTGTGAAATTAATCTTATATAATGATACCTTCCTCTTGCAAATTTGTTGGGGCTCTGCGCCTTTTTGTTCTATTTAATCCCAGAAAAACAAACAATTTAAATGTTTTAGAACGACTTTATATGAAAATTAAAATAAATGAAATCAATCCCCAAAATAATTAGGCCTAAATAAAAGATTTTTCAAAACACTAAATTATTATTTATTACCAAAATTGATGGTAAGGATAAAGCGAATAAATATTCGTAAACACAATAAATATACCATTGAATAATTAATAGGGGAAGTTTTTAAAACAATATTAATGAAAAAGGGAAAAAAAAGTACCAGAGAAATTGGGATAGGATAAAATCACAATTCTCGAGGAATTGCAATTTAAGCCGTGATATTCACTGTAGAATATCCTATTCACTTGTGAATAAGACGTAAGAACATGTATTGAAAAATAATTTTTAATTGGAACCTAAACAAGGTACTTCCAACGTAGTTTTTGGGGTTGCGTGTAAGGCAACCAAATGTACGAACGAACATGCTTTTTTAGTTCAAGAGAAGCCTTGTTAAAAGATTCGGATAATATTTCCAACTGAGGAGATTTAGGGAAAAAATAGTTTAAATTTCGTGTATAGCACAAATTTATTTAGCAAGTGGAAGAATTTTGAAGGGATAAAGTTCGCAAGAGGAATGCGTGCAGGCATTAGAGAATATCTTATATATTTGAGAGCAACGATCAATGGCAGTTCAAAGTTAAAAATAATATACTTGTTATTAAAGATTTATCACAACCTTAATTTTATACTATTTATTTATTTTATAACTTTATCGTTGTATTTGGTCTTTATCTTCATTTATTAATCCTTTACTATATCTGTATGTCGTATCTTTATACCCTTTGATTGGACAACTAAACATAGTAGCATTTCTAATTAAATTATTTCAGTAGGAAACTGATTCTGCAAAAAGAGGTTTAAAATCAATTTATGTATATATATATATATATATATATATATATATATATATATATATATCAAATTAATTGGGGAAACCATTTTACAAATTATTCTACCCCTAGGAATTCACAAAGAATTTGTATCAAGAGTATAAGGGGATACCGAATTTTGGTTTACAGTTTTGCATCAATCTTCTGGAACATGAACGGATAGTGCCAAGATTTCTTTGCTTTCCACTCCGAAACTTTTATTGAGCGCTTCCACATATGTAAGTGGACCGAATCTGGAAGACAGGACGTTTGGAGCCAGGTCGGCAGGGGCGAAAACTTTATTAGATTACATCTTTAGATGCCTTTCACAACACTCACATGAAGAGGAAATAATCTCCCTTCTTTAGATAAAAAGGAGAAGAGTTGGTCATGAAGAAGGAACGAATAGAGAAAACAATCGATTTTATTATTGCAAGTTTGATGCCATAGGCGAGAGATAGAGAAAACCATAATAAAGATAACCTGCAATATGTCTCATATATGAGCCAAATTTACTCTACAGTAAAAGTATGGCACTGTTCATAAATAATTCATTCTCCCCGCCCACTCCCAATTATGATATATAAATTTATATATGTATATATATTTATATATATATATATATATATATATATATATATATATGAATATGTACCACGGAAGGAAAGTTATCCCGCGCTAACTTTCGTGAAATTTCCCATATATATATATATATATATATATATATATATATATATATATATATATATATATACGCGTATGCTTCTGCTTCCATCGAGCCGGATCTTCAGCAGGAAAAGGAGAGAGAGAGCAAGTACTGGATATAACATATATTGTCAACGTTTCGGGCTCTCGACCCATCTTCTAGGCTAGAATATTAAGGATTTATATAGGAACAGTTGCTTAACAATTATGAGAACAATGATAATTAATGGCTTTAAGCTAAAAATGTACTAGGATGTATAACATAAAAAATATCCAAATGCAATATAAAGGAAAAAAATCTGTATATTAAGTTAAAAAATAGATAAATTCAAACGAAATTAATAAGGTCACAATTAAAAGAAAAAGAAAACCTCAATAAATACACTAAAATTTGTTACCTGATTGGGAGAAAGCTGTGAGCTGAATGAATGAAATTTAAAAATGATACTACTAGGAAAGATGTGATTTAATATTAGTTGGTTCTCTGATCTATGTAGTTGGTTGGGCGAAAAACAACAACAAAAAAGTTAGCTAGTTGGTTGTTTAAGTGGTAATTAATTAATGTTAACTAGTTAAAAAATTTAAACGAAATTAAACAGGCAATATATACGGTTTGGAAGTATGTAGAGTCCTTATTTAACTGAGGTTGATTGTATTTAATTAAAAGGGACTCAATTATGAGAAGGCCAGATTTAGATTTTGGTGGAGGAGATAATATTTTAAATTGATTATAATTGATAGATATTTTACATAAATAAGAATGAGATCGGAGAACAGACTTTTCTTCTACGGAGAGATCCATTCCTGTTCTGTAACTGGCCCCACGGTGAGCATCAATGCGAATTTTGAGAAGATGTTCCGTACATCCAATGTACGTTCCCAAAGAACACTTAGGACAAGTATATTTATATACTATTCTGGAACGCAAAAAATCAGGAATGGGGTTCTTTATAGTGAACAAAGAACTAATTTTTAAGGAGTTTACAAAAATTGGCTTTAAATTAAAATGCGGATAGAACGTTTTCAAAATATTCAACAATTCCTTCCTAAAAGTAGTAGTTTGGTATCCCATAAAGAGAAAGGCAATGTATATTTTTTTGCGGGGAACATTTTAATTATTTATAGGTTCAAAGACATTATTTAAAAAGTCTGTAATACAATTTATAAAAATATAGGGTGGGTAGTTGTTAATTTTAAAAAGTTTTAAGTTTGATCATTTCCAAATGGAATAGGGTCCAGTTAGAACAGATATTGAAAGCACCAGTAAATTGAAGTTCTACAAGCATTAACTTTGAATTGAAAGGTGCAGAAGTTGTAAAAGTTTAAACCAAGGTTACTAGACGTTGGCTTTCGAAAAACAGAAAATACAAAGCAACCCTGATTCTTTTCTATTTTTACATCCAAAAACGATAAACTGGCATCTGTTTCTGGTTCTTGTAAATGAAATGTTAGGGTTATATGAGTTTATGAAGTTCTTGAAAAGTTCCGATTGAGCGAAGGTATGGAATACTGTAAAAGTTTCATCTTTGTATCTCTTATGTAACTTATGTCTGAATTCTCTAGGACAATCATTTAAAAAAATTGGTTTCCAAATGGCACATGAAAATATTAGCGACGGTTGTCCAAGGGGAGAACCCATGGCCATACCATGGACTCGCTTGTATACTTATTTATTAAAAGTGAAAAAAGAATCTTTGACAGCTAATTCTAGAAATGTTTCAAACGAAGATCGATGAAATCCATAATGTAAGCTATTGTGATAAGGAAATAGTTTATTTACAATTATGTCTATGGTTTGAGTTAACGGAATGTTTCTAAGGAGAGATGAAACGTCATAGTTGACCATATGACCATTGGAACCGAGCTACTTGATTTCATCCACAAATTGCTTAGAATTATCAACAGTATATTTATTTCGAGTTGAATCAGAATGAAAGGGAACTAAAAATTTAGCAATATCGTAACTAAGTGAATTGTAAGCGGCCAGAATAGGTCGTAGAGGAATACCAGCTTTATGAACTCTATGACCTTCTGTTGTTGGCCTGTCAACAAGAGAGGGCCGCATTTTTTTCTGAAAAAAATAGCAAGAAAACAAGACCTTTTTTCAGAAAAGAAAGTCTTTGTAAACGATAAGAAGCTGCAGCGCAAGCTTAACCAAGCAGCCATCGCTGTCGATTTTAAAAACCCGTATACAATACGGCCTCCTACCACGTTATACTTTCTGTCGCCAGGCCAACAGCCGAAGAATCACTCCGAAAGAGGGAACCAAATTTCTTCGTGAATAATTGGCAAGAAGAGAAGACCTTCTTTCAGAAGTTTGTTAGATATGTTTTGTGCGAATAGGTATTTCGGTACTGTTTCAAATGCTTTGTTTATGCCTATGTTAGTGAGAATTAAATTGTGCGTGAGGGGGATGGGTGTTTTTTAAAGCCGTTGAATATTTGTTATTTGGGGTCATTGAGGAGGGTCATATTTGTGTGGTCTTTTCGAAAGACCACGTTTTGTTTGAGAGAGTTGATTATTTTTGTTGTACTAGTTTTTCAAGTGTTTATGATTGTGTGGAATAGAATGAGATGGGGCTGCGTGAGTGGTCTTGTCTGGGCCAGTGGGTTTTGAGGAATTTAATGGCTTACAGTGCACTATCTGTGCTGAATGGGACTGGAGGTTAATACTGGAATAACGTTTCATGAGGATATTGCAGTGCTTATAGGTGTTATAATCTGGTTGTTTCGAGTCACTAGTGACTAGTCACTGTGTATGTTGTGAGTATTTTCTTAAGGATTCTCAATAGTTGTGTTTCAAGTTTGTTTTCTGCTTTATTGTTATTATGTATTGCTGCCAGTTTTCAGATTTTTGTTTTAAGATTAGGTTAGTTATATAAGGGGTGAGTTGTTGGATGTTTTTTAATTATTGTTTTGCTGGTGCTCAGTTTTGTTTTAGACGGTTTCTTAGTTTAATAAAGAATGATCTTTCTTGAGTGAAGTTGGAGTTGTAAGATATTCTGTGGCCTGGGGGAATAAATTTTTTGGCTTGCTTTAGTGATTGTATTGGTGATGTGGTGAAGAGCATTTTCCAATATTTAATGGTGTTTATGGAAAAGTCCTTTAGTTTATCTTCTATGTACATTATGTAGTGCACTTTTTCAGTTTGCTTTCTTATAGTTCATATGTGTTTTAAAGGATATTGATCAGAGGTCGGTGGTTTGGATTGTAAAGGCGAAATAAAAGTGGTCTGAGGGAGTGAGGTTGTCTGATATTGTGTTTCACGTGACTTTGTGAGTGTAGATAAGTTGAGAAGAGCGTACACTGTAATAGAACAATTTGAGGCCGCTTAATTTCAACCACTATCACATGTTATTTAAAACCACGATGCTACCCACGTGCATCTTCGCTTTGAAGCCTGGCGCCTTATAAACAACCACCTGAGTCAATGTTTAAACAAGGAGGTTTATTTTCCCCCGTTCGCCCTATGCGCCGACCTCGCCAGATTGAGTTAGGCTTTTGGGCAGATAAGGCATTGTTCTCAGCTTGGCTGTGCATTCCATCGAAGCTCCCACTCCATTGTCCCCCACGCCAAGGAGATGTCCCGGCTATTTATATAGAAACTTATCCACTAAGATTCAGATTGGAGATCCAGATTTTCGTCGCGAAACATCACTACGACCCACTCTCACCTTGTGCGCCAAGGGACCTTAACCTCGAGATTCACCATCACTTGTCCAGAAGAAGGACAATATCCCTTGAGTGCCAAGGTTTGAGCTTCGTGACGCCAAGTCCACAAGGCTTCCCCTGTTGTTCAGAAAGAGAACAACATTAGAACAGCCATTGTTCTTTTAAGCCCGTTGACAAGAAACGGTTCTCCCCCCCCCTTTTGTTCAGAAAGAGAACAACGTTAGAACAGCCATTGTTCTTTTGAGCCCGTTGACAAGAAACGATTCTCACCCTTCCCCTGTTGTTCAGAAAGAGAACAACGTTAGAACAGCCATTGGCGTTCGAGCCTGTTGACAAGAAACGGTTTTCCCCCCTGTTGTTCAGAAGAGAACAACGTAGAATAGCCATTGTTCTTTTGAGCCCGTTTGCCAAGAGATGGTTCTCACCCTTCCCCTTTGTTGTTCAAAAGAGAACAACATTAGAACAGCCATTGATCTCGAGCCCGTAGAAAAGAGACGGTTCTCACCCCCCCCCCCTATTGTTCAGAAGATAACAACGTATAACAGCCATTGTTCTTCAACCCGTTCGTCAAGAAACGGTTCTCATTCCCACGAGGCCACGTCAGGATCCTTTATTTCCCCCCCCCCTTCGGCTGGAACTCGCTAGTGGACGGAAAATTCCTTCACGTCGCCTTCCTCTGCACAACAAGTATAATTACGTAAGCTGAACGTTACCTTTGAGTATTTAACCCTTTTGTCAACTCTATCCTGTGCTTTAAATGGTTTAGCGAACCATCTCCTTCCTTTAATTTATATTTGTTTTACCTTTTTAAATCTCTTAATCCCCGGTTTAGCTCGATTTCCCACGACCCTTTCCAATTCTCTGTTTATGTCAATATTTTTCGTTTTGTGTGTTGTTGATAGTTATTATTTATGATAGCAATATTATTATCCTTGAGCTTAGTTCCACTTCTTAAGCATATCGAAGATACATAATATCGGCCAGCCTAGACATCCACGCACTCTAAAGATAATTAAATAAGTTCCCTCAACGAATAGTTATATATGGTATATCGTCGAGAGTCCATTCTACCACATACACCTTTTGTTGTACTGTGTGGTGGTTTTCTGGTTGATTAGGATGTGTTGTTTAGCGTGGTTAATTTTTGCAGCCCTTGTGCTATCTGTTTTTTGTCTGTTGTATGCTGTTTGGGAGCTGATCAAGGATGGAAGCAGTTAATTTAAGTCACCGTAGATAAAGGAAGTAGTGAAAGAATATGAGCGTTTAAACACTAGATATAAAGTTTAGATGTAATCTTGTGGAAATGAGGGTATGTGTAGATGTATAAAGTTGCATGTTTGAACCTTTATTGTTAAAGTTGATGAATTGTAGATTTTGTGTGAATCGTTGTTTAAGAGAGTTTTAGTGCTTGAGTTGGTGGTGATGAATAGTATAGAGTTGTAAAGTGTAATTATGAGTCCGTGTCTTCGGGGTCTCATCTTAGAGTGATATAGTGGTAGAAAGGGGCTGGATTGGTTATAGTTTTAGGTCAGTTTCTTGGATTAATGTTGTGTACACTGTGGTGTTGCAGTTAGTTTGTAGTTCGGCAAGTGTAAGTTAGATGTTTTTGTTGAGTTGTAAGATCTTCAGGCTATGTTGCTTTGATGTATTGTTTGCGGATGATGGTTGGTTTCTGCATGTGGTATATATCTATATTGTTGCCTATTATTCTGTGCTGTGGGGATTAGAACAGGGCAGGGGTATTCAGTGTTTATACTGACTATCGGCTGCTTATGGAGCACTGTCTTATGTGTATTGTTTGTTGCCATGTGCGACATGAATCATTTATGACACTTGGTTTGATTTCTCTATCATTAAAGTTTTTGATGAGTGTGGCGGTGGCTGGGTAATCCACATTCTTTGGTAAAACGGACGGAGAAAGTTGTTGATATGCTAGAACCCATGGGATCCAATTCGAAGATTAGAGGTGAGCGCAATGGCTGTTTGCATTCGTAGTATCCATTAGTGAAGGCACTATCTACAGTTTCTAACCCTCTTGCAAGGTGGTTGATGGATTTTAAATGACTCTTTCCTCCGTCCCACGAATAAAGTGGTCCGGTCTTTTGCCGTCAGAATCGCTGGCATATGTTAGAAATCCTAAGATGCATTGATCAAATACTTTACCTTTTATTTAATGAGGCGTGATGCTTTGGAAAAAGAACCTAGGGAAGCTTTGCTAGTTCTATTCTAACTAATTTTGTTCTGGTAATTAGTTCTTATTTCTTGGTCCCACTATGAGTCCCAACTGTCCTGAGTGTGGCTATTCTTCTGGTATAAGATTTGATTATGAATCTTCATTTATCCAGCTTCTGCATAAATGAAGGATCATTATATTTGTCTTTGAAATGTTCATTTTCATTTCAACTGTGAGACTACTTTGTGATAAATGAACAAATAATACTACAATCATCAAAGAAAGTCTTACTCAAATTTTTCTTATTAATTATGATTCACTTCTGACCCCACTTCATTATCCTAACAGTCTCATCAAAGACCGCTGTGTACAGTACTGAGGAGATCGATCCCCATGTTTACATCTTTTTATTTACATTTTATTACTTTCCTTGAGAGGCCAAAGGAACGATTTTGATGATAATGTATATGTAGGAGTTTTTAAACATATGTTTTGCTAATTGACTTTTCTATTTTACTGTTAAAGCAAGATTGTAGTTTACTGAGTGAGAAGCTATTTCTTAGTTTATTATTTCCATTTAGAGAGCTATTTCATATTTATTTGTACCCTGAAATTATTTTTAATAGTCAGTACAGTATTATTGGAATTATGTTAGTTCTGATACCTGGATGTTTTATCGTCTTTTGAAGACTATTTGTGTTGTTTGTTGTTTATTATATTTTAAAACTATTTATACGTTGCTGATTTGATACTGACTGGCCGGTAGTTTATTAGGTCTTCCCTGGCTCATTTATTAACAAGAAGTTTAAAAAAAGTTTTGGACCATGCCATTCATATCCTCTTTCATAAGTATTTTTGTAAACAGTCAAAATAGTAGCAAGACTTTAGTCGATTGTAACCCGATCATCTCCAATTCATCAGCCATTTTCATGCTCTGATACGCATGAAATTTTCCTTCCATTTCTACTAGTAACACTTTCATCTCATTTATGGAAATTTTATCTGGTGTAAGATCCACATTACTTTCAGAGGTATTTTTCCCGATAGAATTTTCTAACTTTTAACAATAAACATTTCTTTAATTCTGATATTGATTTACTTGTTCATCCTTCAGTCTTGTGCTTTTTTGTCTGTCACTTCTTAGGTGTTTCGTATGTTTTATATTGTTTTGATGTTTTAAAGAGTTCTTAAATCAGATTTGTATTATAAAGTGTGATCCAAGGTATGAGTTCCCCAAATCATGCCCTGTTTTAAACTCTGTTCTTTTATTTAATGTTACACATTGGTGGAAAAATGTTAGTTTCAAGTTTTAGGTTTTTCGTGAGTAGGACTCGAAATCAAAACAAAAAAAAGAGATTTATAAACTAGTATTCACTATGCCATCAAGATCACATCATGGACTGTAAAGCAGTTTGAATTTAAAGGAGAGTAATATTATTTACTTGTCAATTTTACAAGTCAATATTGGATACTAAAATTGTAACACTACTCTTTCGAATAATATAGTCATGACAAAAGATTCTGAGACTAATATAGATTTTCCTTTTTTTCTTGTGTTTTTTAAATTTTACGTTATAGGAATAATTTATTCTAATATTTAAATTATTGTATGTTTATTAAAAATTAAGCATTTCCCAAATAATTAAAAAAAACAGTGCATTCCTTCACTGAATAAAAAATCGCACTCTGCTCCTGTTCATGTAGGAGGTGAGTTTTACTGTCTAGAGTTTTCTATATAATGAAAAAAATAAAATGATGACAAATATAGGTTAAATGAATGATGATATCTAAATATAGTCTATTTTTAATATTAGTTCGTAAAAGTGAAAGTTTGAATCATTTTCAATACCAAAAAGCAGTTCCTGCCAAAGAACAGAGTGTAAAAGTTGCTTCACTGCACCAAAATGGCCTGAATTGCAAGAAGATAGTACATACATCAAGGAGCACCATCTTTAAGATTATTAACAACATTACAAAACCTGTCTACACTCTTCTGAAGAATTCCTCTAAATACTCAAAGGCTTGAACTGAATGCCAAGGTTTGAACTGAAGGATCGTGTTGCTTAATATGCCAAGGTTTGAGCTGAAGGATCGTGTTGCTTAATATGCCAAGCTTGCTCACGGTTGGTCAAAAGCAGGTTAGAACACTTTAGCACACGCACTAATGCGGAGACTTTTAGACAAAGGTCACAATTCAATAAGGTCTGGAAAAAATCCTCATTTTATGATAAAGTACCTTAAGAATAGGCTCCACTTTTGTATGAAATATAAAGAATGAACTATTGAATATTGAGGCAAGGTTATTTTATCTGATGAACTCTATTTTGCTTGTTTGGAGTTTCTGGAAGGTGTCTAGTTAGAAGGAGTAAAGGAGGCGTTTCCATAGCCCTGTATCTTGCACCACGATGAATCATCCGGATACTCTCCGTGTCTCAGGATGCTTCTCATCTAAGGGAACTGGAGCACTAACAATTTTGCCCCAAAACACTCCCATCAACTCAAATTAGTAACAAACATGCATCATCAGCACCTTTTTCTAAAAGTTAAGAACCAATTATGGGATTATAACAGTATTTTTCAGCCTGAAAGCGCAACTTTTCGCAATGCAAAAGAAATAACAAAGTGTTCGGCTGAAAATACCATCGAACGCTCTGGATCTTGCTTTGGAAATTTGCCAAATTTAAACCAAAAAGAAAATTTATAGGTGATCATCAAACTGGCGGTTGATAAACAGACGCTATCCAATTGTGAATGGATTCGGATGCTTATTGAAATATAATGGAGCAATATTAGTCAATATATCATCACAGCTTTGATTCCAGCATGAAAAAGGAAGTGAAGAATTCCTGAGGCACAAGGGACATCATTGTAAATTTTCTTTGCCGGCAGGTTGTGTAGCTAGTGTAGAGAAAGTGTAATGGGAAGAGAAGGCAATTCTAAAGAGATGTGTCTTCAGGAGACGTTTAAAAGTAGCAAGGGAGGGAGAGGATCGGACTTGAGTAGGAAGAGCATTCCAGATTCTGGAGGCACAAACTGAGAAGTAACGCTCACTCAACCAGCAAAGGACAGAATGAGGAGTGTTCAGGATGGTAACGAGGTTAGACCTGAGTGCCCGAGGAGTTTGACGACGAGAAATGGCAGACGAGAGATATGGTGGAGCCTCGAGGTTTAGGGCCTTGTAGGTGATGCGAAAAATTTTATAGTGGCTAGGGAAGCAAATAGGTAACCAGTGTAGCTCCTGTAACAGAGATATCGAAAGAGAGAACTGGGGGCGGCGAAGGAGGAACCGGGCAGCATAGTTTTGAACTAGTTGTATGGGGCGAAGTGAAGAAGAATGGAGATTCACTAGAAGAGAATTGCAGTAGTCTAAGCGTGAGGTGAGGAATGCATGAATAGCAGTATCGTGGCTTCGTTGATCAAAATGGGATCCTACACGTGAGAAGTTGCGGAGGAAACCGAAGGAAGTCTTACAGATAGGATGGACGTGCGGTTTAAACGAGAGTTGCTCGTCGAAAATAACACCAAGATTACTAATGACATTCGTTTTTCCAAGGTTAAAGGAGGGGAAGAGAGCTTTAGATTTATCCACCATCGAAGCGGTACCAACAAGGAGAACTTCAGTTTTATCTTAATTAAGTTTGAGAAAGTGGGCAGACAGCCATTCGTTTATGTAGGTGTAGGCTGAAAGGAGCCTGGTAATTGATTGAGAGAAGAAAACAGGGGATGAAGAAGGTATATATGAGTGTCATCAGTATAGAGGTGAAAGGACAGACCCAAATCGCCAAAAGGAATTAAGTAGATGCAAAAGAGGAGGGGACCAAGGACTGAGCCCTGAGGCACCCCAAAATGAATGAGCACGGGCTTGGAGAAGAGGTTATCGTGCGCGACCGACTGAGTGCGGGAGAAGAGGTATGAGTGGAACCAATCAAGTGCAGTCTTCGAGAGACTAAGGAAAGTGTGAAAACGATCAAGTAGAACAGTGTAATCGATGGTGTCGAAAGCAGAGGAGAGGTTTAGTGGGATTAGAATGGACGTAGAACCCCTATCAGCTGATCTACGTAAACAATCTGAAACATTAAGAAGATCGATTTCAGCAGAGGGCTTCGCTCTGAATCCCGATTGGTACATTTCATCGATATTGCAGTTAGAAATATAGTCATTAAGGCAGGAGAAAACCACTCTCTCGAGGATCTTAGAGAGGAATGGAAGCTGTGAGATAGAGCGATAGCTAGATTGTTCAGAGGGGGTTAGGTGTCATCTTTTAAGGATATGACGAATTGAAGCATGTTTGAAGGAAGATGGAACCATTCCTGTGGCATTTGAAGTGTTAAAGAGATGAAGAATCGGCGGAAGGACCGCAAGAAGAATTTGGGGAGGAGTTTGGGTGGAGAAGTTTGAGTGGAAAGACGTCCTTAGGGGACTCAGATTTGTTAGAGCGTGA
Source organism: Ceratothoa steindachneri (assembly GCA_963969495.1). Taxonomy (NCBI): domain Eukaryota; kingdom Metazoa; phylum Arthropoda; class Malacostraca; order Isopoda; family Cymothoidae; genus Ceratothoa; species Ceratothoa steindachneri. The sequence continues at coordinate 159,891,959 of OZ018326.1, forward strand.
GATCAGGGTAGTTACTTCCTCAGAGGACACCCGGGTGAGGACGTTAAGCGGCAATGGAGTATGGTCGGGGAGAACAGCCTAGGGGAAATGATGCTAGGCGATGAAAGACGAGAGAGGAGACGAAATATTTTCCGTGGCTTATTCTTGCTCTCAGACAAAGTTTGCTTGAATGAGACTCGGGCGCTGATTTTAATTTGGTAGAATAAGTCGAAGTAGCAAGTCGATAGGCAAGTGAGAGGAAGATCGTTTATGAGCACGTAAGGACCTCCTTAAACGAACGAGTTCCATGGTTATCCAAGGGTCACGGTGATGGCGGTTTGAAGAAGTTATTAGGGGGGCATGCACGTCAAGGCAGGCGAGTAATGATTGGTGCAGAGAGTTTAACGTTTGGTCAGGTGAAGCAGTAGTATTAATTGAAGGTAGGGAAGAAACAACATCGTTAAAGAGAGAAGTAGTATCAATTGACGATAGTAGCCGGAAAGGAGTAGGATCTCGGGACGAACGAGGAGGTAGGTGGTAGGGAATATAGAATTAAAAATTGACCAAAAAGTGGTCGCAAATGGTAGTAGAAAAGTCAGTTACTGTTAGGTTAGAGAAAGGCATTTTTAGTTATAGAGGGAGGACCGTAACAATATAGGCTGCCTTTTCATGCAATTATTTAGGCTAATCTGTAGTGATAAATATTTTGGTTACCACTTTGATAAGTGCCAGTTTTTAATGCCAGAAATATTTTACAGTACAAACATTGTTGTCCAATAATGAAAAAGTTTACTAAGATAATAAATCGTCGATCCAAATAGTTGTAATTGTTAAAGACGCCCAGAGAGGATGGTAATGAAGTGGAGCACATTGGTTGTTCTGCCTATAATGGCGGATCTTAAGATTATCAATCACCTGTTGTTTGCATTGAAACGAGATTTTGCGAATCAATCTTCTCTGCCAGCGGTACTAAAGTAACCTAAACATACTTTGCTACCAGAATCGTTCAAATTCCAGTAACCATGTGATAAAGCAGTAAATCAATTTCTTAATACAGTCCAGTAATTCGTGATGCAAAGAGGGATCAAATCTATAATGAAAAATAAACTTGTATATAACAATGTTTTCATTATTTTCCATCCTCTGTAAATATTATATACATTTCCAATATCCGAGGAAAATTTAGAGCCCTTATGTAAAGGACACGTTAGCCAGGGTCCTATCACATATGTTCAAATGTAATACGTTTATAATAAGCGACATAATTTGAGTTAAAATATTTGGGGAGGTCAAATAGCAAAGTGATGGGACATTATTTTATTGCATATACAGGAAGAAGATTCCATCTAGCAAAAACTTCTTTTCATTATATTTTGATTATTACCTTAAATTTTTCGACTCATACACATTCGTGATGAAAGACGCATCTGGTGCTCTGGGACTGTATACATGTCTCATTTATCAGATATCCAAAAAATATTATGATAAAAACATCATCGTAAAGAGTGGAAATGGAGTATTATGAAAAAAAAGGTTGAAAAAAATGTAGAAGTTTTATAACTTAAGTGGTATGACAACAGTAAAATCTGAAGATTATAACAACATTTGGTAAAGCCAATCGCATAAAATACGTTGCTCGCTTTGGTCATAACAAGAAGGAAAATATTTCAGCGCCAGGTAAGATCATCATAAAGATTAACAATGCATAAATGTGGAGAGTAGATAAAGTTGACTACCAAAATAAATTTATATAATAAGCATTTATTCACAGGAATATTACATCAAATGACATTCATGTGATTGCTATGCTAATGGTAAACTACATACATATAACTTTATAGAACGGCTGCATAAAATATAATTTTCCCCTTACTCTGACTCAGATTAAACTGAGCATAGCTCAGGTTTTGGTGAAAGAAGTTAAAATTGTGGATATAACAAAACACTAGATCGTCTAAGGATTGTTCAGAAGAGGAACAACGTATGTAAAGGGAAAAATCATTCAAAGCTTATCTGGATAGGGCAGTAGGCCTGACACTGTTGAGCACATTCCTAATTCTTTGGGAATCAAAGGAAAATATCAAAAAGGCGAGTCGCACCTGAGAAACTATTCAATTACACTAATATGCTAGAAACTTATGCTTGAACATAAAACACAACTCTTTGGGCAGATTTTTTACTCAATAAAGTTTCCCAAGGGAGGCTATTTTCACATCGTTCTGTTCAATCAAATTAACAAACAGTTGAAAATTCCCATATCATTAAACACCATTTTCATAATAAATTACATTTACCACCAGGAAAGAAATCAATTATAAACTTACATGTGTTTTTCTGGATCATGTTAAGAACAGAGAACCAAAATAAATTTAGTTCGTTATACTTTACATAAGAACTTTAATAAATGATGAACTTGGTGCCGAAACTCAGTCGCGGTAGTATACCTGAAATAGTAGTTTTACAGCAACTATCATTAAGCTCTCTTAATAGAGATCTATTTCGCACAAACAACTTCTCTGTCCTGGTAAAAAATCCATTGCCAGTTTGCCAGTACCCATATAAACTACAAAAGTAGTAACTTCAAAGGGTGAAAGAAGTTATTACACTTTCTTTAAAAAGCCGGACGCCTGCGTGCACTTGCCAAAATATTTAAGTATATTAGACACAATCAAATTTTGAACCTGATACACTTCATTCTAGTCCTAATAATCCAGAAGAGCTAACACTGGCCCACTCTTATGGTGATTACCGATAGTCTCTTCTTAATTGGTCTGTGGGGCCACATCAATGCACCTTCTCAAAATAAAAATCGGATGTAATACGCGCAAGCTCTCCTGAACTTTGATGCTCTTCTGTTGCTGGTAAAAACTAGCAGTCCTCAGACTGACAAGTTAGGGCATATAATTTTCCGAAATATGCTCGATTTCCTGCTATAGGCGAAGAAGCCCGAGTTTAAACTGTAGTTGCTTGGCACAACATCGAAATTGTTTTGAACTACACTAAAAGTAAGCTATAAGAAATTTACCCGAACACGTTTCACAGATTGTCTTTTGAAGGAGTGAGGAGGGCATAAATTTAATAGATACAAGGGGTGGTCAATAAGTTTTACGAATCGTTAGGGCAAAACAGAGGAAGGAGGATGGCTGTTTGTGGGGATGTTAGGACAAGTTAGGACAAGTCAGGACCTGCAGCCACACGCTCCTGTCCCGTCTATTTAAGAAGCAGTAGCTGATCGCAGATCGTCAGTCACAAATCTTTCAACAATGGAGAAGGTTGAACACTGCGCAGTGATCAAATTTTTGACCAAGGAAGGCAAGAATGCAAAAGAGATCCATGAACGCATGGTTGCAGTGTACGCCGACACCGCTCCTTCCTATGCAACCATTTCTCGCTTAAATAGGGAGTTCCACCATGGTCGTGAGTTCCTTAAAGATGGTCCCCATCCAGAACGCCCGTCAGACGTGACCAACGAGGACAATGTGGCCCATGTGGAGAGGATTATCCTCGAAAATCGACGTGGGAAGGTCAAAGAAATCGAGCGAGAACTTGGAATATCACATGGAAGTGTTATCAAGATAATCCACGACAATTTGGCTATGACCAAGGTCTCTGCCCGTTGGATCCCTAGAAACCTTACGCCCCATGATCGACTTCAACGTCGTCAAAGTCTACAAGATCAGAGTTGCACAAGCTGCCCTGCGCGAGTGCAGATTCGAGGAGCTCAACCATCCCCCCTACAGTCCAGATCTGGCCCCTAGTAACTACTTTTCATTACGCCAACTCAAGGTTGCACTGCATGGACGCCGTTTTGTGGTCGAAAAAGATGTCCAGCTCGCCGTCCAGGAGTGGATTTAACAGCAGTCGGGAGATTTCTGGTTGTCGAGAATTCGAAGCCTCAGGGACAAGTGTCGCAAGTACATTGAAGTCGAGGGTAGTGATATTGAAAAATACTAAAACAATTTTCCTCAAATCTCGTTTCCTTATATCCGAATTTCAAAACTTATTGACCGCTCTTCGTACTTTAAAAAATGATTAATTCCGGATTGGATAAGGGGGATCTTATGAGAAATGAAAAATAAATTAACAAAACTTAGTTGCCGCCTATAACAAATATCTATACAGATACAAACATATGAACATTAACTATTTATGAGTGAAACCTGAAAACGAAAATGATAAAATTGCGAAGAATAAAACTTATAATAATTATTCGGAAATAAGTAAATTATCTGTGCTAAAAGCTTTTATTAATGAAAAATGAAAAGCGTAAATTTTTTTATTCTATGCGAACTTGGTTTGATAGGCTGCTTTTTGCGTCTGGAACTCTGCCAGCTACACAAAACTCAAAGCTTGGAAAAGGATAGGAAAAAGTAAATAGGCAAATAAATAAAAACTAATGAAAAATAAAAAAGAACAGATAAGTAAATAACAGTAGAGTTATAAAAATAACAATATGCGGTGTAACTCAATTATAAATATGCTCTAAAAAAACAAAAATTAAATAAAAATTTGATGTACGAAAGGCAACTTATAGCTTCAACCACCGATAAACAAATTCATGGTATTTATGGTACCAGCTGATGTAGCCGCAAAAACTCTTACTGGTCCCATCCCGTGTTTGACAGTTAAAAAGTAGGTAGCATTGCGATGTTTGTCCACAATCCTTGTTATTCTATGACGACAATTGTCATTCAACTTCTGTGTTTACACACTGTTGTTCTTTGCAAATGAAGTTTAGCATCTTTTGTGTATGTTCTCATAACCATGGATGCAGTTATTCATGACACATTAAACAATTCAGCTTTTTCATTTATAGACGCGCCAGCTAATCAAGCTCCAAATGTTTACCCTCTGCGTAAATCTGATGAATCACGCACTATTCTGTTCGCCAGCTCAATTCCTCACTGACAACAACTTGGTGGACACTGAAATATAAAATAAAAGGATTACAAATGTCACCATCGAAACAAATGAACATCGTAGCATTCATACGTAGACATTGATGCCAATCTTTAAAAAGGTCGGTAATATTACATGATGTTCAAATTATTTTGTTCTTCCCTGTATGTTATGTATTTACTTTTTTTGAATCATTTTTATACTTAATTGGCCTCCATCTTTGCTTTATTTACAACTATTATTATTCCTGGTATGGATTTAATGAATTATCTAGCCTAAACTTGTAAGTTTTCATTTAGTTCTGTTTTCTTTGTACATGTGTTACTCCTCATTGTTTTTACGAGCACTCTTTCAAAGTGCTCTATTTGATTTGAACCTGTGATGTATGGTGTCCCCGTCTATAGGGGAGAACCTCATTTCTTCAAATTAATTCTTGGTGTGGTTGGATGAATCGCATGGAGCAATGTCCTGCTGAAATTTAACTTCATTTTAGTTAGCTATTGTTGGATACAAATTGTGGATATATTACTGTAAATCTTGTGACTACATGGTGCTATACGTTAGAGATTTTATTCTTTTCTGCCATATAAACATCTTCCCTGGGTCTGAAGAATACCCAATACGATGATAGAACCACCTCCATGCTTCACAGTTGTTACCATAAAAGCAATGCAAAATGTCTCTCCAACTTTGTCTCGCAAAGGCAGTACCAGAAGTGCTGAAAATCTGTAAAACTCTTACAAAAAAGGTTAAATATTTGAATGATTTTTTTAAAAATTATTTTTAAATAGAATTAAATCAATTACATGTCAAACGACACTAATATTGAGACTTATTCAGAGTGTATTTTGTGACTTATTCTGCGACTTACTTTCTGACTTATTGTAATGACATCATAATGTCGTGACTTAGTGACTCCAGTTCCTAACAGTGTGGCCCATTTTGGGACTCATTTAGAACTTTTGTTGTATTTTGGGTTTTCCTGGACGTTTGTTTATCCATGTAAATATGTGCGTACGTACATGGATAGGTACGTATACAAGAAAAAATATAAAAGAACTAACGCTCTAAATGAGTCCCACTATAAGCCTAACTTTCAGCAGCTAAAGATACAAAATTTACAACATCGTGACGTCATCACAATAATTACAAAATAAGTTGCAGAATAAGACAAAATACGTTCTGAGTGAGTCCCACTACTACTAACAATAATGAAAAATACTTTTTTTTACATACCTGAAAATTACTTTCATCTGATCAGCAAACGTTAGACAATTGTTCATGTGTTCAATTTTTACGATGCATAGCCCACTACAGACGTTTGTTTCCGTTGACCTCAGATATCCATGTTTTCTTTTCGCCTTGAATCTTTTTAGTCCTTGATCTTTAGGTATCCTTCTAACTGTTCTAGATTCTATTTATCAACTCAAAGCTTGATTAAACTCACCAGCATGTTCGGATGATGTTTTTCTGCGATTCTCTAGTGAAGCAGGAAAGAGAAATGTCTCTTCTCCTGGCATCGCAAGACGTTTTTTTGCTGCTTCTCCTCCTGATACATAGCTCTCGGTCTTCTTAAAATTGTTTCATATCTTAAATATTTTATTTTTTTTTTAGAAATTTCTACTTGAGAAATTGCGTGCCTATGAAAAAGTTAGATTTGTGCCCAAGGAGCTTCTTTCTGTAAGTCTCATATCGAACGATATTTAATACACAACAACTATAAACTTAAACTAAAACATGAGAAATATATTGGTTAAGTTCTAATTTTAGAAGACATACAATTTTGTTAATTACGCACTATTTAGTAAAAAAATAATTAAGTTAATCATATTAACAAAATCTTCAAACATATTTGCATATTATTTTTCTACATATTTAGGAATAAATCCTAAAAGTTTGATCATTTTATATATATATATATATATATATATATATATATATATATATATATATATATATATATATATATATATATATATGAGATATGCTCTATTCCTATGGCCAAGGTTGTATATATGTACATATGTACATAGAGAGAAAGAGAAAATGTATATATATATGTGTGTACATACGTATGTTATTTCAGGAATGAACCAAACAAGCAGCTAGAATTTTAAAACTTTTGCGGTACTACTCTCAATGTATGTCAGCCCGTATGGTGGATAAAATAAGGTAAAATAAGGAACGACTAAGAGAAGGAATTCTGAGGTGTAGGTCTCTTCATCTACTCCCCATTTATCTTAGTCTTTATAGTTTACCATCATAATGTAAAATTACAAAAATAAAAGTGTTGATTAGGTCCGCTTGATTACGGAGTGTAACTCCTGATTACCTTAATCAAAGGGTTCAAATAAATCTACCTTGCCTTATAATCAGCTATCCCCGAAAAAAGACTTGTAGGACTAATGATTTATGTCTTATACTCACTAACATTTTTATTTCTGACTAATACAGAAATTAAATGCAAATTTAAAGTGTTTTGGAGGGTGGAACACGTTGAGACGTGCTTATAATGGTAGTGGCTCGTTCTTGCGATGAGACGAAATATTTAGGAGAATAGAAAAATCAATAATCTCGAATGCTGCGTGATTCCTCCCAAGAGCGACTATACACCCGGTCGCTTTCTTCCTCCATTTGCCTTGAAACCCGTTTGGGGGGTGAACAGAACGTAGTAACGCCGTGCAAGTTCCCCCAACATTCAGTGTTGATGCAACTAAGAAACAAAACCATAAGAACACGAAGAATGGTGGTTATTTCTAGGACGTCATAGAAAAGTATTGAAGCGCGAACGCCATATCGCAGCGAGAGTTGATATTTCGCGTCCATTTGTATTGTTAATCGCAAATACAAAGGAGATGAGAATCATTCTTTTTTGTCTACATGATGTAAGGTGCACGTATTCGGTGTCCAATCTTGAACTAAAAGCTTCGTTATGAATTTGTGATATAATTTGTCAGGAAAGATTTAATGCTGTTCTAAATTTCTGAACCAGCAGAATTCTTTTTTCGATCATTTTTTTGGATTTTAATTTATTATCTATAATAAGGAATCTAAAATAAAGCTGAATTATAATTTAAGACCTTTTATCTTTAAATGTTGAAGTTGATCTATAGTATAAAAGTATGTAAAATTGAACAATTTTTCTGTACTTCCTTTATAAACCCAGAAATATAAATTTCTCAATCAAGATTTTAAGTGGTACCATTTGCACAATGAGTGGAATTACTCGTTAAAATGTTACTAACCCTTGTTAGAAATCTATAGTAATACTTGTATATAGTTATCTTATGCCTAAGGCTTCCTCTCCTTATTCTAGGGAAGTTCATTCTAATATTAATGTACTTCCATGTCTTCTTCACAGAAAGTTACATTACTGGCGGAATCTCTTTAAACCGAGTCCTTTTGCTTGTTGTCTTCTACTAAACTCCTATATATCCGAAATTAAATCTCTTAAATCAGCCACCCCCTTCTTCTCCCTTCGGAAACAGACCGATGTTCTTATCACCTTTGTTACTTTGCTTTTATTGGAAATGAGTTCCGGATGTCAAAAGGCGTGTTTATGACCTACGAATATTTCGCGTCGTAACCAAACTTGTGTCAAGCTTTCAAAGTTCGAACGAAACTTATAGAAGAGAATGAATGAAATGAGAATTCGCTTCCAAAGCTGATTCCTGTTTAGCAATATCTCCTAGCGAGATTTACGACTTTCAACTTATCGGAAACAGCCCTCGCGCTATATCGACGACCTCTGACAATTCATTGCAAAGCTCCGATGGGACAGGCTTCATTACATGGTCGGCTAAAGCAACCAATGGAGTGGGAGATTGCAATAATATACTCCCTGATAGATGTTTATTGAAATGATGGCACCGAAGCTTCACGAAATGGGCCATTTTATAAACCCTGAACCCTTGTGCTTGTGTTGCTGTCTGAAATTAGGGATGCAAAATTTACCAAAATAGTTGCCTTTAGAGTTTTTATGATCTGAGCGCTTATTTAACTTTACTAGCTTTACAATCAAAGGCAAATTTTCTATGCATATCAAAGGATAGAATTTTATAGATTCTGAGTACACGCTGAGTTCACCTTAAAATTTCATATTTTACTTATTGTCTAAAAAATTCAAAACAACTTTTTGAGTGAGTAGAGTTATCAAATAGAATATGAATAATAAAAATTACTCCTTTTCATAAGATAATTTCTTAAAAGGTTTCCAAAGAATTAATTGTTGATAAAATATGCATACATGCAAGTCTATTTTAACTACCAATCCTTAACTTGACTCTCCTTAATGAAAGCTCAAAGTAATATTCTCCCCCAGATGCTTAGAATTTATCGAGATTTTGCAAGGAGCGGAAGTTCCCTATTAAGGGAAGCAAATTTAGGGAGTCGGGAAAATTGCTTCTTTCTCCGTTGACAGACTAATCTATCTTTTTTTATGAATGTTAGATCCAGTAATCCAGAGCAAAATTAAAAATTCAGCTGCGTTCTATATTTACTATGGGGTGCGATTTTCGTAGATACACCATAAAATTTGTAGGTACAATAGGACTCTTCTCCAAATTGCCTCAGAAGACAGCAACGTAAATAAAAAATAAATTGTTGCTCTGATTACGGTAGTTTATAAGGTGAACATGTGTATGCGTATTTATCCTTTATAATTTTAGACAACAGCCCTCTCTGATAATCTTAAGAGCAGCGTAAACATAATTTAAATAAATACTAACGCACCCCTGACAACAACTTCGTTTCATGTAGACACGTTCAAGAGGAACTTTGAAATTATCTGTAGTTCGGATTCTAAATAAAACATAGCTCAACAGATCGCCATCTTGATATTTTGAATTTTTATGTTACTGGACACTATTTGATGATGATATTTTTATATTTCTAATTATTACATCAATACACCGAAAACATAGTTTTGTCAACTTTTGAAGAGGATTATGGTGAATTTTGCATAAATATAGTTTTCAAGTCCGCCATTCTTATTCGAAAGTCGAGCCTTTTATTTGTATTATTAGGATGTTCTATTAATAAATATCAAACAGGTGTAAAATATTTATTTTTAATAGGAGGATTGGTCCACACCATAATCATGTGTTAATTGAGCACTGTATTTCTCCTATAGAATCTTTACATATAACTTTTAATGAAATTTTCCACACTTGATTCTTAAATCTATGGGATCGTTTTAGCCTTAAATTATTTGAAAAACTATATCGATATTTTAAAAAGAGGACTAATCATTCGTCACACAGATCCTGCCCTACCCTCTTATTAGGACTTATCTTCAATATTTGGATAAATAATATTTACAAAATGTATCAAACTGTTGTGGAAAGTTGCATTAAAAAGTTATTTTAAACATACAAGCAAGAAGAACTAACTTGAACTTTGTGACCAGATTTCAAGTCGATTTTTATACTGTTAGGTATATATTTCGATCAAACTACTTTGACCGCAAAATAACCCTAAGATAATTATACATATTTTATGTTTTACTGCACCATACCATCATGGTTAATAAACACTATTAATAAGTCAATTTTTATCTTTGTTTGAAGCTAAATATTATTAAATATAATGAGAATAATATTTTCCTGGCATATTCTTTAAATAGGATGGTTGGAGAGGCAAACTCTTAAATTATTCCTCAACAATTTCATAAACCCTAGTCTGAACAGGTTAATTAGAAAATGTAGCAATGCTTATTCTCATTTAATCCAATTCTGGCCAAGATAATAACCAAAAGGTACTCATTAAAATATATTAGGTAGTCATTGTAATTCGTTCTGCATTTTCAGGGAGTTAAATATTCTGCGAGAACTCTGAAAGCATAAAACAAATTATTTAAATTGCTGCCATCTTATAAAAATATTTTTATTGATGTATTTCACATTTAGTAAAATCCAAAGCAGTACTGAAATTCATATACTTGAGATTTCGATTTTATTAATTTTTAAGTTCTCTACGTATTTTGAGTATTATAAAAAATATAATACTTCTTATACTTTAGCTAAATAGAAGACGTCATTTCGAAGTTCCTTGGTTTTAAATGAAAGTATAAAATAGATTTTCATATTTAGTTTTATTTTTATTGATTTGTTTAATAAAATTTGATATTTTCTCTGCCAAATATAATCGAGTAGATCCACGCTACATGATAACAAAAATACCACACAAGTAGATAAAGATGAATATTCTATTTACTTGAGGAAACGTTGTTAAACTTGACACAATGGCCTCATTCCCCAACTACCTGGAGTTTACTTAACACAAGTGACCGTCATTTTAGGTGTTGGATCAAAGAAGAAGATTCAAATTTGTAATTGCAACATTTGGAGAAGAGGAGAGAATTCAGATATGTAATATATAATTTAAATTGGGGGATCAGAGACGGTGATTCAAATTTATAATTTCAACTTTTAGATTAGAGAAGAGAATTAAATTTATAATTTAAATTTTTGGATAAGAGAAGAATATATAAATTTGCATTTTCAACATTTGAATCAGAGGAAAGAATTCAACTAAGTAGTTTTAAAATTTAAATTAAAAGTGATTCAATTTTGTAGTCGAAAATTTTGGATAATAGAAGTGGATTCAAGTTATTATTTCAACTTTATGATCAGCGAAGAGGATTCAAATTTGTTATTTTAACATTAGGATCAAACAGGACGATTTAATTTTTTTTAATTTTTTAAACATTTAGATCGGACAAAAGGTTTCAAATTCGAAATTTTCAATTTTACATCAAAGAACCTGATATATATTTTTAATTTCAACTTTTGTATCAGGGAAAAGGATTTTCAAATATATCATTTTAACAGAAAAAAAGAAAAGTGATTTTCACTTCCAATTCGCACACGATGATGCTAAGCGTTTGATGACCAACATTTGGGTTCTAGCATAACTTTATTGGCTATTATATGAGGTTTAAAGCTGCATTTGTTTCGTAGTGCACGAGCCTTGGTTATTAACTCCTTAAACAAGATCATTCATCGTTTTTTGCCTAAGTTCTTTCACTTTTTCTTTTCTCTCTGCGATTTTCTTCTGTCTGCACAGCCCCATCTTTAGAAGTGGAAGGAACTTTTTATCTTTGGATAACATGAGCATTCTCACTTCTTGCATGAATACTTACCGTCCTTCCTGAAATGTGAGAGTACCCGGATATTTTGCCCCCTACACAGTCCAAAGTACGTGAAGCTGATAGATCTGGCTCGTCACTTTCCCAAATATAAACCTCTCCTATTTTAGTCCATCTCTTTAGAAACTTCTCTAGAAGTTAAGCGATTATTCCCACGTTTATTTTGACTTTGTATAAAAATAGATTGCCTTTATCTATAAAAGAGAAAGTTTGTTTATCTCTTTATTTATCTGCTAGTTATAGGCGGCTGCATTTCTGGCCCGATTGAGGTGAAATTTGTCAGAGGAGATGGTTAAAGGTTATGTTAGGTTCCGCCCCCCAAATACATTTTTCACCAATGGGGCTGAAATTATGTAATCTTTCTGAACAGATTGAGCTTAAATTTGGTAGATAGGTACATCTCAATAGGAAAGTAATATGCAATTTAAGGTTCTACCAACCCACAAATATCGTTCCCCAATGTGGTTAAAACTTGTAATGCGTCTGCGGCTTCATCTCTCTACCAATTGACCTGGAATTGGCACAATAGGAAGCCTCTAAAAAGGTTATAGGCTATATTAGGTTCCCTCCCACATACTTTATGCCTACTAAGTGGGCTGCCAAAATGTTATGAGTTTGGAAATTCATATAGTTAGAGGGAATTCCAGGTTTATTAAGAATACCAAAGTAATAGAGAACTCTAGAAAATGTGGCACCATACCAGGTCAAATCTGTCCCCCCCAATTTTAATTAGCATCGATTTTTTCTTCCTAGTTTAGTGTTAGCTAACATAAATCTCTCATTAACTACCACTAATAAGATGATAGTGTACGAGCAAGACGAGTATTCATTAGGTCTAACATTTCTTATGACTCAAATTTTCGGGAACAAAACAGTTGCCCGTGGATGACTGAAAACGCGTAATCTGGTCAGATAATGTGTTTCCATTATGATAGCGCCTGGCATCGTATCTTTACTTCATGCGATCTTCAAGGAAAACTGCGTCTAGGGTCCAGTTAAAGCTGATGGAAGCTCTGTGATGTACTGTGAGTGTTTTAATTATGCAGACAAAGGTCTTTTGGTTGCGATGAAAAACAATCTGGACCACTATGACGGTATCGAGCTGCTAGACAACGAGATTTTCTGTTTACCCTTCATCTAAATGCCAAACGTAACAGTCTTATTTTTGTCTTTATTGATGACAACTCCCGCGGTCACCCGGCTAGAAGAGTGTCTGTCTGACTAGCATGAATAAGATTTAGAAACAATCACTCATCCTGATTGTCCCACAAAGTCCATGGGGCTGCATCCAAGCAATCTGGCTAAGTTGCGAGATTCTTTGATGCAAGAGTGTCTGAAAGTTCATGTCTTTTTCATTCAGAACCTTATTTAGACAGTTAAAATTGCAGCCGTTATCCAGGATTTTGAAGCAATTACACGCTATTACCCACTCTCCTATCGCTATTCACTATTTTTCTATCCGATGAGCTTATGGAGAGATATTTAGAGTCACTACCTTGTTGCCGTGGTCAGATTTTAAGAAAATAATATACTGATTCTATTTTATTTTTCATAAGGCACCAACTGCATGGTAATGTTTAACTTGCTGCCAACTTCTTTGAAAAAGGTTTGTAAAAAGTTAACTTATTCTGACGAGGTTTGTAAATCAAGGATTTATTCGTGTATGCTGGGCTGTCCCTTGAAAGAATTTTGTGTCACATAAGTTCACTTTGATATTTTGTGTGATTGATAAAAATGAACTCTTAGGGTGAACGAAGTGCTCTTCCTCTACGTGCTTGCAGTTATAGCAGAAAGTAGAATACATACTTATTCTGGTTCTTCCAATAAATAAAAAAACAAGGACTATTAACCAGATATGTGACAAATACAATGCTGTCCTAAACTAGATAACAAAATACCAAAATATACATTTTCTTGAAATTTAATTTCCATGAATATTATAAAAAATATTCTGACATTTAATTCGGATAGTGACTAAACTTCACTTCATTCAACAGCGGATGAAAAAGTGATGAGGAAACTGAGGTTTATTTTGCCCTAAACTATAGGCATTGAAATGGATAAAAAATTTGATTTGATCCATTTAAAATCTCCAGTAGGATATCAGATCATGCAAGTCTACGAAAAAAAAGAGTCCCCCTTAAGTAAACACTACCAAGTAAGATCGTACGATGCAAATGATGTTGATAAAAGAGCGATTTGTGACGAGTTCGGTGTTTCACGTCAAGTTGCCAAGAACATGAACCTGAATGTGTCAACACATCGCTTAAACAAGGTAAGATTTATAGCTCGTTTCTGGTTAAAAAACAAACAGACAATCATAAGTAAAAGTCAAAAAGACAAAGCGGCATGCTCGGCCTACGCTACTGGGCATTTCTTGTAGAGTGCTTAAAAGTGAGAAAGTGTTTTTCTAATAAAAACCTTAGATTTTTTGTAGGATCGGATTGAAAGCAGCATCTAACGGGTGGTAGAAGAGAAAGAGCAAATGTTACATGCACGAAAAATTCGGTTATATTTGCAAGTGGGAGCGTTATAGTATTTTCCGGGAACATGATTTAAAACGCTGTTGTTTCTCCGCACGTCTGTTTGCGTTTTAAAGTAAACCTACGATATACAAGATTTGGGTTCAGGAAGTGCTTGAGCCTAGTTTCATGCAGGGCAATACTCCGGGTTACATAAGCAGAAAAAATTGAAGCAGTTCTTACATGGTAAAAAATATGGACGTAATGAACAGGCCTGCTAAGAGCCTTGTATTCAACACGATAGAAAACCTATGCAAGATAGTAACAAGGTTATGGTTCGGAACAAATATTGTTAGAATGAAATAAAATCATGCCCAAACAGTGCGATAAATTTGTGAAATCATGAGGCAAAAGATATGCTCGAATAAGTAAGAGCAAGAGCTTGTTTACTTTTTTTTGAAATCTTTTTCAATCATACATGAGATAATTACTTTGTTTTCTGGTGATTACTGCTTTTGACTCACGGTTCTCTAGTTTTGTATGCATTATTTCTTTAAATACTTACTGTTTTCCTCCTAATCTTTTTTTCCTATGTTCTATGAAATAAAACTTAATAACTATCAGATAAAATTTTTAAACAATATTCTCTGTAATTTTCATGGAAATTAAACGAATAGTATCAAGAAAATGTCAAATTGGTGTTTATTCTCTATAATTTGAGGCAAAGAGTCTTCAAATAACAACAATCTAAGGCAAAAATAGTTACCACAAGAGGCGCTCCTACAAATTTCTTCATTGTGCTAAGGATCAGCTTTCAACGAAAATTCTCGAACTTACACGGCCAAATACGCGCCCCTTCTAAAAGAATACAAGTTTAGTTAAATAACTGATCTCATATTGATTTTAGCCTAAACTTGAGATAAAAGTAATTGTTAAACAACTCTTCAAGGATTCTAAGGACAATAGAAACATTTAGATCCCTATTTCTATCATAAAACCTGATAATTTAGGGAGAAGGGTTCTGATTGTTCGCTCCACCCGAATTGTAGTCTTCTCATATCCTACTCTGCTGGACCCACGGAGGAGGGAATTAATTCCCTGTGCCTGGGTCGTTTGGGAATTTGAGGGGAAGCAGTAGATTTAGTCGAGCGTATCGGAAGTATTCAAGAGCGATTCTAAACACAGCTCACAGAGGATAGGGTGCCTATAAGCACGCCAACAATTTCTGTTGAAACCATTATAGAACGGTAAAAAGAGGCAAAAATCCAATATTTATAATGATGCCTTCAAACACCTGAGTTTTGGTGCAAAAATAATATATTTTCGGTTTAGTGAGAAGCCGAGGGTCGCTGATGCAGGAATAATATGATAGTAACGAGAAAATTCGGCATAATTATGAAAAGATGATTAAATAAAAGCGTTTTGAGGAGAGTCACAAGCAGGAGTGACTCAATTATCCACCTCGACTCTCCTTGAGTGCTATAACTAATTAATATATTGTTCTCATATATTGACATACCAACATAGTCTTATGTTCTTAATTCTATTATGACTTTTTAATGGCATATTTACCATCCTAATTATGATAACAGGTTTAGGATAGGATTAAAAAAATGCATTGAATAAAGGTAGAAGGTATATACCGCAATAGTCACAAGAAGAAACTACTTGGTCGCTCGGAATCATGTAAATGCCTACTTTTTCAAAAACCTGACCAGCCTTTATAATTAAAGCACATTTCTCTATGGATGCTGAGGCCGGAAAGGCACCTACAATTTTCGGATCATCAATGATTAAATTCCTTTGGTACTTATATGAGGAAAACGTTAATTGAAGAGAGATTCGATGGTAGATACACGCTCATATAGCAATATCGAGAGAGATAAAGATAGGGAATGGTGCATTAAGATTACCACATCCCACACCTAAAATCCAATGTAGACATCTATGGTATTAACTAAAGGGAGTAGAAATCATACAATATCAGAGGGTGTACCACAACAAATAAAGCCTAAAGCCTTTCCTTAACCATGGAATATTTAAACTTATTAATTATAATTAGTCAATCCCTCTGATCTTTCAATTTTTATCATTATGATTTTTCTTCAAAAAATGAAAGGATTAATTTGTGTGTTTACTACGAGGTTAATGGGGAACTTTAATCTTCCCTTGTTATTCTCATAGAGAAAATTAATACTAAGTAATGGGTCTTTGGTATCAGTAAGGGAGAAATTTAAAGAGAAATGACTACCAAATATGGAATCTAAGCGGTATAAAGTGGCGGGATTATGTGCGTTTGGAAGGGGAAATTAATAGATACTGAAATGACCTCATGAAGGAAGGGACTTAAGGGATTTGTTAATGAGGCAATGAGGAATATAAATCAAGTCGTTTAGTGAGAGCGGGGACAATTGTTTTGGAAAAAGAGAAATGCGAAGAGTATTGTTAGGTGAATTGCAATATAGTAATTTAGGAACATTCTAAAAAGAAATTATATACATTCTTTCCTTCCTTTGCATTATATCATACTTTTCTTTGAGCAACCTGCCAAGGTCTGAAGGTGTTTATATTTTCACCTTCCTATAACACGAAGCAGGTGGTTTTCCCTAGAGCCACAAAAGTTTTCCTGATTGCTAATTCGCAGGAAAACCGAAAAGTACCGCTTTTTCTGCCCCGTCCACACAACACGGATCGGCCTCTTACGTCCGCAGTGTTGCCAGTTATCGTTAGTCCGATCTCTATATAAATTACACTGCGAGTATCTGGCCGGGGCTCCTAATCCACGATTAGAAATTGAGGGGTTGGCGAAATTAACTAACACTAGTCCTAATATAATTTAACATAGCACCTATCATTACAATTTAAGAGGAATATTTTATTAGTTGGTCAAAGTAGTATAAAATTCTGAAATACGAGTAGCCATTCTCTACCAAAATTATTGTCCTCATATCTGCAACATTCCAGTCAAATGAACAAGTTCAGGGGTGCTATGCATCGCTCAATAGCACAAAGACAAGAAAAGCATCGTTTAAAGATGCTTTACAGGGAAGTCGATCAAGAGAAAACAGTAGAGAAAAACCTTGAAAATATAGTGACTGACTTTGAAGAGCAAGAATACAAGAAATGACTCAAAAGCTGTTGGTGGTTTGCACACCGCAGGAAATAGATCAAAGCAGAATGGTACAATGTAAACATATATGTAATTATAACAGCGTGATAGATAACATTTATGTAGTTTCACTAGAATATTTTCCTTAAGTACCCTGACTACACGAGATACAACATTATTAAGCAGCTCCCTCGTAATTACTGGTCAATTTTGCGTGAAATATCACAGCTATGTACTTGATAGGGGAGAAGAGAGGGGAGAAGACAATTTACAGGGTGTCGATATACGCAGACCTCATTTTGTAGTAAAACAGTTGAAGATTTTAAATTAAAGTCTCATTTTGGGGGTATGAGCTTATCAAAATGTTCGTGATCACACAGGCGTGACTCTAAGAACCTAACATGAATGAGTCCTCGTTTAACGCTGAATGAGAGAAGGAGAAAAAGCATGAATGTTTGAATCTGCCTTTCCGATTTTCTATAAATTTGGAACATCTTATTGCCGTAAAGGGAGGGCACTATAAATTGTCAAGAATAGGAAGGAGGAATATTGCAAAAACACAATTTATATACCTTCAATAAGTAGTGTCTCGGGTCATCTTGTCTGTCAAGAACTTCTAGTCAAATAATTGTTAAAGTAAAATACTTAAAAGTAGGCTGAGTGAAAATCCCGTTGAAAAGCCAGATTTGTGTTTATAAATGGGGCCAGTGGAACAGGAATATATGTGTTCTTTGCACAAAGTTCTATTAATTTGATAAAGATCTCAGAAGTAGTAGGAAGAAAAACGGCTTTATCTTTAAGAAAGTTCCTAGGGTTTTCTATAAGCACCATTGTGAATAAGGATGTAACTCCGAAAGCTGCTCTGTCTGGGAGTAGTCACTTCCTCTGAAACTTATCCGTGAAATACACCAAGTAAATGAGTGCTGCAGAGGCTTCCACGAATTGCATTTATTTAAGGGCAATTCGCCTTACTAATTTCTCTATACAGCTTCCATTATTCGAAATGATGAGAATATCCATAAATGTATACAAGACTAAGTAAGTATAATTTACTTCAGAGTCCCTTTTGATATTTCTATGCCAAACGTTTGGAACTTTTCAGCCGATTGTGAGACATTGGACTAAGGCTTAATATATCCCAGCAGGCAAGAATGCTTTTTTAATGTCTAGCCACATTTTAAGGTGAGAGAAAAAGATGAATAGTGGGCAGTTATTTTTAAGTGGATATCACACGACCAACGGACATGGATGCAATCCTGTAGTGGGAATACCCCATTTGAATGTATTCTACGTGAGGTTGTTTCAATTGATCTTCCTCTTCTTAGTGATTGCCCTAACCACTAGCACAAGGGGGGTGCTATAAAAAAACTACAGCATGCAACAGCCTTCCTCCACTCTAATCTGGCCCCTCACTGCAACCTAACCAGAAAGTGCCGCCCCACTTAATTGTGCTAACGTGGAGTAGGCAGACAGCACAGGTTCTAAGATCAAAGCTTTATTCTTTAATCTTCTTAGCCTCCGAGGACTTATAAAAAAAAACAACAAAGCTTGATATTTAGTAAACAAGAGTTTTGTTATATAGTTTCCTATACAATCGTCAGTCATATAAGAAGACTTACACGCCAAGAAGTTAATACAAAAAAATAGACAAAGGCTTGATCTCAGGCCACTGGGCAATACCATTAATTTCACATGATTAAATTAGAATTTCTGGAGTAGTTTGTGAACAAATCAGGTGTTATTAAACTTCCCTTTCTAAAGTTTAACCCTTGATTTTCTCTGATTAATGTAGATTAAGGCTATTTTCCATATGTGAATTTGTTGACGTGCTTAACAATATTTGATAGACTGTTACATCATCTGCCGTCATCTCGATTTTCTTATATCCTCTTTTCCAAGGATTTTTCAGTCTCCTTCTAAAGCAAGAGGCAGTAGATTTATAAGCAAATAAATATCTATTTTGGGGGGAAATCACTTTAAATCAGTGGTATTATTGATATTTATCTTAATTTAGCGGAAAATAAAGCCTTATATTTTTCTTAAAAAGCAAAATATTCCTGATTTATTCGAATGAAGAGTCCTTACCTGTTCTATTATGGGTCAGTGAGATTTTGAGAGTGAATGCGAAAAGAACAATGAGTACTAGAGAAAGAAAATAAAATGATATTAAGATTAACAAAACTACACTTTGAACGAATTCTGAATACTTCTTAACTTTAATTAAGTTCATTGACTTGGAGTACAAGAAGCATAAAAAAGTAAATATATTTAAATAAAGAAAATTCCTCTTGCCTAATTCTTTCCAAGTAGTTTAGGTTCCATTTTTTGTAAAATTGTAGCTATTTTTCAAATATATTTCACTTTTTATAATTAAATTCCTTATTTTTCTTATTATAAATAGTCTGCAGCTTTCGTTATATATATAGTACCATCCAAAAATATCAGAAGGCCTGTATTTCATTAGCACATCTTCCTTAACTTTTGACAAACAAAATCCAGTTAACTAAATTGGTGTACAATACCCTACAGGTATAAAATACGTATAGGTAAACCTTATAAAAATTTAGATGAATAAAACAAAGTTATCAGCTGATAAGCAATTAACTAGAAAAAATGAAGTGTAAAAATGTTGATAACGACAGCGGAAATATATATGTATTGTAATATAACGATTACTTTTACCGTTGAAATACTTTGTATACGTAATAATTAATTTGTTTTCTCTGTGGAAACCTTTATTCTCGATGATGCTTTGATATCTCATACTACAGGAATGAATCAACTTTGGAATATTTGGCGAAAACTTTTTCGTCATTCAACTTGAATAATTTCCTAAAGTTCTTGAGCAGTATTCGGATTCCTCGCTTTAGATCTCTCTGTGAATGTTGTCCAAACAGTTTCTATTGGATTCAGGTCAAGATTGCTTGCAGGCCATTTCATAACAGTTATTTTCTCGTCATGCATTTATATCTTTACTGACATGGTCGTATGACAGGAGGCTTTATCCTTCAGGAAAATTAGAGGTTTGGCTTCGTACGGTCGCGGTTGTGGCAAAGCAGGTGTTGCAGCAAATGTTTGTACATTCATGGCTAAGTGATTTTAAGACTAATATATTTCTTTCATTTTTTTTATTAATTTTAAAAATTCATGTTATAGAAATAATTATCCTAATATTTAAATTATTGCAAGTTTATTTTAAAAGTCAACTTTTTAAAAAAATACACTTCATTCTTTCGCTGAATCTAAAATCGTGCTCTAGGCCTGTTCCTGTAGAAGATGAGTTTCAGTCCAGTCTCTGGAACTTTGCTATTAGATTCAAAGGGGAAACTGATGACAAATATAGGTTAAGTGAATGAGGTTATGTTATTATATTCTCTTTCGTAATATTTTTTGTGAAAACTTAATGTTTGAATCTTTTTCATTCCAGAAATAGTTTTTTTGAGAGAAATATGTGCAACTATTATTGCTCCGCATCAAAGTTTCAAGAAATGAAAGGAGAGAGTTGCATCAAGGATCACCATCTTTAGGATAATTAATGGCTTTAAAAAGACGCCCTAGAGATTCAAATAAACAAAAAGATCCTCTTCCGGTTAGTTTTTTCCTTAAGGATCGGACTGCTCCTGTTTCAAGCTTGCTGACGATTGCTAAAAAGTAGTTGGGGCGGATAAATTTCGACCCAGTTCTAAAGTTGAGAAGGGCCACAAATAAGCCTCATCTGACCAAAAACAACCTTACGGATAGGGTCCACTTTTGTAGAAAATATAAAGAATGAACTATTGAAGATTGGTACAAAGTTATGAGAAAATAAAGAAAAGCAATTTCACAATTCTTGTGTCGTGTCCACGGTGAAACATCCGGGAACTCTCCAGGTTTGGGTCTGTTTATCTTCTGAGGGAACTGAGGTACTAACGTTTTAGTCCAAACTCACTGCTTCTAACTTAAAATGGGAGCAAAAGGTGTTTTATCAGGAACTTTTTCCAATATTTGGGATGATAACTGTAAGTTTCACCAGGATGGCGCATTTTGTCACTAAACAAAAGTCATAAAAAGTGCTTGGCTGAAAATAATATCAAACATTTGGGACCTTGGTCCGAGAATTCGCTAGTTTTAAAACCCATTAGAGAAATTGTGAGCGATCATAAAACTCGAAGTTGATAGGCAGAAGCTATCAAATTATGAGAAGTGGCGAGTGCTTATCGAACAAAAATTTAGCAATATCTGTCAAACCCTCATCACAAATTTGGTCTCCAGCATGCCAAAACGAATTGAAGCCATCTTGAATAACAAAATGATTGTAAATATTGACTGCACACATCAATTCACTATTTATTAATAAAATGAGTTTGGCTTCTATTTATTGTTTATATTTCACCTTCGATTTATGATAGAAACGTAGTTATACAAAAGGCAACATTTATATATTTCCTTATAGGAAAAAATAGAATAGTCTACAAAAATTTGACCTTGAATGTATACTTGTTCATTCCCTTGGCCTCAAAAGCGCATTTACCGAAAAGACGATCCCAGACCACGACACCTCCTCACTTAACATTCACATTCTCTTTTGGGTAATTGAAACAACCATTCGCCTTCTTTGCGACGAACGATCCCCCTGTCATCGGATTCGAACAAATTTAACTTATTTTCGTCACTAAAATCGTCATTTATCGGGTAAGCGTAAACAGTGGCGAATGCAAAACTAGTTTTCTTATTTTATTCGGACTGCTGGTGTGGGGGAGCGAAATTTGCCTTCTTCCAACCGATGGGACAGATTCTGCCTTGAAACGTTTATGGCCAAAATCTGACAAATAAATCTAGAATTTGGCGCAGCTTTCTTGAAATGGCTCTTCTTCACAATTTGAATAATAGCTCGGTCTTCCCTTTGTCTACCACTCGCTTTCCGAGCCTAAAATTACTTGTTTTAATATAAGTTGACAGAATATAATATACTACACGTTTGAAGTGTTTGCATTTTCTGTAATGGCTCAAATTGAAAGACCATCTTGGTGGCGCAGCTTTACAATCACCTCGCAGACAGAAAGCGGCTACACAGATTTCTTGGGCATGTTGTTACCTGGACGACAGTTCGCAAGATAATGAAAAAAACCTACACGAGACTACACTGAAGTTAATTACATTTAGGTCATTTTGGGTACTTCAATTTTTCTAGTAAATTGCTTAGCAGCCGATAACTTTAGTTTTATTCAGCCAAATTTATGTAACCTTTATTCATAATAAGTTTAGTTACACCTGTTCATTTTCGTACGCCAATTTTATAAACATTGGATTTTCTTCGGCAAAAATAATAGAAGATGTGAGAAAAATACAGGCGCTGTTTTTTGTATTCCTTGCAAATATACTGAATTAAAGTTCGAAAGTACATTGAATTGATCAGGGTGGTCTCCTTTTGATATATGTTACCTCTAATTATTGCTTCATTCACCACGCATCATTATATATATATATATATATATATATATATATATATATATATATATATATATATATAAATATATATATCGCATCTTCATCCACAATGTGCCTTTGCTCACCTCTATTTGAATTTATTTATACTATAGCCGTCACTAGTGGTTTGGTTTTTATCAAACTACTTATAAGCTCGGCAGAATATTGTTACTATTTATCGTTTTATTTTTATTTTTATTTTCTCCTTAGTTTCAAATTGTTTTTGTTTTTTTTGTGGGAGGCATTCATTCAATGGTAAGTTTTCAAAAACTTTCAAAAATCTTAACGAAATAAATTTATAAATCAATGTTAATCGAGTTTATTACCTTTTTATCTAAGTTTGAAAGATAGATACTTCCATTTTCGATTATTATCAATCGAATATAAAGACTACCTACTTAATCGATTAACTAACCTTGAGAGGAGCTGTTTCCTTGGTAAATCATAAAACAACACAACTGAATTTTTTCATACGCGAAACACTTCGAAAGCTAGCAATTCGGAGCCACATATTCCCTTTCACTCTATTACTCATCCGTTCTTCCTAGATTTTTTAAATACATTTGCCCATACCAGTTAATTGAGTACCACATGAATGCCACGCCCTAAAACAGCTACAATGTCGGTTCAAGCTCCCAGGCATTGCGAATCTTTTGCTATGTATGTTTTTGCTAGGCATGAGTTTGTTCTATGCCCGTTAATTAAACGATCGGGCAATCCAAATTCAGAAACGATTAATAAATAGTAGTTACATTATTTTATTTTAGCACATTTGTCTCCAGATATTCTAATATCATTCTCAATTTTTGTTCATTAGTGAACAAAAAAATTAGCAATCACATCGTTATAATTAGTCTTTTTTATGTAGAATTACTTAAGTGAGACCGTATATCACATAAAATGATTATCGATTCTACTGCAGTAGCCGCAGTGCATCCATTCAATGGAACCTTGGTATCCCGTGGTGACACCCAAGATTTTAAAAGCGTCAGTCGTAGACTCTTTCCCCGTTGCCAACAGGCGCTGCTAAAATGACCGACATGATTCCTCGTTAGCTGGTGCGTAATTGCTTCGGCTCTATCTGAATTGGAAATCGCATGTCCCTTTTGCAACGACTGGATAAATAATCACCCCAAACATAAGCAGCAGCCTGCTCCTCGCCTGGTCATACGATTAAAACAGGAAAAAAATTGTAAACACTTATATTTGGGTTTCATTTGATTCATTTAACTTTAAAATTGAATACGTGCATAGTAATGTGGGGTTTGTTTCGTTGATCATTTGCATCAGTGAAAGGCCGAGATACCTTGCCAAATTATAGCCCACACATTATAAATAATTAAATCTAAGTAGTAGAAGGATTTTAAAGTGAATTTTAATTGTAAAAATTATTTATTCAATTTAAAAAATGCAAAAAAAATCGCAAATTAAGTAAATTTAATTAAACTTTAAATTCTAGTTTATTTTCTTCCACAAATTAAAATAATGTGGCTTTTACTTAGAAATGCAAAGAAATTAATTTTGGATAAAGATTACCTTTAATTAAATGGAAGTTCAAATTAAAATTATTGTGTTTGTCCAAGAAATGAGAGCAACTTGAAAGAGCACACACTGAATACAGAGAGAAGAGAAGAGCTAACTTCTACTAGAACCAAAATTTAAATAAAACAACTAAATAGACCTAATAATAATAATATAACCCAAAGATGTAAAATTACGCTCCCCCACAAACTAGAAAGAGATAGAAGAGAATGGAGTAGATAGACTATTAGGATCCTTGAATTATTCATCAATCCAAGTGATTGATTTGTTCCTGATTATCTTAAGGCCAAAAGAAGAATACTGGTTTGTATATGCTGTTCTTTAGAGCAAAGCAGAGCGCCAGTTCAAGAGTCTGAAAGACACGATCTAATAACAAAAGAAATATATGAAAGCAGAGCGATAGAGAGATAATAATATATAGGTTCGAAATATTTAAAGTTACGGAGCAGAGGAGAAGTAAACGTAGGATGGGAGGGAGCAGGTTAATAGGAAAATAGAGATATGTTAGTGAGAGAGAGGTATAACTAATTGGCAGATAATAGCAGGACATTAAAATCAACCAGAAAACGTTTAAACAGCAAGTAAAGCTCACGTACCAAGGACCCAGGAGATTACAGATTGCCACAGCAAGGAAAACATCGAATAGGGAGTTAAATAACTCAAAGTGAAAGGAGACAGAAATATTTGTCGGTTAGGAGGCTCAGGCAAACAAAGTGGTAATGAATCTGATAGAAATATTATGAAAGAATATATATGATATTACGACATCGTGATGTGAGGCCTAAAGAAAGCTTGACGCCGAAGTAGATGCCTTCTTTTGGAACCGAACCGGACGAGATGGAGGAATCCTTAAGGTTTCGGTGAGAAATGCTACTACACTGTTTAGTCTTTGTAGAAGAAACGATTAGTAAATTATATATTTTCACGTGGACTAGCTTTTTAAAAGAAGTGAAATAGTAGTTCGTTTTTTAGGCCAGGAAATAAAAGTGGCATCGTCATAGCATGGGTAAAGAAGAGATAAGTATATTACACTCTAAAATATAGAAAAACAATTAAAATTAAAGCTATCATTGCCTAAACTTTAGAGTGCAGAGGTAAAATGAGACAAGAAACAGGCGGAAGCATTATAGGAAGCGCGACGTAACGGCGAAGGTGAGGCGGAATGAAATCTCTGCTGATAGTGTTAAAAGCAGTCGATAATCAAGATGTGCCTATAAAGAAGCATAGACCTTTGTCTGTCAAAGCTTAAGGTTATCGCTTAAATTTATTAAAGGTGTATGAGACTTGTGACTAAATATAAACCTAAATTGTAAGGATTCTTTGAGATGAGCCGCAGCTAGGTGGCTGGAATGATCAGAATCCACATGCCTCTCCAAACACAAAGATAAATTGAACTTGGGAAATAGGAGGTTAGTAAAAGGGGTCTTTAAGGTTCAAGTACATTTTCAGAATAAAGATTTCTCAAGTGCCTGTTTGAAATAAAGAGAAGAGACTGTCTGAAATGTGACAGGAGAGTTGAATACATGAAAGAGGCGGAAGGTAGGAGAAAGGAAAGAATGGAATGATGATCAAGCTTTGAAAAGAGAGAATCGAAAAAAAAGAGCTACTAACGTTACAAACCTCATTCCACTGGCTAAAGAGAAGGAGGCAAGAGGAAAAGAGGATCAGATTTCTAGAGAGTGGGATCAATATTGGGGCAGATATTTTGGTGCGAATGAGAATCAAGTTCTTAGAATAAAAAAAAATCCTTCAATAGAAATGCCATATTTTCTTCAATATGTAAATTAATAATTTTAATGATGTAATTAATATAAATGAAAAATTTGCTTAATTGAAATGTAATAAAGAACATGTATATACTGTAGATGGGGAAAATAGTTTTGAAGTATGAATAAAAAAAAATCAAACAATCACGTTTAAAAGTGTAGAGCAGCAATGTATAACAGGATAAAGATTAGTCAAAATAAATCTTAAAAAGCTTGGAGAAGGAATCATTTGCTTTCTTTTTAATGAACAAATAAGATTTTGAATAAAAGAGGATGATAAAAAAAAATATATTTATTTCAAG
This sequence comes from Ceratothoa steindachneri, assembly GCA_963969495.1. Lineage (NCBI taxonomy): Eukaryota > Metazoa > Arthropoda > Malacostraca > Isopoda > Cymothoidae > Ceratothoa > Ceratothoa steindachneri. Next base: position 159,918,631 of record OZ018326.1, read on the forward strand.
GAATCTGGAATCTTCTCATTAGCACTTATAGTGCATTCATGTTAATAGCAGAGGGGAATCAGATTTGTATTATTAATGCTAAATTAATGGTTTCCATTAATTTTGTGGCTAAGAACAACACAATTATTGACAGATGATTAGAAAGAGTAATGGCAAAGATTATAGGATAAGTGCAGACCTGGAGTCTTACTGCATCTTTAGTATAGAGTAAAACATTGATTTTTTTCTTAGATTAATATGCTATATTATAAAACGTATCCCATACCTTTCATATTTACTTCAATTATTCTGTTAATAAGGGCAGGAGTTAAATCTAGTAGAACCCTGCGTCAAACATGACGATAATATTTACGTAACAAATTTTATTATCTTTTTTTCAATTTCAAAATAATAAATAGCCTAGATTGATGACTTTCTGACATTTTACTCATTTTAACAAAATCAAATAAAATGAAAACATAAAATAGTTGCATCCATGAAGTTGTGGACAAAGATTAATTACTTTTACAAAGGTGCATGTTTAATTATTGAAAGTTATCCGTAATTAACATCATTTTTTATCCTTACTTAGAAGTTAAAGCTTACTTTAGGAAACTCACTTTGTTAACTGATGTCAACTAAGCGCAAAGAAGACGCGATTTAGTGCTTTGCCATCACAAGTAAATATCCAATAACTGTGGCTAAAAATAAGATATTTCTATATTTTTGCATTTGCTTTCCTATAAAGTCAAAGGTTTTCTTTGTAATTTTTTTAACTCTACAAAGAAATAATAATGTTTTAAGAAAAAAAAACTTTATTTGTGTAGTTAGAACGATTCATAAATTTCTTATAGTTGAAAGGCAAAAAAGAGTACAGAGATTTAAAAAATCCATCCAAAAATTATTATTATAATATTTTATGATTAAGAATGACAGCGAAGTTCTCTCTAACTGGCTGGTGAGAAGGCCACCCTAACTAAACTTTCAAGGGAAACCACGGAATTTTTTAATTGATTTTCTCACGAGAAAGTTTGACAGAACCTGGTTCTCTTTTTCAATCATAAAATATTATAATTACAATTTTGTATGGGTTTTCGAAAGCCCTAACTTTTTTCTTTCCTTTTCCTTTCAACTATGATAAATTCTCCATCCATCCTAGATATACATTGAATTTTAAACATTTCTTTAAGTTTGTTTCGATCTCTTCAGCTGGTGACAACTTTATTTTCTACAGGCAAGTTACTAAACTCCTAAAAATATACTAATCTGATGGAGTGAAGGCGGGTTAGTTTGGAAGTTTGCATATATATATATATATATATATATATATATATATATTTGTAAGATGAACAGAAGGACGTAACACAGAGAAAAAAAAATCTTTTATTTACTTAATACAACGTTTCTCTTTTGGTACTGGAAATATATAAATGTCTAAATAAACTTAACATTGAAAGTTAAAATAAAAATCATTCAAATTATGGAAGTGATGGATAATTTTGCCTCTTATTATACAGAGTAATGCAGAACTTACAGGTTATTGCCTTAAAATTCATGTTATCAAATTTAAATAGTAATAATGGCTATGTAAATTTGAGGAAGCTCTACATGCCCATCAATTTCACCTTTTACCAATTCACTATGTAAATTTTTGAAAATTATTTTTGCGAATTTACTTTTGAAAAAATTATAATAATTGTTTTGAGCTGGTAAAAATATAAGGGCGGCAACTAAACGATTTTCTATCCCCAAATGAACCAAATAAGTATAATTTTCTCATATACGATAATGCTATAAATTCTTCTTTAAAAAAATATAGAACAGTGCGCTCTAGACCAAAGTAATGGGATTCATTTTATCTGGTTATAATTTGCAGTACGTATTTTTTAATTTTCATTATGTGCATACTACATTGTAAAAGGCAGTTTGAGATTATTTTAGAATATCATATTATTTCCTCCCAAATTAGTTTTTACAGGAACAAAAATATTTCGAAAATTCCATCTCGACAATAATTCCGATGAAATAATATATTCGGAAATAATGGATTTTTTCTATTATTTATCAACTCGGAAAAATGTGCAAACATGACCTATGATATAACTCAAATGTAGATCATAAAATGTGAATAAAAAGAACTCGCTTTCTTAGTGGGAAGCCACAACGGATGGCGACATTCGCAACAGCATAGAATGAATCCACGGCCACTAACTACAACAGTTGTGGCTTAACCTATCCCAATTATAAAAGGGTGCTTTCGTCCGTCTAGGGCCTAGGTTAGATATATAAAATTAGAAATTCATGTTGCTATCATTGCAGCGTGCCAAAGGAGGGAACTTACCGCGTGTGTGACAATTTTACTTTGTAAAACGGAGAAGTAAATCTAATCTCATTAAATTTAGTAATATTTTGCTCCTGAAATAGAAATATAATGGACAGGATCGTCAAAATTTTCAGACACCAAGGGAAGTACGCTTCATAGGGCTACAAGTAGTGCAAGGGTGTTCGGCAAAAACTAGTGTGAATAAGAGCAACCCGCTATCGTTGCAGGTGTGCAATGTCCTAACGACAAGTGCAGATATGGACAAATAGCAACTACATTGGGAAAGCTGCCTAACTACATATTTCACGCAGAGAAAGATAGAAGGAATGACTTCCAGCATATGTAGGTTATTCTCAGAATAATGCGGGATTAACTTGTTTCATCGCCTTGGTGTGGATGATTGTTACACGAGGGATTTTGGCTTCATATCTATTTTCCTGATTATATATATATATATATATATATATATATATAATTAACAGTTGGGAGTAATTTGTCTTGTTTTTTTCATTACTAATTCAACTTGTGGAAGGGCAAACTAAAACCCTTTTTCCACATTTTGAAGAAAACACCATGAACACAGTTAAATGAGCAACTTTCTTGTGATTTTCAGTTGTAGATAAATTCAAAGGTTTTACAGTTCACTTTTTTATTATCATCATTTTATCATCTTATCATCTAATAATAGTTTATAGTCGCATAGATGATGAGATTTACTAGATTTTTTTCACAGAATATTTTATAGACTCATGGTATTGTTTCTTCATTTGAATAAGTGATTTGTGCCATTGATGATCTAATAAAATATTATTTAAATGTAACATTATTATTTAAGTTCCATCCGTTTAAAACTTTAAATGTGAAAAATAAATTTTTGAAAAGGAAATACTTCGATGCCTAACTTTAATCAGAGTTTGATTAGGAACCGAAAAACAAAACCCTCACGGAAAATTACACAATTACATTTTTCGTTTTGTAATGTTGAGATAAATACTGCTGTAATGTACCGAAAAAAGCTTAAAAAAGTTCAATTTAATCTTGATATTTATTTCTCGATTCCGAGGTTCAAATAAGCGCCAGCGATAAAACACGAACTAAGCGGAGCGGGATGGAAACGCAATGTAGAAGAAAAGGTATTTTCACTAATCAAATTTGCATAAAAATGTGTTTATCCCAATTTAAGCAACATAGATAACAAACTCAATTTTCACCCCTATTACTATGAAATGGAAAGCAAACATTTTTCTTAATGATCCTAATACAGTTAATTTTTATGAAGTTTAATTCAGGGCATGAAATCTAGACAATACATCTCCACCCTTTATACCCTTTAGATGTCAATATTTGTATTTAGATAAATAGAGAATAGTTGTTTTCCTGGTGGTTCGTTTTATAGTTACGGAATATTTTTTAATTTATATCTACGATATTGAATTCTGGATATAAATAGGTAGATTTATAACTAAATAGTGATTATATAATCAATTTAGAGATTTACTTTTGTAAAACTAAGTCAAGTTCTTGTTTTTGCTTGGTAACATCTTTTATTACTTATAAAATTAACAGAAATAATGAACTCCATTGGGTAAAATTACTTTGTAATTATCCGGCGAAATCATTAAAAGGTAAGAAAAATAAATAGGTTTAGATTTTAGAACAATTTTGCTATATTAATTAACCGTAATTATTTAAAAAGTCGAAATTTATCATCATTTTAACTAAAAATTAAACCTGTTCTTGAATATTCATTACTCTTTTTTCACATAGATGAGTGATAGGAATTAAGATAAAGCATTAATGTTACTCATTCCGAATTATAATATACATTTTTGTTTAATTATTTTAATAAAAATGTATAAAATAGAAAAAATCTTCGGAAATTTCATTCTTTTCTATTCTCGCATATAAGTATTAGAAGCCATTCCTCATGGGAGTAGGTTTCTCATACCCTTCCTGCCATCTTTCTAAAAAAAAGAGAATATTATACGAATGAACGAAACAAAAATAATATTACATACTATCGTGTTTATTTATATTTTTTTATTTTGGAAGAAGTTCAAAAATCCATAAAATGAGATGAAGATTAAAATTTGATTACTCCCACTTTTGAGGAGAACTTTTGATTCATTTGACCACCTCATAATCCTCTCTAGTAACCAAATGCTGCGTCTTATTTGTTGTATTTTCACCTCATCCCAGAGATTTATGAGTAAATTCTAAAGATTTTGGCATATTTTGCAAAGATTTTCCACCCTTTCTAATTAACCGAATAGATCTTCGGTTTATTAGCAGCTAATCGCATATATATCACGTCAGGGCAATTTATGAATTCACATATATTTAGTACACATGTTTATCGGTAAAGGGAAAGAACGAATTTTTCGAAAACCACTCAAATATTAGCAAACCCTTTTTACCAACCCTTTAAACAATGTTTAAATTCCAAAAAAGTAATAATCAAAAAAGGATTTTCTTATGTTTACAAAACGCTACAGGCACAATGCAAAGCATCCAAAATAAAACCTAAAAAAAAAGAATAAAATTTGTGAATCCAATTAAAAAATACTCTTGTCAGTTCATCGCAATTTTCCATATTTATACAAAGCTTCATAGTTAATTTTAATTGATTGCAACGAGGAAGAATTGGTTTCACGTCCGATTCTGTAGTACGTGCGGTATAAACGATAAAATATCCACTACAATAAATTTACGCAAGTTGGTTCCAGTAATATACCTCTTATTCTTCTTGCTCACTTCATATCCGAGTCGAGGGAGAGGGTTGCATTCATACTTCTTCCGAAATCGTGTATATATATATATATATATATATATATATATATATATATATATATATATATATATATATATTTATATATATATATATATACATGTACATTCCATTATATATTATCTGATAAACACGACCCTCATAGTTTAAGAAGGAAAAAGGACGGTACATGCACGAAATTATTCTCTGCATGAGTCTATATCATATTCGGTTATCGCCAGACGTATTTTGGTTCAAATTTATGGAGAAAGGGAACCCTTAGCTAAAACAGACAAATCAGCCTTAGAGATAATCTTCAATATAAGGGCAGAGTAAACGATCTGTTCTTCGTTTCTGCGAGAAATCAAAGGAATGCTCCTTTTAGACGAACATTGAATATTACTGGATCCTTAAGAAGCCAAGTTAAAAAAACGTAAAACGTAGGATTTTGTGGTTCAATATTATTTATTTGTTGGTATGAGTTTACCTAACGATTCGCACTGTCTGATGATTCCTTTCTTAGTATTAATGATAAAGAATGAAACGCTTTATCATATATATATATATATATATATATATATATATATATATATATATATATATATATATATATATATATGATGCGTCAGCATTTCGGGCTAATGCGTAGGATTGTACAAAAACCCGCATAGAACAACAAAGAAAATCTGTATTTAAATGAAAATTTTGTCCAAATAATGTTGAGAATCCTTCAATCCTCACTATTGAATGTATCCACCATTAACCTCAATGACTCTTTTAGAGATTGAAGGGTGTTATGGGGGTATAGAATAAATGGTCTCTTGACGACGCCCGATACGTAATATTCCAATAGATTGGGGTCAGGTGATCTAGGAAGCCATATGTATGGAAGAACATGGTCGGGGAAATTGAAAGGCATATTGATTTGGTTCAGAGACTTGTTGAAAGATGGCTATTCATCAGTTGCGTAGTCTGTATATCCAGGGCTTTATGCCAATCTCCAAAATTTTTGTATGGGCAGCAACAATGACTCTTAATAATCGTATAAAAAATCAAGGAGCTGGACATCTCCCTCACAGCAAATGACTCCCGGAAGCATCACCGTTGCTGAAAGCTTGGTATGTATTACAAATGGAACATCGCTTGACAATCTGTATAACCAGCTGTAATTTCTTTGCTTTACCTTATGGTCTTGGTCGGAGTTTTTAATCAGGGAAAAAATAATTCATTAAAGGTTCTTGATGTTTCATCATGTTTCACCTGATATGAACTGAGCACTCCGCATACCATACAACTTTTAACGGATATCTTAATGCACAACTCTTCTGACTATAATCCAATCTAAAACGTTCAAATCCTATGTAACGGCTCTTATCGATATTTTGGGTTTTCCTAAATTATTTTGGATTTTGTACACAATTTTTTGAGTACTAATGGTATTATAACTCCATGAATGTGTTTTTTGTAGTTTGCTGCTAACGTTGGATCCCTATTAGAAGGTTCCACGTCTTTTCTAGCTTGGCTAAGAAGGATCAGCCAACTTTGGTGAAGCGAGCAGTATATATAATGTTATACTGAGGACTTGTGGCAACGATTGTAGCGCGTCTTTTCATTTGCTTACTCAATTTAATGCCATTAGTTTTATAACCTGAAGAAGAAATTTTAGAAATGAGTTATAAAAAAAGCTATAGCTATTCAAAGTGAGGCCCCTCAAACTAATGACGAACTCTTTGTATATATATATATATATATATATATATATATATATATATACTAGCTATCAGTCATTGTCCGGGTAAAATATGCGTTCGTAAATAAACTAAGACGGATTTGATCTTTTTCTTTTTTTTCTTTTTCACAAACAATATTCTCATTCTATGAACTAAACTTAATCTTGTTCAGCAACGCTACAGAACTTCTTGCTACACAATATTCTTATTTTTTTCTTGTGGAGTATAGAGAAACAGACTACTTTTGCTTCTAACTCTAGAGCTATCAAGATAGAGTTGACCATGAGAAAAACAGAATTCCACTAATTGTAACTACACCACTTATAGAGTCCCACCTTAATATTTTTTTAATTCACATTGCAAAACTTACACAGATTTGGAAATGTAGTCTTCTGAATTTAAATTCCAATTCTGACCCCCGATGGATTTTGTGATATTCTCTGAATGAAAACTTCCTCTCCTTTTCCACTTTCAGTAAGAATGGTTGCATCTATGATATGGGGCATCAAATTAGTTACCACCAGACGAGTAAAATTAGAGAAATTTGTTAATCGAAATTAGGCAAAACATTATTTAGATTTCCTACCTTTAGTTCAAGTCGGTAGAGAATTATTATTAGGATGCTCTAGAGAGTTTTTGGAATAATCGACTAATTAAACATGATCCAAAATTGTATCGACTGACTTGTATATTTCGTGAGAGGGAAAGCAGTAGATGTTTATTGATTTTGCAGACAGTTTTTTACTTCGAGCCAATAGAGCTATTTTACAAAGCCAATTGTAGTTTTTGTAGCTTTGCTGAAGATTGGGTATGCCTTTGGCTTGAGTTTATCAATAGTATTAATAAGTATGCAAACATGAGATATTTCTATTCTACCATCAGCATCAAGAAGTACTTTGCCATTTCCCAGTGTCAGAATGTTTTGGTAAAATTGTGCTGAGAGTTGATAACCAAAGAGCTCTACTCTCATATTTGTGTTTAGAGACAGTGTTCTAATATTTCTACACAAAGAAGATGATTTTAGACAAGCCCGGACTGCATTTGTTCTGGTTAATTTATGGACCACTGGAAGGGTCTGCTTGAAATCAGCTTACTTCAAAAGAGTGATCTCTCCAAGAGTAGCCTCACAATCCCCGATGTCTAGCATTGTCCTGCCTAGTGCTTCTAAAGCTCACTTATGAGCCACTAAATGAGGTACCCGGCGTTACCTGGGTAAAAAAATCATTAGCTAGATATAGATTGAAATTCTAATATTTATTAAAAAATATTCTTAACAAATGCTACATCATAACACGTCTTGATAGACAATATTCTTCGTCTTTCCTTGTGGCGCATGGACAAACATGTTGATTTTGCTTCCTACATGTGAATAAGGATATAGGGTAAAATTAACGTGTCTTCTTTATCGTCTGCAAGGAGCTGAATTCAGTTCACGTTCCTGATGGAGCAAGTATGGAAAAGAGCTCGTAGCTCTATTTAAGGGTAATTAAAGAGTTAAGACTATTTACATTATCTTCCTCGGAAAATTGTACATAGGAATACATTTTTTATTTTATGCAGATTTTCTAACCTTTCTTCCTATAGATGGACAGACGCACACACATGAGGAGTCAGACAGACTTCATTTTTATTATTTTTATTATTTTTATTATTATATATATATTTATATAACTTTTATGAACGTAAAAGAATGATGAAATAAATCCAGCAAACCGCAAGAAACAGAAAAAAGGATCATTTTTTTTCGGAAATGTTACTTCCTAATTAGAAAAAATTCCGAACAGGGGTGGGATTCAAACCGTGCACACTGAGACAGCGAGCAACCGATTTGATTTCAATTAAAACGTCCCTTAGACCACTCGGCTATGCATAAGACAAAAAACTTCTGAATAAACAAACTTTTAAGGTACGCTTCGCAAGGTCGATTGAGACTCTGAAAGAGATATAAAATTAATAGGGAATTCAAATTACAAAGGAGATTTGAGATAAACACGCGGCGAATATACGATGTATAAATCTTTCATGAAAGGCAAAGAATGATGAACTAAATGCAGCAAAGAGCAAGAAAGAGAAAAACAGGATAATCTTTCTTTAGAAATGTTATTCCCTAATTCTCAAAAATTCCGCTACCTAATTCGTACAAATTTCGCTGCATCAGTGTGCACGGTTCGAATCGCACCCCTGTACGAAATTTTTGCGAAATAGGAAGTAACATTTCCGAAGAAAAATAATTATTATAATATATCCTACAAAGTACAGTAGCATATGTGTAACTATAGGGATAAAACAAAATTAAAAGGACTAATTTTCTATGCGAAACCAGGTTTCGACGGAGACATCCGTCATTGTCAGTCGCTAGTGAACGACTGACAATGACGGATGTCTCCCTCGAAACCTGGTTTCGCATAGAAAATTAGTCCTATTACTGTGTTTTATTCATATAAATATATATATATATATATATATATATATATATATATATATATATATATATATATATATATATTCTCTGCTCTTCTATTTCTGGGTGAATTTTCAAACATTACCCAGAACATAGCAGCTTAATTCTGAACGTAGAAGATTCTTGCTAGTTTTACTCCGTCCACAACTCGCCGATAATTTTCGGTAGTATAAAGATGGGATCTGTTTCTTCCAATGTCCCTTTCTCAGGCCTTTAATAATTTAATAACCCCCTGCTTCTTGTTTCATGTTTACATTCACGTCATATCTCTTTTTTTCTCGTACTGCATATATATATTTATATATATATATATATATATATATATATATATATATATATATATATATATATATAGAAATATATATATATATGTATTTCGGAGGAGGAGGTCTATATAAAGGAAACTACTAAAGATCTTCCTTTAATTCGTGTTTAACTTGCATATTCACATTAATTAGATACTAGTGTTACTTTATAACTTTTTATCAATTGCTTTTCCTTATGATATTAACCTCCTTAGTTTCTAATTTCATCGTAGGAAAGACATTCACAACTTGTTAGGTAATGAAGAAACTTGTGACCATAGAGATCCCTCTCAAAATTTCTATACTTTAACACATTCACTCGTAATATCTCTAACTTTTAAGCTTTAATAAATTTTTAAATGATTGGTTAGTCAATTTTGGAAAATTAACTTGTTTCTCTATCAATTCATCAAATAAATAAAAATGAAGTCGGTATGAAGGATGCGTAATATAAACACAAAACTGAGACATTTCAAGGGTATAATCAGATTTCAAAACAAATAAATCTTCTGATTTTGATTCCTAACCAGCGCGTCTTGTTTAAATAACATTCCATTATTGATAGCGCCAAAGGAACACAAAACTTCTTTTCTCGGGGTTCTGAGTTATAATCGTCAATAGATGCACTCTTATTATAATTTTCGGTATGATAATCACCCATGGAATTATGGCTAGAATTATCTTTGTTTAATTATAAACCTTACACATAGGGGAAAATACAGGAGCATTTATTAGTGTCTTCTCCCAATAAAGTTTCCGGGAAGCAGCTAATTTTCAAACATCTCTGTATTTATTATCATTGAAGTAAAAAAGAATATCTCCGAATGACTCGGTTTACTAATTATACTAACAAGCAGAACCTGATGTGATAAAAGATGCCAATTAGTCTGTGAGATTTTACCACTTGTGGTGTAAAAGAAGCGCAAAATAATCTCTAGCAGGATGCATGATAAGCAAACTGCTATCGGTGGTAAATAAGTAAAAAGGCATCAACTTATACCCTAAAATATTTAGAAAGCTAAATTTACGCCATCACCCTTATTGGCTTAACGATTAGAATAAACTTAACATTAACATATATACAAGGGAAGTCAGCATTTTGAAGTCATATCTATGACTGTAGAAAAAGACGCATAGCACATGAAATGAAATCCAGTAAAATAATCATGAGACTCTTTATGAAAAACCTATTCAATCAATCCCCCATTAATCACATAACTGCATCAATTCGGGATCTAAACCGTCGACATGTCCAAATTAGAAGATATTTAATAATTTCTGACATAATCTTTGTTAAGCAAACTTGTGAGATCAAATGGGTTTCATACGGTGGTGATTGACCTAACTCGCAACGAGTCATACGTAATAAGCCACTGGATTGAAGTCTAGTGAGCTAGGAAGCCATGTCTGAGAGAACATGGTCGTAAAAGTGACATGTATCCAAGCTTAGGTTTTTGTTGCATTATGATACGGTGTAGACTTGTTGGAAGATGTAAGTCTTCCGTTGCTTACCCTGTCTATGCAGGACCTCATAAATGTCTCCGAAACTTTTGTGTAGGCAGCAGCATTGATTTTTAAGCCCTGTGCAAAAATATGAGAGGGCATTACATTCCTTCAGTGCCAACGACTTCCAAAAAAATCACAGTTGGTGAAAACTTGGTAAGCATTACAGTTAAAACCACTGCTTGGAACTGTGCATAAACCACTGTCATTCCTTGAGTTTACTTTTTGTCCTGGTCAAAGATTTTCTCATCAGAGATAACCAAAGCATTCTAGCTTCTTAATGTTTCAACATGGTAAGGAAGCAAGCGCTTTGCACAGATTAAACTATTCTCTTTCGTCTTACCTGATATAAATTGACCGTTTTGCAAGATACAAGACTTTTAACGTATATCTTCATACACAACTCTTCTGATGGTGCATTCTGAAAAGTTAAAGTCCTTTGGAAGACCTCGAATAAACCCTCCAAAGTTTATATTATATTTTCCTGTTCTTTCTAACTTCTTGGATTCCGATGGTATTAGAATCATTGCATGAGTTTGTAGTGTTGTTGCTAATTTTGAATCCCTATCAGCAGGTTGCAGGACTTTTCGAACTATAGCAATGATGGATCGGGAAAATTTCTGATAAACACTTAAGGAAACGATTACAGCCTGCCTTTAAATTTGCTTACTTACTTTAATTTCATTCATTATTAAACTGAAAATAAATTTAAATAATTAGTTATAAGAAAGTTAGACCTATTCAAAGAGACCCCTAAAAATACTGGCCCACCAATAAATATATATATATTTGTAAAAATCTCACAAAGTATCCCCTGAGTAAGCAATATATATATATATATATATATATATATATATATATATATATATATATATATATATATATAAAAACATATATATGTACAGAAATATACATATATATATAAATATATATATATATATATATATATATATATATATATATATATATATATATATATATATATTATATATGAATGCAATGTCCCGCAGGAAAAAATGAAAAGGTGTTTCCAAGTACTTTCGAACTTTATTAAGTTCCTTATGAATTTATTAAACCACATTGAAAGAGAAAACGGAATAATTTTTCCTTGCAGTAATATTTTTATTACCTTTTTCGAAAAAATCCGTGCAGGGAAGCGATTCGAACCAGGCACACTGAGGCAGCGAGCACCGCTTTGATTACAGTTAAAAGTATGCCATTAGTGTACTAACGGCATACGTTTAACTGTGATCAAAGCGGTGCTTGCTGCCTCAGTGTACCTGGTTCGAATCTTTTCCCTGCACGGATTTTTTCGAAAAAGGTAATAAAAATATTACTGCAAGGAAAAATTATTCCGTTTTCTCTTTTAATGTGGTTTAATGAATTCATTTTCATCATTCTCTCTGCTACTTTGAGAGATATATACATATCTCTCTCTCTCTCTCTCGACAGAGAGAGAGAGAGAGAAAGAGAGAGAGAGAGAGAGAATTAATTGTTGTCTACAACTAACCTAGCGTATTTAGATTTTCTCTGTAGCATCTCGAAATTTTAAATCTGCGCAAATTATCTTCCTATGAGATTGGATAATTCTAAATAAAATTCAGATGGTATAAATTATTTTTATTCTAAGACGTTTTTTGACCTGTTTGAGCTTATCTAGTTTCAAGGCTAAAAGGGACAACAAGGAGAATTAGATGTTTTTATCATTTGGCTCGCCGCTTCATTCTTCTTAATCACTTCACATTTAGGATGGCATTAAAAATGAATTAACTCCGTTTGAAATTGTAGACATGTCCCTCCTGTGTGGAACTTATCGTTTGGGACCAACTGAAATCCAAAATCTCGAAACCCCTCGACAAACTTACCTAGCATGCTTAGTGAAGAGTACCAATGTTGAGAACAAATGAATCATGGAGCGAAAATATAATGCCCTAAAATTATGAAAGAGAGTCTAGGCAGATATTGGGGAAAAAAATAAATAACAATTGAGGTTAAGCGCATTTGAGTGTTTTTTTTAATATACCAACAAGCTTTTGGCACTGTGTTATTCTTCGTTCCACTTGGGGTATTCATTGCTCAAGCCTCTTCATAAATCAAAAAATAGAAGCCATATATTGCTTATAGGGCAATCAAGCTTTTTTTGCAGAAAAAATAAATAATAATTGAGGTTAAGCACATTTGAAAAAGTGTTTTTTTTTTAAATATACAAAAATATTTTTGGCACTGTACTATGCTTCGTTCCACTTGGGGTAGATATTACAGAAAAAAAAATAATTGAGGTTAAGCTCATTTTATGGTGTCTTATTTTTGAAACTATACAAACTCATTTTTGGCACTGTATTATTCTTCGTTCCACTTTGGGTATTCATTGCTTAAGCCTCTTCATAAATCATAAAGAGAAGCCATGTATGGCTTATAAAGCAATTTAGCTATTTTATATTTTTGGAAAGCAAAACACCCTTGAATAATTAATTAATGTAATGTTAAGTCACGTAAACATATTAATATTTTGATTGCAATGACTGATTCATCATAAAAAATAATATATAATTAACAATCCTGGACGTTGTGAATTATTTAGAAACGAGGGCATAAATATGATAAATTTCGTGTTCATGTCTAGATTCCCCTTCATCATCAGCTGTATTACATGGCTAGACCAAATGGAGGAGTATCATTATAGGGAATGAAGTCATTATTCAAAAACAGACCAAAATGGAGGTGATTTAAACAAAAGGTTTTTCAGTAGTTATTACAGTTTTTGAGTACTGGCATTAGAACAGATTTGTTAAAATGAAAGTCTCGTTGTTGTTCTGCCTATAGGATGGGTTGATTCTGATTATATCGACATCTTGATATCTTTACACATATGTTTTTATATTTTCGAATATCGAGCAAAAGTATCTAATGACAAAATATAGCGAAGAATCCTGCTCTTATATCGGCTGCACGAGAACGTCTTTAATATTATTTTTTAGACGAATTACAGGAATAAATAATGGCAAGAAGAGATGCTTTTAGAAAGCCTCCAGCCCCCAAATAAGGCTTAGAGTAAAAATAAAGGGCTTGCTACAACTATTAAACGAGTGATTAAGTCATTACAGCAAGTCTCGTTGAATTTCGGAGAGAAATGTTAAATTCTCCAACGATGAAAGCCCATCTTTATAATTTAGAATAAAAATTACTGTTTCAGGTACCAAGCGAAATATACCATAGTAACTTGTTTAGGGTTTTTCAAAGTTTGCTCTAGTCTTATAGACAAAATTAAGTCTATTCATATAATTTATAAAAGAAGTATAAATCTGCCTATATATTTAGTATTTAGGACCACGCAATAGTTCGTTAAATATTCTATAAGACTTTAATTTCCTTTTCGGATATTTATAATGAATTTCCATCTTGTATAAGCACGATCCCTTTTACTTATTTGGTCAATAAATTGTAGAAAAACGTGCAATTTCTAACTGAAATATTATTAAATGGACTGATCTTGGTTCGACGATTAAGTAGATAAATTAAGTTATATTGAGCTAGTTAGTGGAATTTCGCTCGCCTACCATTTGACTCGCATTGGGTAATTGGCTGACTAGGAAGTATATGTATACAACTATATTGTGCAAATGGACTCGGTGACCACTCGTCCTCATACAGTTTCATTCAGGCGTGGATTCAAGACGGTATCTGAAAAAGACAAAAGTTTAGTTACTCACTTGTTTGTTTAAGAGGCAGGTGTGTATGAATATTCGTGCTGTATTTGTTCGTATATGTAAATATATATATTTATGAATCTGTAATTAGTAATTTATTTTTGGTATTCCTCTTTTGTGACTTTCCGTTGCGTTTTGTTTTTTTATTCTTACGTTCACCTTCGAGGATTTATTTCATTACCCATATTAAATACGATTTAATTTTTTTTTATAGAAATATTATTTTTATCGGGCTTTCCAATAAAAAATGTTTGCTTCTTTATTGGACCCTTGGATATCGTTTTGATATTTTAGTTATTCAGATAAGTTAATTATCCGTTAATTTAAATCCTTCTGTAGAGGAATACGGAATTCCAGTTCAAATGCTTCGCACCTCTACCGAGAAGGTTCAAGGTTTCCTTTAGCTACTAAAACCACAGCACAGCGGAGGTCAGCTAACCTTGATGGGAGCTTCTGACTCCGCCCCCTTTTCCTAAGGACCGCCCTGCCCTCTGTCGGCAGCGCAAAGTAACTCCTTCGCCATCTCCATACCTCTGTCATCCCCTTTGAAAATCAAGTTGCACTGAGGCCATAAAATTGTTGCAGGGTTACTGGTGTGTCGGCTTGCATATACAGTCATTTACTAGTGGTGCGTAAGTAACCAATTTGAGTTTTTATTTGTTTAATTAATAATTATTTGCATAAGTTTTTAATTAACGTTTTTAGGTCGATAAATACGTTAGAGAAAATGTCAAGTGTTTAGAATTTCGCTTTTTTTCAATGTTGTCTGCAAATTTTTATGGCGGCCCATGGGACGATTCAGAAGCAATTTACAGACTCAGGTTTAAAGAGGTGAGCACTTCCGCGCACATAAAAAAAAACCTCTTACTCTACTTGAAAGAAGTGCCTATAGAAATATTTCTTCTCGCCTGCTTTTTGCTTTCAGGTTTTACTATTTTATCGAAGTTATTAGAACCTAAAATTATAATTCCAGTCATGCAAAGTTCAATGTAGGTGTTACGTTTGAGGGGAGAGAAGCTCTCGGATTTTATTTAACAGGGATGTATACTTGTATTTTAGTCATTTGCTGTTGGTACTGTGTAAACGTACGGTATATTAATATTTAATTTTTATAATGATTATTACTTGTTATTTTTATGAATTAAAGGTTATTTGAATTTATGAAGAAAACATTATCCGGAATTTACATATTTTTTTACCTCTATCGTATATTAAGCGGACGTGCCATTGAAATTGGAATTAAACTTAAGCAAAACAACTAAAATTACATCCAAATCCAAGTTACGATCAGCTGCAGTAAAACTACAAGAAATACTGCGAATGGGAAAACGGCTTTCACCTCTGTGCTATATGATTCTTACGTGCGTGGAAATTTCACGGCTTCATTGGAGCTAAAGCGGTTATTAAAATGCCGCCTTGGCTCGAAAGAAAAGTACGATCGAGCCTCTCTCCGAATAAATTGATAAATATTTAAATCTAAAGAACGAACTCGCTTATTCGGGGTGGTAAGGGTGTGTTGGGAGCGCGTAAAAAATTAATTTTTCATCGGAAAACCACCTTCTCTAGTGAAGAGTGCCAGGCCCGTTTGAAAAGACTCCCAATGGCGTATATATACGGGAATGAATGTGGCGATGCCCTTTCCTTGTTCATATGACTTTTTTATCCCTCTCATCATACGAATAGCAGATACATACCGAAGTGGGTTGCTATTATGAACCAAGGTCGTATGGGACGAAATCCCCAAGGTGTACTACTATATAGAGAGGCCAGATTAAATATTTCACCTGGTCTGTTTGATCAGTACGCCCTTTATTTGATCTTTGGTAAAGGGGAGGGGGACTACTCGAAGGGTCGACCCTCTTCTAAAAACAGACGCACTGAGCCACTTTAGCGCAAGGAGCAGAAGAAAATTCTTGATTATGGTTTATTTCTCATGATCGGAAAATGCCTCAGCAGTAACTCAAAATGGTTGTATTAGTTGCTGAAATCTTTTGTTATTTTTTTCGTTTTGGGAGCTTATAAAACGAGGAACAATTTTAATTCTCAAACTTTTTCGGGTATTAGGTAAAATAATCGTCCTTACTTTGATATCATACTTTAATATAAAGAAGTAATTGATATTTAGGAAAGCACAAAAATAATTGCAGAAATATGTGGATGAACGATAATTACTTACCTTGAGAATCAAATGTTCCTGCTGACATCAATTAGAGTAATAAATCAATGAATACCTTACAGCATATTGAGATAATAATCAGCAATTCCAAATTATTCTCTGATGCCAAATGGCGCAGTCGCAGATAAGCCGTGAGCTCGAATCCCAAAAGATGCGATGAAAATAAAATCCTTTTATTGAAACAAACAATTTGCGTAAACTACCGAGAAATTTCAATCTATACTAAAGCCACTTAAGTGGCAATTAAAGGAGCGTTATCTAAATCATTATGGCAACTTGTTCACTTACGGTTAATTGTGCTCGATAAGCTCTAGCGCAAAAAAATCCGTTGTTATCTCGAACCAATACAGCAAACTAGTGACGTAACAATATGGCGACTAATGGCCGACTTTAAGAGTTTACCTAATCGCGTAATTATTGAAAAAAATGAATAGTCTCTTTCATATTTAAAGTATCTGTTATCCTTAAAAAAGGGGTATTATCGATACCATACTTTCGTATTTGTTCAGTGCAAACAATAAAATATTAGGAAAAAAATTTATAATTAACTGAATTTAGGTCTATGGCACGTATTTGGCCAATTTATGACTCAAGAATTATCGTGCAAGGCAGTTGAAATAGGACTCCAAAGAAAATTATTGTAAAATGCTTCTTAAAATTCTATTCCAAGTTGTTTGCTATAGTATTTAAAAAGTATTCATTGGCAACCTAAGATTTATATGAAAAAAAATATAGAACAGGATCTACTTAACTTATGGGAAAGTGGTATTATATTTCAGAATTCACCAAGCTTATCATTCAGGTATAAACAACAAGCAAAATAAATGAGGCTCAGGTAAACAGTTATCTGAATGATATGTGCGATGTCAGATGATTAAATCAAGATAATTATCATAGAATTTATAATACGACATACTTTAAGTTTATTCATTCGTCTGAGATAACGAAACATAAATGCAGGAGTATAAAATTGAATATACTGACACGTATATATATATATATATATATATATATATATATAGATCAAAATCTCAGCTATTAAAGTTTGGTTTTTACCGAATGCAGATACTTCAAAAAAGAGAGATGAACGTATGAGAAGTTATCTACCATCTTCAAGATTGACCATAGAAAACAATAAGAAAAATAGAAAGTCCCCAATGAAAGTTAATCAACGCGAAATATACAATAATCGTTAACAAAATCTGCATATATATATATATATATATATATATATATATATATATATATATATTGAGAGAGAGAGAGAGAGATATTATCACTGAGTGCATTTGAATTAGGTACACTGAGAAAATCTAAAAAGTGTTAATTTGGGAGATGTGGTAGTAAATATTTTAACTGCAGAAATAAAGCAGCAGTAATGATTATAACATATTTTATAGTTACGCTCGAACATTCGGAAAATAAAAGTGACTGAGAGCAGTCATTTTATTGATGGATGTGCGCAAAGTTTTATTAAAAAGTCGATCCATTCGAAAAAACGATATTTAAAAAAGATTTTGTTAAAGACCATTGTATATTTCGCCTTGATTAATTTTCTTTTGAAACTTTCTATATTATTTATTGTCTTTTATTGTCCTTCTTGTAGATAGTAAATAACTTCTTCTTCGTCCATCTCTCTTTTTTTTAACTAACTGCGTTTAGTAAAAACAAAACTTTAATAACCGTGCTTTCGATCTCTGTGATCATCTCCAGAGTGTCTTGAGGAATTCTTTCCCTAAAGACACTCTGAAGATGATCGCATAGATCAAAATCTCAGCTATTAAAGTTTGGTTTTTACCGAATGCAGATACTTAAAAAAAGAGAGATGAACGTATGAGAAGTTATCTACCAAGATTGACAAAAGAAAACAATAAGAAAAATAGAAAGTCCCAAATGAAAGTTAATCAACGCGAAATATACAATAATCGTTAACAAAATCTGCATATATATAAATATATATATATATATATATATATATATATATATATATATATATATATATATATATATTTATATATATATATATATGTGTATATATATATATATATATATATATATATATATATATATATATATATATATATATATATATATATATATATATACGAGATCACTATAACATTTATTTGTTTATCGCAATATTCTTTAGGATAAAATTGCCGAAAATATACGAAAATTTGAAGATTGATTTCCGCTTAGATTTGGCCTCTAAATCTAAGCGTGAATTGCACCTCTGCTGAGTCTCACAATTAATCCCAAAATTAAGTTATTAAGTTTGGGCGTCGGAGCTAAGGCGGCAGGAATGTGGTGAAGTCTCGAGTCGAGAAGGCGGAGTTCGGTGAAATCGCGTGACTCGACGCTATCCTTCTTCGAGGTGCCAATGGAGCGTCACGCGTCCAGCGTTGTCGGGAATCCAGCGCGTGCATCACGCCTCTGTTGCCATCACGCCGAGGAGGAGGATGTAGCAATCAGCCACATTTCACCCGGTCTCGGTCTCAGATTAATTCCTTGGAGATATAGATACCCTGTCTTACACAGTCTAATGTATTTTTTTATATATGCAAACTCATGAATGGAGAATATATTTGAACTCGCCTAATTCAGCATGCAACTAAATAGACGTGTGTGCCCAATACAGCAACACAGGCAGAGTACATTATTTCTTTGCAATATTAGCAAAATGCAGCCAGCAGAGTTTTGCAAGACGCCTTCAAAGCTGCATTTAGCGATAAAACCTCTAATTGTTTTCATAAATTATATTCGGTTTTCGGTTTCAAACTCGAAGGAGCTGAGAAGAAGAATGGGAAAGGCTCTTCTATCGATGTCGTTCTTTATTTAAACCAGTTATCTCAACCTGCTTGCAGAAGAATAGAACGACCATTCCTTGCTAAATCTCGGAATTTAAGTTTTTAGTAATGCCATTTACTCTTTTGCCTCCACCCTACTCTTCGCCGCATCCATCCCCCAAACCTGACTTCTCAGCTTCATGCCCATCGTCGCAGGGGCATCTAAACCAGTGGTTCTCAAACCTTTTCTTACCCATGGACCCTTTTCCTTTAAAAAAAATTTGGTGGCCCCAAAGCCCAAAAATTTTTCACTAATAAAAAAGCAAAGGAATTGTATCAATAAGTAAAAAAATAGAAAATAATTATGCTTATTTTTAAGGAAAACTTTAATTTTAAACTAATAAAAATAAATTATTTAATAGTTAAATTTTATGGAGCATTTATGTACATTAGTAAATAATTCCTAATATCCATTTTAAAAGATAGGTGAATAATTAAATAAAAAATGTAGATTTATTCGAAGAGATCCCTGTGACTGATGTTGTTAATACAAATAAATTATGTAATAGTTAAATTATATAGAGTATTTATGTACATTAGTAAATAATTCATAATATACCTTTAAAAAGATAAGTGAGTAATTAAATATAAAATTTAGATTTATTCAATGAGATCCCTGTGACTGATGTTGCTTAGCGAGTTTTTTATATTTGGCTCCATCGATGTCAATGCTAGTCGAAGATCACCCCTTTGCAAAATGTCGAGTTTATTACGAGCTTTTGACAATAAGTGAGAAACACGACTAAATCCTAATTCAACAAGGTAAAAAGATGAAAAAGCAATGACGTAGAGTTGTGCTTTATCCCAGAGTAGTGGATACTTTTTAGTAGCTTCATTTGTTTTCCATATATCATGCTTCCCATCTTTAAATTTTGCCTGCAATATTTCATCACTTTGTAATTCAATGAGGGTTTTCTGTAAAGAAAAGTCTACATCGGCAACATTAACTTCGAAAGGAATTGTCACGCAAGTTGGTATATCCATCATGAGTAAGTCACTAAACCGAGCTTGCATATCTTTGTGTAAAATTTGCAAATATTCACTATACAATGCAAGATCATAATCGGTCAGATCGCTGCTAATTGAGGCCAAACAAGAAAAAATTTCAAATGCACGACGTCTGATATTAATCTTGTACAACTGTAGCTTTTTCAGGAAAAAATTAATTGCATCTTTACTGGATATGAGATCAGAATTTTTTCCTTGGAGCTGTTTATTAAGTAAATTGACTTTTTCAAATATATCGGATAAGTAAAATACATCAAATAGAGTTGCAAGCAGTTGTTTTCCAAGATGGGTGTTGGCCAGAAAGAAAGAAGACAATAGAATCCCAAAGTGCAATAAAACGTTGAAGACAATTCCCCTTTGACAACCATCTCACCTCAATATGCATTACAAGACGTTCGAGACTCTTCTCTATTTTGACTACAAAATTCACGAAAGAGGCGGGATTTGATTTAATATGGTTAACTACTTTTATCATAACACTAAGGGCATCATGTAGGCGTGCACCCAATTTTTTAGCAACTAAGTGTTGACTGTGTATCACACAGTGTATGCAAAATACTCCGGGGACAGCTTGTTTCAAGTGTGCAATAAAACCTTTGGATCTGTCAGTCATAGATAATGCACCATTAGTAGCACATGCCATTATGTTTTTGAGTGAAATATTGCTTTCCTTGAAATATGTAACAACTTCATTAAAAGTTGTTTCACCTCTTGTGTCTATCTTAAGACTTCTGGCAAAAAGCATTTCCTCTCCGTGTCCTTGATCATCCATAAATCTAACATATGTTAGTAGAATTACTTCATTATCTCTTAATGTTGATTCATCCAGTTGAAGAGCAAACTGTTTTATTTGAAAATTAGCAATTAATTGCTTTTCAACATCCTCTGCCATTTTATCAATACGTCGTGACACAGATGAGTTGCTTAACGGGATGGAATTAGTGATTTCACTTGCACTTTGTTTCACAACTAATGAAGTTATAACAGACACTGCGGCCAAAATTACTGTCTCACCAATATTATGGGGGTTTCCAGCCTTTGCTATTATTTTGCTAATTTCATAAGATGCCAATCAACCATCATTTAGTTTTCTCACTTGGCTGTTAAACACTTGATCCAGTCTTTTTCTTGCTTGAAAATCATCACGGAGTTTTCTAAAGTATTCTACTGGTTTGTCTTTCTTTTCATTGTGCTTGGTTTTCAGATATATTTTGATTTTACAAGGCCTCATGCTTGCATTTGAAAGTACATCAATGCATATGAGGCACATTGGTTTCGTTGCATTATGTGGTGATGGAATAAATTCGTAAGACAAATATTCAACAGAATACTGTCGACACTTCTTTGTTAGCGCCGCCATGGGTTATCTGTAAAAATGTATCAGAAGCTGTTAAAGCATATATTACAGTTCATATTTAAGAATTATATATAATTTGTTAACAAAACTAAAAGATAAATTTGCAAAATATACAGAGAGAAGTGAGTGACCTAGATATTTTAAAGGGAAATAGGTATGATAATTTGGTCACTTTTGCTTAAAGTACAATGTGTATATATATATATAT
Organism: Ceratothoa steindachneri; assembly: GCA_963969495.1. Classification (NCBI taxonomy): domain Eukaryota; kingdom Metazoa; phylum Arthropoda; class Malacostraca; order Isopoda; family Cymothoidae; genus Ceratothoa; species Ceratothoa steindachneri. The sequence continues at coordinate 159,941,001 of OZ018326.1, forward strand.
ATATATATATATATATATATATATATATATATATATATATATATATATATATATATATATATACATATAAAAGAAAGAAAAAGAGAGAGAGAGGAAGAAAGAGAGACATAGAAAGAGAGAGAGAGAAAAAAAAAGAGAAAGAGAGGGAGAGGCAAATGGAAAGAGAAGACATTTTAAGATAAACCATTGCAATTATATGGCGTGAAGAGGCCAATAATCGTGAGTAATTTAACTAAACATCCAAGTTAACATATTTAACTTTGCGGTACTTCAAGTACAATATGTTGGGCACTATTAACATTTATCTGGATCAGAATGTACGTCACGAATTATGTTTCAGTGTGTGTGTGTGTTTGTGTGTGAGGGAGTGTATTGAAGATTAATATCACACGCACGTGTTGATATTTGTGACAAAACATAACATAAAGTCATAACATGACACAACGTAAAGTAACATAGTATGATATGACATAGCTCAACATCATTATGATATATGATATAATATTTGATGCAATACGATGCGATACAAGATGATACAATAATTATGCTACGCTATATTACACCATAATACACTATAATATAATACAAAATAACATATAATAGTAGAATATAGTATAATATAATCATTTAGTAAATCTGGGAGTCAATAATTACTCCTCGCTTTGATTCAAATCTAATCTGATGGAGTTCATTTTTATAATCAATTGGAATGAAGGGTTCCAAGCTTATTAAGTTTGCGAAGAACTTCCTAAGAATGCTATTATTTTGATACGTTTGATCCCATCTCTAAGAATTAAAGTACATAGTAATGATATTATAATAACTTACTCATTAAACACCAAAACACGTTTTAGGAACAATTAAAACTGAAAAAAAATTCACATGAATTTTCCATGAGTTTACACTGTGTATCTATACGAGTTGGACCCGGAAGCGAGAGTTTGCCAAATAATGTTTTCTATGAAGAGCATTAAGAGAAATTAAATATTAATACTAATAATTAATTTAAACGATAATGATATATATAAAATATATGAAAAAAATGGTGTTATAAAATTTCATTGTTTTTTTTACTGCTCATAAATTATCAATGGCAAAAGTTAATATTTGAAAACACAAATTGGCATTCAACAGTACTTCATAAACACGCGTTACCATACCCCCTCCTCCCCCTCTCACCCCTCACTCTCTCTCTCTCTCTTTTTCTATTTCTCACTTTCTTCCTCTCCTTCTCTCTTCCTCTCTTTCTCTCTCCATTCTCAGTAATAATAACAGTTCTAAAATAGAATTGCTCTATGGCCAACCAGAATATCACCGTGGACCCCAATTCGTTATTTTATGTGTGTAAAGCCCTAGTAATGTTACATGGCCCCCTAAGGGCCATGTAGCCCACGGTTAAAAACCACTGATCTAAACAACGCTTAATAAGGAATTTCTCCGGCACATGCAGGAGATTTCAAAGAAATATAATGTACGCCTTCGGTCTAATATCAGCTAAAGTTTTCTTTAGCGTCTCTTATGATATGATAAATTTATCATATATATATATATATATATATATATATATATATATATATATAACTTGTTGCTACACTAGGTTCGAGACGTAGGAAACCAAGTAGTAAGAAAAAGTGTGTTGAACTCCATCAGAAGCATACAAGAACACCGAGAACGCCGTGTTTACGAATTCCCATTTGCAAAGACGAACTCCACAAGTCATCTAATATCCGGACTTCTCACTCTATTCACTGTTTTGGTGAACTTGTTTATGTTTTACATCCATGCTTTTATCATCTGTACTCTTTAACTTTATTCTGCTTTCTGTTAATCTTTATATTTACCTTCCGCATTTCTTCCATACTTAATGAGTTAGTATGTCTTTGTTGTTTCAACCAGTTACTTTCATAATTAAAATAATTTGGTATTTAAATTTAGGTACATGGATTTGTGTAACTCTATTGGTAGGGGCTAAAACTTTAGGATTAGGTGTCGGGAGGTGATGCCTTTGCTATTACCACGATGGTTAGATCTTATTTATAAAATATTTTAATTAAATATAACTGACTAAGAATACGAATGATAATGTTGTTATTATTTCTTTATATCATCTTCCTTCACAATTTGTAACATGATCATATCTATATGCTTCTACATATATCCGCTCCTTTTCAAAGAAATATGATGTCCGCCTTCGGTCTAATATCAGCTAAAGGGTTCTCTAGCGTCTCTTAGGATATAATTATAAATACTTATTTATTTGTCCTCATTTATTTCGCAAGAACTCATAATTCTACTCATAATGAGAGAGAAATCATACGCTTGGTATCTGTAGCAGGAGAAATAGTGTATATAGGTTTAGAGAACAATGTTTAATCTTCTATGATAAGAATTTTTTCCTCAGGAATTAAATTTAATAAAACCAGTTTGTCCTGGTTATCTATAAAATATGGTGCATTGCTTGAAAGAGTTGCTAGGATATTAAAGATAGAGGAATCACTCAATCTCAGTTGTAGAGCTGAGGTATACCATTTTAAAGGAACGAAATTAAGTGTATTATGATTTTCTCCCACAAATTCTGAACTTTTTGACATAATACTACATCTCAACCAACTTTCCGATCAACACTTTTTGTAGGAGTATGATTAGCATATTCTTACCACGACCTATACTCATAGCGTGTAATATGCATCATTTTCTTAATATTACTGTTGTGAATTCTCTTTATTGATCGCTGTGTACACCAAAATTAGGGGCTTTGAACCGAAATTTACTTTGAGCTTGAGACCTAAGACTCTAGATGTACAAATTATGTAGGTAATTTTTCCAAATTTATAACTAACACACATTTTCATAAACTGAGATTTTCATGTCTTGGGAAAAATTTAACAGCGCACATAAATACATACAAACATATATTAAAAAGCATATATATCACAAAAATAAAGACCCACGAGTAGATGGAAAAGGACATTTATTTCTGTCAGACGTTTCGTTCCCTACATCGGAACATCTTCATTGATTCTACTAAAATCAAAGAATCTACCCAATTTAGGGTCTATATTAACAAAAACAACAAGACAAAGATGAATAATAAAAACACAAAACAGAAACAAGTTTAGGGCGCATCAAATAAAGCCAAAGAAGCGAGACTAAAGTTAAAATATGATTAAGTATAAAATTACAAAGAAATTGATAAATGAATGATACCCCCAATATATATATATATATATATATATATATATATATATATATATATATATATATATATATGTATATATATATATATATATACATTAGCTTATGCAGATAGTCGTCTCTTGCCAAGAATGAAAAAGTGAACGACAAAGGAGGATAAAATTAACTTGGTAGGTTGTGGAGTTATGAGCTACGTAGGGGAAAGAGGGGATCAGTCTCGTTGAGTGTTAGTTTGTTTTGTTAATATAGAGCGACTCTAATATTTTTAATAACTGGACTGAAGAAGCTCCAAAGAGAATGGAAAACTGTTTTCTGCATGATATCGTATGCTGGAGAATTCGGGTGTAGTTAAGGGTCTTTGAGTTATATGGGATAATCCAAGATGTTTATTGACCCTCTGTTTAATATGTAGGTTAGTCTGGCCTACGTAGAAGGCTTTGCAGCCGGAACACTTGAATCGATATACAACAGATCTCAACATTCGATCAATATGATCTTTATAGTTAAAAAATGAACCCAAAGAATTATAATTAAACTGGCATTGTGATAGAAGGCTTTGCATTATTCTCTTAAGGGTACCGTCCAAAGAAGAAGTGGAGGAACCAATAAATAGAGCTTATTATAAAGACGGGGTTTTGTAATATTTACGCATCATTCATGTATTCGGTTCTTTTTAGCTTTATACTTTATTATATTTTAACTTTTTTCTCGTTTCTTTGGCTTTATTTGATGTGCCCTAAACTTGTTTGTTTTTAGTGTTTTTAATATTCGTTTGTTTTGTTGTTTTTGATATGGTACGTCACTAAATTGGGTAGTTTCTTTGATTTTCATAGAATTACTGAAGATGTTCTGATGTGTGGAACGAAACGTCTGACAGAAATATATATCTTTTTCCATCTACTCGTGGGTCTTCATTTTCCTGCTGAGATTAAGGTTTCCGCAACCTAAGCCAATTTCTACAATTACCCCCTCCCTCTATCTCTCTCTCTCTCTCTCTCTCTCTCTCTATATATATATATATATATATATATATATATATATATATATATATATATATATATATATAAAGGAACAATTTAATTTCAGTAGTTAAACCTTTATTTAAATCTGCGTCATTCAGCGAATGTTAAACGAAGAAAAACTTGCTTGGGATCACTTTTTGCCCATGATTATGATTGACTTTGGCAGATTATCCAATCCGCTTTACTGCTCTGAATAAGTAAATTTAATCAAATAGGTATTTTCTGCTTTGTTTAGAACCTCTACAATTTTCTTGGTTCCAAACAAATTATAAATATTTTTGTAAAACAAGAATTGTTATACAAAATATTTTTAGTTATGTTTTCAATTCAAGAAAATAGGAAAGATTGTAAAGCAAAATGGTAATTGTTTATTTGATTAAAATGTCTGGAAATAAATTTATTTCCTTTTATCTCAAGCAGCAAGAATTTTACGGATGAATTATTAATATATATATAAGGAAATATTTCAGTATGTTCATTTTTTTCACTCCATTAAATAAATGTAACCAAGTTCGACTCAGAACATAAAAGAAGAAAATAAACACACGTCGCAATTTTCTTTTCTCCTCTCGATTAAAATCATTCGTGAGACTTAATTCCTCAAGTATATGTATATAACACAGGAGATATTTGAAGTTTTTCAAGAGTTTTATCGCTATAGTTTTGGTTAAACAAAGCAAAAAAACTCACAAAGTGCTCGTGAGTCAAAGTTATGCAGATACACCCACAAAGAAAAAGTGAAAAACGATTCTGAGCGCTTTCGTTTTTATTCTTAAAGACCTTTTCAAGGAATCTGCATTCCTAAACAAGTATCTGCTCTTTCATGAAACACGATTTCTTATGTGCATTGCAATAAAAATACTAGTATCCGAAACCCGCTGCTTCCTTCCAATACAAGAAATTGTATTTTTTCATTAGTTTTCCAGACCTTAATCTTCCTATATTTCGTTTCGCTTTACCTCACACAAGTGCCTCCCTATACGATAGATTCTCTTTTTTATTCCCCACGATAATATTTTAAAACAGAATTATTTATTTAGGTTAACTCTGAAGCTTAGTAGTGAACAGATTATGTTAGTGGTGAGACTTGTTTCTATATTTTTATTCTCCAATTTTGTTTTGCTTATACTCGTATTTATCATCATGACTAACCTTATAATTTAAGAAGGGGATTTTTTGAGTATTTGAATAATAATTTCATCTTAGTTTGGTTATGACTTATGTTTTTTATCAAAGTTATTTCTAATAATTCTTTTATAATTTCAAAAAACAAAATGGTGACGTTCCGAAATAAATATAAGTACCGAAATTTTGTGAATTTCCTTAAACCCAAAGAATTACAAATGGTGAAGTTCAGATAATTTATTTTTATAAATCTTCTTTAACTATATTTTAGCAACGTGATATTTTGAAAGGGGGGGAATTTATTTTAGCTTTTCTTTTTAAAATTATTATAGTTGGCGAAGTTCATAAAATTTATAAAAATTTAAGTATAATTTAACCATGGCTGCTTTTGGGGAATTTTAAATTTTAATCTTAGTAGCGAAGCGCAAGCTCCCCCCGTAGGGGAGAGTGGGGAATCCATTGCCTGGTAGAAATATTAATCTAGAATATGGGTTGAGACTCCTCGCCCATGGAAGAAATGCCATTAAAAAAGTTGAAGTCAAGACAGCATGAGTGTATTAAAACCATAGACGGACTCACTCAGTTTGCTTTCACGCGCATTGCGCTCTGGTAAAGCTACCCACTAGTAAAGCCGGCAATTTCAGGAAGCGCTTGAAGGTATAATTTGGGGAAAGTGAACAGAAGAATGAGTAGAAATATAGGCCCTAAATTGGCTGCCTGGAGATTCCTCTGACACATGGGCTTATTAGACATAAATAAAATGTTTTTCATAAATTATTCTTTTACATTTGAATTTCCTAGTTTTATCATTCAGTTGACCAATCACTGTCTCGATTTGATTATGTCTACTAAGTCTGAAATTGTCAAAAGCTAAAAATAATATATGAAGGTTGATTTATTTTCACATCTTCATAACTATTTACACTTCGCTCCTAGTAGTGAATAAGTTCCCTACCCCTAAATAGAGTGGAATAAAGAGAAAACCTGAGAATAATTCAATAGGAAATATTTGCGTTTTAGACATTTTACATTTTTACTTTTACAACTCGATTACGGTCTAGCCGTGTAGATTACTACTTCCTGTTTACCGAAGCTAAACTACATCAAGTGTAATAAGTAACTGATTGTGTCCCGATTGTGATTAAATTGGTATTAGTTCCCATAATCTGCAAATAAACCCGGTTTAAATCCTAATATAACCTGTATGGCCGCAATGGCGAAAATCAGTGGTAAATTTCGTATAGAAATCAAATCTGTAAATTTCTTACATGAAATCTTATAGGCGAGATTAATTTTGAAGGTATCCTAATTCTAAGCAAGGCTTGAAAGAATGAATCAAAGAGGCAAGAAAATAGTCTCACCAATAAGACTTCCGTTAATTTATTGCAAAGTTGTCACCAAGTAACGTTTCAACACTACACTTTCCTTAAGTAAACAATTGTTATTTATTTTAAATATTTTTTTTTTTATTATTTTCAGTTTCTTTATGCTGATTTAAATGCGTGACCTTGCATTCCTTGCTTAATATCGTATAGTATGTACATCTTATAGAAATATTGCAGCTAATAGTAAAGCAGGTTTAACGCAAGAAAATTGCCCGCGGGCAGGAGAAATAACGATTTCAAGCATTCTCTTTAGGGACTTTAAAAAATAACGGAGAAATAACAATAATTCTTTGTAATTAATTATTACGTATTCTATACTATCCTTTGAGCCTATTGAAACTTTTACCCTCCTTGGTCTCGTATTAGCGGTTGCTAAGCGCACTTCTTTCTCCAAAGAGGGTGCAAGAAAGAAGTAAATCAAGGTAGTGAAGGCAATACTTTTATAAATAACCGTCCCTTAACACTGAGAAATGACAGGAAAATTCATTTACACTAAATAATATTATCTACCTTGAACGTGGATTCGAACTACAAACTACAACCAATAAATACCGAAGCTTCAATTTAAATAAAATGCATATAACGTTGTCTAGAATTTTATCTTCGTAAGTTTAACATATGAATATGTAATTTATTTCTCATCATTTAGATAAGACCCTGAATTATGCAGTAAGAAAACGATGAAGAATCGGTTCATTGTTGCTGATTCTTGTGTAAAGGGAGGTGCTGTTGGAACGTTATGACTATTCTCAAAAACTTGGGCCAAGTGATATAATCTTTTAATCCGTTAAAATTTAACGTATCACCTTATTGGAATCATAAATGTGCGTTTTATATTCAATGTTGTATCATTCTCAGGTAAAATTAATATCCTTTCTGTTCTACTTCATTGTAAATATTATAAGAACTATGCTAAAATTAATTACTAAATCCCACAAACCACCTACAACCTAATTTTCACGCTATTAATCCATATTGTTGTGAATTAGAGGATTTATAGATTGCGAATTTGTTAATTTTAACATACTTATGTTGAGGCTAAAGTGTTTTCATTTCGATTAAAGCGCTAGAAAATCGTTTAGTTCGATGGATTTACCAATGGTACTCATATTCTGTTATTTTGTAAACGTGGCATTATCTATTTGTTAAATGATACTGGACGACAGTAGTTTACAATATTGATTGTAATATTTAATGTATACCTTATATTTCGTGCTTCATTTTATAGTATTTAACTTCTCTTTTATAACAGTTCTTTTACAATTTTCCCTGCCGTGTCAACAAAAATTTCAGTAACCAGCTCAGAATTTTCGTGGTTTAAAAATATATGTATAGTGAATTGGCAGGATTTTAACACTGTGACCCTCAGACAATTCCTTCATTAGTTAAACTCTTGTTTTTCTATTTACGAGATCGTAAAGATAATGTAAATATCTGAACAGCAATCTTTATATTTTCAACTATGTAATCATATCTTTGCAGTGAAATGTTTTCCGAGAAAAATCAACTTATTTTATTTCTTTAAATTATATTTGTATCACTGCTAGCACTCTGTAGTACATAAAATATTCTTTATTGCATACAAATTCCTCAACAATGAATATAAATAATAATGAATACATTTGACGAATAAACTTTTCTTAAATTTAGAGCGTACCTCATCAGATGTTATATTTTATATGGTAGTGATATGTACATATCATATTCCCTTAAGATCCTAAATAAAATTGCTACGAATAATTTAAAAACTCCTTCATCAACTCGTAGACTTGTTGGATTTATAAGAGTACTAACATTCTCATGTAGTAATGTTAGGGTAATTTTTAGATAACAAGAGGGGAAATTTATGATAGGAATATGGTGGAAAGTCGGTTGTGAAATAGAAATGAAAAGTGGTATAATTAATTTGAGAGAATCTGAATCCATCTGGCATTGTGTTCTGGTATAAAATTTATGTTTTAGAACATTTCTTTGTTGAACATTTATTGTTCTGGTTCTAAATACTGTATAAAGGAAAAACTTGAAGTAATTCTCATGCCCCAAACGAGTCTATTGGATTTATATACCCGGATAGTAAAATTCCTTGAAGACCTTTCAAACATGTTTGATCTAAAGTAGTTATAGGATTAACTATAATACTTGTATGTATTACGAAATCTATATTATTTTATTTATTTGGTAAAAAATATATGTATTAAATTTACATACTAAATTCATCAAGGTGAAGAAAAATATTTAAACGATTTTTTAAAGATGTTTAGTACCATCTTTCGACCCTCTTTGGGTCTATTTCATGCGAGATCGAGAATAAGAGGAGAAATAGAGAAAATAAAAATAAGATAATTAATATAAGTAGTTTTTTAAATCTAAAGAAAAAATAAAAACGATCGAGGGAATTTCTCCAAAACTAGATTTTGAAAACAGATAGAAAGAAAAGTGGTGAAATTCCTGATTTTAAAATTAGGGGAGAGTAAGGAAACACTTTAGCCAAAGGAAGACCCCACTTATGTACAATAGTACGAACACTAGCCTACCTAACTCTCGCGAACTTTCCCATATTTGATATCGACTGCATAATCTGAGCAAAAACGAAGCCATGGAAAACAATTCCTATAAAGAAGACAGCTGCTTGAAAGTGAAAATGTGACCCATTTAATGAAGAAACAATTAATTAGAACTTACCAACAGTAAGAATCTCTAAATTCAGAACTTGTAATTAATCTTTGTTAGTTATTAAGAATAAATTCTATAACTTTGCCATCTTTTCGACTGACAAGATTCGCCCAATTGCTTCTACCTGATTTTCAGTTCAAAGCCCCACCTCTTAAGATCCGATACTATAATAACTTAATTAATGACTGCTACTACTATTAACTATAATAATAATTTGGCTTAAGATGGATATGCTTGCATGTAACATAGAGAATCATGGCTGAATGTTTTGACAGAAGAACAAATTTTGTAATACATAATCTTGATTATTTGTGGTTACTCCCTCAATAGTAGAAGAGAAGCCAACCAAAATGATTTACACAGAAATCAAACGCTTAGTGCACCAAAAATATATTTAATTCATAAGTATTTAGTGCATCGGACGTTTCTTTTGACGACTTCTGCAGTTCGCTCTAGCATGTTAGATATCAACTTGTGGAAAATATTCCGAATGATTGTAGCCCATTCTTATCATTACAATGCTAGAATGTTTTCAGGGTTTGTGGACTACTTACTGCTTGTTGATCTAGTTTTCAAGAATCTCCCACACGTTGTCAATCCGATGAAAATCAGGGAAGGTTCCATGTCAAGTTCCCAATATTTCACTGCGCTGTTGTTCAAGGTCATTTGTTAACAACCCAGCGCTATGAAAAGGTGCTATATCATGGTGAAATACGCATGGATCTTCAGAAAATTTGCTTAAGAGCCTTTTTAAGGGGTGTTCTTGGAGTATATTTCGGTATCATACTTTGTTCTTTGCGGCACTTTCAGGAAAAATATGAGAATGACAATTCCCTTGGATGAGAATCAGCCACATACATGAAACGTCTAAGAATGCTTTCCTGATACGACAATGCAAGACTCATGCTAGCGTTCTCCTTTTTTTCTCCGGGCAGTCGATCTTCCATATCTCCCAAACAGTGAAATGGGGGCGACTTCTTCAAGAAAATCACCTAACCCAATTCTTCCATCCTCCAATCTTTTATATTCTGCTAAACGACAACTTATTCTTAATGTTTTTCATTGCAAGCAGTGACTTGTCATGAAACGTTGTCTTGAATTCTTCATCTCCTCGTGCGTGCAGTTGCATACACAAAGTGGCCACACGATTCCGAAGCTGACTCCGCACGAGAGAGCGGTTCTGACGCTTAATGGATACCCTTTGACGTCTAGAGGCCTTCTTTGAATTAATTGTACCTGTCTTTTTGAACATCTTGGTGGTCCGAATACGGTTCTTACACGCGTATTAATCCTAATAGCAATTTCTGCACGAGAGAAGTTATTTTGATGGAATCAAAGGGAGTCTACGAGTTTCCATAGGAGTAAGCATTGTTGGCAAAAAAGATAATGGTAGAAATTTCCGTTCCACCTCCATAGTGTTCAAGCTGACTGTTTCTGAGAGAGTGGTTTTGTGCCGTCCATTCCCTCATGCTTATTACCGTGGTAACATTTAGGTGGATAAATATGGTTGGTTTGGCCGATTAATTTTCTACGAGGACACACAAGTCAAAATTAATTTTTGGAAAATATTTAAGGTCTCTTTTTTCACATACCATTTAATATTTAGCCCTTTGCAATGTTCGTTTATTTACGGTATAACACAAGACAAATAGGCAATTATTCGAAAGATCGAATGTTGATTACAGGGGAACAGCAAAGACCTATTAGAAACAAATGGTAACCCTGTATCATGTATTCCTCTAACCCAACTGTAGCATTTGAGCTTTTATTGAAACAGACTACTTTGAAAAGCAATCTTAAAGTGGATTAAATTGATCGTTTCAACCTTTCCTTTTGAGGGCCGGTTTCCCTAATCTGATAGGTAAATCAAATTCACATAAGGATCAGAATGACGATCACTGGACATACCAGTGGCCCTAAAGATAAGTCGTTAATCGGGAGTAAGGGGCAGGAAGAGGTGAACTACTGTGTTTTGACCCATACCAATGAACCGAGAAACATTCCTAGCCCCTTTTAGTAACCCCAATTTGGTAACCCCCTTGAAAGGTAAGAGAAAGATACAGCATTGAAACGATTTCTTATGTGCGAATGCATATGTGGCTGCGGCTTACCATGTCCACCTTTCAAACTCAGCGCAGGCCAATGAGTGACTCGATCCTTACACCGATACCTTTAGTGCGTTCGGCCTCACCGGGCATCAAACAAGTTAATTAGGATGTTCAACCTCTTATCTTCTTAGCTAGCGAGTGATCCAAACATCTTTCTCTGTAAAATAAACGTGAATATATACAACTACTAAATAAAATGTTTTTAAAATTTACAAATAAATAAACTAACATATGTTTTTAATGTTTTTTTTTGTATTCAATTGTTTCTGTTCCTTATTTTGATGCTGAATCTCCATGGAATAGAGAAAAAAAGAATCCTCCCTCACTAGCTTCAGGTGCTTTTAGATCTTGCTCTACTTTTTTTTATCATTTGCCTTTCTGTTTACATTTTATTTCCTTCAGCCTTCTGTTTACATTTTTTATCCTTCACCATTATCTTTACATTTTCTTTTTTCACCATTTTGTTTACATTCTCTATCTTTCACTCTTCTGTTTTCACTTTTTATCCTTTACCTTTCTGTTTACATCTTCAATTCTTCACCCTTGTGTTTACATTTTCTATCCTTCACTCTTCTATTTACATTTTCTATCCTTCACCTTTCTCTTTACATTTTCTATCCTTCACCCTTTTGTTTATATTTTCCATCCTCTACCATTCTCTTTACATAATCGGGCTTCACCCTTCTTTTTACATTATCTATCATCCACCATTCTGTTTACATTTTCTGATCTTGAACCTTCTATTGAAATTTTCTGTTAACATTTTATATCCTTCACCATTCTGTATACATTTTCCATCAGTTTATATTCTTCTTCGATGGCTTAATCAGAAGAGAGCGAACGGATAATTAGGTGTGGTCTGATTACCTATGTTATGACCACTGTTTTGATTATGCAATTATGGATTAAATTTGAACAAAGAACCCGTTGTATTACAAAAGACCTTCACATAATACACTGTGAATTATAACGGCCATTTGAAAAGGAAACTAAAATTACTGTTTTTCTCAGACCCAAATTACTCATCTTTGAGTGGATCAACTTAAGAAAAGAATAAAAATAGAAATAAATGGCAGATAAATTTAAAATGTGAGAAAAATAACGATAAGGATATTATACAGCAAACAACTCAAGCTTTAATTCAAGGAATGGTAAAACTATATAAATTAGTGTGACACAAAAATAGAAATACGTCAAAGGAAATTACTACCCATGGTTTAATCAGAAGAAGGCTTTGCAGACTGGCCTCTGTGCAATCAGAAAATCAGAAATAATACTAAAATGTGTTGATAAAAGGTACATAGTCAAGAATTTTGACAGTAAAGATATATTTAGAAAACAATGATACCCTATCTATATGAAATTTGATGTGCACCTTCAAAATATAATAGAAAACAATTCAATCATTTAACACCAATGCAGTAATGTTCCTAATCAAGCTAAAAGACATTACCCAATTAACTGTGATATATTTTAAGGGGTTTTCAGTGTTTTTTACAAATTTTATGACCAGTTTAGTATTACTTCTAATACAATGATGAAACTTTAATTAATGCTTTGTATGCGGCACTTTGATTTCAATGTAAAGTTTAAATTTTATTGAAAATGTATTATATCTTCCATCTGGTTAAACGCCACTAAAGTTTCCAGACAATTAATGAAATTTTAGGTTGTTATCTAAAGGCTATTGTGTATCTTTTACACTTGGCCGCCAGCATACTTTTGTAAACACGGTTTCCAGAGCTTAGAGATAACCTGTAAATTATGTTCTAATTGAATCGTTTTCGATAATTTCGGAGAAGTGGCAGAGGTAAACCAGTTAATTAGGAATTAGAAGAAAATAAACCTATTTAGTTAATTAGCTTGCTACCACCTGAAAACGGTGTTGCTTTCCACCGATATTTGACCTCTATTAGTAAGTGTAACATGAAAATTAATTTCTATGAATGAGAATTATAAACAAGTTGAAGCACTATTAATTCATTTTCTACGGTCATTTGTCATGCTTCGTTAGGGCGTAAGCTGCTACACCGTGAAGGGTTCTAAGGAAGAACTACGAGAGGGACTCCACTCTTGACCGGTGAGCAGAGGGAGAATAGTTTACACGGTATATTACGAGCCATCTACACAAGCCAGTAAACAAATGACAGAAGAGTGTCTGTCCCGACAAAATAAAATTGGCGGTTTTTGGAGCAATGGATCAGCCATACTCTTGTATGTTTGGAGATGAAAGAACATAGCGTAAGGACAAAAGAATACTCACCTCAGTGAAGCACGGTGTTGGATCCAATCATGTTCTGAGGTGTTTTGCTCATCGGGAACTATAAAATTTCACGGCCTAGATGGAAGGATGGATTCCCTCCAGTACCATAAACTACTGGCAAATAAATTTGGGCCTTCAGGGAAGCATTTGAACTTGGATGTATTTGAACACATTTGCAGTATAACGATCCGAAAGACAGTTCAAAATGCACACAAGAGTGGCTGAAGATGAAAACATGGAACGTGCTGAAATGGCCATTGCAATCACCTGAACTAAATTCCATTAAATATCTATGGTGTAATTTGAAAAGAAACGTTCATCTAAGGAGGCCAAAGAGCTAGGGGCGTTTTACCGAGTATTATGTCTGTTTAAAAAGAGTGAAAAATTTTGCTTTATATGAAATTAATAAAAGTGTATATGGAATTTAGTTCAAATATAAACAAACTGTAATTTTTCTTATTAAACTATAAATGGCTTATTTTGTTTAGATTTTATATGTATATATATATATATATATATATATATATATATATATATATATATATATATATATATATATATATGGTCCTTCAATAAGGTGTCTCGATTTTTAAATGTAAATAAAACAAGTTCTGTATGATATATGCACTCAATTTATTTTTCAATTGAAAAGTACATTTTATGGCATTAAGTGTGGAATATGAGGCCGTTCAAATGTCTACCGTGGCTTTGCTTGGTGGAAGGTAATCGGGAGACCCAATTTTCGATGACTCTGTCTCATAAATCTGGCTGAATTTGCTGGATGGTCTTCGTTATTTTGAATTTAAGGACATTAACTGCTTGCGGAGTATTCGCACAGACCTGCGATTTAAGTTTTTTCCCAAAGAAAGTAGTCTAATGGCGTTAACTCGCATGATCTCGGTGGCCAGTTGACGTCGCCGCCGCGCGAGATGACCCTGCCCTGAAATCGCTGGTGCAAAATGTCTATCGTGACGTGCGCAGTGTGGCACGTAGCGCCGTCCTGTAGAACTACATGTCGTCAGTATCCATATCAGGCATATAATCCAGTTGATGCCACAAAAAGTTGCTTATCATTGATCTGTAGGTTTCACCGTTGACGGTTTTGGCAATCCCCTCTTCGTTCTCCAAAAAATACGGACCAATGATTCCGTTAGACGAAAATCCACACCATACGGTGACTTTGTTGGGATGCAATTGGTGCTGGTGCATCTCATCTAGATTGTTTTTGTCTCAAATCCAACAATTTTGCTTGTTCACAAATCCGTTCATCCAAAAATGGGCCTCGTCGCTGAAGAGGATTTTTGGCGGGGAAATTTGGGGCAACTTTCAACAGTTCTAGAGCCCAATCGGCGAACACACGGCGTTGTCTATGGTCGTTTACCTTAGGTTCCTGGGTAAGTTGGATTTTGTACAGGTGCAAACCCAAGTCCCTACGCATAATTCGACAAACTGAAGTCCCAGAAAAGCCAAGTTCTTGTGAACGACGAGAAATTGACTGCCTAGGATTTTCTCGTACACTCTCATTTACGGCAGCGATGTTTTCAGCAGACCTTGCGTTTCGGTGAATTGTGGGTGATGGCTAATTGTTGATCGACTGTTTTGCTCGAATTCGGCCACCAAGTGTCGAACAGTGAACTCGGCAGGACGATTGTGGCTAGGATAGAAATCACGTAATGCGCGGAACGTTTGTCGAACGGAGCACTGATTTTGATAATAACATTCAATGTTTTGCAAATCCTGTTCAACGTTATAACCTTCCAGTGACTTGCTAAGTACTACTGAACAGTTCACAGTGAGGTTGCCAGATGTCGCTTTAACAACATGGCCACTATCGCGTGACAAAGCTCGAGCGTCCTTGGTGAAACACCGTTATATATATATATATATATATATATATATATATATATATATATATATATATATATATAGTCAGTAGGAGTTTTACCACTGATCTGGTTTCAATTATAGGCCTTTTTTTCTTACGTATACCTGTATCCAAACCGCAAATTACAGCCACCGTGAAGTTGATTCAAATCGGAACTTCATGTAGCAATCAACCACACCATATGTGGCTTAACAGCGCTCAATTTATAAGCGGTGTTTCCCCCAAAATAGTCTGCAAATTGTTTAACTTATATTACTCTTCATTCATATTTTTTTCCGAATACATTCTCGCTGATAACCGAGAATTTTTCTATTGAAATTAGGATAGTTTTTGTCGATTTTGTACTTGGCATCGCCTCAACATTAGTTCCAATGTGGATACTACACTATAAGGTAGATGTAAAAATGCTGATGATTCTGACTTCCTGAGCAGTAAATGCTGTCGATATTTGCATTTATCCCTTTTATTCCGTTCGCTACAACCGTAGTAAATACAAATACTGCTTTCCACACGATGATCAAAGTTAAAGAAGAATTAGTTGTTTTATTAAGCTATAGTTTAGATTTTCCGTTAAACTTTAGTGATAAACGGTGGTCAAAATCAAGCAAGAGTAGGGTCCTCCTCAAAATGATTACCATTTTCAAATTTCTCAGGTTACATTACATAATTTGGTATTTATTTGATGTGTGCTAGAGGGAAAATAAAAGTGTTGTTTTACCAAGTGGAATAACCTTTTCCATTTGAGTTCCTGTGGAATATAATGAACAAATATTAATATCCACCTGTCCTCTGCTTTCTCTCTTTTTCCCCTTCGACCTTCTGTTCTCCCCATATTAATCATTTTCAAAGAGACTTAGAATAGCCGCTGTCGGCCAACAACAAAATTTATTTTGTCCTGACTAAGTTTGCTATTGTAATCATCGTCTGATTCACACTTTTGCATTAATATTTAGATTTTCATTCATCAACTGTTTCTTCCACCTAATTTTTCCCGCCTCCATTTTTCCTCCCCTGAGAGAAAATGCTTCACTGAGATATGAGATACCTCTCTCTCTCTCTCTCTTTATCTATCTATCTATCTATATTTATCTAGCTAGATATCTATCTAGATAGAGAGAGAGAGAGAGATAATCCACAAATCTCAATAGTGAGTTTTCATCATGTCTTGCAGAAATGAAGCTAAATGTGTCGTGCCTCGGCAGGCATATTTACCCATCTCAGTTCTGGGAGAAATAACACTTTCAGCTTTTATTTCATTCTATTTTTTTTACCTTAATCTTTAATACTCATTACTTATTAAAGCAATGCAAAAAATACACTATTCCTTTCGTTTGAAATTAGCTTAACTTGGGAAAATGGCGATATATCAGAAAAATCGGCAGCGAAGTGATAACTTTTCTTTTGGCGATTTTTGTCCCGTTGGAGAAACCAGGTTTTCCTTTTTCATTTGCGGCATTTCAGAAATCTTGGGGAAATTCCCGCATTCGAATGGTCCCATCCATGGGGCGAGGGACCCCCCCAAAAAGGTTTTGATAATTATCTGTTGAATGAGACCCAAAAATAAGTCTCTAACTTCAAGAGTTTCGCCGCGAGGATTTTTGGAATCCTTTGTAATTCCAGAAATGCAAAAAGGATTCTTGTGTGAGTTTAACTGCTCTATGGGTTCTTGTTTTGAGGTTTAGACTACCACCACCACCACCACCAATACTACTACACTAACTCCCCCACTAAAACCACTACTACGCCAAAACTACTACTACTACACTTACGACATCACCATCACCCCCAAAACCATTACTACTACACCAACACTACCACCATTTCTAATACACGAACATTACTACTACACGACTACCACCACTACTGATACAACACCACTACTACTACTAACCAGTACAACTACTACTTCACCACTTCCACCACCACCACCACTACAACTATTACTGCTACACCACTACCACCACTATTACTATTATACCACTACCACCATCACTACACCCCCTCACTACCAATAGCACTACTACTACTACACCACAACTACTACCACCACTACCATCACTTCTACCACACCACCACTTCTACTACTACACCACTAACACTACTATCATTGCTACTACACCATCACTATTACCACTATCACTACCACACCACCACCATCATCACTACTATACCATTATTACAACACCTCCACCCCCACGAGTAGTACACTACCACCACCACCCCCACCACCACCGAGACAGAGAGAGAGAGAGAAAAAAAACAATAATCAGAGCAACCACAAAAGAAGAATGCAAGAAAGCAAATGGTTTCCTTTTTAGGCCGATCTTTCACTCGGCGACAACAGCCGCTTCACTCGTACATCTTAATCGAACTGTTCCATTTCCCCGGAGACTTTTATCTTATCGTATTTAACATATTTTCATTCTGAGACGGTTGTTCATATCTAGGATGAAATTTAATTATGTAAACTATTTTTTTCTACACACTTGTCCAATTTTATTAGTTTCAAATAACACCACAAAACCTTTAAAAAATGGAAGAACTAAACAATTGCTTAAATTTACTTGAAAATAAAATTCTGTTTTAATTTTTCAGGCAGTACGAACATGCCGGACATTTGAATATTCCTTCTTTACATGGTAAAAATGGAAAGCTTTTAATTTTCAAGCTCTATAATAAATATGTGAATTAGGAATAGAATTTCCTGGTACCTAGATATTGATTTTTAATGTATACATTATTTCAGAATGCAAATGTAGTCATCAGAACATTTCTTTTCGCACCATCGAAAGTTGATTTCCTTTGATCCTCAGCAAAAAGAAATAGATAAAGGATTTAATGCAAAAAATTTATGTTCTGCCGAATGAAAAAAAACGGTTCTAATTATGAAACAACTTACAGAGATTTTAAATAATGAAAAGCAATAATCAATGTCTCTTAACTTCGATTAACGTCAGAAGCATTATTTTGGACTTGTCACGCTGTACATTGGTAAATGTATAAGTAAAATATAATCAACAGATCTTTAACTGCGTGTGTGATCATAATTTATGCGCCCTAATATCTACCAAGCTACCTTAAAAGTTATCCATTACTTTTTCTAGTATTATTAAAAAATGAGGGAGGTCCTTAATGACGATATTGAGGAAATAACTTAGTCCTCACTATCCCGCTCCTCTATATCTCTCCTTCCTTGTCCACGGTAAGAGTGAGGAAGTATTGCATTCTCCAACTCTGAGTTTCTGGTGAACGACAGACAGCAGCCATCGAGGAGAAGAGGGGATATCCGTTCCTCTTTACAGAATTTCGAGAGACTATACTAAGATGACCACATAAATTTCTCACCTGTCCAGGGATTCAGAGACCCAATGCAGCGGTATTTGCGTCCAGGGCCCCTTTTTAAATTCCCTTTAGTATGGTTCGAATATTGAGTTTGGATCTTTCTACTCAAGTTTAACTGCTGGTCCTTGTCGTGGTGGCATTCTTTTCGTCCCAACATTTAGTTGCACACACTTGACGACTAGATTTTCTCTCTTCATTCTTTCCCTAGTGAATGAAAAATTGCTTGTTATTTAAAATTAATGAAAATAAAAAGTAACATACATTTTGTTACTTATATAAGTAATGTGTAATTTACGCAAACATCTTTAGTCCACGAAAATATTTTCGATTTTTACTCTAAATTCTAATTTTCGTCAAAAGAGTGTAAACTTACTTAAGATATTCCTGCTAATAAAACTAGAAGCAAATAAACTTAGGAGTCTTTCGTATTAAAATATACAGCTACATATTCCTAATATTTTGGGATGGACTGTTAGTCTAGGAATAAGCTGTTTTGGGGAATATAGAGTAGAACAAGCAATAAGCCGTGTAAAAAAGTATCGTTTTATTACTTTACTTTTACCTATGCTAACAAATTAATGAAAGTTTTGAGAAAAAATCCGTTCCAAAGAAATGCCAAAAAGAAAAGGGTGGTATCACTTCACTGTAAAATTGGGCGAAACTTTATGCCACAATCTTTAAATGTATCAGAATAGAAGCACAAACAATGTTGAAGGGTGACTCTTTATATAGTGTTTTATATTTAATATGAAGTTTTTTTTCTATTTTATCAAGACCCACAATGAAACTTTGAAGGTTGGTGACACAGAATTTCATTAAAAAAGGGTTATTAGTCTAATCTTTAATCAAAGCGCCACTAACAGGAGACTAATAATTAAATATATCTAAAGTTTTTATATGTTTAAGTTGTCAGATAGAATTAATTTTATGGGAATTCTTGTGGCATAGATCTATCGTTATTAGAGAAAATCTCAATGCTAATGCTCAAAAATCAGGAAATTTCGACTTCTTTATTACCAGGTTTATCGTTCAATCAAGGAATATCCAACGTTTAGAATGAGCCCTTATAGTGAAATTTCAATAAATAAAATCTCCCATAAGGTCAATTAATTTATCCAGTTTTCTATCATATATATATATATATATATATATATATATATATATATATATATATATATATATATATATATATATATATATATTATACATTTAAGGATTTCTTTCAAATATGTCAGAAGACTCCCTTAATGAGGATGAGATACTCGATGTAGTTACTGATGGTCATTCTATGTATGATCCCTGATGTACTCTCAGAAACTATAGGGCAAAGAAATTTGTTATACTTATTAAAGGCGTAAATGAAACTTGTGCCCTCCACAACGGCACATTGGGCTTGAGGAAAAATGAACGAGAATAGGGACCATATTTAACTGAATTTGAAAGAAAATGAACAGGAAGAACAACAACGGTAGATAAATGGTTGGATGATTTTTTTTTTCCTTTAAAGGCGTCCATATGGCGACTGCCACCAAAGGCATAAGTTGTCATTATTAAAAAAATCAACCTTTTACTAGACGACATTAAAAAAAAACACATAAAAAACAACAAAATACAAACATTAAACAAAAGTAAACTGAATCAAAGCAAAAAAAATCACACAAACGGAGAAAGAAATAGAAGGCACGCTCCGACGTCGGAGTAGGGAGGCCCGCTTCTTCCTAACGCCAGAGATGGCGGGTAGGATGAAAAGGTGTGACCAAGGAACGCTCACCAGACAAAATGGATTACAAAGTGTATAAAACCACGTAAGCACTTATATTTATAAAGGGAGAAGTAGTACTTTAATCACCTCAAGAAACACTACACAAATTTCTATTGTAAACAAAACCACTCATATTTTCCACAAGTAACGGTCTCCCCCTAAAAGAAATCTTGCAAATAACGCAATCTAAGAAATTTATATACGTATCAAAAGCATATAAACTGCTACAAGGAGCCCAAGCCACAAAATATTACAAGGCACACGAGAAAACAAGTTCTTACAACGGACATATGCGGGCGCATTCCAATAGGAAACACAAACTCTTAAAAAGAGTGAAAATAAACAAAGGAATTACAAACAGATCTATTTTGAAGAGAGTATCTCAAAATATGGTGAAATTAAGGAAGTGACAACTCATCGGAGATATCCAAATATCTAAAATGCTGCTGAGGGTGCACAACTCTCACGAGCTTGCTATCCTCCTTGAACGAAGATATGCTCTTTTATCAAGGACAATGCTTTGTATGAGCCACCAGGAACAGGCTTATGCAAAAGGTTTATAAGATAGAGGATGGAAAGAAAAGCACTTTATCTCATCTCGGAGGCAGCCTAATAAGGACTATGGTGGAAGATCTCGCGCGCGCAAAGAGGGTTTGGACCTCTAATCCTAAATTTTCACACCAACCAATGCCCTCAATTTATTGAATTTGTCCTGATTTATTAATATATACTACGTTTAACGCCATCTTTAACCCTTTGTTGGGTCTAAATAGGCGTGGAAAAGATAGTGGAAAATTTCAAAGAGATGAAAAAGGAGCCAAGAGAGAAAACTAGTATCTTGGCGGTCATTGAAAATAGAAGGGGGCGCCGCTCCACTAGTTTTCGGTTATAGCAAGGGCATCATTATCTCTGTTACACCAATCCATTGCATAGATGTGAATCCTTGAGTATGTTACAATTATTTAGGTTCCTGTCCCTTGTAATTACATTTATGGTTGTGTTTTGTCTAAAAGTGTACTTAGGAATTTGTGTGTTTGTGTTCCTCTCATGTTCTCGTGTATTTGTTCTCCTGTGTGGAATTTGTGTATTTGTTTCCTTGTATAAATGTTTGTATGCGTTGTGGTAATTTCTGTGGTTGTTTATTCTAGAATTAAAACACATTGGGTGTGGTTAGTCGCCTGATAGGAATCCCGATTTTGGATTCCTATATTCTTTAGTGACCCACGCTTCGGATACTCATACCCACATACCCTTGACGGTATTTGAGTGAAGGGATCCCAATATGACGGGTTGCTATCATTACATAATGCCACCCCTACACATTTCCTACCAAACAGAACCGGCACCCAGTGTCTTCGGGCTTCGCAGCGATTGTCATTCTGATCTTTCTTGTACATTTCATTATATGCTCCGAGTCTCTTGTCCGTACGAGGTTAATCGATGGCAAATCAAAACAGCAAACTAATTAACCAATCTTTTTATGTTGCTCTATTCTATTTGTGAAGAAGAGTCGTTTTTTTTTTCATTAATTAACATGGTTGGGATTTCCGTTTGTTGAGATATGGGGGCAGTTAAGATTATCTGCCCCCATACGATTCAAAGGGCATCAAGTTGTCATCTTTGCTAATATATGTATACTTTTGCTACATATTTCCACTTCTAATCACGCCAAAATAGTGCTACTTATGTATGTGATATACAAGATGGGAAAATGATCTACATGGATATTGCCTAAAAGAAAATACATACGGATTAGGTTAGGTTTAGTTTGTCTGCTTGAAATGAGGACCAAGATTAAAAAATTTAAAGAGTTAGGCCGGCTTATATAACAAACCCAACGGAAACGTCCAATCAAGGCGCTAATCTCATCAGATTATAAGAATGAATTAATTATAATTAAATTGAACATGAAAAATACATAATGTAGTTCAAATTGAATTTCTTTTTCTTTTTCTTTATTATTTGTAGACAGCACATGTCCCCTCTAGCTGATTCCTAAAGATCCAGGAACTCAATAAAAGCCTTTTTTTTATCAATGCATTCGATTATAGTGATCCTTTTCGGTTGTATTTTGTATCATAATTTAGGTATACTAGTATTTTTATCCACTGCCTTGTCTTTACTTATAACAATGTATTGCGTTATTTTTACTTTATTCTCGGCGATTCTAAAAAAAGAAAAATTAAGATTTTATTTTTATTTGTTCCGGAAATTTAGGTGCAATACACGATCCGGCGGAGAGCATGTTTCTTTTGTGGCACTAGGGTTGTGAGGTCTTCCAGGTTTTACTTGTAAGCAGATTATTGCCCCTACTACTCTATCCATCCTCTTTCTGGTTTTTCCTTTTGAAGGACAAGGGCATGCCAGATGTATCGTTAGCCTCATAGATAAGGCTTTCAATGTCTAACGTCTTGGTACAAGCTTCATTCCGATTAAGAACGGGTATTCGTCATCTAAGTCATAGCTAATCATACTGTTTTACTTCCCCCGTCTACACAACCCATCCACAAAGAAAACCTGGACACGTAACTTAGATATTTAATTAAATTGATACGTCATAAATACGTCAAAGATAGATATTTTTCATCTAATATTAGCGGGAATTGTAGGAAGGATTCAAGATTTGCCTTCATTAACAAACTCTATAAAGTTTGGCCCGTGCACCCTTTCTGCCATACATTTCATGTAATATTACTGCTCTGATCAATTGAGGAGAACAAAAGAACATTGAAAACAACTTAACCTTCCTTTCTATGGGAAAAATTTCCATTAAAGAAGGTTACTATAAAAAATTAAATTTAAAAGAAAAAATAAAAGGTCACCGTTGCATGAGATTTACTTCAAACAAATATAAAATACATATGTATAATTATAGTAAAATATGTAGTCTATTAATCTAAACATACCAGGGATGAAAGGTTCTTAATTAATTTTCATCATTACGACCTCGAAGTTGATACTTTAGATCATTCATTCTAATTTAGGTTCTGATCTGTGTATGTAGAAAACAACATTATGATAAATATATGAAGTACAGATAAATAATTAAATCTTGTTGGTTGTACGTTAAGAGTTCTTTCTTCTTCAATTAAATAATTCTTTCAAAATAGGCCGCAAGTTCTACGATACAGAGTATTATGAGGGAATCGCAAGAATTACTCAAAAAGATCTCTCCATCATTTACCATTAGCTCATAGGAGGATGTTGTATGAAAAGTTGCATGCAAATAAGAATCAAAGCATTTGAAATCATTTTTTAACATCCTGATCGTAGTCTTATATTGTCTACATACAGAAAGGACAATTTTTTAGTGCAGTATGAAAGGTATCAGTAGAGTCAAAATGACCTGGCTTAAATGCTACAATTCTAAAACTCATGCAATGCCAATACTCTTTAAAAGGAATTATAAGAGGCTTTCTCTGTTTTAATTCTGCTTTTCTAACTCATTCGTAGCATCTAACACCTACTTTACTGGCAATCTACAGTTTAACGTGGGATAAAATTGAAGACTAGGGTATATTTATGTCATCCACCACAATGTTGACCCGAATTAAACTATACTCAAGACAATGGCTAGGTAAACCCATTGTGGTAGAAATTAGCATCTAAGAGGACGTTTTAAATATTTATTCCAGATAATTCTTCAAAAGAGTCGAATAAATATATCAAAGGGTTTTCTTGGTGTTAACTGTAAACTTAATCTATACACTGCGCCTATAAATATAATCTTCATGTAAGCAATATTTTACCGATCTTCAATCTCATTCTCATGTCGATTTTCAAGATTGTGAGAAAGACCTACACACAAAAACAAGAGCAGAGATAAAAATCGAAAAAACAACTGGGTAGTTTAGTTTGTCTGCTTGAAATGAGGACCAAGATTAAAAAATTTAAAGAGTTAGGCCGGCTTATATAACAATCCAAAGACTCGAGCGAAAAGGTATGAGTGATCTTGAGTGATCTTGAGTAAAACATGCTGAACGACCAAATTTGAGAAAACAAAAGCTGCATTCTACGAAGTCTGCTTTGTTGAGAACATAATTTAAGTATTGTAATCAATTTAACCAATAGATAAATCTCGAACAGATATGCTACTTTCTTTCTTTTTAAAATAGCCATTCAAGGTGGCAGGTTAGCCATAAAAATAAATTGCATGTTTTGGTAAATTAAAATTAACAAACGTTTGCCACATTAGTTATTGAAGTGAATGACAAAACAACGAAGTCCTTGCGAAAACTTCAGGATCGGAAACCCAAGCGAATCTTGTTTATTATTCAATTTACGACTTTAGCCAAAATTAATGGTATCTTGTGGTGTTCCGTTGAATGGAAAAACCAATCTTTATTGACCTCCAGAAAATGAAAATGGACTTGGTGAATTATACTGAACATCTCCCAGAATCTTTATTTCAGACGAAGGATTTGTGAGAGTTCAACACTGCATCTTTGTACCCGTCCGATGCAGCACAGAAAATCGTTTGATTGATAGATAACTACAGAAATGTTCTCACATAATTTCAATTGATAAGTAAACACCTTTATGTAAGAGTCTATCCGCAATTTTCAACTGCTATATAGACTTTTAAGGTCTAACGGGATCTGACGCATTCAGTTAACTACCAAATCCCTTGTAGATTATAATTTTTCGACTGGTCGCTAGTATTTTCACCTTGATAGGCCATAGTATTATAGGCAATAGGAGTGAACAATATAACAAAGTTTTAATTTTCAGAATAGGCCGAGTTTATTTTCTTCACCTGTATTCTTCTGGGAGCTGTAGGAATTTTTCTAAATTTTCCAAAGACAAAGACAATTTTTTATCTCTACTAATGACCAGCCTGTTTTAAGCTATTAATGCTTAAGCAATTTTAAGCTCCAAATATGGCGTTTGGGTGACACATGATATGTCTAAAAAGACATTTTTTAGAACGTGTGAATATTCTTTTAGCTCAATTGGCTTGAAATTAATATTATTTATTTCTGGACAGAATTATTACATAAGATGAACAGGAGAGAAAGAACCTCCAATTACCTGCGGCGTTTTGTGATAAGATGATAAATGGTTATTGCATTGATGGTTTCCCATGGTTCAAATCACTTACAAGTGCCTTTGAATGGCTAAATAAGGCTTTAGCCACTAGATGGCGGCACTCAGCGCCAAATCCGATGGCAGATTTGAAATCTCCAGGGTGAATAACCATATGTCCCATAGTCATATGGGTCATTTCATGGCTCAAAATGGCTACAATTGAACGTTACTCTTTTTTTAAAAAATGCGACGCCTTAACCTGGCGCTTCCCCGCAGGTAAAAAGTGGGCTCGAATTACAACAATATTAACCACAAAATACGATAACATGTTTTTAAACAAATGCCCATTTCTACACATATATTTGTTCTTCAACAAAAATTATTCATTATGAGTCCTCAATAAAAAAAATCAATTATTGCGGACATAAATGTTTACAAAAGTGATTTTTAGATGAAGCTCTGCACAAAATCGTCCATCATTGGTCAATTGAAAGCGATTCATCCTCCATTATGATTCTGACCCCCCCAAACATGACACTTTTGGCCCAAGAAAAAAATATCGATTAAAATAGGAAGTTCTTTCTCATTCTTCATATTAAGTGGACATTACACCACTTGATTATCATTTATTTAAGTTATTATAGCATCACTTAACACGTAAAATACACTGTGAATGGGACGAGGTCGAAGAAGATATCCAATCCTATATGTATTTCATAAAACCGAATGAATACCTAAAGGAAGATATCGACTGCTTAGTTAAGCGATAGAAGAGCATTGTCAATAAAGATGGAAAATACCTTGCTCAATAAATTTATTTTATTATATTAAAATGATTCAAGGTTCTTTTTACCGGATATTCTACAAATCCTGTTACACTCGCTGCGATGCTCTCAACAAAAGACAAAACTTGTAGTTTCAATGGAGTTCGACACGTTTTTACTGTCAGAACATATAAATATATGTTTAAATTGTAATATTAATCAATGTAGCAGCTGCCCTTGGCGGTGGGCACAGGCGCCAAGTGAGACCTAAAGGCCGCGCACAGTTTTCGGCCCAAGGCATTCCTCATGCTAGCTCACACGCGGTGAACTTCAGCTAGTCGAAGTTGCTGTGGTGGACTTTGCAGGCCTCGCCCTAGACACCAACCACAACGTTGTAGTGGAAGTGATTGACGTCGGACGACTGCGGCAGCCAAAATTCCTTCGCCTAAAGTTCATGTTCGACCCCAACCACTCTTGCATGGTTTTGGCCGTATGGGCCATGGCACCGTTCCTTATGAAGGACTTAGTCTGCCTTCTTCGGGATCTTGCTCACCCAGAGCAGGACTTTCGTGGCCATTGTCCCTGTAATCGGCAGCGAAACACATCAGTGGCATCTTTTACCCATGCGAAGCAACGACTCTGAGCAACATCTCAGAAGCCGTTAATTGGTTCTGGATAGGTAGCGCACCTTGAAGACACCCTGGACGAAGATTAGATTAGAAAGCGATCGTTCTGCTTGTTGATGAGCAAATTGACCGTGAAGGATTTTTATCAGAAAAAAGTTCGAATTCCATTACTCTTCAATTCGTTGAGAAGGCGACAACAGCGCTCCCGACGTTGTTCTCATATACGATCGTTGAGCAGAGAACTCCCAGGCACCCCCAAACTTTCGCTGCCCTCCTGATTGACGGCTTTGGACACATTGGCCAACGAGATGTTCTTCTTTTTAGGGAGCGGTCATTTTGAGCTTCGGAGCACGTTGGAAGGCCTTTATCACAGCCAAACGACTAACATCACCGCCCACAGAGTAGGCGGTCATGTTATCATCCGGCTGACGTTGAACTGCTAAGCGAGGTCGGATTTATTGTGGACAGCCACGCGCAGTGAGCTGAGCTCTCCATTCTTTTCACTTCCATCTCGACAAACCTGGACACAATAGAAAATACGTTTTAATGACGCCTGTTGAGAAAGTAGAGCGCTAATTTTCTTTGATGGAACATTTTTTATCACACGTAAACCTCTCGAAAGATTAAAAAAATATTCTAGTGTAACATAACTTTTGCAAAGCCTTGTAAAGAACGACATTAATTTCACGACAAAAAAATAGTTTTTACCCTTACTCGCACACACACACAAACTCTCTCCTTTTTTTCTTTCTATCTTTCTTTTCTTTTTCTTTCATTCTTCCTACCTTCGGCGAGGTCATTTTGGGGATTTCTCATGTATAAATTGTCCAACCTCAAATTTCTGTATTCCTTCTTCTTTAGTTTCTTTTAGTAATGTATCATTCCATTTCTACTTCAGGTTTTACATGTCTATATTCACCAAGTATTTTTATTCTTAATGGAGTATTTACTTTATGTTTCGGCTGTTTGCCCTTACAATATGTCTTATAGATCCAGAGGAAAATATATATATATATATATATATGTATATATATATATATATATATATATATATATATATATATATATATATATATATATATATATATAAGTAAAAGAACTCAATGGCGTGTTATGGTATATGATATTAAAACCTCTGTATAGGAGCAAAAAGTTCAATTTATGAGACTAGATTCAGTATTAGTTTATCATACCCTCTTCAGTGTTATTAAAACTAGTCTCTTAAATGAAAACTTTTGGCTCCTATACAGTGGTTTCACTATCATATATATATATATATATATATATATATATATATATATATATATATATTCAATGAAAGCGTATTGCTTTTCCATTGGCATAACCCGATTAGTAATTGCTCAAATGATAATTTTCATTAATAGCCAATTAAAATCGAATTCCCAAATACAATTTTAATTTTGTGAAAAGTGATGAAATTGATTCAATTTGGTAAAGTAAAACAGGACTATAATAACCTGACCCAATTCATGGCA
Source organism: Ceratothoa steindachneri (assembly GCA_963969495.1). Taxonomy (NCBI): domain Eukaryota; kingdom Metazoa; phylum Arthropoda; class Malacostraca; order Isopoda; family Cymothoidae; genus Ceratothoa; species Ceratothoa steindachneri. Next base: position 159,969,675 of record OZ018326.1, read on the forward strand.
CATCGTTTTCCTGTATTAAAATTTATTCGCTCATCTGCAAAAGGTACCATGAAACCTAATGATTCATATCTTATTTTAGATTTAATGTTGAAATATACTCAGATAATGAAATTACCAATGCAACCACAACGTTTTATGAACCAGTGGATGGAATGTGTAGCGTATGAGCTTGTGTCATTATCTCAACTCTGAAAACATTTGCGTAATATAAATTTTAATGGTATTTTTGTGTTTCATTTATCGCAATAATTGAATTGGCTCTGGAAAATGTTTATATCAGCTATAATATGCTATTATATATATATATATATATATATATATATATATATATATATATATATATATATATATATATTTATACACGCAACGAAAAATAGCTTTGATTTTTTGAAAATTATCAACTAGATTTCCATCTAAACCTATTATCAAGCTCGTTTCAATATATTCGATATCCTCTATTCATAAACTAACTGAATAGAATTATTATATCAAATATAAAATTTAAATTTAATTACATTGTCAAGATTTTAATTTATTTATATACTTCAAATTAAGTCCCCTTATATGACTTTAAAAAGAGACTAATAAAAATTACCTCAGTAGTGTCACTTGTTCCCCCCGTAATAGTTAGCCCTTGATTCAGTGTTCTAAGGCCTGTCAAGGCACCCTCAGGAGAAGTTTTCATTGCGTTACGTGTAGTCGCTCTGTTTCCTCGCCCATGAAATGCTCATTTGTGTTATTCGGCCGAGGCGAAAAGTTGGAAATACTTCTCTGGACCTAAAAACAAAGGATCATACGACTCTCGTGTGGACCATATTACAATCTTTCAGTCCCAGATGCACTTGGTTATACCAGAATTTATACGTACAATTTTTAGTTAATTTATATATATATATATATATTATTTTGAATGGATATGAACACGATACCTTTGGTTTGGATCTTGCCTTTTTCCAGAGAGAGGGTACAAATTTTGCTAAAAATATTTTCACGATTATGTTGCCCAAAATTGCTCTACCATTGGAAAAATTCAAACAATGTTCCTAATAAAGCGGAGGACATTCGCATAATATCATCTTTCAGAATAAGACTAAAAAATTACAAATAACATATTGTAATATACAGAAACATTACATGGTTTATTAACTAAATATAAACTTGTTTTATTTTTAACTAGTAAGGTGAAGTTGAAGCTACCCTTTATCTGCTCTGTACATACAGATATGTGTATTTTTATGTCTAAGCGGATGTAAAACAAAGGCAATATAATTAGACTTAAAAATAAATAGATAGAAGAACAGAAAGAAAAATCGATTTAATAGTTTTTTGAGTGATGTGTCCTATCGTTACAGGATAATTTTAAGATAATTTGGACTAAAATTATTGATTTGAGTCCCCAAAATAAATGCGGAGATTGATTAACAGAGTAAATGAACGAATCTTATGTCCATATAAAATTCGAGTAATTGAAAATAATCTGATAAGCTTTGAAACTTCAATATTCTTAATGCATAAATTAACAGATTTCCGATTTATTTTTTTTATCTCCGAGCTAATCTTCCCGTGAAAATAACTCTTTTTCATTTAGAGCGAAACGGAGACCTATTTATAAAAGCATTTGAAATCCACTTTGGGCCTCCCCTCCCTGCCTTAATTTCCAATATGTATATGAGCCAGTTGCCCGTGGACCCCATCTCCCCAATCAACTGTCTCCCGCACTCACCGCTTGCTCTCCCTTAGCCGAATTTAGTGATCAATTTCTGCCATAAAAAGCTTCGATACTGCGGAATGCATCGAAGACTCGAGGGAGATTTGGATCTACACAATATAGGCTCCGAACTAGGCGAGAAATATAAAAGTGCGAGGGAAAGAAGTCTCCGGGCAAACATTACAGCCAAAATTACGAGCTGCTGTCGAGTTGGACGATTCTCCCGAGATGCTTAAGTCAGGTTTGTAATACCAGAATTTAAAAAAAAACACCACTCCCCCCTTAGGTTCCTTAGCTTGGTCTCATTGAGTAACTTTAATTCCTGACTCAATTTACTTTGCTCTCCGAGGTCCAATATTTGTTGTTATGGTTCTGCTTATGAGAGGGAAGTATCAGCATGGGCTCCGCCTAACTTGGGTTCTAACCTAGCATCAACTAATGCCCAGACAAGGTGGGAATTTTCAAATAGCTATATCTGATGTGTTAGAATAATAAATTTTCGGGCGCAAATTTCATATACAACAATAATGGCAAAATTTTTATTTTCATGAAGCAGTAAAAACAACGCCTTATTTTTATCTTTGGTTTGTAACCCTGCGAATCAGCAGCCGTTTGTAGAAGGACTTCGACCTTATTAGTTAGTCAAATAAAAAATTAAACTAAATAAAAAAAACTTAATCCTTTAATGATAACTGTTAATTTCCTTTGAAATTAACCACTTTTCGTATTAACCTGTTATTTTAATTATCTTCTTTACTCATTTTTCCCTTTTGTATTCATCTTCTCTACAATCAAACATATATAAACTATTCTCTACACCATTTCAAATTTATCATCAAAAACATTGACAAATACGATGGGGGGGGGGCAAAGGATGAAATAAATAACATTGTTACAAGTACGAGTATATAGTAGTATTCCTCTTTCAATAATGGAGAAAGATAGCAGGTTTCGACCGTTTGTCATTAAAATTGTTTCGTCTGGCAAATTAAGTGAATACCTTATTAATTGCAAAAGAAGGTATTCCAAAGTTAAACGTGCAGGAAATTAAAGATATGTGGTCAAATAAATTTACGCAGATATTCAGTCCACTTCCGAGAGGTGAACAAAATTACATTTTATCGACTAATATTAATTATTCTAGCCATTGAAAATAACACGGAGAAACATAACGATACAGGCTAGGGCTCAATTGCAGGAACATAAAAGAATTATACTTCTATAAGATCGCATAAGTAAATGAGAGATATATTTAATAAAAATAACTTTCTGGGCTAGAAATCAGAAAGATATTTTCTAGAAAATTAGAAAGAAGATGGACGACAGGAAATCAAATCTGGACCCCTATATCTGAAAAGATACTCAGAACACGCCCTTGCAAAAGGCAAGAAATGTAGTTTGTAAGGGCAAAAGTACGCGACAAACTTGACTGATGAACATGATCAGTGTAAATTTCCTTGGGGGCTTGCCCACTAGTGGGATGAGAGTAATAATTATATTATTCCAATGGCAATTAACAAAGTAAAACGATACTATTCTGTTCTTCGGCCATTTTCCTCGTCATTCTACAATTTTCTTAGACGTCTGTCTTAAGAAGAAGAGCGTTCTTTGAGCAACATATTCTTATCATACGACAATGAATTTTAATGTCATGTTCTAATAAATGATACATCCATCTATTCATCACTGACTTTTCCAAAATGCATCCTTTATATTTCTCCAATGCTTTAGAAATACTATATTTTCCCATTTTATTCAAGCTATTTTTGCAAAAGGGCAAAAATTAGGCTCACTTCGAATATTCATATTTCCGATTGGTAATGACTAGGCTTTAATCATTCAGCAAATCACTTATGGAAACTACAATAGTTACAGAACAATAGTTACCCAAAAAACGTTTGCCGGGCCATTTCATTATTAAGGTCAATAATCTAATCATTTCTAGTGTATGTTGAGGATTCTCCGTAGGTATTTCACATTATTTGATGTGATTGAAAATTAATTTGAGGTTAACTTAATAATTTAGCCTTCCCATGTAAACCAAACCGCAAGGAGATGTACTTCAGAGACAATCGAAGTTATTTTTTCTAATCTAGATCTTATTTGGCGATTACAAGGAAAGGCATAGGAGCCGAATAAGAGATAAAGTGAATCATGTAGACGAAAGATGAACATTGTATTCCTTCCTCTAATCAGGTCATGATTTTCATTTTATTTTATGTATACTTATCTCATTACTCTATGATTCAATTGTCCATCATTCTTCAGCCTTTTATTAAACTTTCTTGTTCAGAAAACCCGTTTCTTTTCTAATTTAACATGTTGTGTTCTCATTAAACAATAAAAAGAAATGCAAGTTCAAAGATGTTTCCACAGTTTTCATACAAAACTTCATAAAATGTTCTCACCCTTTATTCTATATATATAGAGAGAGAGAGAGAGAAAAAGAGAGAAAGAAAAAGAGAGATTGGTATTATAATTTGATTCAACTCTATACTTCTTGTCAGCTGAGTGTTCGCATCTAATCATTCTTAAAATCCTTAAGATTGCTCTTCTCTTAAGTGTTCGATAATGCTCGCTACGAATTGATCAGAAGAATCAAAGCGAATTAGGTCAACCAAATCATTCGGCGGCAAGTGGTTTTATTACAAAAGATAGTTGCAGGTCACTTCTCTGGCTAACATAACACGTTTTTGGTAACACAGTACAGAATACGATTAACTATCTTATTATCATAGCCGTACAAGATTTATATTATTATTTTACCCTATGAAAGCAGAAATTGGCGAAATCATAAGAACAAACCATTAGTTAATTATTCCTAACACCGGTAGAAATAGCTCACTTAAAGTGTTAATGACAAAATGGTTTACTTATCAAAATTCATAGGTATAATTCTTCCTATCGTATATATTCCAGTGGATTTTGTAAATGTACTTGATTAGCTGTGTTATTATTCTATCTCTAAAGTAGCCTGTAATCATTTTGTATAACTCAGTAGCACATTTCATCACACAAAGAATGAGTACATCTCATCCACTATTTTTAAGGGATATGCAATCTACTTCTCATCTACGCATGATTGTTCTGTGTAATTCAACTCCGAAACAACTCATTTAATGATATATTTTCAACTCAATCAAATAAGCTTGAGAGAATACCGATTCTATCTTACCCCTAGCACATTTGGGTTGGGCTAATACAACGAGAGAGGGATTTTCAACCAGTATACCAGCACAGGAGGTACTATTCATATACACACTCCAGCCTGGGAAGATTATGTATGAATGAACTCTGTGTTTTGTTGTATGATGCAAAAAGAAGATTTATTTTAAGAGAAATATCTGACATTCATAATATATATATATATATATATATATATATATATATATATATATATATATATATATATATATATATATACATAAAATATATATATATATATATATATATATATATATATACATAAAATATATATATATATATTTATCACAGTAAAGAAAATGAGAGGTGAAAAATGGAGAAAAAAGAACACCTAAAGACAAGAAGAGTCTTAACCAATGGATTGACATGGATTTGATCAAGTAGCAATGGCTTGCTCAGAAACAAAAGAGGGAGGGCAAACTCATGCGACACAAGGGAAAAGGAAAATTGCGAGGACAAATTTATAAATTAAATTGCCTCCCTTGAGGCCCTACTCAACCCCATCTGAATCAACATGGGTATTACAAAAGAACTCTAACATAAACTAACCTTAACTAAAGTCTCTTTCACTCACTACAAAATTGACAACTATTTTAAACAAAATAACAGGAACCCAAAAATAACGTGAATGTTTAATTTAATAAACATCAAATTTTAGTAAGTAAAAGAAAATGTTGCTGCTAATAATTATTAATATTACTATCCAAATCACTCTTTCTCTCTCTCTCGTATCTCTAGTAATTTGATTGGAAAATAATCGTTATTGCACTCTTCCCTGTCTCTCCAGTTAAAGAACTAACGGGTAATCTAAACGAATATTTTCTATTTATAATTATTAACAAACGCCAAGATAGAGAAAATATAAGCTTAAGCACAATATTCTTTACTGAAATAATCCTGAACAAATTCATTGTCCATATGATCAAGTGAGAGGTCGAGGTAACGACTCAGGTTTAAGTCCAGATTACACGAAGATATGATTCTATAAGTAAATTATTTCAAATGACTATGAATCTTGGCCTAAAACTAAATTAAAAAATTGCATTATTCAGCCAACACAGAATTCATTCTATATGATACGACAAAAGGTCTCCAAAGAAGTAATGCGAAAATGTATGCTTGCGCTCAAACGAGACAGGTGGTTGCAGGTCACCGAGGAAGTGTTGGGTAGTTGGACTAAAGAACGAGAATGAGCGCAACGATAGTTTATCTCTGTCGCCAAGCACCGCACTCTCCCCAGGGTTGCACATCCCTCCAAACCACCCTTGATGCCCTCTTTCGACGAGGACATCAATTCATTGAGAGGATCTTGGAGACGCACATCCTTTCCTCTTGAATCTTCACTGGAGTCCTCGATGAAAAATGAAGGCCATCTTGACCACTAAGATGATTCAGACAATTTTCTATAAATGGACTGAAGGAGATTTCGAGAGTCCTAATTCCAAAGGTTCTGTAGTCAAGGTCACTATTTGGGAACTGTTCTTCTCAGGAAATATGAGCCATCAAATTATCTGAAAGAACAATTTTTCTTTTAATTTCAGTCTTAACGTGTTATCCTAAGTCTAGTATTCAGGGAAGTAATTTATTTTACTGCCCTCACCTCAACCTACATAATAATCCTATAACTACACCATAATCTTATCCCAAATTAAGTAAAGCCAAATAACAATGCGATAATCAATAAAAACAGCATTAAGATATACCATCTAATATATCCAAAGTTTCCTAATATTTACAAAATATAGATGCATACACATCTTTAAATACATGTCTGACATAAATGTACACGTATCGATTGATACCTTAAACTAAAAGACCCTTACTCCTACGCAAATTCTGCAAAGGCCTATTACAATGGATTGGGATGACCTCGCCTTTCATGCAGGAGAACGCAAGCTATCGAAAGATTGCAGGAGGAAAACGGAAATTTGGTGAAGGTTAGAGGTCAAGGAAGATTCAAAGAATATCCAGAAAGGGAAATGTTTAGTGTTTTGGTACTGTGCACACAAATCTTAAACGCTAGAGGTTAAGGTGTAGGTTTGGCTTTCCACAAATACCTTATACCGAGTTTTGACCTCCCCCGTCAATGAAATGCTCAATCTCCACTCAGACTATCTGAGGTGAGTATTGTTTGCCGTTCCTGAGACTTAAATTGTCCAGAATACTTTTCTCAATAATTTTGCCTTCCTCTTCCCGACTCTCGCCATATTCCAAATCTATTCCAAGCTCAGAGTGAAAGTTTCCACGATACTAGATATCCTTTTCAATATGCTTGATATACTCAGAATCCTCAAGTGGTGACCAAACCATATTTCTTGGATATGTGTTTACAACCACATATGCTGCTCCTTAAAGTGTTCATCTACTCTTTAAAGTGCCCATTTTACAAACTCACTAACTAGAGAATGGCAGTAATAAAAATGTTCTCTCCTCCAGAACTTTATAAATCCCAGGTATTTAGGTTCCTTATAACTCACTATATGCCCTTTTGTTAGGAGGAATTGGACCGGTTACACCCCTATACTATACTATACTATACTATCGTCGCATTCAATTTATTGCGTTTCCTACACCCAGACCCAACAACATCCTATCTACAGTTTCATTTCTTTGTAAAAATTTAACCTATAAAGCCAAAAGTGTTTTTAGGTAACGCCACAATATCCTTTTTTATATCTATGTCGTAGCTGTTCTAAAGTTGATAACGGAGCAACAATTAGTGATGTCCCAGATGATCAATGAAAATGCTCTCTCATTATTTGTCCTAAAAAAAGATAGATACTTACCATAGACTAAAAAGTAAGCATTGATAAGTTACAACATCGATGAAATTAGGAAGGGTTCAGGAATGAAGGAACTAAACGATCCTTGGACTTAAAATTCGCTATATTCCTTTCCGCCTCTACCCATTCTTAAACGCTCTTAATTGACCACTTGACTTATAGGTAACCTTAACAGCCTTGTTCGTAGGTCTAAGTGTACTTTCTATACATTCTTAATTAATCGCTTTAATTTACATCTCTTTCTAATGGGAGGCAAATGATTCAGTTCAACCCCTACGAAGCCAAGTTTTTTGTTTCATTTTTTATTTCTAATGGTCTGGAGCCTTGTAATGGAATGAAAATATCTTTAGGATCAGTTTAAGTTAATAATTATTTATAAAAGCCAAGTAAAATTAATTGAAATATAATGCTGAACCTAATTACAGTAAACCCCTCCCCAAAATTATTTAAATAAAAAAAACGCTCTCATATAAAACTAAAATTTAAAATAATAGTTTTTTATCTAAAAGATTTATTTGAAGTTTTGATTTGATGGAACAGACTTATTCAATTTAACAAATTTAATTGAAATTTATTAAATTTAAATAAGCAGAGGATGGGAAAATTCTAGAATTGAAACGGTGTTGGTTTGCAGTGTTTCGCCGTGATTAAAAACGTTGTACTTTTACCTCTCAAGTCACATGAATTCCTGAAGTTGAGTTTAAAAATTAACTTTTGCAGGCAATCATTTATTTGCTTTTTAATTAATTATGTTACATAAATTAAATGGGAATAAATCATCTATTTATAAAAGATGTTGCTGCTTCAATATCATTCGTTTATTAAAGATTTTGTACAACAGTTGACAATATTTGGTTGTGGTGCTCGAATTCCATCACAGACGTTATCTTCGAGCTGTTAAATTGTCTATAGCATATTTACATATACATACACTAGCCTAATACAAATCTTGTATACATATAAGGTACATATAAACCACTAACACACAGACAAAGTCCAGAGAGAAATTAGACCACTTCAACCAACCAGAGATATTAACTACGGTCAGGGAAATACACCCATTTTCTGTTAAGCCGAAAATGGAGGACATTTGAGCCCAATATTTTTCACCCCAAAACAACACATTTGATTCCATTTTGTAAAAGATATAGATATATATATATATATATATATATATATATATATATATATATATATATATATATATATATATATATATACATATATATATATATATACATATATATATATATATATATATATATATATATATATATATATATATATATATATATATATATATATATATATATATATATATATTCATCGCAACAAGTTTTGTTGAAAACGATGGCTAATTTTACATTCGTGATTTTCTTTTCACATCTTTCGAATTGCCTTATATTTGTTTTTATGTCTGGGTTGAGCTCATGCATAAGTTCTCTGAAATTCATCAGAAGTCGCCTTGAATGTGACTAATAATTTGACCTGCTTTTCTCATCCTAGCCTTTTCGACCCTGCCCTAACATGCTCATAAGTTAGTCAGTATGTTTACACTAGCAAATCTCCCCCTTCGTTTGTACATTTGTTATAATTCATTGATATATAAACCACTTTTTCTCTTTTTACTTGTATTTTTATTTTAATCTCTGAAGATGGTACAAGTGTATTGAAACGCGTAAGATAATTAGTGTTTTACTAAAGGAATATTTTCTTATTCCCTTTCTAAGTTTAAAAACCCACTTCTAATGAATTTCGGAGAACTTATCCACCAGCTCAACTTTGACATAAAAGCAAATATAAGGCAAATCGTTGATGTGAAAAGAAAATCATGAATGCGAAATAAATTAGCCGTCGCTTTCAACAAAACTTGTTACGATGAGAATATTTTGACCAACTTTACATACATATATATATATATATATATATATATATATATATATATGCAAAAATTCCCACAAGGAAAATAAAATGAAATTACTAGTACTTTCAAACTTCATTTCAAGTTCAGTCCTTGGAAATGAACATGAAATAAAGTTCGAGGGTACATGGAATCTTTATTTTATTTTCCTTGTGTGCTTGATTTTTACATATATATATATATATATATATATATATATATATATATATATATATATATATATATATATATACATGCATATATATCTTAAATACACCTGCTGTGGGAGTGGACGAACAACATAGTCATTAATAAAGATTTTGTAACACTATATCCGTGATTGTTCAGGTTTGATCAAGGAGGCCCCGCTAGGGTGCTTGATATATATCCTTTTCGATGGCCAACCACTGATTTAACCACAGATATCAAATGAATCCCCCATTTTATTTGCGACTCAAACTGTTGTGAGGGTCAACTTGCGCTTTCATGGGTGAGCATAGATTATTCAGAAAGACTAATTGTACCCCACTCAGTGAGAAAGAGTCAAGTGCACTTACTCATTCATTGGTCCGTTTGCATTTCTGCATGTACTAGCACATTGCGTGTTCATGCGTATATCAGACATTAGGGAGTTGTGGGTGTGTTGCAAACGTTTTACTTAAGGGAGGCAATAATATATTAAGGTAAGTAATAAATATGGATAAGGGAAAAATGGAGAGAACGTTGAAGCTTTTATATGTACTGTTCGAGGCAAGACCATGTTTTTACTGAACGTTGGATCTTTCTTATTACGCGCAGGTACCTGCTTGCTAGCTATTATTATTACAGCGTAAGAAAAATTTGTTAATTTGAAAATCTGAATCGTACTCCATAGAATATGAATTCTTTCACTAAAATAACTAACGTTACAAATTTTTGCTGAATGAGATGTAATACAGAGATAAAAAAATATTTATGTGTACCCCACATTACCACTCGATGTTGGTATAATAAATGGGTGGTAAGGGTTCACTTTTTCTCGCTCGGATGGTCAATTGGATATTTAAGCATTCATCGGGAAGTAGGCAGTAAATACATAGGCAATGGGTATTTACATCAAATATTTTATGCATACTCACTTTGACAAGATAAATAAATGTGAATTGTGTACAGATTAGAAGAATAGCTAATTGTGAGCTTATGACAAAGGAGGTCATCTAAAAATGTTCAAAAGCTAGTTAAAAATGATAAATACACGTCTACATACTTTAATGAACTTCATGCATACGTACAGTTACCACATTTAGTTATGTCACACCTTACACTGAATTTCGTTGAAAAAGTGAGATATTAATATATTATTATTTGATGAGAGTTAGACTGTTTTGGTTGTATATTTATATATATATATATATATATATATATAGATATATATATATCATAGATAAGACATTTACCAATAAAATATATTAAATTTAGGAAAATTTTACTTTATTGTGGTATTTCCAGGATTACCCCAGAAATATCTTGACACGGCTTTGTTTTAAAAGAAGTTTGCCAAATTTCCAAAATATATCCTTTTCCAGCTTAGTTAGCTTTAAATATTCATTCAATTTTTTATTATTGCTATCACAAAAATATTTGCAATAAAAAGTGTCTTTTTTATCGCTATAGTTAATATCCTATTCCAACGTATGAATAAAATTATGATTACTTTTATACACAGCACAGAAAAGCTAAGCAGCACCGTACAAGCTTATTCGAGAATTTCTAAAAAAATATATATATAAAAATTATATCTTAGTTTTGTAAGTTAACTGTAGACTACTAAAATTTAGGCAACTGTACATTCGGCGTAATATATTTCAGCTGATAGAATCCAATCCACTTGTTGGTCCCCTCCTTAGACTACGACTGAATCGTCATAAATCCTTTCAACGGGCAAATTCTCCCAAATTCTTGCTGTAATGTATACAAGGTTTGAACGAAAAGTCCCTTAACTCGTCACTAGAGTTTTTATTAATCCAAAATTAATAGATATTAATGTTTATTCGTACTAATCCTTCGTGGTAGGTAAACACCTCGCCCTTTTTCTACTGACATAATTCTCTCCCGAGGATAACATTTTAATCAGCTCATTACCCCCATTTTCTTGCTGCTCGCTTAGAAAGAATAACCTTTCAATTTTAAATTTCCTTTGTATAACGATCAACGATGCTTAAATATATAAATCAATGTAACTTAATGGGATAAATCAGATATAAAATAGGGTGGTAATAATAGAAGAATCAGTATGACAGTTTATCTGGCAAACTCATTGTGCCTCTTGTGAAACATTTTTCACGTTCTTTAAAGTTGCAAGTTTACCTTTACTTTAGATCGCAGTTATTTAGAATTAATGTTTTTAAATGATCTTTATGGGCACGATAATAGAATAATCAATTGAGTATGCCCAGAATAGGCTAAGTGTTGCCTAATTCTCTGACAAAATGACGAACCAAAATATTTTGTGATTGATATGAAGCGTTGAAATGTTCTACAACAAGGAACTTGCAGTAGGTATACACAGCAGACATCATCACTTAAGAATGTTTAGACACGCTAGCGTAATCTTTTTTATTCATAATATTTCCTATTTATTTTTCTCTATCCTTTACTCTATGTTCTTTTCTCAGCATTCACCTTTTCAGAGGCTCAAAGATCTGATTAACTAAATAGAAGTGGTTTTATATCCTAAAGTACCTGAAGTCCTATTCCTTCTACATCGCTCCAAGGTTGAGCAAAATTACATCTGCTGTAGTTAGTCACAGGATATGCGTAAAAACTTGTCGGATCTAGAGTCAAACTACATTTTTACAGTAAATACTGCCTAAGAAAAGAGGGCAGATCGCTGGTAAAAGCGGAAATATATAGATAAATCTCAGTTCAAGAAGGAAGTAACTTGTCTTGAATACGCGTATGGTTAAGAAGAGGTTAATTCTTGCCTTTACTAGCCTGGATTTTCTCATCTCACCTTAACATATACAATTATTAATTGACAGTAGAAGAAAAAAAATTTAGTTTAGGTAAGTCCATTTTTATTTGGTAAGTATTATTATTAAATTAACTGTGAGCTTTTGCCTCAACACCAACCAAGCTCAAGATTTCCGTTTGAAGATACTTTCGGAAAAGCAAAAGCTCATGGCAAAATCTAGTAATAATATTTATTGAATAAAAATAGATTTGCCATTCACTACTAATTTTAGATCTCACAATCATAGTTAAGAATTGCATTCGTCAAAATGAAAGTTGTAAAAGATATCGAGTTGAGGCAAAATAAATATATATATATATATATATATATATATATATATATATATATATATATATATATATATATATATATCTTTCGTTTCATCCCATTTATGTTCAAAAGAGGCCCCCGTTAACTTCCAGTGATCACGGTCCAGCTCTCTAGTCTCTGCCTCACTACTTCTACCATGGACGCAAATTTCAGCTTTCGCCTTCTACTAGGTCGTCTTCAGGTCTTTTCGTCAAAGACAGGACGGTGTCTAAATTATGTTCACTTTCATCCATCTTCTCTCGTTTCTTGTATCAATGTTTCCAACTCATCTCCACTACAGAACTTTATATTATATGTCACGCCTATTTTTTTAGAAATATATACAGCTTAATCAAATAATTTAGGAAAGGGAAACACACATATTTTAGGGCCTTGTAAATGCAGTGAAAGCAGTGAGGAATATTATGTAAATTACGTGTGAAGAATTAAAAACTTCGTCTATGACTCCAAATTTTGAGCAATATACTCTTTAGAAAAATCTCACAAATATAATTAAATTCAAGCTTTTACAAAGACAATCTTCAACAATTGAGGGGGTATGTTTTTTAAGTAGTTTTTGATAAAATTGTGGGTAGTTTTGCAAAGAGTATAATCTCCAATCAAGAGTGTGTTTAAGGGGCATTTTCACAACTCACTACAGCTGTTTAAATGGACGGCAAGCTATAACTACTCTTCTAAAATGATCTCTAAATCTCCATTTTCTTCAAGATAAAGCCGTTGGCACGTTCTAAAACTGATTCTATCACAAGACTAAACTTTTCGCGGAAGTGGCTCAATCTAACACTGAAAAAAGTGTTTGAATATTCAAAACTTGTTTCAAGTCTCGAGAACAGATAACACTAACTTTCAATTTCTCTTGATTAATGAATTGGCTCGGAAGATTCCCACAAAATATCTTTTACGACTATCATCTTTTCTTCATTTCCAGAATATACGCTCGCGTTTGCATTTTTGATGGTTCAGGTTTCGCGGCCTACAGCCATTGCTCATGATTCCGCTAACTGCCTGGAATACAGAGATAGTCTTAGGAAATAAATACAAATGAGGCGAGGAAGAGACCACATGAAAAAAAATCGCAAAAAACATCTTCTTCCTATCACATTCATTCCCATCTAAGCTTAAGCCTCCTATCTCAAGGGATTCAGTAACTACGAGCTGGAAAATAAACTTCGCCTTTCTCTACTTTTTCCATCTTTTTAACCCATTATAAAGTTATTTATTACCTCTTTCCCTATTATCGCATTATCAAATTTATTTTAAAAAATTATCTTATTTTATTAAAATTTAAACTCTTCTTTAATTAAATTTATATGTTTGATTCTGCCCTTTATTTCCATGGTTACATTATTTTGGACTTAATTGGGCTTCTGTGGAAAAAGAAGGTTAATCTGCAAAAATGTAACCGAGTTTACCTATAATTTCCTTTATGGGATTTATAATTAGGTAAAAGCATTATGTGTTTTATCTAATGAGTCATACCAACGTAATTTTACCCCCCAAAATACAATGCGAATCAAATCCTAATTTGTGAACGATGGTAAGATGAATGAAACATATATGAAATCCATTGCACTTCATTTAAACTACTCACCATTTGCTATCATTGTTGTTAATTAAACGTCAACGTTATGGACTCTTAAAATACATAAAACTAAACAAAACGGCACTAAAGTTGACGTTGAATAAGCAAAGAATGACTGGAATGCTCAATTTAGGTAGAACGATGAAGAAAACAGAAAGAGAACACTTCATTTCACATATAAGATAAAAGTCAGATAAGGTTGAAGAAGAAATTCACAAAAATATAATGCCATAGGAAAAAACTAAAAAAATCAAAAGGAAATTAAAAATACTCTAGAACATTACCTCAAAAATAATCATCCACGTGATTGGGGCACAAAGATTTACACAAAAGATAATCAGAATATGCAGGAAAGTAGGGGTAAATTTTGGGTGCAAAGAAAAATTACATAATCTGTAGTTCAGGACTAACATATACAAATACGTTTAACTCCGATCTAGTGCTACCTTCATTCTGCCAGAAGGAGCTATTTCAGCTAGACTTATAATATTAGAGAAGCCAACTGAGCACTACCAATACAAATCAGAAATAAAATGTTAAATATATAAAGTCACCTGGAACATATTTCATAGATATTGATTCAGGTTCTCTTTTTCTTAATTATTTTTACTTTAGTTTTACGATGTGTGTTATTAACAGCACACTTTCATATAGTAAAACCCTGGCCACTAATTAGGCTTTCAATCGTTCCTTTGATAATTTCATTTGAAACTCTCTTCAGCCATTATTTTGATTTTTGTTAACTTTAGGATCATATGGGTAGACCTATGTTTCATCCCCAGTAACTACTTGCGTCTAATACTAAGCAGGATTATCATCACCTTTGCTTCAAATGTGAATTAGAAAATTGCTTAAATCAGATCGATGGACGATCTTCTTCCTCCAGGGTCATTACACGATTGATATTTCATGCTTTAATAGAGATTGAAAGTTCGCAATCTTAGTTACCCTCTTCAAGATCTTTCGTTGCAATTGAGGGTATCAGTGTTTTCATACCTTTCGTGTTACACTATAAATAATATACTTTTATTTAACCAAATTTAACCATAGCTTTTGTTTCTGTTATAATCTCCGTTTTCTAAGAATGTATGTTGGCTTTGGTAGTATTTATTTTGGAAAGACCTAAATCATACTACATCTTAGGTTATTATTGCTCGAATTTGTATCATACCTATATATATATATATATATATATATATATATATATATATATATCTATATATATTATACAAATTTTACATCCTATTTCTGCCATGAACAGGAAAGGATTTCGTCGAATATTTTTTTAAAAATCGTTCTGTATTTCCTTTAACAAGTGATAATTATCAGGAAGAGCAAGGTCAGAAGAATATGGAGGATAAAGCAATATTTCCCAGCCGAGCTCGTTCAAGAGATCTTTAGTCATTCCAGCTGTTGCAGGACGGGCATTATCGTGATGGAGTATGACACATCTTCTGTTAACTAAGGATGGTCGGACCTTTGCCCAAAGCTGCTTTCAAACGACGGAGTTGATAGCAGCAGAGATTAGCATTGATTGTTGTATTCTTGTCTAACAGTTAGTTAATGACAATTCCTTCAATATCCCTCCCTACACTAAACAAGATATTTTTAGTCGCATGCGCTTAGTCGCGTGCGACTCTGTATCTCACAATGTCGGTCAGTCCCAGTTTTTCTTTTCTTTTTTTGGTAATAAAATTGTAATTATTCAGTCGATTCTAATGAAATTTGAAACCCTTATGTTGTTTTACATTTCTTTCGAGTGACAAATCACCAAAGTGCTCCTTACATTAGCCGGAGAATTATTTATCAATAAGTTAATAACTAGTCGGTCGATTTTAACGAAATTTAAAACCCTTATATTGTTTTACATTTTTTTTCAAAATATAAAAGGGCTAAGGTCCTCTCAAGGTTACTCAGGGAATTATTGAATGTTTTGAAGGTCGTAAGGTAATGAATCAGAATAAGTGAGAACAATCTACTTTGGACAGCAGATCTCATTTGGATCAAGTCCTCTCGGTTGCTAAGAAATTATGTTTTCTTGACAAATCAACGAACGGTGGCGTTTAACGTTATGATGAAGGATCCACTTCTCATCACTAGTTGTAAGGTCTGAACAAAAATGGTGACTGAAGGTACCATGAAATGAATAATAACAAGCAATAAACAGTTTGTGCAGGGCCCATTTTACAATCATTGGAACCTTTCCAATCCATTTAAGTCGGTGTAGGACAGTCGAATAGGTCAGGATAAATTATTCTGTGAGTTCCATAGAAGATAAAGCAGGAGTTCCAACTCTTAGGAATCAAGTTTTTGGACGACTTTCTTTTAGTCTGTCTTTTAGACTGAACCCCCAATTTGGAAACGGGAAAACTACATCTTGCAACTTTTTTCACTCACTGAATCATTCCCATAAGTGCCCTAAATGGATTTTGCCGGTGTACTTACATTGAAATCTTTATTAAATTGATAGAGTGTAACATATCTAATGTGATTTTTAGATGAAAGGACAGAGGCCTGAATGCCAAAGAAGATTATTAACAATATTTTTTATAATCTGAAAGAAAAAGGTATAAATTACTCCTTGTAGCATTCCTAAACGATAACAAGAGGACTTACATTAAAAAATACTATCTAAAACTTTACTCTAGAAAATCAGATATTACTTTTTTCCAATCTGATATATATAAATTAACTAGGCAAAGGCTTCGCCACTCCCCCCTACGGGGGGGGGAGCTTTGCGCATAGCTACTAAGATAAAAAAGCAGCCATGGTTAAATTTTTGTAAATTTTCTGAACTTCGCCAATTCTAATATTTTTAAAAAGGAACTCTAAACAAAATTTCCTCCCTTTCAAAATATCACGTTACTAAAATATAGTTATAGAAGATATATAAAAATGAATTTTCTTAACTTCACCATTTGTAATTATTTGGGTTTTAAAAATTCACAAAATTTCGATACTTATATTTATTTCTGAACTTCACCATTTTGTTTTTTGATATTATAAAAGAATTATTAGACCATTGTGTACTTTGCCTTAATTAATTTCCTTTGGCAACTTTCTCTTCTTCTAACTATCTTTTTTATTCCATCTTGTAGATGGTGGATCACTTGTTTAGTAATCATCTCTTATTTAAATGAATGTGTTTGGAAAAATAACAAACGAAATTGCTAAGCTTTCGATCTTATTCGATCATCTTCGGAGGATTTTAAAATGTTCTTGCCTCCTTTACTGATGTAATGAGTGTAATGGAATCTGACAGAGTGAAAGAAAACGATTTTTAAGGGGTGTTTATTCCGCCTTGGTTAAACGGAACGTTAGAGGAAATGTGCCACTCCTGTGAGTGGAAGTTTAAAATAGTTTTAATGTGCTATGCCAGCTTTTCGCTTGACTGTTGATGGAAGGCTTATCTTAATTTATTAATATGGCTTCTAGGATGTTCAGCCTCGCATTATTGACTTCTTTTCTTTTAATAATGGTGGTATCAACGTGCATATCTCCCCTTAGGTTAATATTATGGGCACTCTTCATATAATTCTTAGGCCCTCCGCTTTGTAGATTCATAGTTAAACGTTTCGAAAGTGTAGTAGTTTTCATGCCAATATATTTTGAGTTACTATAAATCTTACAGTCTTTATCGGGTCAGATAAACTCGTAAACTATGTTGGTTGACTTGAGAGTCGAGGAGTTCAGGCAGGTGGTTTTTTTATCAGAAGATTGCTGGCTTTTGCTTTTTTATAATAAATGATGAGTTGGATCTTATCCTTTTGATTTTTAACCTTGATATTACTGTTAATAATCTCCTTGTTGTTTTTTTCATTTATTTTATAGGCCGTGGACATCTGGTTTTTGTAATACACTTTGATGTTGTTGACTTCTCTCTGATTACTTTCAGTTTTATCCGCATGTTTGTAATGGTTATTTAAAAATAATTTTAGTTGTTTTTTTAATTATGCTGTTTGAGAAACCATTATTCACGAGTATTTGTTTTACTTTTGCTCTCATTTGGTTTAAAGGTTCCCACGTAGAGCAGCATTTATATGCTTGGCGGATGTATGAGCCGATTACGCTTATTTTATACCTTTCAGGGCATTCACTCTCCGCATTGAGGCATCTTCTCATGCCCGTACTTTTCCTATGTACTTTAGTGATGTAGCTACCATTGATGTTTTGAACCTCAACGTCCAAGAAAGGGTGTTTATTGCCCATGCTCAATTCATAAGTAAATTTTAGCACGATGTTCTCAAAATTCTGCTTAATGTTCATTAGATATTCTTCGTTTGGACGTTGATGGAGATGTCATCTACGTATCAACATTATGTGTTTGGCTTATTTACCATGATGTCCAATAATCTCTCCTCAAGTTGACCCATGTAATAGTTCACGAAGGTTTGCCCTAAGGGTGACCCCATATCCACTCCATTCACTTGCGTGTATAGATTACATTCATGGTGTGCATGAATGTAACATGGTCCTTAAGATAGTTTTGTCAAGATTTGGAGGAGACATTGTAGGATGGTGGTACACGTTTTTTTTATAATGATGTCGATGGTCTGAGAAATAGGCACGTTCGTAAACAGGCCCTCTATGTCAAGAGATGATATTAGTCCTGACGGTCTTGTAGCGTGGAGTATGTCGATGATTTCCCCCGTGGATTTTAAGCTATATTTCGAAGGATGTACGGTTTTATTGAGGGTTTCAGCTAAACAGAACGTAGGAGTCGTAATTTGAGATATATATGTATATATATATATATATATATATATATATATATATATATATATATATATATATATATATATATTATTGCTGTATTTGAATTAATTGATTGACTTTTTTAAAGAATTAATCTTTATTTAACAAGAACAATCTCCAAAAGGAAAACTTTCAGCCCCTGAAACTTTCCTCCAACATTTTACAGCAGGTAAACTCCTTAAAATAATTGTGAATCTTTACCAGAAGCGCAAAGGTGCATTTTAATTGTTCAAATATTTATAAGTTGTAATTTTCCTCTAATGACCTTTTTATTCAATAATCCCAATTCTAGGCGGCCTGCTTCGATTGCTTTATTGTTGCTGGCTTTATCTCTCGTTCTTTCTCTATTGGGAATCTGATCTCGGTGCTTTTGCTTCCCCCTCAGCTTTACTTTTACCAATCTTAGAAACTTGATTAGCTAATGGAGCGCTTTAATTGCGGAAAGGGTTTCTAATTTCACCTGTTTAATTTCTCTTTGTGGTTCACTAATGTTCATAGCAGAATTTATATGTTGTAATCATGCTCAGAAATAATATGGCTTTATGCCTCTATATTTCATTTTATTTATAACAATTACGCACAATAAAGGTCTAAAAATAAGTCACTTTACCTTCTTGTATTTGCAAACAGATATATAAAGTATACATGTAATAGTAAAGAAACATAATTAGGAAGGTTAATTCAACTATTACTTTGAATATTAATCAATTAAATTACTCTTAACAATAATAAATCAATATTACGCTCGTTTTTCTTATAATAAAATGAAAAAGAGAGAGCGAAGATAAGACTCTCCTGAAGATTACTTTATGTAGCTCAAATGATAGTAGATCTTCATTCCTGGCATGTCGAGGATAATTAATATAAGAAAACAAAGACCAAGACCGAAGCATATGATCATGCAAAATCATTAAAAAATCATGCATTTATTGCCCTACTGATACCTTAAACTTCCAATTTATTTATGAAATAATAAAACCTAAACCAGAAAAAATTATTATTTAGTTACTTCACTCTATCTAAAAATGATATGAAACTAGAAGAAAACTTAAAAACGTCACCATAAATTCTCCTTTAAATGGAACAGAGACCTGCATTCAACGTCGATGCGGAGGTCTGCGTTGTGTTTCACGTATACAGCGGCAACAACAAGATAACAAATACGAAGAGTTACATTAAAGTTATCAAATTATAATTGTGCCAAAGCAAAAACATGAAACATGAAGTATGTAGAGGAAGACTAATAACTCAACGTAACATGTCAATTTGTAAATTTTCCAAACGAAATTATTCTCTAATTAAAGTATTATTACTATTAATATTAGTTTCTTTATTATTTATTATAGATATATTTAATAATATATTTTTAATAACGTAATTTAAAACTATGCACATATCAATTTAATAGCTCAGAACACTAAAGTTTCGAGCGAATTTCTAAATTAATTATGAATTTCTGGAATTACTTAAACTTTTATTGTCAATATGATCTGGCTGTCGCTTAATTAAATTAAAATAAGTTTATGAATTTATTAATTAACAAAATATTTAATTAGAACAATGCTATGGATTCTTAGTAATTTCATTAAGTTTCAAGTACACCTCAAATGAAACGCACAACCCCATTTAGTTCTTCTGTCAATGGCGCTTTGTTATCGTGCATATATGCATCTCAGACAATTTAGAATAAACATTTTGCGATATTAAAACTAGAGAGCAAACTTAAAAAATATAAGAGATATTTCTAACGGAAAATGAAAGTTTCGCATAATCCAAGATCGCAGTTTTAAATGCCTGGTTTTAATTCGCGGTATTTGGCCGATCCAGCTATTCTTTGGTGCCCGATATCCACAACTGCAAACTATAGAGAAGCCAATAAGAAACTATGCATATATCTGAACGAATATTTCGATCATCAGGCGACCTCTGCAATTTGGGGTGTTCTCTGCTTAGTAATGGAATGAGATTAATATGAAAGAAAGCCACTAAATTTATTATTAAAGTTTTAATATAGGGGCCGATTAAATTGAGGCATAAAACGAACGTAGCAGATGCGCTCTAAAGCTTTCTGCTCTTCACTGTCCTTCCTAAGCCAATAGATGGTCAACAGGTGGATACTTTGTATACTTTATTAATAAAGTCATCCTTATTTCACATCTAATGAACACTAAAATTGAAATATGAAACTAATATTAGATGTCGTTTTACATACTTCCGCTAGCACATAATTTGCCATATTATCCTTTGGAGAATTTTCAATAAAATAGAATATCCAGAAGTAATACTGAGTGCTTATTCCGCATTATACATTCATATCGAGATGATAGCTGAGATGATGTTTAGTGGTGAGGTAAAAAATAAAGATTAAAATGAAATTACTGACTCCATGAAGCGCGTTTATCCGTTAACGTATATGGAAGCTTTGGTAAATGTGTTCCACATTTAAAGTTCATTTTTTAATTTTAATATGTGCTGCTGAAAATTTATATATATATATATATATATATATATATATATATATATATATATATATATATATATACATATATATATATATATATATATATATATATATATATATATATATATATATATATATATATATATATATATATATATATATATATTCGCAAAATTACTCTGTCGGCTAACGCAGAGTAGACGACGGCAAAAGCAAAGGACGTAGAACATTTCCCAAAGCCCAAACGAATCACTTTTAACCGTAGAACGATACTGGTGGTGATTATAAGATTAGAAGAATTTACGGTAAAGATAAGGAAAAGACGGTTGATATCTAGTGTAGGATAGAAGGAAAGTTGAGAGAGCCCAGATCCAGGAACAAGATATTCGCCCCTACAGACAAGCACCGCTAATCCTCCTAGCACCGGCACTCCGGTAATGATAACATTTGAGTGCTCTCTTCACTATAGTCTACACTAATTAGTACAAGGCAAAATAGTAGAGAATAATCAGTATAATATCCAATAGTACGGGGTATTTACTATGAGACCCGATATTAGAAACTAACTAGTACAAGATCAAATGCTAGAAAATCTACTATATATATATAGAGAGAGAGAGAGAGAGAGAGAGAAAGAGAGAGAGATAGATAGATAGATAGATAGATAGATAGATAGATAGATAGATAGATAGATAGATAGATAGATAGATAGATAGATAGATAGATAGATAGATAGATAGATAGATAGATAGATAGATAAATAGATATTCTTCAAATTAACGAATGTAGAAGATATTTCGATAAGACGAAGGCGATATAAGAATAGATGAACAAAATGCACCATTTTTATGTTCGGCACTGAAACTTGGCATGTATAGATAAAACCATTCACCGTAAGAAACTATTTAATTAAAAAATGCCCATGAAATTATTGCCTTTATATTAAACTGCAAGAAGAGTGGTGCCCCCAAGAACGTCGAAGCTGGAGTTTTAGACTGTCGCAGCAGATGAGTAAAAATGAAGATGCGGGTGGGTGAGCCGGTTTTTCTCATCCTTGTGGGTGGCAACGTCCAGCCAAAGGTCTTCAGGCGGCGTATATTATTTTTCAAACCGAATTCCTTTCTACATGAAAACAAAGGAAAATAACTCATAAATGATGACTTTATTCATGCATAATATGATCAAGTACTCTTTCGCATTTCGAGAAGAGGTCTTTGTTTAAAGCATCTAAAGAATAAAAAATTACATATCAGCTATTCTATCTTCTTTTACTCTTTAGTTGGGCTTTTTTGTATCTTTGTATGAGTTCATTATTAAGTCATTGGCGGAGACCATTTCTTGCATGGCTTCATTCCACCACTTTACACATGAATGAGTTAATGCTAAGCAAAAGGGTAATAATTTTCCCAAAGTATTTTCCACTTTGAAACGTGTTTTTTTTAAGCAGATGGATAATTTGCTTGTAAATAGTTCGAAATAATGCAAATTCTCGTCCTTATTCACTCGTGAATGCAAAACAAATGGAATAATTTGAGCGTTGGCATGAAAATGAAAACCTGGTTGTAAATTTTGGTAAAGTTACAAGCGGAATTTATATGGTAATGAAGTTCTTAGACTTTCGAATTTCTAAAAGGTTTTAAAATCCCCTTATGGTTTTTGTTATGACTAATTACTCGTCAGAATATCTATTAATGGAATTTCAAGCTCAGGGAATTCTGAAAGTGTTCTGAACTTTCCATGACAATTATAAGACACTGGAATTCAAGTTCAACATCTACGTACCTAGTTGGTCGGAACTTGTTCTCGATATCTTACCCTAGATGACTAGGTTATATACTACATCTGTATTCCTCTATCTCTTCTCGGTGATAAAACGATGGCTTGGAAGAGAATAGGATTCTCATCCATTAAATTTAAGTAATATATATTCTGAGAAAAAATATAAAACACACGGCTTATGTATTAATTAAAAATATATTTACGTTTTTTACAAGAATTCACCAAATGCTACACCTTTAAAGAAATACAATATCACTTAGTTCAAGGTAAGGTAGTAGTGTATGGCAAAATGGAATTGGATAGAGATTGTTATTTTAATTTCATGTTGCGATATGTTAGAGAAACTTAAGATTACAGCACCTTATCCAAAATTTATATTAAGTATTTTCTTCGTAAAATAATACTATATTCTTCCCTGAGAATGGTAATGATGCTCTATTGTTGTAAATAGCATGATTAATAATGAAATAAAATGGAAAAGAGGTGTTAACTGTGGGAAATTAACCAGCTGGTTTCCTTGGAAAACGCCCCAAAAATATGAATATGTTCCAATTTTTGTATAAGAATTTGCTTTGGAAATTTTTCCCGCCTGAAGAAAGAAAATTCAGTTAAAGTAATTTGCCTTTTGGTTTTAAATTGATAACATAATTTACACGCAAATATAGGAAATTATACAAGATAGATGCGCATGCTCTATTTGGAGTAGGTCTTAGGTAAAATACAGATAACTTGAAGTAAGAAGTTCAACGCAGAATTAGCATTAAAAAGCAGAATACCATAGTTTGAAAGAATAAACTTTTGATAAAGTGCAGTCTTTGTCAGCCTATGAAGGCCTTTGCTAAGGGCCTGAATGTTTGTTTATGATGGTTGAACGAAGTGGAAAAAATCGTCGAACTATTCTATAGGCGGGGTCGCAGGTGTGCAGCTCAAAACTTTATTATTTCTGATCCAGAGAATGACAGCTTCTTTCATCATTTTAGGTGCAATGAATGCTTGTCGGTGTAAAGTAGCGTGAATGTAAATATAGTAAATCTTTTAGGGGACCATCCCCTTTTTTAGGCAAAATACTATACGAACATGTTCTCCTACTTTCATAGACAAGGGTGCTGCTCGTAAATTGTTTGCAGATAATGTGAATTTACCACCATAAATTGAATAAGGATCTTTTTTATACGTAAAGTAGATGCTAAGTTATTACAATTAGGTTTATAAAACATTGCAAGTAATCATTAGATTGCAAATTTATTCAAAACAGGAAAAGTATTATTTTTAACTCCTTATTCAGAAGTTCATTACTACAATGAGGCATAAGAAATTTGAAGCTCACTATTATTGTTAGTAACAGTACGCGCTCTTAAAAATGAGTCACGCACAAAGGAACTTCAATAATTTTTTGGGAGTGAAAATCAAGTCAGGTGGAAACAGATACATTAGGAAATAGGAACTTGAGATTAAGGAATAATGATAAATCTATACAATAATTAGTGATTATCTGAAAATGTGTAAAAAATAACTAAATATATAAATATTTAGACAAGTTTGATCTCCGGAAAATCCATGTTCTCCCTATAATTAACTCCTTGATAATGCTAAAGATTTTCCTCGCACCATTTCAAACAATTTATCTTAGTTTAATCAATAATAAATTCATTTAGCCTCAGTTAATGAAAAGATGAACTTTGGGTTTTCCTTCACCTTCCTACGTCTAGTGCAGGATATTTAATTGTCGACCGCAAGCGGGAGCAAAATCAATAAAATAATATTTTTAATACTGAGCGAGATAGGAACTTTAATTAATACTTAATCTATATTTGCAAATATTTTCAATATCTGAAATATAATTAAAATTATCCCCCATGCTAGAATTGCACTTATATATATTTTTTTACGTAAGGAAAAGAATAAAGCAAATAAGTACAATTGAGGACCTCGTGAATGGCTGGTGCCTTGAATAATACGCTGCGCTGAGTGGCTGAAATCTTTGGGATGGCTGAAACGGCTTCTTTGCACATTTCCCTCGGGCCATCCCCTCTAGACTCTTTCTCCCGCTGTCCCCCCGGTGTTTATCCGCATGGAATACCTGTCTCTGCCTGGCAGTCACATTTCTGCGCTAAGATCTAAGTTGAGAAACAAAGACAAGAGAAGGAATCCAACGAAAATTTCTTCGTTAGAATGGAAATCGATATGAAATATTCCTCTAATATGTAGATCTGCAACTTTATCCTTCAGGTTCCTTAGACATCTCGTCGTTTCAGATTAAGGAAAGGAATGACCGAAAGCCACCACAAAATGGATAAGTAAAGCAAGTAGGAAAAATAAATGGAATAAACTCCAAATTAAGCATCATCTTAAGTATATACATATATATATATATATATATATATATATATATATATATATATATAATTTTATCTTTGAAAGAGGAGTGATAATCTGACCATGGCATGAGATACATGCAATGTAAAAGGGCTGATTATACGCCAAGAAGAGATTCAATATTTTTTTTTGAAAAAGAAGACGGTAAACGAAGATAAAATGTTGAAAAAAAGAGCTTGCTACTTAGGATGGGCAATAATATTTATTATTATTAATATAATTCAAGTAAAATTTTAAAAATGTAATTTAGTATAAGTTTATATAAGTTTTAAAACCACGAAAAAATGGTTCAAAAGAATCGTTTATTATGTGAAATAGATAAAAAGAACAAATGCCAAAGCCTTTTAGATGTAGGGAAAACAATCTTAGAATTTCAATAGTTTTAATGTTTTTTCTTTCTATCTTTCTTCATTTCTCTATATCCAACCTGCTAGTTATCAATCGGCTTTTTTCTTCTTCTTTATCTTCCTTTAACTAAGCCAAGTTTTAAGTTCTTATTTAATGAAGCCGAGTCAAACTAGGCTACCTGAATAAAGTCCACTAAATTTAATTAAATTCATCTAAAGGATTTTTGACACAAAGTTGTTTTTATTTTAGTTTGTGGAAGTATATGGAAATAAACAGAGTGAATACAAAAAGCAGATTATGTAGGCTTTTTTTGCAATTTTATTGTTAGTGTGGTCGGTAATTTCCCTAAAGTCTTATTAATTTTCTCTTATCTTATAGTATGACTTAGAGTTAGGTTAATGACAATTTTAATGTCAATCTACACCCAAAAGGTTTTACATTGTTAGTTAAAAAAAATCCATTGGATTAAGCTCATCCTTGGGAGAAACTTAAAATTTAACCGACCTAAGCTTCCAAGAAAGAAATTTAATTAGAGTCTAACGTTCTGTATTCTTGGGAGGAGGGGCGTTAATGGTTTGTTACTTTATTGTTATTACTAATAGATTATTAATAAAAAAGAAACCAACGGCCATATTCCTTCTGAAAGCTTTTTAAAGTTAGGAAGATTTTAAAAATGTGAGGACTGAACACAAGAAGAAAATTTGTAGTAGTAGAGAGCGGGTGTGTACAATACCCCAACCTTCCTGAACATGGCCCCGATATTGGGGAGAGGTTATTCAAAGCGAAAAAAATTTAAGGTGTGCATCTCAAGCAGAAGGTTGGTAAGGTGACACCTGTTAAGAAAGGAGTAAAGCCAGAGGAAGGGAAATTATAGGCAAGATATAGAGCATCCGATCCATTTACGCGCGTTGCGGTCATAATAATTACGCGATATTTCAGACGTCAGCTGCAGCATGTTGTGCCCTGCTACACCTCATGACTCCTTGTGAGATTCCCATCGACAAGAAAGCCAAATTACCTTGATAGTTTTTTCTTCGAAAGAAACCTAAAGAACAATAAGAACCATAGGAAATATCTGTTTTTGGCTAATAAATTGCAATTTGGGGGAAATTAAAATTCATAATATCTCAATAAATTATGGAATTTCTACACCAATCCCTTTTTATCTCTCCCCATTTGAAACGATGTAAAAATAAAATCTATTAATGAACAAGAAATTTACTTCTGATTAACTAACGGGTTGGTTAAGCAAATCTATAAACCGATTGAGTAGTTTCATTACGGAGGTTTCGTTGCTGGTTTTGAGGTTTGCCAGAGATTTTCCATTTTGGTATTTGAGGAATTTCTGTATTCAAACCATATATCGCTACTGTATATGACAGCCGCTGCTATGTAGATCCGAATGGTGAAACCATCTGTCGATTAACCGTCCCCCAATAGCTTAATTTAGTTTTATAATAATTACTCAGTTCTGAAGATTTTCTTAATATATGTAGTTGGCGCTCAAATTTTTCTGTTATATTTCTCAAATATTTTCTTATCACTTGACTATAAACTCCTTTTCTTTCAAATCTTTGATTACTTACTACTTTTACATAGATTAATATTATATTTAACACTAAGTTAATATATTCTATCCCCTTAATATTAAAATACTCTGAGTTAGTATCAGACTCAAAATTAGTAGAGTTCCCATAAAGTCTTGCACTAGATTAACTAAGTTTTTCCCACTCGAATTTTCTTCCTTATCTTTAAAGTTTTGACTTTTAATTGCAAACTCCCATTTAGAGCTATAGACATTAAGTTAAAACTTGTACCTAATTTACATCCACACTCCCTAAATAATTGTTAGAGTTATCTCTCAGGAAACACCAAGCAGAGTTTAAACCTTGAAGATAATATGGTTCTCGTATATATCCTTTATTGGCTTTTGAATACCGATTTTACTTATCGTTCTGAAATTCACCGTTTTCTCCTCAAATTATTATTTGGTATATAATCACCTTCTTTAGGCCTCAGATGACTGCATGGTGTAATCTAAGTGGTCGTATCTCAAGGTTTTAATATTTATTGCTCGAAGCATAAATAAACACACTTGTGGTCCTGCTTTGTTCTTTATCTGTTTTAATCCTATCCTGAATTCTTTGAAACCCTTCTCCTTTCGGTTGTGATTTGTCTAACTAACGAGTCTCGATTATTCATATATATGACTTGCTTTTAGAGAAACGAATATACATCGGAAGGAGAAGACGGAAAACCTTTCAAATGAATGTGAATATATATAACAGAGAAATGGCCTTTCTCTATTTGTTATTTCAGCTCGGTTAAAATTGAGGTATACGGGCATTCGAACGTTTATAATTTCACATACTCGTATATTTACATGCCTACGTTTTCACACAAATATCGTGTACCTTTCATATATTTAGAGATAAACGTGGAAAAGAAAATTGCAAATTTTTAAAATTTAAGATACATAGCTGCGTGTACACTGTGTTAGTTGCTGTCATTATTGAGATGTGATTAAATATAATTTCATAAACTAAAAATGATTCTTTGACTTTTCCGATTGAATAAAGGCTGAAAGATATTTTCATTCAATGCAATACGTACATTAGAAATAAAAATTCTCCCATTATTCAATGCCTCATCCTTATGCGAAAGTTATGGAGGAAAAAACGAAGACCTTTCGCGATTAGTGGTAATGTCTAAATTACCTCTAAACAATTCGAGTGATATATAGAGCATTTAAATATATTACAGCTGCTATTATAGTAATTTTTTATTCAATCTTATAAAGATTTCTTATATATCTGACTAGAAATTTACGACGATGAATATTTTTTGCATATATATTTTGCATGTCATCGGAAATTCTTCTGTATCTTTTAAATTATTCACACTAACACGAACAGCTGAGGATGATGAAAGCTGAGCCTTAAGCTTTTCATCGTGAATGCAGTGCTTGTAAAATATTAATAATGATCATAACTTAAATAGCCGATTTTAAAACTACAGTCCAATGGCCTGTAAAGTATGCGGAGTATTTTTGAAATTCCCTCGGAAAAGACTAATTTAAAACAAACGTCATTTTCTATTAATAAACCAAAAGGGTTTGACCTAAATTCATCCCAACACAAACAAAAAACAGGTATGACATATTTTATAATTCTTAACATAGACAGACGGGCATCTCACTATGGAGGCTAGGGGTATCAGCATCAAGCAATGGCGTTCTATTTTTTCCCGGTACCTCCCACGAGTGTCCCGCTTAAATTTTAGCGTTGAACAATTTTAGAAAAATAAAAATGCCTTATAAAATTATATATATATATATATATATATATATATATATATATATATATATATATATATATATATATATGCTCGTTTCGATCATACTTGAAGAAAACATTTTAATTTCATCGAGAATCAATCTACTGGGGAAAAAGGGAAAAAGAAACAAAGGGAATGATAAAAAGGAAGGTTATTTAGGTATTGAAATAAAGAGAATTGCAATAAAACCTTATCTTGTCCTCAATTTAGGTGTTTGGGTATTGCATAGTCAGCCTTCAAGAACACGGACATTCGATTTAGCAATAGAAAGTGAAATCTCTCATTAAAAAGGAAAATAAGGAAAGATAGAAAGAGTAAGATGGTAGACAAACGTGATGGCTAGATTGAGATAAAATTAACTGAGTGGCAGGGCCCAACTATTTGATTGTATCTGCAGTTACATTGCAGCATACATAGATGGATAACAGGATTTAATTTCAAGTCCCATTTTCCCCACTAAATACAGTAACATATATCACATTAAATATTATCCTAGATTAAAAAAGAAGCAAGGTAGATGAGAGCAGATATCAATATACGCTGAAGGCATCAGTGTGTTTGCATTATATGTTCTTAGATTGTGAAGTAATATTTTTCTTATGTCATAAAATAATAACTATACTAAAAATAGTAATAATAATATTATCCGCTCGTCTCAGGCAACTGTTGCGTAAATGCCTCCCAAACGGTTTTCCGCTGATCGTTGAATAGCGTTCGAATCTTCTATGTCACTCTTACTATTGAACGAATTTCATCCTACTACCATATGTGAGGTCGTTTTCTGGGAATCTTTAGTTATAAATGTGCCCAGTTTAGGATTTTTATTTCATTCACCAACTCTCGTATTTCCAGCTCATCACTCTTTCTTAAATTTTCTTTACAAGAGGGAACAATTTGTATTTTTGAGCAGCAGTGTTTGGTAAAAAAAATTCTTTGGGGTCTTTGAATATCACCTTCCTCCATCAGTGTAAAGGATTGTTGAGATTTGTTAAAGGAGTTCTTTTTATCATTAATCAAAATATTATTGTGTTGGAGTAAGAACTAGCTTACATGGTATGGATCAGTTGTAAATCCCCTCCCCCCTACTCAACCCGGAGTTTTAAAGTTCTCTTTTCTTCAAGTAGGATGAGATTTGTAGGTTAAATAAAATAGTGAAAATTAGTTTGAAAAAATAGATTACTATTTAACTTAACTAAAATAAGCTTAAGAAACTCTTCTTTCTTAAAGAAAAGGGTAGCCTGTCAAGTGCCGGAGAGATAAACTAAAACATATCTTAATCCTTAAATAAAAGCTACAAATAAATATAAAATCATCTGACTTACTAAAGCAACTAATGGGTGCCTCTGTAAGGTCATATAGTGCAACGAAGAAATAAAGCAAGAATTAGACGAGGTATTTAAAGGTTCAGTTATAAAACTGGTGGAATTTAATTATAATATGTACAGAGCAATGTACATTGAGCTCTGAAATAAGATCTTTGATCAATTCTTAGTCGTTCGCAAAAGGTGCCAGTATTAGGTGATTTTGGTTTATTAATTTCAAAAGAGGTCAAATTCTCGAAAAGCTCCATCCAAATAGTTAAGCACATAAGTAGCACACAACTTTATTGCAAGAAATTTTGAATATAATATGTAGTAGAGGCATAGCAATTTTAATGTTCAAATCATTTTCAGCTGAAATATGCAGTTCAGTTGTGGTCTCCTTATCTGCAAAAGGATATCGCTATATTTGATAGAAGAGAACGATAAGCGTCAAAGCTCATTCCAATGTTGCGAAATCAACTCAATGAAGATAGAATTAAGGAATTTAAATTGCTTTTACTTGAATTTAGCCGCCTTTGCGGCCATAATAGAGCGGATCTATAGGGGTTTTCGTTTCTTAATTCTAGAAAGTTTGGTGCGATTATTTTTATTTATTTTTCTCATCTCTTTTCTTTCCTCTGTCTTCCCTCCAAGTGGAGAGATCCCAGTAAAGTAGGAGTGAAGCCTATTCCATAAAAGGTTTGAAACTTTTATTCGTTTGATATAATTTTTACACGTGTTTTTATTCTATTGAGTATTTTTGTTTTCTTGGGATTTTCCCCAAGCTATTTCTATCATTCCGCAATACCCTATCGCCTAAAAACCTAATTTTTTCTTGCAATGTGCATTGTCCCTGTTACCAACAGGAAGCATATCTATCCCTACTATAACCCTCTTCTTCTCCCTACTCTAAAATAGATCCTCAGCATTTATTTTTCGTGATATCTTTTAGAGAAAAAGCTTATATTCACTGCGTCAGTCAAAAGAGTTTGTCATATGCTAATATTAATGACCATATTCGACTAAACTGAAACAAATACACAATACAAATTCGTCCCCAAAGTAAAGGTGGTCAAAATATCTCCCATTAATCTATTCCCTTTTCTTCACAGTCCAGAGCCCTGATTTTTTCTTCAAGCAGTACTGTAAGCAGCTATGTAGGAGCAGATATTAATGTAGGTCTCAATAATTCTTTATCTCTATTATTACTGAATCGGCGTGGACTGGATAAAGGATTTTTTGTTGTCCATTAGTGTCATATATAGTTATTTCGTATTTGATATTTTATGTATTTTTACATAGCTTGCTAATAATCATATATGATGTAATTACTTCCTAGACCTGCCTTTTTTAACGTTTGCGAGATTCCTTGTGTTTTGATTAAGTGTTTTGCATGTTCTCATATGAGTCTGCTTAGCTTCTAGCTCTACGGGGTTTCCAGTTATTTTTTCCATAAATTCTGCAGACAAAGTACACTACGCAAAGAAGATTTATGCCACAAATTTCAAGGTTTAGTGTTGCACATTCTTTTTGCGGATATTTTTAAGTTGTTTTTAAGGTTTGATGTTTATTGTCCATTCTAATAAAAAATGTTCTTGTTAAAATCTTCGAACTTCTTAGTAATTTTTATTACACGAAAAAGGGATTTTATACCCTCATGTTTGTGTGTCATTGTTGTTGATCAAATATTAGATGATGTTTCATTTGTTTCCTTCATATGTCATTTTTGTTTTTTTAACTAAATTAATATGTTATGATTTGTGTATTTTTATTCTTAAATTAATATATTTGGTGAATTAAGTAAATGTATTTGATGTTTTCGTTCCTTTATAACTC
The DNA here is from genome assembly GCA_963969495.1 of Ceratothoa steindachneri. Classification (NCBI taxonomy): domain Eukaryota; kingdom Metazoa; phylum Arthropoda; class Malacostraca; order Isopoda; family Cymothoidae; genus Ceratothoa; species Ceratothoa steindachneri. The sequence goes on from OZ018326.1 coordinate 160,002,366, forward strand.
ATCTGATTTGTCCCTGTATTTTAAAACCCTTCTTAGAAAAGAGGTTTAGGTGATTATTTTGCAACTTGGTGGACAATTTACAGTTTTTATTGCTATAGCTTTGTTCAGTTTTACATGAAGATCTTGTAATTGATCATAGGCTTCTTTTCTTGTTTCTTAGTGTACTTTCAAAATAATATTGTTCTAATGTTTGGTTTATTATGTTCTCTTTCTCTTGAGTCAGTTCTCCTTGTTAGAGATTTATTTTAATCGTGTTTCTCTGTAGATATTATGATGGGCAATTCTTACTTCTATAATTTATTGCAGTAATAGTATAAATAAAATACAAAAAAGCTAAGAAGAGGACCTAACATGAAAATCAAGTCTATAAAGTAAGTAGGGAAGATAATGAAAAATAGTAGAAAAAAGTCTATAGCCCGTAGAGACATTGGGAGGATTGTGACAATTGTTCCAGAGTAATCTACGTTCTATATATATATATATATATATATATATATATATATATATATATATATATATATATATATATATATATATATATATATATATATATATATATATATATATATATATATATATATATATATATATATATATATATATATATATATATATATATATATCGGGCTGTTTCATTTGGGAATGTAAGTGTAGTTCCTTGATACACATGTGAATTTTCTGCTAGTTGTCTTAATGGTAGATTCAAGTTTAAAAACTTATATATGTTTCTGCTTGTCTACCTGGTTTAAACAATTTTTTTTTATAACTTCCGCAAAAGGATTTAATTGAATGCATGACTGTGAAATGGATGGCAGGGTGAAGAATCAGAATGTGAAATAGAATCTATGGCTGGGTATTTGATGCTTGTGTTTAGCCGGTAAAATAATTATAGCACCGTAGTGAGGCTTCGTTAAGATGCAGTATAAAAAATGGATAACTTTTTCCCACTCTTTTTTTTTTGGTTTATTAGCAGCATTAATTCTCTCATCACTCTTGCAAAAAACATTTCCTTTTTGTTTCATTAAATTTATGTTCAAGAAGTACTTGTTTAACTCAAGGTGTATATATATATTTGAGTTTAGTTAACTACAAATTCCTCCCAACTATGATTTACAAACATCTAACTTATTCTTAGAGATGGTTCTAACGTATTAATTTGATTTATTGGTAGCCATTGAGTAATCTATGTCTGATCATGTTTAAAATTCTCAATTTACGCCATCAAAACTTACACTCCATCCATTAAGCATAAATTTCCTGGGAAATTATTCTGTTATTCTCATTAAATCACTGCAAGTCTTAGTGATGTGGAAAAAAAGCAACTGGTAACATTAAGTACAGAAAACTGCCATTTACGGAGTGGTTTTACGCAGTAAAAAGGTGACTATTCATTGCTCTACTAATTGCCTACCATCACTGAGGACGCAAGTTTCCTTATTATTGTAAAATACATTGGCGTTTGTGAAAATCGATATTAAATTGGTGTGAAAGTTGTGTAATGAAGGATCAGGATCAAATTGCCATTTTTTAACAACCCCACTTTCTATAAATTGATTGAAAAGGTGTTTGCTAAAAATTTTATTGTCTCTGTTTTGACGCGACATTTTATGAAAACGTTTATAAACATTTATAGTGTGGTTCCACGGATGGGAAAAAACGATCCCGTATACTGCAACGGTGAAAGTGAAGATCAAAATATCCAATTAAAACATTTCTTTTTATGGTTGTTAAAAGAGTCTATTGGATACGGTCACTTGCTTGCCATGGATAAAGAATGTCTTCCATGGGTGCCTAATGAGGGTGAAATTGGCTATCAGAATGATATAGTGCCATTTGCAATGATTCAAAGAGGCTCAATATTTCTTATCCCTGGCTTTATTTTCCTACTCTACCTAAAACCACCAGTGTTATTACGCCCAAAAAACTAAAAATAAATGCAAAATATTTTATAGATAAAACAATATCTTCGGAATTTCCCTAAATTTTAGCTAGTGGTAGGAAGGAGTTAGAGATCGTCAAAACTTAAGCATATTTAATTGTCACCAAATTAATGTCATTAATTTAAAAGGAAAGTAACATCATTTCTAAAATATAAATAAAACTTATTTTCAAAATTAATTTCGAGCATTATAGAACTTGCTCTATCATCATTTAACTAATCATTGGATATCTTTCAGTAAATTTTAATTCAGCTTTGCTGAAAGATATGATTTTATATCCTCTCACACATCCTTAAAATCTTAGTAAAGTTTGCCACTTTGTTGATGTTATAATGGCCTAAATAGTTTTTCTTGGGTCAAACGTGCATTGTCATTTAGCGCGATAACGCTATTTCGTTTGACCAGTGAAGGGTGATTTTGTTTAAGGGTTATATTTAAAACTTGCAATTGTCGAACATAGAGGTTAGGTGAGATATAAAGGAATACCTGTTCACTACTAGATATTTTAAAAAATTAGGCATTCCTCCAGCTTTAAAAAAGCTTAAAAGGGGCCTATGCACTATTACTAGTATTTCTTAACAGCTATCAACAAGTTTTGGAAAATATGTAAACAACTTTATCAAACAATGAGTTCACTTTTAGATGCTTTGTCTTCGGGATGGTGAGGGAATAAAGCTTTGCTATATAGTCTCTATAATGATCAAAGCGTTTTGTAGCTGTTGTTAATATATACTGAAGCTATAAATATTTGTTCATCATCTTGCCATTACACCTTTTTCAGATTCTCACTTAATGGAAATTACTCTCTTTGCAACTTCAGCCTTGCTTAACAGAATAAGAATGATTATGTGTTTAGCCATAAATACATCTCTTCTTGATAATATGGGGCCCATAAATATTTATTCCGTATCATTCATTGAGAAGAATTAGCGAGTTTTATACAAAAAGTAAATGTAAATGGCTGGGAGAACAATCGCTTACGTAAGTGCGGGTGAGAATCATATCATAGCCATGGTAGGCTTCACACATAGCTAATTTCGTGATAAAGCAACAATTATAAATTATTTATGATAGTTTGGTGAACATAAAACATCGGTATGAAAGAAAATGATTTATATCGACAGAGGAGCGTATACAGTAAATTATAGAGTATAAAATTAACTTTGTGTTTGCGTGTCTCTTAGTCAATTTTCAGTATTATCAGTAAAACATTCTTATACGTATAAGCGAAATACGCGCATATATATATATATATATATATATATATATATATATATATATATATATATGTTAACAATATATAGTCTTCGTATGTGAACACGGAGTTACCTTTTTTTCTAAGATGGATAACATATCACTTTAAAATGGCAGTGAATTTTGAGAGACCACGCTATATGTGCGCATTAAGCCAAATCTTGAAATCGCCTAACAGAATAGATCAAAGCGTGCGCGCATTAAATAACACTCGCTAACAGTCCTGCCTTCCATGTTGCATAAGTGTAAAACATACTGTGTTTTTACGCTCATTAAGCGAAGCCAGTGGTTTTGCGTTGGAAAAGGTCAAGTGGTAACTTTTAATTTTAAAATAGGGCAAGCTCACTCGTACGCACATTGTTTGTTTTTATTCTAAATATGTATACATAAGGTGATAAGGAAAATTTTTATACCAATACGCCAACTTAGTTACCTTGGTAAAGAAAAGAATGCATTAAATATTAGTCATAAGCTCATGAGTGTCCACATCATACATGAACACCAAAACCTGACGTTGATTACATATCATATCTCAACTTTGTAAAATGTTTTTCCCATTAGACACAAAAACCTATCTAGCTTATGTTTAATGGTGGTACGTGAAAACTGGAATAGCTGTCAAGAAAAATATGTATAGGCTTATACTTAAGCTCATTTCTCGTTGGCTTTTACAGAAATGCTTACTGCGCCACTTTGAATTTTATGCAGAGCAATGTCGCTACAAAACTTTAACTGTACCGCACCCTTCACAGACATGTCTAAATATTTCTTATAATAACTATAGCTTTCCCTAAAAGGTTGTTTTCAAAATGGGATAAAGAATTTCGCAAACACAATTCGTTGGGGGATATTGATATGTCTTTTACGTGAAATAAATGTTTCCAAAATATGACTCCTATTGTGGGTTTTTTTTTCAAAAACTGTTTATTTTCACTTTGAAATTAAAATTAAACTCAGTATGACAAAGAAATTTATATTATAATAATTGTTGCTGAATTTGCTGTAAACGGATTAAAAATTTGGGTGAATTGTTTTGGAAACAACTATGAATCAATATAGTTAATTAATTATATAAGTTAGGCGTTGAACTAATCGTCGATTTTATTTGACTAAACATAATTTGATTGACTTGAAACAAAAGTTACATACACAACTATATACATTTTTGAAAATATTTCGTTTTTCTAATAATATAATTTCGAAATAATTTTTAGAAAATTAATTTACCCATTAACTGGAGAAAAAGGAGAGACTTGGCAATTTAATGTCAATAAATATTTAACGCTTTTGTAGTTTCCAAATCGAATGAAGCAGTTAGTAAATAAGAGGGCTTACCTACTTTTGGATGAAATAGAGAAAGGAAACTGGTTTCATTACAAGGAAAATTTAGTGACTATCATTTAAAGAAGCTTATAGATGTCCAACAATATTTTTGCCAACTGTTGGAAAGAACAACTAATAAAACTTCCTTTTAATCATATTCATATCTCTAAGTTCTGAATATTTATGAGATTTCTACAGCTTATATTCAAAAATGAAATAATCATATATATATAGTTTAATTAAAAAATATAGCAGGAGGAAAACTTTTAACAATGTAAAGAAAAGTGATTTTAATGCCAATGATTCTGTCCTTAAGGGGAAAAGTGTACCCAGGTTGCTAAGATAAGCTTTGATAAAATCAACCAAATAGCAGTTCGAAGCACGCATACACTCCTTGGTTGTAATCTTTGTCCCCTCTCGCCGTCGGTAAGGCAAGCAGAAGATATTATCACCGTTATTACATGGATTGTCATTTCTCCATTTTCAGCCTAGGGAGGAACCTGGTCCTATGCGGACGCCTTCGGGTTCCTGTTGGTAATGAAGAAATACTTGTAAATTGAGGGGAAAGAAGGGGACCCTAAGAAGAAGGCATATTAACAAACAAACCAAATAAAGGAAAGTACAAAGGTCTCCATGAAACTAGTTTCTAATAGGGTAAATGGGGAAGTAAAGTTTAGAAGTAAGTTTCTTCCACGCAGATCTTCCTTGCTTAGATGGAGGGAGTAAATGAACAGGAGTGGAGTAATAAGGAAGTGGAGTAAATTTTGCACAACGTAAAAGTTAGTTCCATTTATAAAGCATCATAGAGAGTCGTTCTTTCTCCTTCTTAATTACATCCTCTTCCATTCTTCCCTACGCGTACAATAAAAATGAAATTACAATGCGGGCTTACTCTAAGTTCTGGACTTTGCAGATTAAATAAATATTTTAGGCCATGCAAGTACATTAAAGGGAATTTATGGCGGCATTCCAAATACTGGCGAGTATGTGGCAACACATTTCCTTAATTTGTTCTACATACACATTCAAAAGACATACGCAGGAGCGAGCCTAACGCACGATCTCATTTGGGGACTCCAGTGCCAGATAGCATCAGCCGGGAAAGTTTAATTTAAAATGTTTTTTATGACTTGCGGTATTCATTAAATTGCTTTTGTGGCGCTTAAAATATAAACTTAATTTTCGTGAATAGCATGTGACGGTGTTATTACACTACTTAGAATTTAAAAAGTTATAAATGAAAAATAAATAAGTGTAATAATCGTTTACAGGAATACGTAAACAGAAGCCTTACTTTTTTAATATTCCGTTTACCCTATCTTATAAATTTAGAAATGAAGAAATATTTCAATAAATAAAACTATAGGAAAAATTGAATTTACCTAATTTGTTATCCGTAAAAAAAATGAAAGAGACAAAGAATCTCTGAATTGAAACTTGAGAACCTGTTGTATTTGGGGTGTTGTTTATGAAGATATTCGGATAACACTTAATCATCATGGTTGGCAATGACGTTATTGAACTTGAAAGATATTTTCAAAATTGTAATGTTAATAATCTGTGGGCATGCTCTTTTTAGCATATATATATATATATATATATATATATATATATATATATATATATATATATATATATATAAATATATATATATATATATATATATATATATATATATAAATATATATATATATATATATATATATATATATATAAATATATATATATATATATATATATATATATATATATATATATATATATATATAAATATATATATATATAATATATATATATATATATATATATATATATATATATATATATATATATAAATATATATATATATATATATATATATATATAAATATATATATATATAATATATATATATATATATATATATATATATATATATATATAAATATATATATATATATATATATATATATATATATATATATATATATATATATATATATATATATATATATATATATATATATACTGCAATGAGGAAAGAACAAATAATTTGTAGAAGATATTACGATTAAGTACCAAACATTTGAAGAAATGCAGACAAACACCATTAAACTTATCGAACAAATGGATACAATACTACACTAATTATAATTCAGAAATATATATTAAATTTTTAATAGTATTTCAATTTATCTTCCACGTATAAATTTTCTAAGTAATACCTAATCATAAAAGTTAATTTAAATTGCTTTTACACATATCTACTCAGAAGTAACTGTGGGAAAAATAAATGTACATTACAACATAAACAAAATGAACTTTCTTATTCTCTCTCTCTCTCTCTCTCTCTCTCTCTCTCTCTCTCTCTCTCTCTCTCTCTCTCTCTCTCTCTCTCTCTCTCTCTCTCTCTCTCTCTCTCTCTCTCTCTCCCTCCCTCTCTCTCTTTTATTTTCATAAATATTTACGTGCATAAGGATAAAGATAAATTAACATAAATACATCGCAAATAGACAATTTTTGTTCATTTTATCATTTACTGACCTATGGTATTAGCACCAATTACCCTTTTTTATATATATATATATATATATATATATATATATATATATATATATATATATATATATATATATATATATATATATTTGTAGATACCATGTAAGGAAAAGAAAAGTTTGATTGGAGTTAGTACTTTCGTTATCTTAACATTTTCAAACTCACAATGACTTGTAAAATAGAGAGACATCGTATTTATCCTCAGCAATATTTTCACTTTAAGGTTAGATTTTTTATGACCTCTGAAAAATACGGTGTCTCTCTATTAAGATAACGAAAGTACTAACTCCAATCAATCTTTCCTTTTCCTTACGTGGTATCTACAAATATTTATACTTATCACGTGTTAACCCTCATTGTTTTTACCCATATATATATATATTATATATATATATATATATATATATATATATATATATATATATATATATATATATATATATATATATATATATATGGCGTATCAAGAGTTGTAAAGTATTTAGCGAAACTGAAATCGTTAACGTACAATATCGGGCCCTAAAACCAGTTTATATGAGACAATTACTTAAATTCGAGGATTAGAGAAATCCTGGCTCCGCGTGAACGGTCAGATAGATTGTAGCCAATAGGAGTTGGCGGGATGCGGCTCCGGGCGCGATCTCGACCTGGCTCGGCGCTGCCGTTCTCCGCTCGACCGCCCGCCACAGACATAGGAAAGGGGCGCCGTCCAAAATCCGCTCACCCTTGCTTCTCTCCTCGTCATTATCGGCCACGGGATTCTCCTCACATCTTCACCTTAAGCGATAAATGAATCAACGTTTACCGAAATAAATAATGCATGAAGATACTGTATCCGTATATATATATATATATATATATATATATATATATATATATATATATATATATATATATATATATATATATATATATATATATATATTCTTTAATTCAGATGATAAAATTATATTAGAAGCAAGTTTTAAAGAAAAAGTTTGTAATGGAAATAGAATTTTTCGTGAATATTCAGATAGGAATTGGACTCGTAGAAGTGCTTAGAAGTTAAGTATAAAGACGAAAAACTACTCGTTCGATAGCTTGAAAGAGATGTAGTGGCGGCATAATAAAACTGCTACGACTGAGAATATAATGATTCAAGTAGAATTTGTTCTATCTCAGGGAAATCCCAGAACTCGTCTATCCCAAAGGAAGATCTCCAGTAAATTAGGTATTTCTGTTCTTCTGTTTAAAAGGTTTTAAACGACAACAATTAAAAGCATATAAGAAGATGCTAATTTTACGTCGTGATATTAATGTAGGACAACGTAGAAAGCCATTGTAATTTGCTCACCAATCTCTATGTATCTAAATATAGAAGAAATTTTGTGTTTACAGACGAAAAAGATTTCACTTTGGAAGTGGCAAGAAATGGTAAAAATAACGGATTTTATGGCTCAAAGAAAAAGGAAATCTATTTATCTCTTATTTATTATGAATTTTCGAGATTTAGCAAATAAAAAATAGTTTCCGCGCGACTGTCTAGGAATGGTAAAACAAAGATCCATTTTATGGATGCACAAAATCCAAAGTTAGTTTAGAAAATTACATCGAATTACTATCTATCGGCGTTCATTATGTTTTAGATCAGCTCTATCCTAAAATAGACTTTAATTTCCAGCAAGTTGATGTACTTTCTCATACTAACACAACAACATAGAATTTTTTAAAAGAAAATTGTTTTTAAAGAAGGCTGAATGTCCTACTTAATCGCTTGACTGTAACCCTATAGACTATTCCATATGGAACATATTTCATGGAAAAAGGTTAGAGCAATAAAAAAAATAAATTTGGTGAACTTGAACTTAAGGATAGTTTCTTCTTGCATGGGATAACATAACGTTATATGTTATCTGAAAATGTATTTCTTCCTTTAAAATGCAATAAAAGGTTGTATGTGACCAATAAGGTGAACATATTTATTTTATTAAAGGTATATTGATTTTGATACTTTTCCCTTCGTCTACTCTTAATGGCATGTCAAATAAGCTCAAAGGTTCGTTTATCCTCCTTGCCCCAATAACCATTGTCCCCTGCTTTCGCGCCCCGAGTGATTTTCGGGGTAACTATGTAACTACATATTTCTTAGACACATTCCCCATTCCTATGTCTTCACATCTTTCTATACAGATCTCTCCTTACAAATATTCTCCGTGAATAAAACCTCTTTGCTCTTGCGCTTAAACGTAGAGAGAAAAATATATGTTCGTCCCTGCCCGCTGCTGTTACCAAGGCGAACGAGTATTCTTCCTCGCCAGATTTTTTCCATACCAGGAATCTTCAGTGAAAGGGAGAATATAAAAATGAAAGCTGCTTTCAGAGGTGATGCTAATTATTTTAGACGCCATTCAACGTCTGTATATTTCCGTTTATAAATCTAGGACACTTGTTATGGTAGTCAACTTAACTGCCAAGACAGATGCACATGTAAGGTTTCAATATTTTTTTGATGTTTCTAATGAGGTTATTTTTTGTAGTGCGCCCTATACCAAGCGCTTCTATTAGATATATTAGGCGCCTTGGAGAAATCAAGGTATTACATAGCGCACAAGAGAATGCAACCGATTTTCAAGCGCTTGGCTATTCTTTTATCAGGTCTTGACCAACTATTTGATTTGGGGCTAAATTGCGTTATATTGCTAGCTTCACTGGTCTATAAATTACATATGTGTCACCGTAATTGTTTTATGATTATATTTAGAATAATTATTATCCCAGGAATAACAACCGAATAGTTTATATGTTGTTATTTTCAGGTAATAACGGAGACGATTAGTTGAAAACACTATTTGAGACCTAACTGTTTGAAAGGAAACGGAAAAGAAGCTTCGGCAGGGAACAAAACTCTCCTTAAATACATAAAAAAATAGGTTAGGGATTACGTAATTATGAGGACTTATGCTTAGCTTTCTAAATATAAAATTAAAATAATAAACATATCAGGGAAGCATTTGATAAGAAGGCAGACAAGTGCTTATGCATTTGAAATAAGGCTTTCAAAACGAGTGCTCATGCGGTTGCACGCCAATATCCGTGAGCACATTTGCCCCACATATTTGTTCATTTACAACATAGCTGCTTGAACTAAATATAGAGAATTGAAGTCCTCTAGATTTAGTTTCAGGTTTGGCTGCGTATGCATTAAAATTTTCGTTCTAACTTAAAATGATGAACATACTCTGAAATTTTATTTATTGATTTTTAAACTGAAAAGTAGCTAGTGAGTAGAGCAATAGATGCAAAAACTCCCACAGGAAAATGAAAGGCGGATTCCTTGATAATGAACTGAACAAGTTCGAAAGTACTTGGAATCCGCCTTTCAGTGGAATGTCTTGCATATATAAATATATATATATATATATATATATATATATATATATATATATATATATATATATATATATATATATATATATATATATATATATATATATAAAGAAAGAAAGAGAAGTTAATAGTAGTTAAAATATATGAAAATATGAAATAGATTAAGAAAATAATTTCAATACTAAGAAACATTTCTCGGAACGGATTTGTCAAAATATAACACGTAAAGGGAAAAACATCTTTCTTAAGCATTCTTCAACTTGACTAAAAATTTACACTGATATTAGCAGAGGGACCGTAAATGACTTCAGAAGGATATTGGTATTATGGCTATCAGATAAAATTGCAATAAAAGATGCATTCAAATTTAATCAAAACTTTCAATTATAATTGATCCTTCCTCAAGTTTTCCTTTAGATTATAATCCTTAAAAGGAATAGAGAATGCTAATTAAATCCCTTTTTTATTTGGATACATTTTTGTCTTTTGCAAAGTTTTTTATAACCCGTTTACAAAGAAAAATTAATTATCGAAATTTGAAAGTGACTTAATCTATACTAATAGAAAATTATCGAAATTTGAAAGTGACTTAATCTATACTAATAGAAAATTATCGAAATTTGAAAGTGACTTAATCTATACTAATAGAAAATTATCGAAATTTGAAAGTGACTTAATCTATACTAATAGAAAATTATCGAAATTTGAAGGGTGACTTAATCTATACTAATAGAAAATTATCGAAATTTGAAAGTGACTTAATCTATACTAATAGAAAATTATCGAAATTTGAAAGTGACTTAATCTATACTAATAGAAAGAAAAGAAGAAGAAAAATCTGCAAACACCCTTGTCCGATGCATTTTCCGCGACCTTGACCTAAGTTTTACGGCCTTTAGCTCCGCGAAGAATTGTCTAGTAAACATTGTAGTATACGATGTAGTATCATCTAACCCAGTTTTCATTCAGAAATGCCATAAAATGAGAAATCCCAGACACGACCGACAGTGACTTCTCCTCATGAGTGGTTTTATGCGGTCGTAAAAGCTGCGAAGAGCCTCATAAAAACATGGCATTAGGGGTTGACTCTCTCCTGTTACTAAGCTCTCTTTTAGCAACATCTGTCCATTCAACACCTTTGTAATGTAACTGAAACCTGAGATGAGCAATCCATAAATTTCTGACTAGTAATTTCTTCGAGCACTTTTATTACAAAACGTTTCATCTTTTACTTTTATGGCGAAGTTATGGTGCATGTTTCTCAGTGGATCCTGTCATTCTCGTCCCGATTCGATGCTATCAGCCTGTATTGGCCAACAACGTCAAAAGTCGAATAAAAATCTTAGGAAAAGTACCTAAACCTTAACCAATTAGCATTCGCTGGTTCGTAAATTGAAAGAATGAGCTGAAAGGAGTTGAATGGGCATAACGACGACTCGGAAGCTCTTGAACTGCTGGTTATTTGGTCATAAAAGGGTGCTCGAGAATCTAGAAGGGGTTAGTTCAAAATAGGACGGTCTCACTGTTTTGTGGAGTCAAGTTCGAGAGGAAAATTGGCAAATTATATTATAGAAGGAGAGGAAAGGAGGCTCTTCAAGATATTCAGGGTCACAGTTGAAAGTCTATTAAAAAACACTTGTGACAAAACGTTTACGGTCCTATTACTGCCAATCGAAGGCAATTTTAAAATTGAGAATATGGCACTTGATATCTATCTATCCCTCTCTCTCTCTCTTTATATATATATATATATATATATATATATATATATATATATATATATATATGAAAGATAATGGTAAACCACAGTATTTAAATTAAGATTTTATTTATAACTATCAGACTAGTTTCGGCAAGATTCCATTCTAAAATATTGTAGTTTACCATTATCTTTTACTGATATATATCAGACCAATGTGATATCTTCCATTTTATATATATATATATATATATATATATATATATATATATATATATATATATATATATATATATATATATATATATATATATATATATATATATATATTTATATATATATATATATATATATATATATATATTGGAAGGAGTTTTATCCCACCGATCTGCACTCAGGATGCCCTTTTATTTTTCATTATGGACCTACAGATTAGCAGGATCAAACCACGGAGATCTAAAGGGTAATGGCAGCCACCGGGAAAGCGACTCATACAGGACTAATTCCCGCGACTAACCTAACGGATGCGGCTTAACTCCGTTAAATAGCGGTGTTTCTTTTCGACTAAACATAGCATATATATATATATATATATATATATATATATATATATATATATATATATATATATATATATATATATATATATATATATGATTTAATTGTGTTGGACAAATAATTATTATGGTAAATAAATTCTACCATAGAAATTAACATTTGAACAAAATCAAATTGCTACTCATTTGGCTATTACAATTTTGTACAGGAAATGTCTCCGCCAAATTAAAGCATCTCTCTACATACATAAATGTTTCGGAATCTTGTGCATTAAGAAGGATACGTACATTTGTCTCCTCCCATGAAGAAGTGAGCGTTGGATAAAAAGACAAAGCATTCCATATATTTTAGGGAAATTGTAAGAGGGGTGCTTTCTATTACACAAAAATAAATTTAACAGATTATTATTTACATGGATGTTCGCTTATTTATCGATGCATTAATATCCAAAATCATACAAATTCGTCAAATTTATAGGCTGAATACATATACCTTATTATTATCTATAGTAATATTCTTCCATCATTTTAGTTGGGGTGTAATTTAATATGTGGAACATAAATGCTAGAAAATGTTAGTAATTTCATGTTTTATGGGAGAAAATATAAACCCCCCCCACAAATATTCGCAATTTGTTTCCTATTTGTTTTGCTTGTGAGCGTGTTGTCGCAACGTTTGGGCTTTGCGTCCATTTTGTGCGGTAACTCCTGTTGTAGCGTATTTCAGTAGTTATTTTCATTGCGTTTTCAATTATTTTATAATCTTTACCATATTAATTATGAAATTTGAATTCATTCATTTAGGTGTATTGTTGTTAACTAGGAAAAATTTATCACTCGCTTATTCGAAAAGTATGAATTCCGTAAGATTGATTCGAATTTTAAATAGGAGCTAATAAAATTCGGAACCATACATACTCTGTTTAAATTAAGTTATATAAATATGAAAGTAAATTTTTTTTTAATCACTCTGTTTAAATTAAGTTATATAAATATGAAAGTAAAAATTTTTTTTAATCACTCATTCATATCGGCTCAAATAATCCTCCATACAAAATCCCAAGGATATTCTAATACTTTGCTATATGTAAATTCAAAATAGAGCTACATAACTCAAAATCATATCAGGCTATGATAATCACTTTACCCATCAATAGTTAAATTTTATTAGCATCCCCATGATCGTACTCGGCCCATGAACAGAAACTATGGACGCAAAAATTCAGAAACGTGAAATGCTGAATATCTTAGACTAAAAATAGAATTGGGGGGGGGGGCAGGAGAAACCCCTGGTGGTGGGGTCCTTCATCAGCTTCTTAATAAAAAAAACCCCTAGCATCCCGAGTTCCTCCTCCATTCCCTTTTACTGAGACAGAAACACTTGATTCCGGCAAACATCACGAGATCTAATGTTTTGTAATTTTTCGTGGAAAATTTAATATATAGGGTGAAACAAATAAGTGTAGATGAGGGACGAACTATTTGGTTATCAACATCACTTTCTACATTAGCGTAGTTAAGTCACATCGTGTATGCTATCGAAGGGTTGAAGTTTGATTTAGATTGAATTTACAACTGAGGCTCTATGATGTTATTTGTGTTTAGAACCATCGTTAAATTGAGGGACGCAAATGACATGTGCACGGAATTATTTTCTGCCAAACGCTAAATTAAAAGGATATATATAGGGGGGCGTGTGGGGGGGGAAAGATAATGGTAAACTACAATATTTGAAACAATATTTTATTTATAACTATTGGACTAGTTTTGACAGGTTGCCATATATATATATATATATACGTAGGTGAGTCAAAAAGTTCTCAGACAAATGGCATAAAATTTTTATTTGTAATAATACTGTAATCATTTTTCTACATAAGCTCCATTAACATCTATACACTTTCTTAATCTATGAATCCAACGGTAAAGACCATCTTTGTAGAATTCACGGGGTTGTCTCTGGCACCAAGTAATGACCTGCTTTTTTGCTTCATCTAATGATTGAAACCGGGTTCCTTTTAGGTGTCCCTTTAAATTTGGTTAGGTTAGGTTAGGTTAGGTTAGGTTAGGTTAGGTTAGGTTAGGTTAGGTTAGGTTACCTAACCTAACCAAATTTAAAGGGACACCTAAAAGGAACCCGGTTTCAATCATTAGATGAAGCAAAAAAGCAGGTCATTACTTGGTGCCAGAGACAACCCCGTGAATTCTACAAAGATGGTCTTTACCGTTGGATTCATAGATTAAGAAAGTGTATAGATGTTAATGGAGCTTATGTAGAAAAATGATTACAGTATTATTACAAATAAAAATTTTATGCCATTTATCTGAGAACTTTTTGACTCCCCCTCGTGTATATATATATATATATATATATATATATATATATATATATATATATATATATATATATATATATATATATATATATACACACATATATATATATATATACACATATATATATATATATATATAATTAGCCGTAGCAGGCAGGATCCATAGTTTTATCTGGTAGTTTCATATAGTATTTTCTAAAGGCTAAATTGTTCACTTGAATTGCTTTAGAACAATAACACTTTAACCCAAGTCGTTCTTTTGAGAAAATGTTTTCTGTCACACAATGAATAGGTATCAGAACCACCCATATTTCACCTCGATACTTATTTCTTTCGTACGTGTAAAATGGCTGGATTACGTTTCTAAAATTCGAGCAAAGCCTCTCCTGATTACGATGTTCATCCCAATATATTCGACGTGTTTTAAGATTTTCCTTTCAAAGGGAATAGAATGATATATTTATGTTCTGATGTGATGTAGTTGTGGAAAAGCGATAAGCTATCAGCCCGAATACTGCGCATTAAGGTGAACCCTTATTCAATTTTATGGACCAGATAGAGGGTGCTGTGGATAAGAAAACTTTGCTTTTTTTTAGAACGTTTCCGCTCGCACTGTCTGGCTTCTGAGTGGGTTTATTTATATTTTTGAGTATGTTTGCGTGGGTCACACGTTCTTGAGACAGGTAACGAGCTGGTTAGTGTTCCAAATGTGTCAGGTACATTTAGTCGTGAGATTCATGCAGTTTATTAACCTTAGGCAAGCAAAATGGGGGCAAACTTCTCCTTAAGATAATTCAAATCTCTCTCATCTCTGCCAATAAAATGGCAGATGTGCCAATGTTCTTTTTAAGACTGTTTCTTCGCTTTATATCTACTACATACAGGGTAGAATTTGTATGATCGAATGACCGCATATCTTAATGAAGCCTTTTATTTTGAAATTTCTCGTGTATAGCTCCGGTCCAAGCGTTGCTGGGGTTTATTTTTGCTGTGGACCATTAAGTATTTGCAGCTGCCATGTTGAGCTTTGTTTGCACACCCACAACACGAGTAAGCAATTTCAAATATTTCTAAATTAAATTATAAGTTTGCAGACGAAAATAATGGCGTAACATAACATTTAAATCCTTCTTGATCATCGTACGTATGAGGATTATGAATTTATACGTGTATATTTAAGTTCTAATGACCCATAGTGAAGAAAATAACGTTAGATAATAAATGATCATTATTTCTAGTCTTGTGGCAATATCAAAAGTAGGTGGAGCTACTCCTTCCATGGAATTTTGAACAAGGATGAGCGCCAGGGCCATCTATTGGGCATTTTTAGAACTAATAACCCTAGAGATTTCCCTTCCCCCTATCATCTCCTTCCTCCCATTGGGCGGATCCCGTGACGTCAGTTCCCTGGTTTCCTATTGGTTGTAAAGGAAATCGTTACTGGGAAGCCACGCCTCTTTTTCCTAGGTTGGGACTACACTGAGAAATCGTGTGGCATGGAAATCTGACTCTCCTCTTTATTATCCGTATGCTCCGTTTTCCCTCTTTCTTTCCATTCTGTTTTCCGCGGTGCATATCTCGCTTTAGTGGTCTTCAATTCCCTTTTACTTTTTATCCTTTCTTTTCAAGCTTCAGAGCTCAAGACTTTTTGGACTAGTTGAAAATTGTTGGGTCTAAAGTTTAGCAATAGATCGAATCCCTTTTTACTGGATAACACAAAGTTTCGTGTCTCTTTTTTTCCCTTAGTATTTTCCCTTCCTATTTATCTACCTACTATTTTTCCTCTTTTTTGCCATACTTGGAAAAAAAGCATGGAAATCATTATGGTAATTTAACCTAATGAAAGCAAATAACAAAATTACGAGACTAAAATAAATGCAGATAATTGGATAAATTATTCATTTGCAAACAGTCTGATCTATTTTGGTTACAAACCTAAAGGGCTTAAATATCATGCCTTTATTTAGGCGTGACGTCGATTCTAGATAAGGGTACGTAGGATCCATTTATCCGTACATAAGCTTGAATTATTCAAGTAGCGTATGGTTGCTTAATATATAGTAATAGGACAATCTTTCTTATTCTAGTGTAATGATACATTGAAGCGTTGGACATTCGCGTTGATTAACCAACCCGACATCTGCCAGAATATTGGAGAAGACGCATTTGTGTATAACTTGTTTCAAATAATAACTTGGTACTAAGCACCCAAACAACATAGCCCCGCACATACTTCCGTGTATGTGGACGGATCAGCAGGGAAAACGCACGTTTGCACGAACATCAGGATTGTTTCGTTGATTCTACGCCAATGTAAATGTGTACGCCAATCCCTCCGCGCAATTATCGTTTCACATTTTACGAAATATCTCGTTTAAAAAAGTTTAAAATCGTTGCTACACTTTAATGCGTTAAAATATTGAATTTTTCGTTAAAGGATAATTTTCATAAGCCTGAGCTGTATTGGTTTCATCCGTTCTCTTTCGATTGGAAGGTAAACTATTTAAAATGAAAAAAGATTCAGTTAAGTTCTATTTTATTTTTTTACTTTATTTCCTATAAATTAATAACTTTAACGCTCTACTTTACCTCAGTTATTTTTTTTTTAATTCCCAAGAATGCATTAAAATAACGATAAAGCAGTAATTCATTAATTTTAACCCTAAATATTTATCTCCTAAATTCAAGATGTGTCTAGCAACTACTCGTAAAATTAGAACATCAAATATAGAATATAATATGCAATATTTTAAAGTAACCATTTATTTTGGAAGATTTAAAATTTTGCGATATATATATATATATATATATATATATATATATATATATATATATTCCTTTTTTCCTATAGTGTGTGTGTCTATATTTAATAAATAGACAATCGTGGATGCTCAGAGAAAAAATTATGAAGGAGCAAATGGAATGAGTATTCATCGGGCTAGCAATGAAAATAGAAATTTCTTATACAGCAGATACTTTTTGGCATAAAATAATAAAATCCTGCAGCAAATAGTATGTCGAAGTGAACTCAGATGTCAATGTAGTGGACAAATTTGTATTAGTGATCCATAAGACTACTCCAAAGAACTACAAAAGGCTTTTCGAACCTTAGTATAACCCCGGTTCTACGCGACTGTATATGAGGCCGACTAAGGAAGGGCCACAGTTTTAATAAACTGCAAAAGGCCGCCTCTCATCGAAAACTTTCGACCCGAATGACTCGAAATTCCAAGAATCCGGTTTTGCATCGCTTTCCGAAAAGACCCGGGCATTTTCACCGATGAACCGAATTCGGCGTCTTGTGACTCTTCGGCAAACTGTTATGAAGGGTGGACGAATGAGTTAGGGCGAGGAACGATGAGCGATTTACAATACGGGTTCGAATCCCAATTACATTTCAACGGGTATAATAAGTTTTCTTTAATCCTCGGGACTTTTCTTTCTAGGTAAACATATTTGCAAATATGTCCCACAGGAAAGATGATAAATAAATTTCTGGTAGTTTCAAAATGTATTCAATTTATTCTGAATCAATATATATATATATATATATATATATATATATATATATATATATATATATATGCTCTTTTACTCACATTCTAGTAGCTTTTCTTTAGTATGAAAACAGCATAACTGTTTCTTTTCCTAAATACTTTTCCCATCCCTTTAAACATATTTTTTCTAGATAACATAAAACTAATACAATGCTCCCACAGTCCACATACATCTTATACACCAAATACTTAAATACTTTTGTAGTACAAATATACTCCTCGAGTGCAGCACTTTTCGTATATAACGAAAGGTGAAAAAAAAACAACAAGGTAAGAGAAGTCTGTAAATTAATGCCGCTATTTGACTCGAATTATTACATAGTACCTATCTCCTCCTCGAGGCACCATTGGTCTTTCCCCGGAACCGACCGCTTAATCGATTTTATGTACTCAAGACCCCAGAGTTGCCGGTCGTATCTGTGATGTAACTGTTAATCACTATAATTATAATTTCTCACAGGTGCTATTTCGATAACAATCGTCATAATGTATTTAGTTTTTAGTTTAGTTTCGCATTATGAAAGTCAATTCTTGTTGAATACAATGCACTATTCATGAAGGCTCACTCTCTTCTTATATTGCTTACTCCGTTAACCATTTTCATGTTAATCAATTAAGGAATAGAAAGATGAGTTCTATACAAAAAGCTAAGTAAAGGTACATGCGATACTCGTAGTTGTAAACACACTCAAATACGATATTTATTTAGGCATTTAATCTTGAGAGACAATATAGAAACAAAGCTTTCTTGTTACATTAGCCTGACACTCAATAAAGGATGTAACAAGGGCCTGAAGCTAAGTGAATTTATATTTGATGCTCAGACTTTCAACAAAATTATGGATTTAATTCGATTGTATTGAGATATGGAAACAAAGTATGGGTAGATTATAAGGTAAGCTTCCAGAATTGTCTCCTCGTTCAGAGAAAGATTAGATGTTTGGCGAACGCTGATCTAACGAATAATTCAAGCTTATCGTTGAGGAAGTTAAAAAAAAGAAGTGGGAATAAGAAGAAATGTAACTTGAGCATTTTTCCCATTTCTCCTTTTCAAGACCGAAAAATTTATTTAGTTGTGACTCGTTTTACAACATAAGTTCATCTGAATTTCAATCAGGAAATGAAACTATAACAAATAAAAAATACTTAAAAAATACAAATTTGCAGAGAAGATAAACATAAATAGATAAACAGAAATTATGCAAGAAAGCTACTTAGTCATTTAACTAGTTGTACCTTGACTCCTGAGAAAAATTGAAGGAAATGAGTATATATATATATATATATATATATATATATATATATATATATATATATATATATATATAATGAAAAAACTCACAAAGTGGCACGTGAGGAAGGTAATAATATGAAAATTAACCCACAGGAAAATGAAAAGATGAATCCAACCACTTTCGAACTATATTTGCAAGTTCATTTTGAAAGAATGAAAATGAACTTACAAATATAGTTCGAAAGTGCTTGGATTCATTTTTCATTTTCCTGTAAGTTAATTTTCATATATATATATATATATATATATATATATATACATATATATATATATGCATTTATAGTCCCAAAGAAATGAAAATTGGTATCACAACACTAAGGTTACCTTCCTTAGTGTTGTAATACCAATTTTCAGTTCTTTATATATATATATATATATATATATATAAGAATTTCAGTCCCTAAATCATGTCATATCTCGGTAATGATATACTGTAATATGGCAAATTCGACCGCAAGTGATGTGCTATTTTACGTCAAATATCTCATTATGTGGCCCTTTAAGAATGTGGCACTCAATTAATATGAGATGAAAAACAGAGTCGCGCAGAGGTGGTATGTATATGGTAAACCACTCGAGAAGTTAAGAGCTTAGGGATGAAAGGCCCCTAAGTCCCATATACATTATTTTAAAAGTGATGTGAGCCCTCCTCCGAGACACCGTACCTGGAGGGGGAAAGAATATAAATAAACGGAAGAGATGACTCTGCTATATGCAACGGGGAAAGTTTCCACGCCCCAAGGCGAGGGACGAGTGAGGGGTGATAGTACAGGGAGATAGAGGAAACCAAGATAGATCAATGTGAGGAAACAAGACCCGAGGGAACTGGTGATATTTCCATATTGAACGAGAGGGATGAAATCTAAGGAATTCTTACGCACAATGTCGCCTAACCAGCAGAAGATGGTGTTATAAGACCTGAGATTTATTTGGTCCCCAATCAAGGAATGAATATACCATATTCTTGTGCATATTCTGAAAAAATTTCAAATACATATTTAATACACACTTTCATCTTATTTCACTCATTGATCTAAAACCATTTAGAAAAGCTAAGTTAGATGAGTATTTTTATACTTGTTTCATAACCCTTAGTATCTCTTGTGTTCCTTATATGGCGCATGAAGTCGGAGGATTATGAACATATATACTCAAGCTTAAAGAAATTAATTCTAAAGCTTTGTTTACTTTCTTGGTGAAGAGGGATGAATCGCAAGACTTGCTTTCACGCAATCTCTTCTTACACTAATGTCACCACCGCTCATAGATTCAGAAAGGATACGTCACTGAAATTAAGTATTTAAATTTAAAAATCTATTAATAACGTTCTATCTGTCATTAATTAGATTGAACTAGTATCTTCTCTTTCTCCTCCAATCCTAATGTGTGGATTTTTAACGAAGATATGGAGATCTTATATTCACTTATGAGACAGCTCACAAGAGTTGAAGCAGAGTTAGCAAGCAAAAAAATAAAAAAAATAAAGTCAAACAAAAGGAAAATTAAGGAAATAGATGGAGAGAACATCCTCTTATGATCATGTTGGATAATAATCTGATTCTACTATTTGGAATAAACATAAATAAAGATAATAAAGAGTGCTAAATAAATGATGTAAATTGTAAATTCAGTCATCTATAACTCTTTATATATACATTTAACACCATCGACACTAACTTTGCCACCCATTATATGAAGAAAGTAAGGAATCCTGCACGAACAAGTAGGAAAAGACTAATTAAAGGTGGCTCAAATTGCTCAGAAACAAGCTTCTTACTGGCGTCCATCATAAATCGCCCCTAACAAACGATGACAATTGCACCCGACTTTTGCTTCCATTGACAGCAACGCCCCTGAACCTGAGCTCCACCCTCCCCGCCCCCTTACCCACTTCTCACTACAGTCGTAGTACATGAACTATTAACTTTCATTTAAGCGAAAAATGGACACGCTTTAATGAGACGAAATTAAACCCGTAAAGAGAGATGCCAGCGAAAAACGGCAAGGAGGAAGTGGGGAGGGTACAAAGCGAGGAGCAGCCGAGAAGCGGAAGAAGCGAAGACTCGCGGAGAGTTTGGCGCGTAAACAAAGCCGTCGGCAATGGATGGGTGCAGATGCCTCTCTACCACTCTAAACGGTGGAGTGTGCAGCAGCGCCGTCATTCTGCCGAATGTTGCGAGAAGAAACAACGCGGTGGCTGGAGCGCGTCTTTCGCTAAAGCGGGGTTGCCTCTGGCGGACGGAGCTGAGTCTGGCTAAAAAGAGGCCTAAAGACGCGCCGCGGTGGCATCAATCAGGCGACGTTTGTATCGGGGGCTCTCAGCTCTACCCTTCTGTCATTCTTATCGCCTAGATCACGCCTTGGCGCTCCTTGAGCCTTTCAAATTAAGCTCGGATTCAGCAATTAAGCACAAGAGACATCCATCGATGTGACGCCGCCAGCATCTAATTTCGCCGATAGATCAAATGAAATATTCATCAAGTGACCAAGGATATTGGAAGAGATCAGCAAAGCGGGGCTCTAATCTAACAGCATGTTTTTAATTTAAATTATAGCAAACAGAGAGACCCTATCTCTAAATACATGTCTGTCTGTGTTTCTCTCTCTTTTTCTCTCTCGTACACACTCACACATTCCCTCTCCTCCTCCCTCTCTATCTCTTTCTTTTGCTATCTCTTTATATATATATATATATATATATATATATATATATATATATATATATATATATATATATATATATATATATATATATATATATATATATATCTATATGCACTGTAGACACTCCCACACAGTTACACTCTCCCCCCTCTCTCTAACCTTCTCTCTCTGTCTCTATTTCTATCTGTATTGTTTCTCTGTTTGCACACATACTCCCATGCACTCAAAAATAGTTTATCTGCCTATTTCTTTAATGCCTGTACTTTACTGCAAACTTCAGTGTTCACGTATTTACTGAGTCTGCTGACAAATACCTGACTCTAGGATTAACTTCATTTCAACTTCTTCTTCTCTTTCAACTATTCCTTCTTTGGTCGTTCTTCTATTGGCAACCACTTTTGCATGAACATTCGCTTCTCTTTTTGCTTGCCATTAAGTAACAGCATTTCCTTTCCTCTCTTTTTATTTATTCTTCTCATTCTTTATTTTGCAATTAAATGTTTATCTACTTTACCAACACCTGTTTACTTTAGTCTGATATGCGCTATAAATTTTAAATTACGAGTATATCTGAATTTCTCCCATGTTCCTTGAGGTTATGGGTATTTAATGGTTTGACTTCATTTAAGAAATTTTAATTGTTATTTAATAATGTTAATTTGGACGATGATGCGTCGTCCATTTGAGATCACTTTTAAACCCGCTTTCGAGGAAAAAGATATATTATTTGGGTTTTGCCTGTCTAATCCCTTAATTTATTCTTAGAAATATATTGCTTATACGCTGAACATTAAAGAAAACGGGTGTAGGGCTTCTAAGCTAAAACAGAGAACTTATTTCCAAGGTAGACTTCAGAAAATTTCGATAATACAATTATTTATACGATATTAGATGTTATATTTGGCCAAAAAATAAGCAAATATTTTGCCTTTGTTATTTGTATAAATGAAATATAACATCACTAAAATGTGCCTCCACAAAAAAACTCATTTATACCTCGCAATATTTTATCGATATTTCATGAATATTGGGTACGAAGACAGAGATGGAATATAATTTCTTTATTATGCATTCAGGAAATTCTTTTGCATATTTATGCAAGACATTCCTGCACTATCTTTTTGAATAATCGGCTAAGATATATCCAACAATGAGCTTCCGTTGGATCTGTTTTATGATGACATATTCTATCTGGTCTCACGATAAGGAATGCAATATATGGAAGGGGACATCGTCCCGACAACATTTGGCCGTAAGGAGCACGGGGTCATTTGTCGCCTGGACGGCCATAAGACGTGGCCTCCGATGGAAAGGGGCAAATAATTTCCTCGGACGAGGAACGCCGAATTCCAAAGGTTGATGATAAAGTGATGCTCTCTATTATGAAGTGCGCACAATGGACTTGACAGAATACACAATGCTGCCGTGAAATATAATGCAACACAAAATAATCCGCATACAAAGGTTTTTCTTTTCACCAATATCTCTCAATGTCGTAGATTTACGAAACCAATTTTGTTGTTGGAAATTTGTATACATGTCAGGCATGTATGAAGGCTATGTAATTCACTCCAGTTTAGGGTTTTGTATCCGAGATAGAATACGAAAACTGCAGAGCAATTTGGAGGGAGAACAAAAATTAGCATGAGCGGAAATTTTCAAATGCAACATCTTTCAATATTACCCCGAGGCAAGTAAGGCACATAAAGTGGAAAATTGGCCTATTTGTATTACATAAATTTCACTTTCTTCCCCTCTAGTAAAAATACAAATAAATATTCTGCTCTTTATGTCTTCTATTTATTCTTCGTCTTCATATATATTCAATTGTTCACTTTTAAACGTCAACACAATTCTACCTTTCATTTTACTTGCTTTAATTCTTGGTGCGTTATTGTACTTCCGTGAGTTTATAAATGTGACAGCCCAGGTAGCTTATCACACAAACCTCGATATGTATCTATAATACAGTGTCATAAACAATACACATAAGGGGGGTAAAGATTACTTCATAACGAAAGACACTTTAATTTCCTAATTCTTTTCGGCCTCACCTGAAATAACCCATCGTGAGGTCACATGTGATCCCTAACAAGAAAAGACTCTAAACAACCTAAAGGTTTTACCCCCGTCTCAGGAATGTGGACCTCAAGTCGATCTCTCAGGAGTTAAGGCGAGAGTAAAGAGACATTTACTGCTGGCGCAGATGAGAGGATGACCAATAAAACGCTACTTGTGGCGGTTCTCCGAGTGTGGCCAACTGTCCCGGTTGCCATTGATGCCGCGACTGATGCCTGCATTAAGCGGGGGATACGCGACTTAGAGATAAACCGATGAAAGGGAGAAAAGCGTTAAATTGCCGCAAATTTGCTAACTGTTGCTTCGTGGAAAGATTATTTTCCTGAATTTTTAAGACAGTCCTGATTTTCAAACCAGTTTTTGCACCTGCGTCTTGGCCTATTTGATTTAATGATAGAAGGATGGAGTTTCAGAATGGAGTAGTTCAAGTTTTGGATGATGTTTATCCGCGTTTCTTCTTTTCGGTTTAATATTTTGATCACTTATTTTAACAAGACATCGAAAGAAAAAGAATACTTTACCTTAATTACCTATTTGCTTTGCTATGAACTCTCGCAAAAGAATTTAAGGTTTATGCATCCCATTTTCTGCTTGCGTGTATGAACTTGTTCCAAGAGACTTCTAAGTACGTCATTAAAGTCCAAACACTAGCTTAGGGTGTATCTTACATCAATACTCATCATTATGATTTATTTTAATGCCTAAAACCATATATTTAGGCTTTCTGTTCCTAAATATCGGCCTTTTTATATAATTTAATCTGTAACCATATCCGAATGCCACAAATTTGTCTTTCTTCACATAATTATTCAATCGATCAAGTCTTTAGACAATGGAAGGCATAGCATTTATAAAGATTTACACTCACTTTTACTTCTCAAGTTTCACTCCCTTTTTAAAGGATATATGAATCAAAACAGATCTTCTTCACTGTACAAAGGTTAGGAATAAACTATTATAAAACCCCCTTCTTTGAATCCTTCACTATTGTAAAAGTGAAAGTGTAAAAAGGGAAAATAAAAATATCTGGCCCGATTAATCCACAAGCATTGCCCCATTTCATTAAATAAATTAAATTGTGATGTCGTTTGGTATGCATCGTCAATTTCCATTTAATTTCGTATGAGATATCAAATAGTACATACGCGGTCCTGAGCGTAACATTTTGAAGTGAATAAGTTGAAAGTGATTGAAAAGGGGTATGGAAAATGTGAGGCGAATCGTTTTTATGGTAACTTTGGAAACCCTTTCATGTGAAAGTTTAGTATGATGGAGGATGCATGTGTTGTCTCATATTCAAATCCGGTAATTTATGCGTGTGATAACCGGGATGCATATTATTTCCCTTTTTTTATGACCCCCTCCCTCTCCCTAACATAATACATTTCCACCAATAAAACTTTCATTTTTACAACTTTTCAATATAATCACCTATTGGAATATGTACAAATATGGCCAATAATTTTGGCAGATGATAACTTTGACGAAGATTCAGAGAAAAGGGTAAAATGCACGACCAAATAATACAAAGTTGGGACTAGTTATGGTAACGAGGTTGTAAGGAAAATTAATGTATGTCCTTAGTTGTGCTTTTCACCGAACTTCGAAGAAACCACATTTTTCGACCGATGCAAATTACAAACTCAAATTAGTTTCGAAAGATTACGCTTTATTACATAATTTAGGCATAATAAATCGAAGTCCTATGGCTTTAAATTATCCTTTTATATCGACCCAAACTGGTAGAGTTCAAAATTTTCGTTTAAAAACAATTTATTAAATGACCGACAAAAGATTCTGGTCCATTAATGAAGAAAACAATGATAATAGATACATAAACAGAGATAAAATGACAAAATTAAGAAATAAAAAGACTAAAATGAATTAATCACACGGATTTCCAAATTCAAATTGATCACAAATAACTGGTGATTGCGTACCGTCCCTCAAACAACGTTCCAGAGGAACCCTTAATTGCGAAGGTTGGGAAAGTTTTGAAGAGTTTCAAATCTCACTTAGACTACCTTTCCCCCATTTTCCATTCTTCCATTTTTACTACATTCTTTACCACCTCTTATCACAAAGCCTCTAGCGGAGGTGACCTCATTGGTTTTCTGATTTAAGTTTAAGGTGAATAACAACACCTATGCACGAAAGTTCAGAGTATATATTCAATCCTTTTACTCATCCATTTTTATCTTATTAGAACTGAGAAAAGTTTTTCCCTGTTTAACTCTTTTAAGTATATACTTAGAAGGGGATTATATAGCTGCCCTTTACTGCAGTGTTTAGGATAGGTCATCTATTTATGGCAAATCATGAGTAATGCCCAGAGAGAAGTCAAACTTCAATAATTCTTTTCCATTTTACAAATCCTCTCGATGTACTCTCAGTAAGTCTAAACGCTCGCCTGACTAACATCAAGTTGCGAAAGAATGCGGAAGTGAAATAGTGGATAAAGTCAAGAAACTGCAAATATACCTTTTGTATATGTAAACAAACAAAAATAAACCAGTTTATTGCTACCTGAAAAACATTGCATCAATATATAGATGTAGATTGGTAGGAAGTGTCAATACTATGGTTATTTAGTTCATTAATAAAATAAATCCAAAGAACATTTTGTATCTTTCAGTCATTACAAATCCAATGTCCATCTGTTAGTGAGTTGACTATATCTCACAAATGTCAAAAGCGGGGTTTAAACTATGAGATTCACTACCGCGTTTTGCGTTATACGTTTTTCTCCGTAGGTTTAGAACATCTCTTCTCTTTAGAAGATTGACGAAGATTGTTCTTTGATTTATTTTATAGTTGAATACTCACCAGTCTTTTTTACCTAAACCTTCATTGTTTTTTTTCTTCGATGTGATTTTTCTTAGTGCTTATCATATTTAAAAAGAATATAATAATTTCCTCTCCTAAGCGTTAATTTAATTATCCAGTTTTAATCATAAAACTAGCCGTGATATTATGAAGGAGTTATCCGCTCGTGAGTGAAAGTTCATTCTTTTGTAGTAAAAAAAATAAACAAAGGCTTGAGAGAAATCATGATATGTATACATTGCGGTCTAACAGCGCTGTTGGGCATAAACTGAGCTCATATCTCAATGAGATTAGGTAGCTTCTAGACCCCTATTCGAGTCCGCATTGTCCTATTTACATAGTTTTTACCCTCTCCAAATCCTTATCCGTCTGGGTATTTTCTTTTTTTTATCTACTCAGCTTATGTATCTTCGCAACATTTTCACCTCCTAACTTCATCACATTTATACAAACCAATTATCAATAATTTTCTAAAAAAAATTCTCCCAGCTAATTTAAAATATTTTTTTAATCAATTAATAATAATTTGACCTAATATAGAACATTAAATTTATGCACCATATGTCTCTTAATTATGAGTCGTAGGAACAATGCCACATATATGGGGGAGTGGGGTCATATCGAGTGAAAGGAATAAAATATAATATATTTAAGAGGAAGCATTCAACCCATCCCCACTTCTTTTTCTCTATTTTATGTATGCAGTCATCTTGCGAGGATACGCACTCCATGACAGATGAACGGTCGCTTTTCAGCTAAGGAATTTCCCTGGTGCGCTCTGCATCACGGCAAAAGGCTGAAGTTATACATGGGAATTTACGTTTTTCCCACTTTCATGAATATGGTATTAGAGCAACATGAAGAATGGTTCCCCGTTCACGGGTGAGGATTATGAGCTTTAGATGAGCTACATCGAAATGTATATACGAAGCCGCCACAACTATTTTTCTTAAAGACGGAAAATAGATGATAAAAAACAGGCAAGAAACAGCGAAGGAACAGGACTTACGATGTCTCCTAAATAACTTAGGTAAATCATAGTTGATTCACGACGTGTTTTCTCTCCGAGATAGATTGCGCGGAATCAAAGTAGTTTACGAGAGAACGCAATTTCTTTTCCCCCATAATGGGATTATATTCTCCCCAGTATCCTCTTTTATTTATTTTTTGTCTCCTTTCAGTTTTTTTATCTCGTTTCCTGAATTTACTCCAGAAAATTATAAAGGAGCTTCTTTATGGGATCTGTAGTGGCCTGGAATAAATGTAAAAGGACCTGCAATGCTTCGCTACCCCGTTGCAGAGTAAATTTTGCCAAAAAACGCATTGAAGCATCGCCTTGAAATGTTGTGTTTCACGAGGAAAAACAAAAGAAAATATTATAAAGAATCAAGAAAACGATTGAAAAGGAAGAAAAATTTATGCATTCGGATCAAAGGATTATATTATTACCATCGCCATCTTTTTTATTGTATTTATATTTAACAACACGATAGTATACCTCTTTTTCTCTTTGTTGCGCCTGAAAAACAATCAATAAAATAAAAGTAAAGCTTTTATTATCAATTTAAGAATATGACCCACCACCTGAAGCGTCGAGAGAATCATGTACACACATGGTGTATCCGAGAATGTGTACAGGTTCAGGTTTTTGAAGCTCATTGTGTAGCATTGAGTGAGGTGCAAAGAGACAGTCGAGATCCTCAAAGCCGGAGATCTGGCGTGCACTCGCGTTTTTGAGCCCTCCAAATGAAGATGGGTGAACGTGAGCTTGAGACTTGAAAGTAAGCAGAACGAATGGGGTTGTTTGGGAACTCTTGGCGCAAACCTGGAGCCCAAGGGAAATTATCCTATTATTGGCTCTAATGTTGTTTATTCGGAATCCGTGCAGAGGGCTGGGTAGACGGGATCTATGGATTAACATGGCAAGATGATAACGTCGAGAGGACAACTCTAACGTGCCCATTTTAAGTTCACTTAGCCTCGTATATAATACCTTGGCAAGCTCCTAAGAATTCTCTCTTAATTTTTTTATTTCACACACACACACTTATATATATATATATACATATTTCTGTGTATATATAATAAGAAGGCGAGGAAATTTTCTGCGAATTGTTGTTTAGGAGTTAATACTTTGGTCGTCGCTTCCAATTCAAGATTGCTCATTAAATCATTGTTATCACAAAAGCCATATTAATATAATTAATACTTGTAACACATAAACCACTCCATGTCATACACCAACATCTTTATTAGCTTAATATTTAAATACTTTGCACATTCATAAAAATTGATATAATTGTTCTTCACATAGTCTCAATCGCCATTGTGCCTTGTATATGAGCTAAGATTGGTTTATTGCCTCATAATTATACTTGCAACACATCCATATGTTAGAGCTATTAATCAGAAATTTAATCTGTACTCCAAATAATAGCTCTTATTTACGAAGATGGAAGTGTATACCCGTAAATTGTTCTTACATCTTGTTTCTAAGAGCTGAGTGCTATAATTCTAACCTTGTTCATTCATGAGATGTCGAGATAGAGACTGCTGCATAAGCACTTAGAGGAGATTGTTTTATTTTCTAAACTCTCATCTCTGGAATTCTTATGGGAGAGTCGTGTTAAGAAAGGAATGGCCACTAAATCATAAAAAGAACATAATAAGGGCACAAGTTAAGGAGACTTCTCTAATTTTGTATTGCTAGATTATGAAAATAGTATTACAGGACGTAATGAACTGAGAATATCTTTCTGTCACTGTAAAATAGCAAATATATATAGACGAAATATGATGGTATTTAATGGTCTGTTTTTTTTATTTTTCTTAGTGCTACTTTTTATTATTCATTAGTCTATATTTATTGTTATTTAAACCATGTCAGTCAGATCATACGTCTGCAAAATGCATTTTTGTTATCTAAAATCGCCTTTAATTACTATTTCTGCGCTGCAAAAGTGCAGATTTCAGTAAAGAATTTAGCTCTTAAACTACCATAATTGAGTTAAGAACAAATAAACTCAAATAAATAATAGAATAGAATATATTTCAAACCTCACTCACAATTTTGAATTTGGCTAATCATCACCTCCGAGAGCCCCTCTCCCCCCCCGGAAAATTCAATCTGATTCGGCATTACATTCCTGATACTGGCCTTTACTAATATCGATAAAAAGGAAATTAAGCCAAGGAATTTTATTTCGATCCCTCTTCTTGTTTGCTATGTTTAGTTGCTGCTTTGGCTCAGACAGGGGAATTCTGACTAGAATTTCTGGTCTTTTATTCCCGAGGATAAGACCTGTTGAATGGAATGGTTGAGGAGCATTATGCAAGAACGTTAATGTAAATTAAATAGCGTTGGCTCGGGACAGATTGGTGATTAGGAGGCATCATAAAGGACTAGCAGCGAGCTGACATGTTTGAAGAAGGTCTTTATGTTGGTATTACTTTTCGATGTATATATGTAGGTCAGAGGAATGTAATGTGCGGAAAGTTTATTGGGCCCAAATATTGTCCTCAAATGTAAAATAAGAAATATTTTTGGAAATATTATATTCGTGCGGCTAAAAAGGTTATATGTATTTTTTATGCGCATTCTAATTATGAACAATCGAAATATTTATGGTTACTAAATACGACTTGATACACTATTCAGTGAAAATATAAATGATAATGGGTAGGTACAATGCTATCAGAAGGAGGAACTACCGAGTAGAGACACTCAGGGAGAATATTTCACCAAACATGCAGCTTTTGCAGGGAGAGAATTTCAAACCCTCTGGAAATAAGTACTTAGAAAAATCGAAGGGGCCCAAATAGAAACCCTTATCGAGAATGCGACGAGGAGAATGAGAGTCTCTCAATGGAATTTGGCCTGCTCCGATGACCTGGTATATCCCCATTGCTCTTAAAGCTTCATATGGAGGGTGAGAAGAGCGAAGAAGCAGGGCGTTCTACAGGGCTGAAAAATGTACCGCGGGAGCTGAGACATTAACTGCACTCTGATAGTCTCACCCCTAAGCGCAGACTCACGAGATGAAGATAGACGCCCGGTGCATGAACTGGGGACAAGTGTAATGGCAAAACGGAAAGAAAATTGTGACAAGGGGAATTAAGGAATTGTATTTCAATAGAAGTTCGAAATCGTTTAAATAATCATCAGTACAGTGTGCAACCAAAGAAAATGAAATAGTTTATTTATCTGGAAGTCAATGTGACCCAAAACGAAGAGATGGATTAGAAACAGAGTTGTGATATTGGGCTTGAAGTCGCAGAAAGTGGATTAAGAAAGTACATACATGCAAGTTTTTCTCCTGCCTCGGATAAAATAAGTGTACAGCCATTAATACATACATGTGAGACTTGGAGGTAGAGATAAGGGATGATAAAGAGGCATTTGGTATGAGGTGTTGAGGCATACATGAGCATTATAACGCCAATTTACACTGTCTGGGGCATATTTTAACGTGGACCGCCAACTTAATGGATAATGAATAAAGTGCAATGGTTATTTAGTAGAATAGAATAGTAAAGTGGATATAAAAGCACTTAGCAGAGAAAAATAACTATTCACACAGTCCTTGTTTCTAAGCATCATGCCTTATCTTTCAGATGTCAACTTCAATTCTTTGCACATCATTTTATATGGTTTGCCTCTATCCAAAATCATGAAGCTCCCTTTAGCCAAATTAAATTCACGGTGGAAATGAATTACGGATGTTTCCCTTTATGGTAGGCATTCCACACTAATGACCTCAGGCGAGTACGGCGAGGAGACCATAAAATACCTCTGTTTCAACCGTACCAAACAATGGTCGGTCATTACACTATCAGAAGAACACTGCAAGAATACAGTGGTGGACGAAGGAATCAAGGTCTGCGGCACTCATACAAATGCGCACAAGATCGCACACCAGCTCAACGTTGGACCACAAGAGTGTCTCCTTTGCTACAAAATGGGAAATGATACAAAGACGTGACCGGAAGACCTCAACTGTTCCACACGCTTTGTAGTGGGACACCATTACGTTAACTGTAGAGGCCCCACTCTTCTATGCATCAACTGCGATGGCGACCATGCGTCGATGAGCATAAGATGTCCGCATACCTGCCCAAGGCCATTGCGGACACCGTTGGTGGAACTAACGAGACTCCGATACTCCACACTACAACACACCAAAACCTCACCCATCCTCTCCACTCCTGACCCCTCCCCTTTTAAGAACATTCGTAGCCGCTGCCAGTGCCACAAGGACAAATCAACCTTACACTCAATCCCCCATAGCACCCACGCCGACACCCGAGCCGACTCCGACACCACTGCCCAACACAATCAAACACTACAAAACCCCCCAAAACATAACTGGCCACTCCGCGATCACCACAGTGACAAATGATATGTCGGTGGGAAGAATATTCTTGCCTATACGCCAATATCCTCAACGACCTCTACGCCACTAATGGATACAGGAAAATCACCTTCCCATAGAAGTTGTTTGCCCTCATACACCAAAAATAACAAGACTCGCGCTTCTCTCCACATCATTGAGAACGAACTCATAACAGCACACTTCCCACTCCATACCTTATACCTCAAACACTTAACCAGTTCTCTCCCTTCCCCTTGCCCCTTCCTACCTCCACCACAACTCCCTGCACCCCTTTAATATTTCCACTGTCCTAATGTTTCTTCCCCCTCATCCTTCCCTCAGTCACCTCCTACCGTCCTAACTATCCTTCTACTGTTCTCACCCCTGCTTCTATTGCTCCCACCCCTCTTTCCTCTTCTCCACACCAAGTACCATATCACACTCACCAGTTAACACTAAACTCACACACTCCTCTACTACCAAACCCCACTCGCCACAGACACCTAACCCGCCCCTGCCCGTACTCTTTTGGTGCAATACCAGGATATTAACGAGACTAAAGCGGATATTACAAACACAGACGCACTTGCACTCCATTACCGACCATAGGTTGATTTTGTGTTGTACATATAAACGTAAGCAGTTGCCACGATGATCACCATACCGTGTCCTACTTGGTACCCAACAGTCAGAGACCTGACATCCTACTTTTGAACTATACCAGCCTACACCGTCCCAACACCAGACTTCGCATTGCATGCTCTCACACATACCTTACTTCACAGGCACCGCAGCTGGAATCAGCGATCCTAGTTAATCGCTCCATACACTATACCTTCACAAACACACAAGTCGAGTCTTTTCTAGCCTGCAAGGTATACAAAATTTCTGACCGTATCTTAGTGGCCACCCACTGCAGCCCACCACAACAACAACTACACATGGAGGTCTCACTCCAGGTTCTATCTAACTACAACAATCCTGTCTTCTTTTCGGGGGACCTGAACCCTCATCATCCCACACTACTTTAAAATACCAGTAAAGATGCGGGAACGTATTTGACCTGTACCGTTAAAATGATTCCGCTGCGGGTACATCGGCCCGGCCTTCCCCACATTCATCGGACATCAAAAAGAGACTACGTACCCGGACTTAGCCATCTGAAAGGGCCAAGCCACACAATTCCACAACCAAGTTTTCCCATTTCTACACGTTGTATCCAACTACATTCCTATATGCATCACAATTTCCTCTTCACATATACTCATGCCCACACTCCCCCTCTACCTCTACCTGAACACCAATTGAGTTTAAAAGATCTCTAACTACGAATACACCACATAAACTAAACCTGTAAAACACTAAACCTACACACATAGAAGACTACTGGCGTACAATCATTGACACCATACACACCACACGCAACCTACACACAGCACGTAAAACATACAAATGCATAAAACACTTCACGTTATCCATATATACTCAAAAGCTTATTTCACAATATAACAATCGCTACAACAGAGGCACACGACAACATAACATCACACTTCTACCAGCTCGCATCCAACAATGAGTGCAGCTAGACTCCAACTTCCAGTGTCAGGAGGTGACCTGAATCGCGGAAGAAGCTCGTTGTATTACCACTTCGTTATTCTGGTGGCGAGTAAAGAGGATGTTAGCACGGACCCACCAAAACACACCACCCTCTAACATAACAGCCATACACTAACTGACACTAATGACATCCTCGACGGATTTAGGTCCCGATGGGACACGGTGCGCACACACAACCCACCAAACCACATACACAATAGCAGTTACAGGAAGTCCAGATACGATACTGGCTCCATGCTGATGAGCTTGACCCAGCACACCTGGTACTTATGGAGGTACTCACTAACACTACCACATTAATTACTCCTATCACCGTTGAGGAAACAAAACTATATTAAATCAACATCAAATCGCACCTCTGACCGATCCGGCCCTCCAGTCACTATAATCCACCTCTTCCCAGAAATATCTTTCCCAAACTAACACACCCATTTAATGCTTTACTCGCTTCTGGCTACTTCGCACAACTATTCAAAATTCCAAGCAACATACTAATACACAAGAAAAATACAAGCCCCCCACACCCCAACAATTACATATAATAGACCGATTCTTTGTTAGACCACTTAGGCAAGATACTAGGCACTACGGACAACTTCCACCTCCGGAATTTTCTAGAGAAGAGGGACTAGTGCCCCCCCCCCCTGCCAATATGGCTTCAAGAGTGGTTGGTAACTCAAGCGGTTGTGCCCATTCTTCAGGACATAATAAACAAAGCCCGCCAAACACAACAGAAAACGCTATCCATCAGTAAGGAAGCAGAGACGTCCTTCGACAATGTGTGGCATAACGGACTCCATTGGAATCTAGCCAACAACAAGGAGCTCCCACTATACATCAGAAGCATTCTCTCCTACTACCTTACAGACATAAGGTGTAACATAAAATATAACAACACAACATCCCTCCCATTCTCACCTTGCGCCGGCATACCCTACGATAGCGTATTGGTACCCCCCATTTTATAACCTACATTACTGACACCTAACACCCACTCGAAAACTGCAGACACACATACACAGTGCCCTACGCCGACAACGAGACATTTCTTGTCTGCAGCCTTTGACCACCCTCAGCCAATACTTATTCATACATAAGTTACATTAACATGAACAACGCATTTCTATGAAATCACGCCTCTCCTTCCAACCCTCATCTTTTTGCCACTCCAATTGTACCCAATAACACTAATTACACGTACAGAAAGCACCACGCATCACGCATCGGTGTCTAGCTACCGACCTTTCAATTCCTCCTATCCGCAATAAAGTTTTTTCCAAACCTTTTCTCTTCTACTCCACGATCTCCTGTGTTTTCCGCATTGGTCCCTCTTCTGTTCTTTCTCTTCCCATTTGATTCGACGGATATTTCTACTTGTAATATTTTGAATAAATAATTTGAATGATACAAATTTCGAGGTAGATTTCATTCAGATGTTCAGATGAGAGGATATAATGAAATAATGCAGTGGACTCTTTCACACACCCTAATTCATACGTATGTTCTTGATCCGATGTTCTTAATTCGACCAGCTTAACCAATGTAAGATTCTTTGCACTTAAAGCAGTATTTTATAAACACCTTTAATCTTACACGCTTCTGGACTTTCTCTTCATCTAACTTAATTCTTTCATCTTCATGCCATTGTCTGGATAATCAATAAACCAAAATGACTTCGTTGAGTACCTTAAATGACTTCCTTTTTGCACAATCTCCAAGATCAATTTTGTATGAGATACACAAGTACTCTAAATTGTGCACACCCTGTTACGAGAAGACCAAAACCCACCAATTAAAGAATAAAGAGGAATAAATAAAATAGGTAAAAGAGTGTTCTACTCTTCCTCCTTGCCAAGATGGGATATAGTGCGAAGTCATCCGTAAAGATTATTAGTTCACATTCCATAGAGGAGTCTGTTAATAAAGATGAAAACGCTCGAAATTCTCTTTATTTTCCATGTCGGGTGTTTAACATTATTCGCGTAATTTTGCAAGGCTCAAGTGGAGATGCGGGTGGAGAATAATCGATTAATATAACCTTACAACTCACTTTTCTACTAAGTTAGTTAATTGCACTACACCACCCTCTTAATTATGGAGACGTTGCCCGATAAAATAATAAAATTGACATATAGATCAGAATGACAATTACTGACGATCAGAAGGCTATCAGATGCCAGTCTTCAGATTCCTCCTTCCAAAAGTGCAGTAAGAGCGACAATATTCTTTTGCCACCAAGCAAACTATTTATGGCCCAATGGAGATCCACATTTTCCGCACCAAGGGAGTGTGGATTAGAAACCCATTGGGGCGAGTTCTCTAGAAAGACTAATGATGTGAAGCTTGTAGAAAGATTTGCTGGAAGAGAGAGTGGTGTTATGATTAAATATGTGTGTAATGACATATGGACGCAACTATCTACGCGCTTTGGTGATACAGGTCGAATTTATGTAAAACGAAACCAAAATAGAATTTTGTAAAATAAACTAAAACCGGTTAAAATCTAGCTAAATTAAATTATATACTATGTTTTATTTTCTGAATCATATATTTATTCTACCTTTCACCATTTTTAAATTGAGCTATGGATTTAAGGCTGACCGGCAGCGCCCAGAACATTGCACCACCTATGTATGGTCGCTTTCGCATGGAATTGAATCCGGTCCAAAACGAGGAAATCCTTCGCTTCATCCACTATATTGTGGAGCTCGACACAATTTTCTAGTTAAGTCACTTTTTAAGGCCATATGATTCTAATTCACTCAGGACCTTTCAATCTTTATCTACACCTTCACCTAACTACAGGTAAAGGCGTAATTACTTACTGTCTCTATTAATCAGTAATTCACCTGATTTTTCATCTTGGAACATGAAAATGGGGGAATTTATTGATAATAAGTAAATTGGGATAATTTTTATAACTGAACTTATTAAAATTGTCATTAGAGCCGTGGAATTTTGTTTTGACAAGATTGCCCTTTTTTTCTGCTAATTTTAAATATTATCTGTTTCCATTTATTCTTTGTGATAATGTAGAATAGGGTTTCGAACAGGACAGTTGTAACCCTTTTTCTCCATTTGTACCATGATGTACATGTTGCTCGCTCAATTACTGGTATAAGGCTGTAAGAAAATCAAC
Source organism: Ceratothoa steindachneri (assembly GCA_963969495.1). Taxonomy (NCBI): domain Eukaryota; kingdom Metazoa; phylum Arthropoda; class Malacostraca; order Isopoda; family Cymothoidae; genus Ceratothoa; species Ceratothoa steindachneri. Next base: position 160,039,927 of record OZ018326.1, read on the forward strand.
CAAGATACAGGAACATAGAGGGAAAATATGTTTATTGTAATACATAATAAATGGAAATTTCAAACTAAATAAGTAACGAAATGGTGAAGTTATAGGTAATTGAAAAGTGCCAGAGATGGGTGACAAATTGGACAGAATGAGAATTACAGAAGTGAAATGAATAAAAGATACTAAGCGTAATTTTTACTCCTCTAAGTGTAGGGGTTGGAGGGTTAAGGGTGAGATTTAATGACCTCTTTAACCACGAGAGAGGTCAATTAGGCCGAAGCGAGTGACTGAGAAGAGAACATAGGATTATTCTTCTTTTCCCACTCCCTCTTCTTATAGTCAGTAGTAGTTAACCGAACAAGCAATTTTAATTATCCATCTTCGTCCGGGAATATTTCTTGAGTTGTAGAGAAAGTGTAAGAGTAATAAGAAATATAACTTTGTGAATACAACTCGAATATCTTAGAGAGGATACTACTCGTACCTGGAACAAATTGGAACAGGAGTTAGCGCGACACTCCTGAAATTGTTCTATTTCAGCATTTAATTCTGATATATATATATATATATATATATATATATATATATATATATATATATATATATATATATATATATATTTAAATATATATAATTCAAATAGCCTGATCACAAAGGTGCATTTAAAGTTATCACTAACAAATCTTTACAAATGTGTTCCTATTAACAAGGCCATTAGTCGGTAGGAGACAAATAATTAGCATAAAATTTTATTTTTTCATCTCGGAAGATTGAACGAACATTTCTGGCAATTTTCAATTGATATGAAGCAAATACACAAATAAATATATACAGGTACACAAATATATACACTGATGTATAGATATAGCCCTATTTTTACCGACTATAACAAATTGCTCTGATGTTAATCAATTTCTCATTTCCAAATGAACTACTGCAACACATAAATTACAGGTCTGGTAAAACCTTATCATTGCATCTGAATGAACAATACGAGGACTGCCACTCCAAGAACATAAACATACGAATCGACCCATTGGACATAGGATTATGAATAGGCAGATAGGAAAATATTGCAGGCAGACGTACTTCCTGAATTTCTTGCAAAAATGCTTTTTAAATCAATGTCGCTACTAAGGGGCAATAATTTATGAGATGAATGTTTATAATCTGCAATGAAATTAATGGTATTTGACGTCTTACTTCTATAATTTCAGGAATAAAAATGACGGCCTCTTCGATGATGGACAATTTCAGAGTACTCCTTCAGGTATGTGAAGAAAAATTTGTTCGAGAAAGTGTTAATTTCATTGCAAAAATCAATTTAGTTCAGGCTGTGAAGTGAAATGTTGATGTACTTAAACTTGCCGTTTTAGGAGTGCTTGGCAGATTTGTAAAGATCCATGATGTGCATGAAATAATAAAGGGTACACACCATGTGCAGAAATGTTTACCTCTAAGAAGGTACCTAGGGCTTTACGGGGTGTTTAGGTTTGTAATAATTTAACCTCGTCGAATCAATTACCAAGATTTTCTTTGAGATTGACTCATTTATTTTCAATTGCTTACAATAAAGTGACTTATTATTTTAAGATAGGTCAACTATGCCTGTTGTTTAATTTAATGCGGTGACATTTTTTGGCTGTTTCTCTCAATTCATCTCACTTTACTGATATCTTTTATTCCTGAATAATCCTTTTCCACATATAATGTCTTCGTGTCTTCTCTTTTAGCATATCTATCATTCTCTTTTGTCCTCTTGAGCTTTTTTTGTTTTCATTTCTTTTATTCCAGTCTTGGTTTATCTCGATATCTGATACATTGTTAGGTATGACATTACGTATCTGTTCTTTCGGTTTATATGAGTACTAGTAAAACAAAAAGTGAAGAATTAACTAGACTTAGAATAAGTTTTCGCATATTGCCATTTTCTATGCTTAGAAATTAGGAAAACCAAACGGATTATAATCTCGTTAGACACTAAAACTGAATTTTAAGTCATGAAAAGTTGAAAGAATGCAGAACGTATCCATAGAGCTGTTTTCTACTTAATAGGTTTCTACGTGCGACGGTAGAGAGGTGAATTAAAAATATTTTTAATTAGACAATTCCTTGTATGTAGCGGATAATCGACGAAAAAACTGAATTTTTTTTCCAGGTTAATGAATTGCGCAGGATTTTTTAGATTTTCACATAATAAATAGAAAATATCAAAACATGAGTCCATTTGGTAGTTGGACCAAAGGAATCCACACAGTTAACAATTAATAGAACTAATCTAGTAAAAACGTTTTCACGAATTAAACTGGATTGCAGGACGAAGTACAAAATGAAGTAATTAATGGTCAAATTATTCCAGATTTAAAACTTCCGAATCTACTATACATTCCGTACATAATATATGGGTACAGTTAATTGTACACGAATATTTGTAATTAATACCACGTGTAGACGTTAATATGTCCGTGGGCCCACAAAAATATGAGAAAAAAGAGTCCTGGAATTTTGACTCTGTAGAGAATGAAGAGGAGAATACTGCCTTTTATGGTCATTGGGATAAGATGGAGAGAATATTGAAAATTGTTGCCGTAATTGTGAAGACAGACATAAATAGCAAATGCATGCAAAGATGCACAGATTCCCCAGAAAGGATGGCGGGTGAAAATGCAATGAGCGCCTTCAGAAATCCATCATGGCCAATAGAGAAAAAAATGTCGTCATTGTATTTGCCGCCACGTCAAATAATGAGATACGGCAGGATAATCATTCCACTAATGCGGCTTGAGAATTCATCGTGACTGGTGACAGTCCAGAGATTGGCAGTACAGAATAAATAAAAGAACAAAATTACTATACGAGCTCTGTGCATAATATTGTTGTTTAGATAGATTTCTAACTATCTCTAGACTTTGACCAGTTATATGGCTCGAACTAAACAACCTAAATATTTAGTGCAACTTTCTGTAATCAAATGCTTGAATTTAATTCAGTCTATATTAGTGTATTATATGCGAAAGTGTGCTTGAGGAAAGTGCATCCTCCACTAGATGGATCGTATAAGTATAGAGATTTGTAGAAAAGCCACTCTCAACATGCTCAGTCTTCATATTAATAAGATTGGACAAATTCTGTGGGCACTGGAATCCATACGATCAGAGCAAAGCAATTGCCTCTCGTTAGCTAATTAGTTTATTAAATATAACTGTGTGTTGCAATAGTGAATGAAGTCAAGTGGCCTGTCCATTGTTGCTTCCACAGAGTTCCCAGTATATTATTTGAGCACCCGTTATGTTTGTCTGTCTCTTTACACAAGATATCTTTGAAGAATATTACGGATTTCAATAATAATTTGTGGAGCGGTTGGGTTAAAGGCACGAAGATATAATTTTGGCATGAGATCCTTATCTAAATGCGGATTCTGGATCCCTTCTTCATTTATCTTTGTGCAAGATAAGATTACTTAAGGATTTCAATGAAGTTTTGTGGATGGATGAGCCCAAAGCCATAAAAGAGTCGATTAGACTTGAGGACCCATCCACTTTCAGAGGCAGATTAAGGAAGAGTTATTTACTTTGCCTACCATTACGCGATAAGGGTTTCTGACATTTTTGTAATGTCCTAAAAACAATGGGCTAGCCAAATTGAAAATACCCAGGGAAGAAAAATCTATGACCTTCTATCAACATACCCAATTTGATTCGGATCAAGATCATGCTACAGATCTGTGAAATCAAAATATATATAGAAAAGAAATATTTACTGAGCCGCAATACAGTAAGGTATAGCGTTACTAACATCGCACTGCCACAAATTGTACCAGAGATTATCTAGATTTAATGTGATTCAAACAGATGTTGTTAATCCGTTAAAGGTCAAAAGTCATCTCTCATTATGAAAAATCTGCTTTTAGATGATAAAACCTAAACTATTAAAAATAGAGACAACCTTCATATTGCGAGTTTTTTTTTATTAGCGTAGAGGAATTATATAAGGTGTTAACTCATTTAAATTATAGCTAATCTGGGGTAGAAAAATCTACAAGCATTCGGCCATTACGGAAAAAGTAATAATGACAATGGCTTTAGAGGAGGTATGTGCTATCTGGATGTTTTCTAGTTTATTTTGTGTGCTTAACTTTAAGTTTAAACCCAATATAACTAACGAAACCCGATATACTCTGAGTTAAACTTTGTTGCCTTGTGATGTGTGTCTGTATTGCGGGTGAAATGTGAAAATCCAAAGACTTAGGGGACATTTAGTTTATCGTAAGAAGTTATTTATAATAACCAGTTAGGTATATCATATTTAGGATTTATAATAGATAACAGGAGCTATGGAGTTATATCTAGCCTTGTGAATACGGTGAGGAATTTCTAGCGGCGAGACACTGGTTCGATTCGAACGAGTGTGGACACAAAACTTCCAGAACTGTCACGAGCTGGACGCCCATTGGCGAATACGTTTAACTAACCCCTTCATCATCACGCAGAGAGCTTAACAAAGCATTTCCTTCCTGTCTTCAAAACACGCCCACTCTCTCATGTGTTCCGGAATCAGGAAAATGAAATGTTGGTATCATTTATGGGGTGACTCGTATCCACGTTTCCCTAACATGTGGTACTTTTCTCCCCTATGGCTGGAGGTTAACATATCCACATATATCCACATGACAATGACGCGGACCAGAATTTATTTGTGGTAGAGAGGGGTTCTAGGATCTCTGACTCGTGCCAAAGATACACACATACTACCTGCACAGATCCCTGCCCCAAAGGGGCTGGGCCCCTACTGTCTTCCGTGTTGAATTTATGCGCTTTATTTACACCACGTTTAATGTCAATCGACTTTTGTTTGTCTAGGATTTATAACCTTTATTTTTTTTTTACTATCCCATTCTTTCAATCATCTCTTCCCTATTTCCTCTTCCTCTATCTTAAAAAACTCATCTTGATGAGGAAGTTTACATCTATCCGTTTTTTATTTCCTCAGATATCTGAAATTGATATTTTTTCCTATTATTAATAATTTGGTTCTCATTTTTTTCTGTTGATGCTCTTGTTTTTCTTCTTGTTCTCTTTCTCGTTTTCCTTCTTCCGCTGCGTGGAATTGCGTGAAGTGACCAGCGCCTCTTCTCGCTCCCTTGTAATTAATTAACCTGGAAAAAAAGAGAAATTCATTCAAACATTGATGTATTCAGAGAATAATTATAGAAAAATCTTTAGATTTAATTTATGGAAAAAATGGTTTATAATGATGAGGAGGATGTAGATGATGCTGATAGTGATATTCTGCTGCTGCTGCTACTTATGCTGACAATGTTCATGATAAGAAAGATGATGAAATTTTTATTGATCATGTAATCGTTGGTGTGGAAGACCAAAGTGTTGATAGTTGGATTAGGTTATGTTAATATTGATGATTTTATTGATGATGAAAAATTTGTTTTATTAAAATGAAGGCAATTGTTATCAGCTTTGAGCAAAGTGCCAATATTGAAGCCGAGGAATTAACTTAACAAAGGAGAGAAACACTCTATTCTTTTTGGTGTGTAGCAACCGATGCCCACCGTCTAATATATGCCGATCCAATTGCCAAACTCTACTTTTAAGGGGATCGAACCACTTCACCCGAAAATGCTCTATCCATAAACGCTAATAAATGATGCACGGTTGAGTTGGTATTGTGATAGATGCAACTGGCTGAATTGAGGTACAAACCATGACAAACCATGCATACCACTTGTCATTCAAGGGGTAAAAACAAGACAATAAAGACGTACAATAGGCCAAAAAGTAACGACTAATTTTATGTTGGCAAACCCTGTTTGAGATAGAAAGGAAAGTGGGAGAACATTAGCAAGAAATAAAGGAATGGCTAAACAAATGTCAGGAATGATGATAAGGAACACGAAGCAGAAGGATTACAATAGAAGCTCTGGGGATCCGGAGCCAGATCATTACATTCAAATCTTCCAACAAGACACTCTAAAATATTTATTTGATTTTGCTTGTTATTGCAAAAAGGTTGGAGTTGGTACTTGGTACTGGTGGTAAGGGTTGTTATACAAGCGAATAATCGCACAATTTTGTTATTAATCTTATTATATACTGGATATAAATATATTATTAATATATTATGGTACATTTTAGAGTTTACAAGGTTCTAAAATCGATTATTTATTTATTTAAAATTAAATTACTCATTAAATAATATGTCGAAGATGACATCAAAAATGAGTGATTTATTAAAAGATTCCACCAGACAGTAACTATAATATTTGAGTGGTGTGCAAAATGGATTTGACATGACTTTATTTTCATTCATATTTTCATGTAATCTATGTTTTATCAAGGGATACAATTCTCTTCAAAATCTATTCCTGTTCTCTTTAACAACATGCAATGAACAAAGTTCAGAACGTCACAATTTCTGAGTTTCATTCAACTCATGTGGAAATTACTCTTCCAAACGTTTAAACATTCCTATTGCCTTGATATGAGTTGATGTGGCGTTTCGTGATGTCCTTAAATCTCCAGTAATTGCTTAAACCGTTGTTCGTGGAATACCTTACAAAGCATCTGATGATTATTCATTATTAAGAACTGGTTTGGGCTTCTCTCAAGGTGTCCAGTCCTAGACTTATTAAACTAACGCTGGGCAGTGCTTACTGTAATGGTGTTCACTCCTAAGGCTTAGTTGATGTTATTACATAAAGTTTATTAAAAATTAGTACTTAAAGTTACTCTAATTTCTTGGTCACTTACCATTGCTCTTTAGGAGGGTAAATGAATAAAAAGGTCTCGCTTGCATTCTCATCATAGTGTATCTGACAAAAAGAGTCGCATAAGTAAATCATTTGTTTTCTCGTTTTCCTTCTTTCTACCAAAATATTCATATGAGACAATTTATTAATATGAAGATTTTCGAACAAGTTTGAATAATATGAAAATTTTAAGTTTCCTATAAACACAATAATGGGCAGAGGGTGTTAAAATTTTACAAATTCATTATTTTCTGCTTACATGCTATATTTAAGGGGCGAGGGTATGAATGAATAAGCTTTATAAAAATTCTTTTTTTGTTTGACAATTTCTATCTAATATTTTCTTAACCATGTTAAAATAACATTTTATTATACTAAATTTCATATTTCCATTTGCAAACATTGACCTTCTCTGTAGGATGGAGTTGTCTACAAATAATAAGGCTTAAAAGGCACACGAGGACAACCATACGCGCAATAGGTGCGTAGTAGCACAAAACGTGCAACATGTCACTCAAATAGTTTAGCACAAAATGGGTAGGAAAATCATAATGGAATATTCTGTTAATATATATTAGGTTTACAACCAAATCAAATCAATTTGATATTCTTTTTCATATTTTACGCTATTTACACATCATAAGGATATCTTAGTGAGGAAGTCTTTAGAAGTACTTGATTTATTTCAGATAATACTGATCTTAAGTAATTATAAATTTCTAGTCTTAGGAAGTAGTAGAGTTCTTTTATATAATTTTTCGATTTAATTCCCCCAAAGCATTTGAAAGAAAATGATAATGATTCTGATGAGATTTTAAAAGGGAGTGAAGAAAGTTATGGGTATCGAATACCATGTAAAAACCTAGTCGTTCCTTACTATTTCACATGGAAGAGGATTGTATTGAATTTTCGTGATTATGTTCGCATGAATGAAACAATCAATCAAAAATACGAACATGAAATCCCTAGATAGATATCTGAGGAATTTATGACCTCCATAACGCAATCACTACCAGCTTAAAAAAACTCGGTCTTAACCCAATTTTTTTTTAGAGGTATATTTAGGGTTTTCTAAACTCTCTCGCTTCAGATTATTTAACTACACCATTTACTTCTTCTAGGAGAATCCAGGGCAATTAGAATTATATCTATGTTTCATAGGTTTTATTCCCCTCCTGTATAGATTAAAGTAGAAGACTACAATTTTCTTCCTGGCTGTACATATAACAACCATAGGAGTGAATCTTGAAAGATGCATCACCATTCTTGACCTAGTAATTAATGGCTTGGGGTAGTTATAATTTGCTGGCTTCCATTTTTTCTCGTTTTTGTGAGACTCATTCTTCGTTCTTCAATGTATTAAAGTTAAGGGAGTTCTTAGACCACAAATCCTTATATTTAGTGGTGGTTTCCGAGCTACTTTCATACTATTGTCTGATGACACCCGACTTTCTTCAGGAGTTGCTCTTAGGGAACATCTTACCTGTGTTCTTGCGATGAAATTTGCCTACCCCAAAGTTCTGACTATAGTTATAGAATGTGAATGATGATTGATGAGAGAAAGTGTTATTGTTTTTTTCTAAAGTCAGTCAAAACTCTGCTGTTATATGGTTTACTAAACAAGATTTAGTTGTTCAAGAAATAATGATAAAAGATATAGTTTTAAACACAAATTTAAAAATAAAAGCAAAATCAGCTTTTCGTACTGCGACCAGCAGAATGAATGAATAAAATGAAGTGTATTGAGGGACTTTTAATTGCAACGAACCGTATTGTATTATAATGCATTCACTACTCTACTATGAGTATGGAATTTAAACCACGAAAAACGCTATTGCCAACGATGGGTAATTCGGTGATACTTCCATGAGTTCATACAAGTGAAAACAAACTTGGGAGAAAAACTCAAGAGCAGAACAGTGATGCAAAGAATTGGCGATGCGAGATTATGCCGTGAAGAGGCTGTTGAAAAAGTGAGTGATATTAAGCTTCACTCTCAGGTATTGATGGCGACAGAAGATAAATTAAAACTTCGCCTGGAAGGGGATTTCAATCGAAGGAGGCATTGAAGAAGACAGACTACGCCCGACCACAGAAGGCTAAATAGAAATGTGAAAAGATTAACAGATTATTTAACTCAACCCTCTGCTGTATAGAGTTGGTCATTGGAAGAAGGTAACTTCACCCTTGCCGCAAGAAAACTATTACTTCTTGTCTCTTGCCGGTGAATATTGAGCTGAGCGTAATGAGACTACGATCGAGATTGTTCGATAATCAATTTAAGACAGAGATATTATATATTGTGATCTCTCTTAAAGTGAGGGACCTCTTTATGTAAGCTTCGTGACTATGTTGGTGTCTCTCTGTTATATTCTTTGTAGTCTGCTGCAGTAGGGCAGGTCCCACTTTGGTTCAACCATATATTTTGATTAAATCCTCTAATGAGAGGTGCTGAAATGATAGATTTTCCGGTGTAGATTTTGAAAAAGAACTTTGTTTTGTTATACAATTGCTCCTACTTACATCAATTTCCATTTAAATAGAAGGAAATTTTTTCCTTTCGTCACGAGCTTATGTAACCTATTTTTATTTGATCCAAGTACACACAAACACAACGTAACCTCAAATTTAAATGTTTATTGAGTGAGAAAAGTGCATGCAAAGCTCTACATATAGATGCATAGGTAACTTTGAGTCATATTCAAAAGTTAAGCTTCACCAAAGCAAGCAAATCTTGATTTGACTCATTCTTGGACATCAGACGTTTACTATTTGGGGGGGCCCTGATTCCTCCACACCTCTTGTTATGTGAGAAATACTTGGAATATGTCTTAGTCACCATTCTTACAACCCTCTCAATGTTCTCTGTGTGACACGGCCAGTCAGGCACTTTCATAGGCGAGTTACTGAAGTTTTACAATTCAGAAGTACATAAAGAGCAAGTGAGAAGTGGCTCAGAGACATCCTCTGATCAATTGATCAGATCTTCAATCCTGGTAGCATCACAATTGATGTCTGGTGTCCTTCTAAGCCTTACAAAGGAGTCTTCCATCTGAGTATCTGGGTCCCCTTCTCCCCGAATGGTCTAGATTCTTTTCACCCCTTTAGTTTTCTCTGCCTGATCTTCCTAGCATAGGAGGGTTCGGAAGATGGCTTCACTGTATGCATACCAAGCTGATCTTTTAACAGTTGGCCAAAAAATATCCAACACCTTCTTCCTCTGAGACTTAAGGCAGTGAAGTTGATTAAGATTGTGCCTAGGTCCCTCGGTCCAAGAGTGCTTAATCTAACGTCAAACCAGCATGGTTAATATACACCAATGATGAACTCAACAATCAGTCGTAGATTCTTAAAGGCTTTTCCTTTGAGATCATGCTTTGATACTCACAGCCGAAGAAGTCTGTTAGTTGTGGTCAGCCAGCGACTGTGGTTTACCGGTTCTATTTCCAATAGAGAAAACACTGTAGGAAGCACTCCCTCTCTGATTGCCGATACAGTTCTAAAGCCGTAGTGCTGATCAGTGTAAAGATCTTTTACCACTTCTTGAGGTATTTTGGTAAGAGTAGGATCTAAAGATATTTGAGTGAAATTTGGGTTGATATCCAAGTCTGTAACAGAGTCAAGGAGTTGGTCCGGAATATCTGTTGTCAGATAGTGTTGGGACATCTTCCGTGTTGAATTTATGCGCTTTATTTACACCACGTTTAATGTCAATCGACTTTTGTTTGTCTAGGATTTATAACCTTTATTTTTTTTTTACTATCCCATTCTTTCAATCATCTCTTCCCTATTTCCTCTTCCTCTATCTTAAAAAACTCATCTTTATGAGGAAGTTTACATCTATCCGTTTTTTATTTCCTCAGATATCTGAAATTGATATTTTTTCCTATTATTAATAATTTGGTTCTCATTTTTTTCTGTTGATGCTCTTGTTTTTCTTCTTGTTCTCTTTCTCGTTTTCCTTCTTCCGCTGCGTGGAATTGCGTGAAGTGACCAGCGCCTCTTCTCGCTCCCTTGTAATTAATTAACCTGGAAAAAAAGAGAAATTCATTCAAACATTGATGTATTCAGAGAATAATTATAGAAAAATCTTTAGATTTAATTTATGGAAAAAATGGTTTATAATGATGAGGAGGATGTAGATGATGCTGATAGTGATATTCTGCTGCTGCTGCTACTTATGCTGACAATGTTCATGATAAGAAAGATGATGAAATTTTTATTGATCATGTAATCGTTGGTGTGGAAGACCAAAGTGTTGATAGTTGGATTAGGTTATGTTAATATTGATGATTTTATTGATGATGAAAAATTTGTTTTATTAAAATGAAGGCAATTGTTATCAGCTTTGAGCAAAGTGCCAATATTGAAGCCGAGGAATTAACTTAACTAAGGAGAGAAACACTTTATTCTTTTTGGTGTGTAGCAACCGATGCCCACCGTCTAATATATGCCGATCCAATTGCCAAACTCTACTTTTAAGGGGATCGAACCACTTCACCCGAAAATGCTCTATCCATAAACGCTAATAAATGATGCACGGTTGAGTTGGTATTGTGATAGATGCAACTGGCTGAATTGAGGTACAAACCATGACAAACCATGCATACCACTTGTCATTCAAGGGGTAAAAACAAGACAATAAAGACGTACAATAGGCCAAAAAGTAACGACTAATTTTATGTTGGCAAACCCTGTTTGAGATAGAAAGGAAAGTGGGAGAACATTAGCAAGAAATAAAGGAATGGCTAAACAAATGTCAGGAATGATGATAAGGAACACGAAGCAGAAGGATTACAATAGAAGCTCTGGGGATCCGGAGCCAGATCATTACATTCAAATCTTCCAACAAGACACTCTAAAATATTTATTTGATTTTGCTTGTTATTGCAAAAAGGTTGGAGTTGGTACTTGGTACTGGTGGTAAGGGTTGTTATACAAGCGAATAATCGCACAATTTTGTTATTAATCTTATTATATACTGGATATAAATATATTATTAATATATTATGGTACATTTTAGAGTTTACAAGGTTCTAAAATCGATTATTTATTTATTTAAAATTAAATTACTCATTAAATAATATGTCGAAGATGACATCAAAAATGAGTGATTTATTAAAAGATTCCACCAGACAGTAACTATAATATTTGAGTGGTGTGCAAAATGGATTTGACATGACTTTATTTTCATTCATATTTTCATGTAATCTATGTTTTATCAAGGGATACAATTCTCTTCAAAATCTATTCCTGTTCTCTTTAACAACATGCAATGAACAAAGTTCAGAACGTCACAATTTCTGAGTTTCATTCAACTCATGTGGAAATTACTCTTCCAAACGTTTAAACATTCCTATTGCCTTGATATGAGTTGATGTGGCGTTTCGTGATGTCCTTAAATCTCCAGTAATTGCTTAAACTGTTGTTCGTGGAATACCTTACAAAGCATCTGATGATTATTCATTATTAAGAACTGGTTTGGGCTTCTCTCAAGGTGTCCAGTCCTAGACTTATTAAACTAACGCTGGGCAGTGCTTACTGTAATGGTGTTAACTCCTAAGGCTTAGTTGATGTTATTACATAAAGTTTATTAAAAAATAGTACTTAAAGTTACTCTAATTTCTTGGTCACTTACCATTGCTCTTTAGGAGGGTAAATGAATAAAAAAGTCTCGCTTGCATTCTCATCATAGTGTATCTGACAAAAAGAGTCGCATAAGTAAATCATTTGTTTTCTCGTTTTCCTTCTTTCTACCAAAATATTCATATGAGACAATTTATTAATATGAAGATTTTCGAACAAGTTTGAATAATATGAAAATTTTAGGTGTCCTATAAACACAATAAGGGGCAGAGGGTGTTAAAATTTTACAAATTCATTATTTTCTGCTTACATGCTATATTTAAGGGGCGAGGGTATGAATGAATAAGCTTTATAAAAATTCTTTTTTTGTTTGACAATTTCTATCTAATATTTTCTTAACCATGTTAAAATAACATTTCATTATACTAAATTTCATATTTCCATTTGCAAACATTGACCTTCTCTGTAGGATGGAGTTGTCTACAAATAATAAGGCTTAAAAGGCACACGAGGACAACCATACGCGCAATAGGTGCGTAGTAGCACAAAACGTGCAACATGTCACTCAAATAGTTTAGCACAAAATGGGTAGGAAAATCATAATGGAATATTCTGTTAATATATATTAGGTTTACAACCAAATCAAATCAATTTGATATTCTTTTTCATATTTTACGCTATTTACACATCATAAGGATATCTTAGTGAGGAAGTCTTTAGAAGTACTTGATTTATTTCAGATAATACTGATCTTAAGTAATTATAAATTTCTAGTCTTAGGAAGTAGTAGAGTTCTTTTATATAATTTTTCGATTTAATTCCCCCAAAGCATTTGAAAGAAAATGATAATGATTCTGATGAGATTTTAAAAGGGAGTGAAGAAAGTTATGGGTATCGAATACCATGTAAAAACCTAGTCGTTCCTTACTATTTCACATGGAAGAGGATTGTATTGAATTTTCGTGATTATGTTCGCATGAATGAAACAATCAATCAAAAATACGAACATGAAATCCCTAGATAGATATCTGAGGAATTTATGACCTCCATAACGCAATCACTACCAGCTTAAAAAAACTCGGTCTTAACCCAATTTTTTTTTAGAGGTATATTTAGGGTTTTCTAAACTCTCTCGCTTCAGATTATTTAACTACACCATTTACTTCTTCTAGGAGAATCCAGGGCAATTAGAATTATATCTATGTTTCATAGGTTTTATTCCCCTCCTGTATAGATTAAAGTAGAAGACTACAATTTTCTTCCTGGCTGTACATATAACAACCATAGGAGTGAATCTTGAAAGATGCATCACCATTCTTGACCTAGTAATTAATGGCTTGGGGTAGTTATAATTTGCTGGCTTCCATTTTTTCTCGTTTTTGTGAGACTCATTCTTCGTTCTTCAATGTATTAAAGTTAAGGGAGTTCTTAGACCACAAATCCTTATATTTAGTGGTGGTTTCCGAGCTACTTTCATACTATTGTCTGATGACACCCGACTTTCTTCAGGAGTTGCTCTTAGGGAACATCTTACCTGTGTTCTTGCGATGAAATTTGCCTACCCCAAAGTTCTGACTATAGTTATAGAATGTGAATGATGATTGATGAGAGAAAGTGTTATTGTTTTTTTCTAAAGTCAGTCAAAACTCTGCTGTTATATGGTTTACTAAACAAGATTTAGTTGTTCAAGAAATAATGATAAAAGATATAGTTTTAAACACAAATTTAAAAATAAAAGCAAAATCAGCTTTTCGTACTGCGACCAGCAGAATGAATGAATAAAATGAAGTGTATTGAGGGACTTTTAATTGCAACGAACCGTATTGTATTATAATGCATTCACTACTCTACTATGAGTATGGAATTTAAACCACGAAAAACGCTATTGCCAACGATGGGTAATTCGGTGATACTTCCATGAGTTCATACAAGTAAAAACAAACTTGGGAGAAAAACTCAAGAGCAGAACAGTGATGCAAAGAATTGGCGATGCGAGATTATGCCGTGAAGAGGCTGCTGAAAAAGTGAGTGATATTAAGCTTCACTCTCAGGTATTGATGGCGACAGAAGATAAATTAAAACTTCGCCTGGAAGGGGATTTCAATCGAAGGAGGCATTGAAGAAGACAGACTACGCCCGACCACAGAAGGCTAAATAGAAATGTGAAAAGATTAACAGATTATTTAACTCAACCCTCTGCTGTATAGAGTTGGTCATTGGAAGAAGGTAACTTCACCCTTGCCGCAAGAAAACTATTACTTCTTGTCTCTTGCCGGTGAATATTGAGCTGAGCGTAATGAGACTACGATCGAGATTGTTCGATAATCAATTTAAGACAGAGATATTATATATTGTGATCTCTCTTAAAGTGAGGGACCTCTTTATGTAAGCTTCGTGACTATGTTGGTGTCTCTCTGTTATATTTTTTGTAGTCTGCTGCAGTAGGGCGGGTCCCACTTTGGTTCAACCATATATTTTGATTAAATCCTCTAATGAGAGGTGCTGAAATGATAGATTTTCCGGTGTAGATTTTGAAAAAGAACTTTGTTTTGTTATACAATTGCTCCTACTTACATCAATTTCCATTTAAATAGAAGGAAATTTTTTCCTTTCGTCACGAGCTTATGTAACCTATTTTTATTTGATCCAAGTACACACAAACACAACGTAACCTCAAATTTAAATGTTTATTGAGTGAGAAAAGTGCATGCAAAGCTCTACATATAGATGCATAGGTAACTTTGAGTCATATTCAAAAGTTAAGCTTCACCAAAGCAAGCAAATCTTGATTTGACTCATTCTTGGACATCAGACGTTTACTTTTTGGGGGGGCCCTGATTCCTCCACACCTCTTGTTATGTGAGAAATACTTGGAATATGTCTTAGTCACCATTCTTACAACCCTCTCAATGTTCTCTGTGTGACACGGCCAGTCAGGCACTTTCATAGGCGAGTTACTGAAGTTTTACAATTCAGAAGTACATAAAGAGCAAGTGAGAAGTGGCTCAGAGACATCCTCTGATCAATTGATCAGATCTTCAATCCTGGTAGCATCACAATTGATGTCTGGTGTCCTTCTAAGCCTTACAAAGGAGTCTTCCATCTGAGTATCTGGGTCCCCTTCTCCCCGAATGGTCTAGATTCTTTTCACCCCTTTAGTTTTCTCTGCCTGATCTTCCTAGCATAGGAGGGTTCGGAAGATGGCTTCACTGTATGCATACCAAGCTGATCTTTTAACAGTTGGCCAAAAAATATCCAACACCTTCTTCCTCTGAGACTTAAGGCAGTGAAGTTGATTAAGATTGTGCCTAGGTCCCTCGGTCCAAGAGTGCTTAATCTAACGTCAAACCAGCATGGTTAATATACACCAATGATGAACTCAACAATCAGTCGTAGATTCTTAAAGGCTTTTCCTTTGAGATCATGCTTTGATACTCACAGCCGAAGAAGTCTGTTAGTTGTGGTCAGCCAGCAACTGTGGTTTACCGGTTCTATTTCCAATAGAGAAAACACTGTAGGAAGCACTCCCTCTCTGATTGCCGATACAGTTCTAAAGCCGTAGTGCTGATCAGTGTAAAGATCTTTTACCACTTCTTGAGGTATTTTGGTAAGAGTAGGATCTAAAGATATTTGAGTGAAATTTGGGTTGATATCCAAGTCTGTAACAGAGTCAAGGAGTTGGTCCGGAATATCTGTTGTCAGATAGTGTTGGGACATCCAGGTAGATAACGGAGAGGGGGTTGCCCAGTGTGCAGGTTACATACCAACCAAACAAGCTTTCTTCCCAAATGGAGCTCCATTTCTTGCATTACTCCAGCATTTATACCTGTGTTTACATTCGTGGAGTCTCCTTCAATGGCCATTAAGCTTTTATCCAAACCCCGTTCCTGCTGTATTCCAAACATAGCCTTAGCGATCTTGTCTGTATGTGATTTTTTTTGTAGCCTTTTCTGGGAAAAAGTGGAAGAGGTAATTGCTGCCAGGCTTACTGCTAACAGTGTAATGCTCCTCTTTTGTTTTTGCTGGAAACAACTTTTTACTTCCCTCTGACTCCATCATAAAACTTGTCACATCAATTCGTCCATCAAAGAGAACACAAAAAATTCCCCATCCTTCGTTAAGTTTTCCTCAAACTCATGTTCAATAACTGTCATTAGCTTTTCCTGTGCTCTCTTGACTTTATTTTTATCAATTACTTTACTTGTATCTTCCTCAGTAATGAATCCAGCATCTATTAAAGCTGCTGTTGCTATAGCTGCAGTTGGTCTCAATCCGACACCATAGCTTATACTAGCAAGAGCAATATTTGGAATTTCATCATAATTCTTTCTATTCCTAGCGGAAGATTCTGGCTCTTGGACAGTTTCAAAAGTTTCTTCATCACCCAAATTGTTGCCACCATCAGAATTTTCTGCCTCCAGATCTTCACCTTCTGCCAAAAAAAGCTCGATTTCTTTCCTTGCTGCTTTTCCTGCTAAAACAGCACTTTCCTCCTTACTTTTTCTCTTTCTTTCTGCTATCCTTTCTTTTTCTTTCCTTTCTGAAGCTCTTAATTGTCTATTATGCTCTGGAATATCAGGACGTCCAATTTGAAAGGACCTTTAATAAAGGCCAGTTCCCTAGTAGGTATTTTTTTCTCTTTACTACAACAAAAGGTAATGTGGGCTCCAGTCTCACAGCCATTACAACCTACTTCCCTACAACTGGAAATTTTACATTTGCATGTTATTTCATCAAATAACTTATCTAGTTTTGCAATGAACCTCTCTTTCACTTCATTTTTCCTTTAGCTTCGATATTATTGGGACCTTTTGAATTACAACAGGTGGTTTAAAGAGAGCATTAGCTTTGGTCCACTGATTAATCAAGCTCTGATACATGTCTTTTACCAGCTGGTCCACTTCATAATTTCGCCAGTTATCTTCACTTGGCTCCCTCATGTAGATGCCGTACCTCAAAATAGCTCTTATTGCTGGTAACTCAGACAACATCAGTTCTTTCCCAGTCCCAACAAAATTAGTCAGATAAAAACTTGATTTTGACCTTGTCTTGACTTTTGCCATTGTCATACTAATCGCAGGTATATATGAAAATAAAAAGATGGCACTTATATTAAGAAATAATCTCTACCAAATAATTATATGTTATTCTAAAATGATCCACAGCATTTACTAGCATTCAACGAAAATGTAAATGCTCTATAAACAGTTACCAGTTACAATAGTTACCAGAACTGGCAACACTACTAGAATATTGCCTTCCACTGAGTAATGAGTACTGGCTACTTGAAATTTTGGAGTTAGACCAAACTAAATAAAGGGTCATTATTAACAGCTTTCCTACTTTTGAACAAAAACAAAATTATCATATTTAGGTATAATTACAAATAAAGCAGTAAAAGATGTTGACAAGTTCATGGCAAAATAGAGCATTGAGATTCAAATAAAAATAAAGAGAAACCTTCTTCATAACATTAATATACGTTCATACAAAAAACATATTTATGAATTCTTATATTTAATGGGCATTTTCGAACCTCTGATATAACCTAGTGTTGATGGAATTTAGATGTTCACTACAATTTCTTTTTATAGACTTCAGCTATAAAATTGTTTATGTCGTATCTTAAGATTTGTAAAAAGGGTACCCTAAATATAGAAAATCATTGGGTTAAATTTATATAACCGATAAAACTTCTCTTTACACTACCAATTCCTGCATAACTGTGATTGAGGAAATAATTAAACATTCTTTTCTATAATTTCCAATACATACATATTCTACGTTGTTACCTCATTAAAAATTATTAATTTTTCGGTAGAATAATTAAACTAGAATCCTTATGATATAAAGCGTCTATAAAGTCTGCTAAGCTTCCTCACTACTAATGTTATACACAACAATACGAAACAGTGATAAAGTTCGAAATAAACTCTCGATGATATAACGATCGAAAATTATTATAGAAAAGCATCAGCGGAATTGCTTCGATTTAAATTAACCGTAGGACATAATTTTGCATATGCTGATCAACAACATGCCAAACAATTTTATTGCTAAACGCGATTTATCAGCAAAGATTCAATCCACCTAATTGCAGAAAGTGATAAACGATATATATCCCTGTGGGATCCTATTTTCTCTTTTGGCCTTCCTCACACTAGAGTTTCTGAATATATTGTATATCGCATAGAAGGGGAAGCCAGTTTCCCTAACCATGTGTGTTTGTTTGTATGCACGTGTGAAAGAAATATAGTCCCTTGGTATATTAAATTTTACTACCTTTTCACTCCCCTCCGTTCGCTCAGTATAATGCAATGAGGTAAGAGCGATGATATCAGCGAAAATTAATGAGTAATTAACAAATGGTTATTTTTATGTTTATTCATTGATGGCTATCTTGACCCAAAGCGACTTTGGGCGCATGTCTCTTTCGTGTAGTTCGGAGAATTTTTTATAATCTTAATAATTCCAATGTTTATTTTCTTATTAATATATTGTGATTAGCGATAGGCAAAATAGTTTTAAAGTCATGAACTACTCGTAGGAAATTCTCAGAATCGAGAATCTAAATTGCTATGTGTATTCCTTTATTGTTTATGGGTATTTTTTTAGGTGTTTAAAAGTGAGGGAATTTTAGCCTATCATTTTCTACTATTTTTTCTATATCAATTCCTTCTATATTTTCCTTCTACTCTTCTGAGTTCTACCAGAAACATTCGCTCAATGATAGATTAGATTAATTCGCAATTGATTATAATATATATTTCCAAAATTAAAACGGCCCATTTAACTGTGAACTATTAAAAATATTCTTAAATTATTCATTCATTAATTGAAATAGAATTTCACGTTAAAAGAGGTATACAGAGGTATACGCTTAGCCTATTTTGGTTAGTTATTATTATATTTTTTTAGTTTACATTACCTTACCCATTTTTTTTTAAGAAAATTAAAAATATCTAATAAGCAATTTAAAATTCCTAAAAATCATAAAACTATGTAAGAACAAAATAAATAAAACCAAAATATCTTTTACTGAACATTTGATTAATTTTATCAAGAAAAAGAATTATGAAGTTTTAATGAGCCTCAGTTAAATGGAGCACCCTGTATATCATGAAAATAATATGCAACTTTTCTTTTCTTAGCTAAATTTTATGAATAATAACTATATAAATCTAAAGTGTATAAAAAGTAGTTCTAAGGAAAATCGTCAAGTTGAAAGGGACTGTGGGTTGAAAGTATATAGTCAGACTAGTTGACTTTTTGACTTTAGAATTAGAAGCGCACGCAGCTCTCCTTAGTATAATTCCGGTTTGTAATGAAGGCAAGTCTCATTACGTGGTTTCCTGCACTATTGAATAGAGTACCTTTATAGAAACCCACTTAAAGAAAATATGAAGGTAATTTTACTCCCTTGATTCCTGAGTTGCACTATCTACACAAGGTTCTGGCGTGTAAATACAGACAGAAGTCAATTTATAGTGATATAAATTGAGAATAACTACAATAATTGTTACCATATACGTTTCCTCTGTCCAGATGAACATCCACTCTATATTAATAAGGTAATTCAATTTAATTCCCTCATTATTTAATATTTGGAACTTTATAATCATTTGTCATCTTGAGAAATTTATAATTAATAGAGGCCTAATAACAGTATAAAAATATTTTATTTAAAACATGACCACGAAATCTCCGAATGAAAAATCATAAGTGACTACTGGGATTCGATCCAGTGACAAAGACTATTGATATTTCATCCTTTGCAACACGCAGTATTTTGCCTTATTGAACTTATTTATACCTTGACTGAATTAACCAGTGCTTAAGATTATTTCTACTCATAAGTTATATTTCTAGTTTTCCTAAATGATGTTTATATTGCTAAGCCATTTTTTTGCCTATTAAAACCACGGTTAAGGAGGGGGGCAAATATTTCTGGTACCACGTCCACGCCTGTGTATTCTTTTTTCACGTTGCTTGAGCCACTGAATCTGGGATGCAGAGTTGGTTTAATTACTACCGCTCTCTCTATTTCTCTCTCTCTCTCTCTCTCTCTCTCTCTCTCTCTCTCTCTCTCTCTCTTTATCTCTCTCTCTCTCATTCGACTCGACTGCATCCCCAAACTTTTGAAGTCCTTTCCCAAACTAGCTTCCTAATTCATCTACGTCCCAAGTCATCCTGTTGATTATAATATCCCCAACATTCCTCCTTTTATCTTCGACTAATTGTCATTTTTATATTTTTCCCTTCAATTTTTCTCAACCTGCACTCGCACATATGGCGTTACAACTTGATCTAGTAGCCTCCTCTTTTCCAATTCATAGCTTCAACTTAACCAACCACTTCACTGCAGTTTCTGACCAGTACCTCATCCAGTTTTATTTCTCTCTTGTTCTTACACCTCACCATCACATACACACTTCTACGTCAGATTATTATCGTTAGATAGCCGCTAAATAAAACGGACGACTTTTTGCTGCCTCAGTTGTGGTATAGGAAGAGTAATAGACTCCATTCATAATAGTTCGTTACTCACTCCTAGTACGTCCAAATAAAATCTTTTCCTGAAGTCCATACCAGGTCTAAAATCGAGGATAACAGAAAGCATCCCAGACATTATCCAATATTCCTGATAATCTGCTGAATTATAACTGCACAATGCCTTCCCTTTACGTCATCTGCTGAGTTATCTGTCAACATAGTCTATTTTCTTTTTGGAATACTCTCTGTCTCTATTCTTCTCCAAATGGTAACGCCCACTCCCCCCAATGAAATAACCTCCCTACTGCTCTCTTCAAATATTATCTATTCCCCTCACGATGATTCACTCTTATTCTCCACTGCCAGTCTTCCCTCTTACCTCTCTTCTGAAGTTCAAAAAACTAATTAATGCCTTTCCTATATCCTGAACAAAGTAACATAAACAGAAACGACACTGCAAGCTACCGCCCAATCTCACAACTCTCTTAAATTTCAAATATCTTTTAAAGCTGGTTTCAACCTCGATTATTGATAGCATGATTCCATTTTAAAGGCTGTCGATAACACGAATTCTAAATAGCATGATTTCCTACAACGCTATTCAAATTATCCATTATGGTTCCAAGCTAAGCACTGCACTGATTTAGCGATTCTACATGTAACTCAACGCCTTTGTTGTTCGACCGATACTCAGTAGATTTCTATTATGGTACTTATCGGCCTCTCGTTAAAACTTTACACTTTATACCACACTGTTCTTCTTCACCTCCGTGAATTTTTGGGTGACTCGGTTAACTACTCTGAACTGGTTCGGTTCAGAATTTTCATCTCATTTCATCATATTCATATCGGAAATTATTTATCTAGACTGGTAAGGGTGCGTTTTTGTGTTCCGCAATGGTTGTTTGTTTGTTGTCTATCTTATTTCCCTTGGTGTACTTACATATGCATCGTCTGCGCATGTTATTTCATTTCTATGCTGATGACACGCTAATCGATCTCTCCTTCCTTTTCCACAGCTTCATTAGCTGAGACTCTTAGAAATATACTATCCGCTTATAACATCTTCACTGAGTAGTTTTCAAACAACTTCCTGGAACTTAACATGAGAGAACGGAAGTAGTACTGTTGGTTACTCCTGTGGATGTAGCTGACTAAAAAACTATTGCTCACTATCTTAAATCTGATGCTGTCCATGCCCATGTTATTCAGTTGCCTCTCAAAACTCATGTTGCTAAGCAGAGCAAATCCTCTATAGCTTATCTCAGCAATTTTAAACCCAAATCTTCCACTTTAACCGCAATAGTTATTTAATAGCCCTTCATAATGTCACCACCTTACGCTTCTATCACTACGACTCATCGCTGGATTACAGGATTCCACCCTTAGATCACTCTAACTGGCCTAAAACTTTGCCGGCTACGTTTCTCTTTTACAAACTTCCAGCTTTGTTGGCTGCAATAGCTGCAAATTTTATAAAACTCCCCCCTCCAAGCTTTCCCACTTTTTTACATATGCGGCATTAAGTACCGCAGCTCCCTCTTACCAGTCTTTCTTACTGACTATCCAATGCCCCCTAGAATCGTACGTTCAGGTATTCTCCTTATTGTTTGCTCCGTGTAGTCGTCTGTACTGAATTTCTATGCTTGTTTTCTCGATTAATGATTTTTTCGATGAATGATTTGCCTACATCGAAACGCTCAGCCCCCTTCTTTATGTCTACAAATGTGCCTTTGAGTGCAACCTTTTCTCTCAGATCCTTCCTTATTTAATAAAGGATTGTCTCTGTGAATGGCCATGACTGTCTTGAAGAACACCATGCACAATTCTCTATTATCATTACTCCTACACATATCCGGCGATACACTATTGTATTAATATGTACCCTTTTAATTAACTGCGTACCTTGAAAAAACACTAGAAACTAATTAAAATAAACCAAAACAAAATAAAATCCCCCAATTAAAATAATATGATTCTTCATCAATAATATATTTAAATAGTTCTAAAGATATTCACATTTTTCAGTTTATAGAATATTCTCTAATGATTTTTTTAAGACCTTTTCAAAATCTAATCTGTTGCATATCATTGACAGAGATGGAAGCGGAAAGCTTCAGGAGACCATCAAAGCCTGCCTGGCTGGTGAACGGGGCATCATTCCTCATTTTGAAGACCGCTGTTCTAGCACTCCAAGGAGTGGGTCATCCCCATCTCCTTATAAGTTACTTACTTTTCTCCAACTTAACCCAGGGTCCGTTTAGTTTAATACCACTATATCACCCTACTGCGCAACAACATTTCCTGCAAAAGGAAGAATACCATACACTTCCATCATGGCTTGCCTAAGACACAGAGTAAGAAATAGCAGTAGAAAATAAAAGAAAGACATCACGGAGGCAAATATTAATCACTCAAAATTCATTCTGTTTCACTATTCCACTCTCTTTACTTTAGTTTCGATCCAGTTCGCTCCTTACTTGTGGGATTTAATTGCTGCCATGACCACTTCTCCTCACACAATCATGGTTGTTTGCCATTCCCTCACAAGCTATTTTCGTCCACGAATTCACAGCCTTTTCTCCCGAACACTTATTGCCACGCCTGAATCTTGCCACATAATATTCTTATATCTGTCCTCTACCGAAGCTAGCCTCATTAGAATTATGCCTTTACTTTTCTGCTGCCATAGACGTAAATAGGGATTTGTCTCAATTTTTTCTTCCTGTGACGTTTCACCCATTCTAGCGAGCGTCGACGCAAGCATCTACTTGAGATTTCGATTGCATCATCTTCTGGCTACTACTAACTCTTACTGGGACAATAACATTCATACATGTACACTGTATGCCATGCGTTCGATTCTAATTCACTATTATTTATCACGCAGATTAGATCTCTTATTAACATTCTCTTTGTTCAATTTATTTGCTTATTCACTTATAAAATCCAATCCACATGTAAATAATTCCTTACAACACTGATGTTCATTCTTGACCTTTAAGAGGGCAATTACACCTTCCTTCGTTGTTTTTCCTTTACATGGTATCAGATTAATTTCCTTAATTTCATATCCTTTTTTTCATAATATTATAATAATATATAGCATTACTATTTCTTAATAAAAAGCTCAATGATTAATCATTTCTAGTCCCCTTCCCCTAACTTTTCCCTGTTACCATTTTACTGAATTTTTATTTTTAATTTAATCATGACATTTTAACCTCTCAGAAGTTATTGATTTGACTTAACTTGATTTTTTGGTTTTACTAAAAGGTCTTTTGAATAATATCATCATAAAGTTTCATTTGATTAAAAATGTCAGCTTAAAGATTAATTCCTTGAAATATGTCTTTGTGGAGGGACGCTTCACACCACATCTTTTGTTAAATTCCAGCTCATCCTAACAAAGGCAACAGAACAGTGAACTCTACTTACACTATTTATTACCATCCATTATTAAATTTAAAGATTTTTTTCTGCAATTGACTCAACTGATACACCATATTCTTCATTTTGTTTTATAGGCTTTCTCCTTTTGAATAGAATTAAGAACCTCTTTAATTCTTGTTAATATTTTTATACAGTCGTATTGAATTAAAGTCACATGTTCAATATCCTCCTAAATATAATGCCAAGCATCTCAAATATTTCATTTTGGCTTTAATTCGCGAATTATTAAATATGTATTTTCATTCATCTTTTTTTATATATTTCCTGTGGCTATGCAAACCGCTGTTTGTAACAATAGGCCATCAAACGTTAATAATCCGTAATTTAAATCTTATTAAACTCCATAACCAAATATAAAAATATCTCTTATGAAATCAACAAGTCGGTGTTCAATTAAGTGAAAAAGATAACAATAACCTATACATAAGATTCACTTACATTGTAACCAGTTAGAACTATGTGCATTTACACATATGGTTACAACGCAATCTAAATCTGTGTGGGTAGAAGTGTAGCTAATTTGGCCATTCATATCACGGGGACGCATCTGAAGGTTCATGGATGGCCAAATCGGCTAGTCGCATTTTCAATTCAAATTTCTATGTTGTAATATGCTCTGGTATATCGACAAATACAGAAAGCTGAAATAACTTCGGCTCACAGCATTTTCGTAAAAGTTATACTTATTATTGATGATTTCAAAATTAAGCTAATGCATATTATATAACATTGCTCGAAGGAGTTGGAAATGACTGTCAGTAAAACTTAATCTGGATTCAAACTTTAGTCTTGCCATGAAAGGAAGATACAAATATTTTTCTACGTAACGAACTAAAAGTTATCAAATAAAGTGCGTATTCTCCACCGCGTGTTCAGCTGTTAAATCCTGTTTGAGATATGGTTCTTACTAATGAACAATTTAGGATTATATAAAACTTAGATATACATTAATTATAATTAAAATCATATTGTAGCTCAGTTTCCTTTCTTTTTCCTTAATTTCTCACAATTTTTGATAACTCTGAACAAAGTTTTAATGAACGTGTAAATTAGATTGATAACGACTTGGAAAAAGCAATTAAACTTCCACAATTTATGGTTTTTGTCCAACAAACTAATGGCTAGTGAAGAACTTTTAGATATTTTCCCCTGTCTTCGATGAAAAAAGTTTCGTTTGAGACAATAATTATTCAACTGTGTACAGTAAAGTATTTCCTAATCCCTCACTTTGGGCAATAACAACTAACTGTGGCAGGAAGGTTTCAGTGTTATTTCTTCCGAGTCTTCATTGACCATTTGCTCAATGATTTCTTAAGGAATCATTTTTTCTCAACTAATCACATCAAAATCATATGATACAAAAGCTCTCAAGGGTGTAAGAAGCAAATAAAAAATATACTAGCTTTCATTTGTTTCTCGTTAGTTTTTTCTTTTCTTATTAGACGCTAATTATTTTTACTATTTATCACCGAACAAGGGAGGAGGAAAAAATAGCTTGCAGGAGAAGATAAAGGAAGAACGAATTAG
The DNA here is from genome assembly GCA_963969495.1 of Ceratothoa steindachneri. Lineage (NCBI taxonomy): Eukaryota > Metazoa > Arthropoda > Malacostraca > Isopoda > Cymothoidae > Ceratothoa > Ceratothoa steindachneri. The sequence goes on from OZ018326.1 coordinate 160,065,737, forward strand.
ATTTTAAGATAAAATATAGATGTTATTAAAGGCTTCAGTAAAGAAAGATAGATAAAGTTGAAGGAAAGAAATTAAATTTAAACACGAAAAAGTAAAAAGAGAAAAAATAGGAATTTATCGGAAATAATATAATACTAAATTTCGGTTCGTGCGAAAATGATTTTAACATCTTTTAGAACAGTGCGAAAAAATAGTGATCCCATCTTACAACAAAAACCCAACTCATTTCCAAATTCATATCCATTATTAAAACTAACCTGTATTCTATAATACATATATAGCTGTATACAATTTATGACTGCATATTAGGACTTTCAATGCACATATCTGTGAAACATTGGGGTCGGCATAATTTATACGAAAGCTTGCCTTAATGAACATTTCACTCGAATGGCCTAATATAAATGAATGGCAAGCTCCTAAAATCTCAAATTGGCCTTACGCCTCAAAATAAAGTTGCGTTCAGCAGTTATGAATATAGAGGCAGTAAATATGGATGGTGAAGTTATTTTGTGGTAAATGTGGAGTAGTAAACTTAATACAGAAGTAGATGAAACGTATTAAAAGTTACAACGGTCAAAAGGGCATCTATTCGTAAAACATGTGTGAAAGAAGAGACCATAAAGGAAGCAAATTAAAGTGTTGGAAAAACGTCTCCATAAAGTGAAAATAAAGGAAAGACACGAAAGAGAGGAGGAAGATGCAATATATAAAACAATAATAAATTTTAATAGAACTTACGATGAAATTACAAAGTTGTTGGTGATTATAATCTAAAACTCCCCCCCGTCGGAGCTTACCCTGAAGGTCTCGCCGATCCTAATTATTGTTTTTATTTCTTCGTAAAGCTAACGTTTTCTTCCCTCTCTGTTTATCATCACTTTCAATAATGACACGAGGAGTAAAGGTGACAAAGTGGATGCGATTATCATTGTTATTAAGAGAAGAAGAAGACTGGGAAGAGGATTTACTAGTGACACTGAATCGTTTCCTTGACTAATGCGTCTGAACATAATGGTGTAAAAACATTTTTTCACGTCATGAAATCCTTATTAATTAGTATAGCTATGCTTTACGGCCGAAGCTCGGATTTTCATCTAGCTGACAACAATGACTCGATAAATAAGAAAGGTAGTGGTTAAGAAGCCTTATTAAGAAAATGTTAATAAGATTTAGTGAATAAATATTTAAGAAAACTATATCAATGATGAATAATATATATTTATATATGAATAGGGAGAATAAGAGAAACCAGTACTGGTACGAAGTTCTTTGCTACTGATGTTTCTCTCCTTAGGAAATTCCTCAGAGTGAGGAAGCTCCTGAGGAGCGAACCGTCAGTAGAAAAGAAATTCGTACCACTCCTAGTTTATCTTATTCTTCCTATTCATATATATATATATATATATATATATATATATATATATATATATATAAAGAGAGAGAGAGATATAGAGAAAGAGAGAGAGAGAGAGGGAGCAAAAGTAGTACATAAATTAAAATTAAAAGATTTGATCAAGTAATTGCGGAAGATTTTAGTTCTAATTAAAAAGAACGTGCCATTGATATACTGTAGCTATTTAAGAAACCAGCCAACGAAGCCCCTGAAAATGTTCGTTTCTAGGTATAATTAATGATTACTTAAACACTAAGATATGATTCAGTGATTTGCATTTAGTATTCATCAGGAAGACTATTTTTCTTGAGGAATGAAGTCTAATAAAAAAAATTAAGATGAAAGATATTTAACTAGAAAGGTCATTTTATTCGTGAAAATAGGGTTGTTTGTAAGTCTCATAAAATGGATCGATTTCACAAAAAGCCGCTTTTGTGTGTTGCTGCAAATTTTCCAACACAAGGTTCATATTAATTACATCCGTAAGAAAAGCTCTTACTTAAGAAATAGTAAAGAATAATAATAGAGGTTTCATATAGCGTTCTTAAAGATCTTGAAGCCTTGGTAGTGCGCCCAGCTATCGTCTAGGAAAAGGCCTGAAAGAAGACGTGGGTTGTCAGAGCCCGCTTGAAATCGCCAGGCAAGGAAGAGGAGCGTATGCCAGCATTTAAACCATTCTACAGTATAGGGGCAACTTAGAGAAGTCACGATCACACATGCAGCAGACACGAGTGAGAGTAAACAAAAGCAGGAGATCACTTCCCGAGCGAAGGGCTCTTTGCTGTAAACAAATAATTTTTTTATTCTCTCTCCGAGTACTTAGCTGATTACAGCTGTCATTTATTTCTTTAAAGTTCCTTCAGCCATTTGTGTGATCCAATGTTAGGAACTTAATCATTCGGTTATTATATTCTGCCATAAATCACATAGTTTTCAAATTCGAATTTTGCATTCTTATATTGGTTTCTACAAAAATCTCCTTGATTTATTTCTTTTCATATCCACATTCAACTGTTTCAATTCTCATGGCTTTCAATCTTGGGATCAGCTATTATATCTTATATTTTGCTTTTGTTTAGGATTTTTGGTTTGGCCTTTTAATCCTTCACGCTGAAGAATATTCTTTGTTTTATATAATTTACATTAGTTATATAAATTCGAGTGCTGAAAGGAAAACTCAACATTGTGAATGCAATTGAAATTCACGCAGAAATATTTTCGGCAGGATGAAAGAAGAGAGCATTTCCATAAACTTGGAAAGTGAACAGTGACTCTGAAGTTAGGTGCGAATGTCACTAAATTAAATATAGTATTCAAATGGGTACTGGGCCCAAAGTATAATATTTTGAGAATCTCCATCCTTTTGTTCATTAAATGTGGCTACCAAGCACACAAAAATAATCGAAAGGAATAGTGTTATGAACGGTTCATTTTATCATATCTGATCCAAGTTAAGCTTATTTCCATACTTAGTCGAAATTATTTTCAATACCGTAGCTAATCAAATATAAAAATCTAGTTTATTATATTTTGAAGTAAATTGCAGCAAATGTTTAATGGGATCGGGAAAAACATGGCATCTTACCAATACATTTTTCATCGGTTCTTGCAGATTGGCGAAATGATTGGATTACTTTTCACCTATTAGTTCGGAAAGTTCTTGTTCCTGACCTAAATAAAATATTACATAAAACTATTTAGCAATGTTTTATTATATACATATAATATTGTTTACTTGGAGTAAAGAGATTTAAAGGGATTTTTAATCAAATAACTATGTGTGTTGAATGAAATGTTAATCGGCGTAAATTAGCAGGTCTTTCACCTGACTGTTGATATCTGTGAACAATCCATCACTCAAGCATTTAAGTCCTTTCAAGATGATTCAGAGTCTAACTTATGAATGAATTTTCTCCTTTTATTAACATCTTTATAAATGCCATATAGGTCTAAGTATTTAGGATTGGAAACCGTTCGTAATTGCAATTTTCAGTGATATTTTTGCTTCCTTATTTTCATGGTTTTCTTCCTTTATCTACCCTCCAACTTCATTTTTATCTCTTCTGAGTAAATGCGTACACGCGTAAATCCTATACTTATACTTCGATAAATGAGTATTATCTTTGGAAGGAAGGAGAGTCTCGAGGCCCACTTAAAAGTGTAGTGCTTCGTTGGAATATACATCAAACGGTACAATTCGGTCGAGTAATACAACATTCAATTATTCACCCAATCATTTATTATCTCATTATGCTCCACCAAACTTGGTTTCTTCTTTTGTCTGTCCAAACCCTATACGGGTAAGCCCATTTCACATTTTCTGCTCACGCTAAGGATTTGCTTGAATTTCCTCGTTCATATCCCATCGTCTCATAATTAATATCACTAATATAAGAGCTATGGCAAGAATTTCCATACACAATAGATTTTAACATTCTTATAATATGCCTATATGTTTTTTTATGTTCGGGGATTTTTGGTTACACGCAATGGTCTCTAGAGAATATTGAGTAGTTTTTAGAAATGGAGTAAAATGGTCAACCTGAAATGCCTAAAAGGAACAATAGGTGTAACAGTCTAAGCGGAGTACCCCTTTACTAGGTCCTTTGGGTTCTAGGCTGATCATAACTATAAGTCAAACTGAGCCATAAATGAGGGAAAAAGAGCTTCAGCGTAGATATAGGCAAAGAAGCGAACTCACATCGTAGGCAAAATTAGTTGAACTGTTTTCATAATTATAGCCACTGAAGTAGAAAAAGTTAATTAGCAAATGTACCCTGGTGTCTCACTCAGAAATGATTTAAAAAATTAAGAAAATGAGTCAAACCTCGTAAACTTAACAAATCATGTATTATTTATACTTGACTTTAAGAAAGAATAGCGCTAGAAAAATCCAGTTATGTGTTCCAACATTTCTTCAGTGTTAATAGTAAGTATGCAATAAACCTTGGGAGCGCATCACTCAAGATAATTCTGCTCTAATTTAGTTCATTCCAAATATTTTAGGAAAGATGCATAAAAAGCTAATAAAAACTGAGACTGCACTAAAAAAAAACACACTGAAGTAAGGTTGACAAATGTTAAATGGAACGGTTTTGAGTGTATTTTAATGTTTGGATAACGAGTTGTCAAGATTTCGATTCGGGATGTGTATATCTCAGATTTGATATAAAAATTGCGTGGAATTTCTTCACTAGCAAGACAGTAAATAGGTCATTGAAACGGTATATCGATACCCATAGCTTGCAATGTATGTAGCCATCGACAGAAGCAACTAGTGACCGGGATTCCACTCACTACCCTTCTGGGAAGGAGATCTGTGGCCGATACCTTTATCCATCTTGCTATCGATTATAATGTGAATAAAAAGTGACATTGTTCATATTATATGAGAAATTTGTTTGAAAAGCAATACCTAATAGCTATGAGATTGAAGAACGCAATCTAGAATTGAGAGATCGTTTTCCTTGCTATTTTGGTTTCACCAGTTCATTCGTTTTTGCATTTAACACTCTTTCCAACTATATATATATATATATATATATATATATATATATATATATATATATATATATATATTATATATATATATGCACATACACACGGCAACAACATGGTTTATACAATGTTGATAATGATTCTTCTCATATTTTGTAAAATGGCTTATAACTTTCGAGGCATTAGATGGATATAAAATTCCTTGCGCGTGAGTTCCAAACCAAGAGGTTCTAAGATTTTAAGTGCAACTGAAATATTTTTGTTTTTGCAAGTGCTATGGTGAATTCCTTCTTCATTTATTGAGAGATTAATATCAGGTGTTTTGGGTATATGTGATCATGTTTTTTATTTTATTCCGCGGCTCGTTCTTTTGAATTATCATTTATCGTTTTAGTGTAGTTTATTTTTTATGTTGTTTTTCACTAGATTCCTGTGATCTGACCGTGTTGCATATTAATGAGCTGTTCCAATTCTTAATTTCACATATTTTTGTAGAGTGGTAATAATGAAATAATTTATTACAGCCCCAAACAAATTGATAGGATATCAAGGCAGATACAAAGACTTCTTACCCAAGAAGAGAGTGATGCGAGTTATTTAGTCAAGTTCTGAAGGAATTAATTTTGAAAGAGAAAGCTTCTTTATATTCGAAATTTCCTAGACGAGGAGCAGTGGCCTCAAACTGTACCTGCCAACATTAGAAATAAAGAGTTTCAAATTTTATACTAAATGGTCTTCCAGAAAAGTGTGAAGAACATAATCAGAAATTTTTTCTAGTCATTTTGATGACTTTCAAAAGGACTCACATATACTCGGCCTGTAGGTTTTCAATGAGTCTACTTTTTAATTATATATCTTGAATCCAATATAATCACAATGGGGCCACTTGCCTTGAATAATAAAGAAAAAGTTTGAATGACTTCACATTACAAGAAAATTCAATTCTGAGGTGGCCATTATTATCGTGAGTATCATACAAGACTAGAGAACAAAATACCAGAACTAAAACTTTCTTTAAAATATTCGTTTATTTTTAATGAAAATTTCACAGAAAATTCCTTGAAATTTTTCTCCGATAGTGTACAACTTTCATTTAATAGAGCAGTGGCTAAAAATGTTATAAAGAAAGTAATGAGTATTTCAAGAAAAGATACTTAAAAAACTAGAGAACGATAACGATCAATTCAGCCACAATTGAACAAAATATTAATCGGAAGTCCACAGGCTATACAAATAACTTGATCTCCGTCCGCAGGCTATACAAATAACTTTATCTCCGTCCGCAGGACTTAACCAATTTGTCACATTGTTTGTGGGTAATATAATTCCATTCTTCTATCAATCGTTGCCAGAGATAAACATTCGTCGGTTTCAGAGTCATCCTTCTCACCAAGTATTAATATAGGTTCTGTATCGGGTTTTAATGAGAGTTCTGCCAGGGCCAGATCGCGACTCGATATTTTTAACTCCCAATAACTGTTTCATCGTAATTGTTGTGCTACAGAGAACTTCCCTGAATGAAAACAGGTTCTGGTAATCTCAAAGGGAGATTGCATGTTTCTAGATTCGATTCCTGGATACACAGCGTTTACTCTCTCGTGCAAACGGACAAGCAAACAAAATCCAACGCTTAAAAGCATGTTCGCAGCGTAACGTTAACACATTTAAACTTAACCAACTTTTACTTAGAGTTGATATTCAATTTTTCACCTGTACGAGGCCTAACATGTTGTTTCCCATCATATCTGAACAAAATATATTTGCTTTCGCTGTTAACTCTTTTACACGTGTTAGCAGGATATGCTTAGTTAGTGATCTGAAACACTCAGGCAGAATTATATTTAGTGTTTCAAACGTTGCATCGTGCGATCTTCTCAGTGATCAATCTTTCGAGGATGACTCGTTTTCTTCACCGACTTGCAAGAGTGAAATAACACTTTATGACCGATTATAATAACTCGAAATGTCAGACTATGACATTTCTTCACTCCTTCATTGGACAACCTGCTTCCTAAACTATATATCGAGCATACTCATCTAGCCATACTGATAAATGAGTTATTCTATAAGTATGAGTCTATTATAGACGTGGGGCAGTGTTGTCACAAAGTTTTGAACATTTACTTGCAAAGAGAAAGTTATAATTTATTGTTCTCTAGTTTTGAACGCATCCTTTCCTTAAAAACAAATTTAATTCCACTTATTTTTTTATCTTCTCTTCGTTGAAGTGAATTTTGGATACTAGCAGAGAAATATTTTAATTAAATATTCTGTACAATTTACTTAAAAATCAATCACCTATTTTAAAATAAAATGGGAATTTTCGTATTTTGTTCTCTTGTTTTTGGAAGGTACTGTATTTTGTATATACTTTAATGATATAGGAGCAGAAATCTTTGATATTGTTAATAAAGACAATAATATTCACATTACTACTGTTATGATCTAAATAGTCACTAGATTTTTCTATTCTACTGTCTGATAGTTAATTGTATAAAATATTCTAGTGATGATTAGCAATGTTAATTTAATAACATTGGTTTAATTACAAAAAGTAGTTATTTACCTAAATCTGCCTGTTTAGTTACTACTATGCTAAAAATATGTGACTTTTATTATTAAATTGCTATTAAATTAATCTTCATTATCATTTGCAGTTTTATCGATACTTTTTATCGTTGATTTGCTCTTCAACTGATGATGTCGCTGTTTATCTCGTTAAATAGGTTTAGGAAATATACCATCGTAATGGTAATGAAAAGGAATTGTCCTGGATTTTAGAAATACCCACAAAACTAATAAAAGTCCTCCGAATTATTTAAATTCTGAATATTCTAAACAATTAAGATTGAAAAATCCTATATTGAATCTAATCAATTTAGATAAAAGGATGACGATAGTTACGTCAATAATTAACATTTACAACAGAGATTAGTCCTATTGTTGGAGAAAAATACTCTTTCTAAAAATATTTTGTTGACAAAATAGAAGTAAAAAAAATCCTGGGCTAAGCCATAAATAGCTAAACGCGAGCTAATTTTATTGTAAATTAGCGGAAGCTTACTTAAATTGCTCATATAGTTTTAATCATGGAAATATCTTGCAGGATCTCAAATTGTCAGACTGAGAATATTACCCGTGATGTTTTTTTCATTATCTATTAAATGGGGCGTTTGACGAAATTTCTGTTGATATTTGGGTATTTTTTAGTCATAAATATTTCTTTATAAAGTATTTTTGGATTATTTGTTACGTTTACCAATATAAGATTAATTCCAGACTGTTTAATCCAAAGGTATCTTCGATACTCCCAGCTCAGAAGGTCTCATTTGGCTTATATTCTTTCCTTAATTGACTCTACCGCTGGTAATACCAGATGGAATAAGGAGAGGGTATTATGAAAGACTAGCTTCCAAATATAATTTACTAGAATAATTTTCCTAAAAAGTTAAAGAGAGTCTTATATAGATTAAATTTAAACACTGGATATACTTATTCAAAGAGGGAAGGGGAGAACCAAAGTGATCCCCGCTCTGATCACGATAACAATACAACACAGTTTTAGGTACCAGGAGACCCTATGCCCTAATAGTAGCCTGAGTTTGAAAGATGCCTCCAAACCCGAATTGGAAATGGGGTGAGGCATGGACTCATGAAAACCGTAAGGATGGAGGCTCCAAGTGTGTGTGGATGGGGGATATTTCAGGTGTTTTTTCTTCTGATGGCATTTACCAAAGAACCTCTGCATTATCTTTAGACCTTACCTTATTGCGCCGCTTCATTAATGCTACTCTCATCTTGCAAGTCAGTTGCTATCCCCTCCAAGGAGAGTTTTTATCTTTACTGACTGCGTCCCCAATCTCTAACGCGTTTCTAATTCATGCTGTCTATTAGAAAAATGAGCTTCTTCCTTCCAAAGGTATATTTCCAGATGCTGGTCATAAGCCCCTATAACCACATATCCTGGACTATTCAAAACAATATATTTTTTTTGCAATATCCTAATCATAATTATAAGATAGCTGTCTTAGAAAACCTTATTTTATGCGTTATCTTCCTGTGCATGTGAAAAGAGCTCCTACCGAGGTCTTAGATGAAGAGTTAGTTAGCCAAAAGTGCCTTCTTAACCGTAGATATATATATATATATATATATATATATATATATATATATATATATATATTGGTGTAAATGGTTAGCAGTCTTTCTTTAATGCAGATTTTTTTAAAGACCATTGTGTATTTCGCTTTGATTAATTTTCTTTGGGAACTTTCTATTTTTGAACGTAGGAGAAGTTATCTACCATCTGCAAGACAGACAAAATGAAGATTAAAAAAACAAACTAATCAAAGCGAAATGCACAATGGTCTTTAACAAAATCTGCATATATATATTGTGTAAAACTTCTAGCTCAAAATACATGTTGCGGGTAAAATAAGAACAAGTAAGCTTGACGGAATTTGTTTCTGAGCTCTCGGATCTAAGCTGAGGCCCTTCCTCAGATATGTAAGCAATTCGAGGTCGAAACCAAGAATGGTCTCCAACTGCGAATGGCGCTTATGCAACTGTGAATATAGAACCAGAAAACAACCCCTACTCTCAGAATAAATGGGGTAGGTAAAAGATACAACTGCCTCTGAAAATTGGGTAAAGGTGGAAGGCGGATTCAAATATTAATACAATGAAGGTTTTATGTTATTAATACTGTTGTAGAGAGAAATTGCTCTCCTTGTTGGCTGATTGTCCCCAACCCATGACGTTTTCCTAATTCATGCGATGTTTTAGGTTGTTATGGTGTAATAAAATGAGTTATGTAAAGTATAATAGCGCGCCTCGTGAATTATGGAAGAACAAGTGTAGTGTACTCGTCTTGGGTGAAATAAAAAGACCATAGTAGATCCAGATACTCACAAGAATACAACCATCCTGTAACTATACCACTAATATCAACAAAACAGTGCGAAGATACACACATAAAACACCATGCAATCCACAATCTTGTTCTAAACCACACTTTCAACTCTATAGCAGCATAAGAAACATCAATTCTATGTCATGTACAGCTCACATTTGCTCCGGTCCGCTCAGCATTCAAAGCTATGCATAAACAAATAGTGCGTCAGGCTAGCTGCTCCCGCTAGTAGCAATAACAAAGTACAATTGAACACAGATTCACAAAATGATCGAGACAAATACAACTGAGAAAAAACCTGAAAATCAAACGAGTGGCGGATGGACATGATAGCCCGTCAGATCGGCAGAATTCAAAAAGACCGCCGCCCTAATGAATAGGCAAGAGCCAGGGTGCCTTAAACAAGTTGAAATCAGAGAAAAGCTTCTTTGAAGGGAACAGCTTTTTAACTTAACTTTATTTAAGACTCCTCATCAATCCTTCAGCTATAAGAAAAATGTACACATGTTGTAAAGCGAAGGATTGAGCCTGAGATCCCGAGATGAATCCTGAATTTGTAATTAATAGAAAAAAATAGCTCTTTCAAAATCATTATTTGCATTGATATATATATATATATATATATATATATATATATATATATATATATATATATATATATAATCTGTGTATGTATATGCATGTGTGCATTTCTCTTAATAAAACTTGAATAAAAGACATCAAATAATTTAGTCTTTAGATCTTCTTAGCAAGATCCTATCTTTTTTAAAGATGGAATTAAAATTTATAGCTGCTTAAAAAATATCCGAGAAGAATATATTATACTCAGGAATCTACGAAGTAACACTAATACACAAATACCGCAAACATAGGCACATATAAGGAATCGGATCCTCAAATACAAAAAATATTCTCTATCTCTCTCTCTTTCTTTCTTTATATATATATATATATATATATATATATATATATATATATATATATATATATATATATATATATATATATATATATATATATATATTGTTTGATTCTTTAATAAGTTCATCTTTTTGTTGATTATGTTTTAAAAAATTAATATTCTAGATATTCGGAACAAATGAGCAATAGCTTTTAATGAGATATTTTGCAGATGTAGCCTATTTTTTATGAATGTGTTGTAATTTTTGCGTTGTCAAATTTCACTATTTTCCTTATCAAGTTTTTTTTTATTTACAATTTGCTTTTCTGATCATTGCATTGTATTTATTACCTGGAGTTACACGTGCTTTGTAAATTACATTAACCTTGCTTTAACTAAAAGTATGTAAACTTACATTTCTAACATTGTTTTGTAAACCCTTGCGGCCCAATGTATATTTTATAATTATTTTTTGCAAATTAAGTCATCCGTAAAGTGATATTTTCAACTGACAGTCATTGTGGTTACAACTTCCTCAAAGTCATAAAGGTCTGCATATGCTCAGGTCGCTGAGTCGCCGAAGGATTAATTTCTGGTTTTTTTAAATATAAAAAATTTACTTACTCATTTAGGTTAAATACTGCATAGTTTTTACTAAAAACATTTAAATGCTCAAGGTGCACAACAAAGAAAAGATGAATAATGATTATTAGATAGAACTATGACTTTATTTAATAATGAAATATAAGGAGAAATTAAATTGATTCAAAAGAGAGGTAAATATATGTTTTATGTAATTCTGATACTGGTATAAAGAAAAAAATACTTCCGTCTCAGATCACGTTTAACATATGACAAAGATTCACTAACCTTTGCCAAGCCAGACTCCCACTAATACAAAATACATCTTTTACTCACTTCTCGTAAGAGAATTTAATTTGCCTCTTTTGCAGCATCCAACACCTTCTCATACTACGCGATTAGTAAAACGATTGTTACTATTATTTTTAGAATTTTGCCCAAAGAACAACAGAGAAAAAACATGAAAATTGTCTAGAAGATATATAACCGCGGATAGATCAAGGCAAACGGATGTATTCGTCTAAGGAAAAAGACAACAGTAATGACTTTCCTTAGAAAAAGAAGGAATTCGCACATTGCTTTAAAATAAAAGCTATAAGATTTTTATATCAAGCCACATTTTGGGGACTTTAATTTTACCGCAGAATGAGAAGGAAACCTCACACCTCCATATTCGTATCATTGTGATAAATTTCTTCTAGAAGATCAAATCCTTCGGACTTAGAGACTTGGGTATCTTCAACTCCTTATATCCATGGCAGAATCCTGGCTCTCCTTCAATCTCCCAAGATTTTGCCTACCCTTGAAAGCGTTCCTTGGCCAATATCTCACTCACCTCCAAACTCTCAAGATTTTCCTTTAATGGAGTACTTTTCCATTAAGACAAATGCAAAATATTGCTGTTTGGATCCTCACAACAAATAGTATGTCACTGCGAGACTCTATCATATTTCTCCCCAAGAAACTTATTTGTTAACAATCATTAGGAATTGGCTGTCATAACATCTTTAGTTTGTTGTATAATGTAAGTAGCTATTTGATATGAATTAAAGCATTCACCATTTAGCAGCGATGGTCATTGACTGCATTTTTCTCCCCATCTGCATTCAACATTCAATGTTCTATAATTTTTCATACATTTTTTGGATTCCTGATTATTTCCTACCTATTTTTTCGAAAATTTCTATTGTAAACCTGTGGAAGAATGGCTCAGCCTTTGGTTTTAGTGTTATCCTATATAACTACTCGAAAGATTTTAGTAAATAAGGCAATTTCTAGTCTTCTAATAACCACTCTTCAAGAGCTAATGAAAGTAATAGTACAACATTCTTTATTCTTATTTGGTGCATCGTCTAAGCACTTGCATTCATGGCCCAAAATAGTCTCATTAAATTTTCCTCAAATAAAATAGTGGAGAACATCCAATTGCCTGTAGTCTCGTCTTCATTGTTAATAATCATGATGGGTAATTTACGCCAATTATCCTTTTACATACATTTCTGCCTGGCTACTTAGGTCTTTTCGAATTTTTCTGTTAAATTTGGAGCAATTACCAAATGGACACTTTTCAAATGATTATAAGCAAAATTTTGGATGGTTTCATGTAAGAGGTTTAACAGAACCATTTCAAGTTTGTTAATGAACAAAAAATATCAATTTGTAACTTTATGATCTAGAATTCCATTTTTTTTATAAATGCAGTTAATCTTTATCTTTGATCTATGATTAAAAGACTTGGACCTTGAATGGAAATTTTTAAATTATTAATTTTCATGAATATTAACCATATAAACAAATATAATGAGAAAATTCTCATCTTTGAAGCATTTCTCTACTCTCCACTTACGAGGAACATGTTTACTAGGTGGAAACTCCAGAGAAACGCAACGGATATCAGAGGGGAATGTGCACTCCCATAACTGACGCTAAGCTCCAAAGATAAGAATCGAAGACGTCCAGAGCAATGATTAACTTCCAGCTGAGTTTTTTTGGCTACAAAATCTCAAATCAGCGGGAAGCAGTTTTCAGTGATGGAGTAGACGCTGGAAATTTTTTTCAATAATTCCCCTCTGATATCCGTTGCGTTTCTCTCGAGTTTCCACCTAGTAAATGTGTATAGCCTGCAACCTTCTTTCGAGAAATTCATGTTTCTGGTTGGAGGGCAAAACGAACAATGACACAATCACAAAGCGCAACGAGAAAATGTAACCCAGCCAAGCAGCGAAGAGATCAAACACGTCATAACAGGAAACACTCGATGCCCCACCCATGCTCATCTCCCTCCCATCACTCATGGTTTCTCTGCCACGAGTTCGACTGTCATTTCTTTCTGATCACCCCTGGTACTTGCCAAAGGTTTGCTTCTGTTTATTGAAAGTAGCTCAATTTCTTTTTAAAAATCTCATTCATTTGCCATCATAAGCTTGATTTTTATTTTCAAGATACATTTTTTTATTTATTACGTTTCCTCTCTGCAGAGAACCATAATGGTAAACTTAAGTGATAGTAGATTTGATCATACTTTCTTTTTTATTATTTTATTTTCTGACTCTATACAAACACCTTAACTCTACTAAGGTTTTGGCGTTTTGGCGTTAGGTCCATCTTGGCTCTTTTGTAAACTGAATTATGTATCTATTTATTCATAATGATAAATGGCTTGGTCATTATCACTTTTTAACACATTTTTAAAAGTATACATAATTTCTAATAAAATTTGCAGTTCATATAACATATTAAAATATAAATTGCCTGAATTATGATAAACACAACAACAAATTAGACCAAATGTATACATAAGTAAAAATTGCTAACTCGTACCAATATTTAGTTTTTATAAATTATAAGAATTATTTAAGATTCCTGCTATTATAAAGAAACGTGTATACTGCTATAGTAAAATAATTGAGTTCTACATAATTCTTGAGCTAATATGATGCCTATATTAAATCATTTAATTATTGCTACATGATATGTTACGAAGTAAAGATAAAATGAAAAATAAAACGAGTAATAGCTAAATTGCTCTAAAATATAAAATCTACCTAATTTAGTAGTTTAATTCTACAATACTGCATTAGATAAACAAATAGAAAACATGTTACCTTTTAAGATTTTAGCAGATTTCAACTTAAGCTATGTGTGCTACGAACTCTCTTAGGATTTCTTTTTGAAGGGTAAGCGACACTAATTTAGAAACACTGCTGTATAATAATAAATAAAATCGGAAAATTTCGTTATTAAACTCTAGAAATGAATTTACACGCCCAAATTATATCTAAGAGAAAAATATTAGATCAAGTTCTTCACTAACTGTTGATACTTAAATACTTAGTTAGGAGCACTTAAAAAGTAGGGTAAAAATATTATATAATCATCACTGTAAGCAATTGTAGGCAAAATATGATTTTAAAGAAAATAAATAAAGTAATAAATTTTCAAATTTCAGAATTATAAGAACATCCACGTCTCTCCAACAGCAGTAGTAAAATAAATATGAGAGACGATGAGAGGAAAAGATATATATATATTGATAAATGAAGTGTGCAAAATTCAAACTATACTAAATCTATCAAAAAAATATTTTAGATTTTAAATAGAACAACAAACATTCCACATATCAGGAGATTACAGAGTTGAAAGGATGCAGAAAAGGATTACTTTGACCCGTCCAGAAGAACAAATTAGGGTGGAGGAAAGAAAGATTAAGTTGGGTCCTCTAAAATTAGGGAATATACACTTATTAACGATAATTGCTTTTGATTACTAAATATATAAGATTTAGCACAGCTGCGTACGATCCTGGATCTTTCCTTTACAAGAAAGGCTGTTTATTTGTACTCGTTTGTTTTCGGTTGAATTTTTATAATAAGGAGAAGAAAAATAGGTCTTTTACCGGGAGTAATGGGAAAAAATCGTGTTCTAAAGCTGAGGATGTCGTGTATTCCATAGACATGAATATTAATATTTTCTCAAATGTAAGGAATTAAGACAAAGATGTTTATTTATTAAAATGAGCATTATTGAAATTACAGAAATTATTTTTTAAAAAATAAGCGGATAAACAAAGAAAAAAATACATGATTCGAAATACCAATTAAGAATAGGCTCTTTTTCCATTTAAATTAGTGATTCTTACCTGGCTTCTATTTATATAAAAGCCTTGAATTGAGGATAACCTCCTAAATGAGATGTTTGGAATTTTCTTGATTGTTTCGAAAAAAATAATATTTCCTATCATTTCGTTTTATTGGTTTACTATCTAATGCTTGTTGGTATGTAGGTAGCACCATTTGTTGGTGAGATTCCCGACTGGATAATGAAATGTATATAAATATCAGAATGACAATCATTAGTGAGCCTGAATGCAATGGGGGTCAGTTTAAGTAGGGGAAAGAAAGTGTTTGGTTCATATCATGTATTTGCTTGACATAAGACAGCGATGGTAGAACCCTTCTTGACCCCAAAGCGCACAGGCAGCTGTTCTGCTTCAGGGATATGAGTGCTTTACTAGCAACCCATGTGTATGGTTACGGAATAGAAGATAGAATGAGTATATTGTGTTGTGATGGTGAAAATGGAAATTGTCGTAGTTTATGGCCGAGTACGTATGTACGTTTGATTCGTACAAGAGTAAATCCGTTTTGCTTTTCTCTAAGAGTGCTCTAAATTAATTCTTTAACCAGGGAGGCTTCGTTTTATGATATATCTATTGCCACTTGCTGCGTTCGAGATTTAATTAAAGAACTTCCAAAAAATATACTTTTAATCACATAAGAGAACGAAATATTAAATCTTTAAATACAATAATCCTATAGAAAGAGGGTCTAATAAAAGATTAACACTACAAATGAGTAATACGAGATGGTTGACGCAAAAATCACTTCTAAAACACGAGATTTAAGTTCAATAAATGCTAGTTCTTAAGTCATTTGAAATTGAAATAGCCTGGTTACGACTACAGATTGAAATAGTTTAGTTACGAACACTCTTTCACAGAGAATGGTAAATAACAAAAAAATGAATAAAGTTTGTATTCGTTTTACCTTTAACTCACAGTGTGTCGACCGTTGCGTGACCTTGAGAGTGGGCCTCCTCGATGAGATGATATAGGCGAGTTTGAGTGAAGGCTTCTAGGCTAAGGTGTGGCGAGCATGGTGAGGTTATTCAGGTAAAAAGCTGATGCTTCTCATGGGAACTTCTCTCTCGACTTGACGATGTAGGTGAGAAGATCTTGGATGGATGGAAGTTATCCCGATTCCTGTGTTACCAATTCTGGCTTCCCGACGATGAGACTTAACCAAGATGTTAATATCTTCTCGAATCGGAATTTACGTTGGTATTCCTCAATGGTGAGGGGCATCTCTGTTTTTTTTCAGAAAAATGAGATACGGGATTTTCTCTGGACGAGAATGGTATGAGAGTTGGTCTCGATACCACTGGTCTGCTCTTCTAAGCAACTAAAGGAACAGCCTCGGTAGGTTAAGTCCCGCATGGTTCCAACTATCTTCTTTATTCCCTGTTTGACTCAGGGACTCGTCTTCTTCTCTTGATGGCTACACAAATTTTCTCTAAATTTCTCAAGATCGAATTTTATATACGTCGATTATCTCCTATGGAGAGCGGAGACGAGGGAGTTTAGGATGGGCGAACTATCACTAGCCCAGAGTTAAGCCTCTCTCCTAGGGAATAAATTTCCAACGCTATGACACTTCGCCCCTTCAGGTTTACGTAGGTGGAAGGTGAGATTTTGTCTATTTAGCGAAAATAGACATAAACAATCGGAGGGGACAGTGAGCCTCTTCATAGATTTTCGGCCGACTGAGCCTTAGGCAGCAAGATTTTCATTCTAAAGGCTCTCATACCCTCATATGTTTATATTAAAAGACTACACCACCAGTCCCGTAACTTACGAAATCTGCTGACCAAAATTCTTCTTTGCGAACGACTTTGAAGGGTCTTGGGGCAGCGGGAAAAGGGGAAGGAAGTCTTGGCCCATGTGAAACGTAACGGTTGACGCTGTATAAACAAACTAGTGTCTACTTATCCTTGTTATATTCATTCCTCCGCAGAAAGGATCGCGGTGTTTTTATTGGTTAATTGCGTGATGGTAGGAGTAAAGCTACTTACTTGCGACAAAAGTCCAGCGTATCCCCCTAATGGGCAGCAAGCTCATGACGCCGCTAAATGTTCTACGTCAGAAATACAACTCCGTATTTACCAGACTAGAGAGAGCAAGACTACGTTTGTTTTTATATATATTATATATATTTATATTAATATCTACATCTTTATATTCGAAAAGCTACATTGTTTGATTCCCTGAAGAAAGATTTCACGTTTTGTGGGAAATACCTGGAAGATTTTAAAGTATCAGCAATTATGGTAATGAAATTCTAAAGCCATAATTTTTATAAGAAAAGAATTTTATAGCCTTTAATCTTCTTGTATATGTACGCTCAAAGATGTGAGAAGAGAGAATTTGCACTTTTGGGGCAAACGTCGAAGTAAACTTTACAATAATGAGAACTTTAGAGGTTTAACGAAAGAAAATTAGATATTCGAAACTAGAATTTGGAGTTGGTTCGCCTTACTCTCAGACGAATTTCAAAATATTTGATTGCCAGGTGAATTTCTTTACGACAGGGTGAGTCTGACAGATTTTTCACATGAAGGGAAGTTAAATTCATAACTTTGAGGAGAGTTCTTCGCAAGTTTTTATTTTTGGTAGTATTTGGTAGTATTTGATGGCAATTTTTGAGTTCCTGACTTTTGTTTTCCATATTCATTTTTATTCCAAAGTTTTTCTATTATTTTTTTGTTATTTTAAGAGATATTCCTATGTGCTATTCATATGAACAGCCGAAAGCAGAAATAATATTGACAAATTTCAGAATGAGAATTAAGGTGACTATGGAAGAGATGATTATTTTTAGTATTAACTGAATTATTGGCTGAAGATGAATATTATTAAAGAATAACTCGAGATGAATTTCCGAACGAATAAAATTAGGTTAATAGTAATCATATTAATCACCAAATGTATGTAAATTAATGAAAACTGCAAATAGAAACTTAAATAGAACAACACATACCACATTCTGTTTTCACAAATACAGGGAGTTGATAATCAATTCTAATCCCACACTATTACAAAATAATAGATATTTTGGGTCATATTAGCTTCCGTTTTTTAATTTTCTTTAAAAGCTATCTCAAATAACTTTAGGAATCTGTTGGAGAATATTTATTTTATCTTTATTTTATTATAACTGCAGGTAACAATTAAGTCTTACAGTGTTTCTTTCTCTTAGCTGATTGTTAAAATATGTTTCTGAGAGGAAGTAATGGCTAAAATGATTGATAACATCAGACAAATTTTTTGTTTCAAATTATGCATTTAATTCCAATAAAGGGCAATATTTTTTCGACTATTAAACTAATATTTGATTCAACCAACAAAAGCATTTTTATTTAAGTGACAAGGGACGAGAAGGACAGACGAGTAAAAATATAATTTGCCCCCTCCTCCCATACTAACCCAAAATAAAACTTTGAAAAATTAATATTTCCCCAAATACGAGAGCTCAATTTCATTATATATTCTTAATATATAGATAATAATGAATATATCATGATTATATATCAAGTGTGTTTTTTTATCTTAACCTATTTTATCTTAACCTATGTCAGATTTGCAAAACTAGACGCATTAAATTCGACTGCCATTTACAAAGGAAACATATTGTTTAATAAAACTTATAGGAATGAAAATTCCTTGATCAACAAAACTGAAACGAGTATATCCGAATAGAGGATGGATATTAAGAAGCATAGATTTAATTGTGAAAATTGACAGAAGTGAAAGTAAGGAAGTAAACTTTGTTAAATATCAATTCAATTTCTTTTAACCTGGATTAATTTAATGGGGAGCATTTTCGAAACTATTTTATCTACAATTTTCGTAGAAATAAGCAAAATGGAGAAAACAATTTATCTTAAAACATCATGTCCATGAATTCATCTCTCTGAAGGAAGTTCACACCAAATGAAAAAAAGAAGAAAAAGACTTTCCCTAACTGAAAATATTCTGTTACAAGTATTGATAAAATTTTTATGTAAAATAAAAGTGATCCAGCTATTGATCAATTTACACTTATGATTTTCAAAAAAATACATCAGTGTTGTATATTAAACCTCGTAACCTTCAGGTTAGAGGGAATAAAATATGTATGTAATTTTTGTAAGACATTAAATTTTTTTTAAGCTTTGCCCCTGAGTTTTTGCTTTAGAGAAAATTGTGCAGAAATAAAGGTAGATAAAATATACATTGTAATTCCTTAGGAATCTGCTGCAGATAAAATTCAAAGTTCTATTTAATAGAAAGAAAGTAATAAGAGGAGGCTTTTATTCATGGAAAAAGTTATTGATTGTTAAAATATACAGAATATGCTGAAAAAACTTCGATATATATTTTTGAAAGCGCAAAGAATGTTTTTCCACACAGAGTTCAAAAGAAAATATACCCATTTGGGCAAATAAAATAGAAATGAACTACGAAAGTTAATAGCATGTATGATTGCAAACTCCCTGCTGTCCAGTAATTTAACAAATGGCTCATAATATCTCTTTCTTTTGTTTAATTTCACATCTAATAAATGGAAGTTAGTATAAACTGATATATAAATTTATATTTTAGATGTTACAAATCATCCAAGTAATAAAAAAACAAACCACCCGATTTCTCTTGAACTCTATTTAAAGTTGATTATCAAGTAATCATAATTAACTTAAAATAAGAGTCAAAAGGACTCGGAATATTCATCTATTTTAACCTTTTGGTTTTTAGTGACATTTATTTCTTCCTAACTCGGTTGTTTGCAAGTTTCATTACTTAAACAGTCAATTTTAGGAGCCATTCGTCTTTGAAACACGAAATATGCAAGGTGGTGACCGCTTGTCATTGAATATCTTTTGTGGTGATATAATTGTCATCGCTCCCTCCGGGATATTAAGGAATAAGTAATGATGTCGTCTTCAAATAATAACAATCTTCGCTGTACCTGGAATCAGACCTTGTTTGGCCTCGCAACAACGCCGCATATAGGCAATATTTGTCCTGAACTTCGCCATTAGGATTGTTTGGGAAAACTATCATTTGTTGCGTTTATCTATCAATTTATTCGCCTTTTTCCTCCCTTTCCCTGTCTCTATATCTAGTTTCCTCTTTATTTCCCTCTTCCTCTCTCTCTCTCTTTCTTCAAAAAGAAAATTCTTCATAGAAGAAGTTTAAAAATGAATTTGTGGTCATTTCTATACTTTATTTTAGGGAATCTCGGCTGAAGCTGACATCGGTACGAATGAGAAACATCTACTCCCCAACGCCCTGGATTGGGCTTCAGTGTATATATCTTCCTAAACATTTTCACTTCCACTGTCATATCCAATTTCTTTACACATCTCCCCTTACAAACTTTATGCTCGACCTGTCCTCGTTGGTTATATCTTTAAATATTTAAAATTCCGAATGTTCTTCTTTTCTCTACGTACAAATTCGCCTTAATTGTGGAGGCACGAGATGTCCTGGTGAGTTATACGCCTACCCTGATCCGTGTGTAACGATTCTCAAGGTAGTGGTACCTTTCACACATTTTCAACACCCCTAACTTTGAAGTTTTCTTTTGATGCCCTCGTTAGTCTTCTCATTTAAAAAACAAAAAGATTGATAACTGCGAGACGAATCAAAAGTTCCACTTAACATTTTTAGAAATGCTAAATTTAGCTTTTAAAACTGCTCTAAATTTGAATGATGTAGTCCAAGATTACCATTAACCACTTCCCGTAAAGTGAGGTCAGAATATATCAACGCTCTTTAAAAAATCAATAACTTCATAGTCTTTTACAGCTGAAACTTAAACTTTAGCTGCTGATTCCGAATGATAACTTAAAGACAATATTAAATCTGATTACAAGAATACAATGATTGGGATCTTGATCTGATTGGAATGTATATTTGATTTAAATATCATAGAACTGATTTTATTTTATTTACATTTCAGTTATTTGATTGTTTAATTTTGATTTTAATCTGATCAAAATTGTTACACTAATGATTGTAATCTAATTAAATAAATATTAGCAATTTTAATAGAAACCCTACTAATTTCTTCCTTCACGCATTTGCGGAGTCTTTTGTAGAAACTACGTTATTTTACGTAAACTGACCGGACTTTTCTGAGAATGGGAACAAATCAAATTCCAATTTACTTATCTGCTGTCTTACAAACCATTATTGTTTCCGTCTATTCACTTCAAGTGAGTAGATCGAAGAACTTTTTTTTTCTTTTGGGGGGGTCAAATTAATTGCTTGTATCCTATTATTTCCTATGTTTCTTGTATTCAGTACGAAGTGTTTATTCTTCTTATATTATATATATATATATATATATATATATATATATATATATATATATATATATATATATATATATATATATATATATATATATACATATTTATATATATACTTTTCTGCAAACTACACACAACCAGAATCGTCCCGCAGCTGTTTTAAATCAAAAATTAATTACTTAAGAGGATACATTTTTTGTGTTTACAAATGTTCTCGTAAATATGCAGCCTCTGAAATAAGATCTTACTGTATAAAACACTAGCAAAATGAATATCCATTAGAATTCTCCTCTCGCACACCTATTTCCATTTAGACCCATAACAAACTATATAGCTTTAATTTCCGAATTTTTATCGAACGGGGACTTTGCCAATTAGGGAAAAGGAATATATTGGATGTTATTCAAAAAATAGCATTATTCATGAGATGGAGCTGCGCACTGTTTGCCTTGTGTCTCTGTAGAGCGATTCTCTAGTCTTTGGGGGGTGGGGGCAGATTAACACGCCTGCAAAGACAAATTTCATTCAACTTGTTAGACACCTTGGGACCAATGAATTGAGTTCCCTCTTTTGGGATTGTCCGAAATGCGCCTTTCCAGACATTGGGAACAAAGATAAGAAAGTCTAGAGAGAATAGCAGAGCAGAGAAGAATGGAGACAAGAGAATAATAGAAATGGAAACATTTCTCGTCCAATATTGATGGGGGCTGGAAATTAGTTCATTTTCTTTCCTCGTTAGATTTATTGTCGTTGGCTCAAGATACTGTATTTAGATGTAAATCTTAATGTTATCTTACTGATTATAGTTAGGAAGCTTTATTATTTAGATAAAATAATATTTTAACCAAATTATAAGTTAGACCAGGGAATTTAACAAATTTTAAGCCCCGAAAACATATTTTTCTCTTAGACCCCATTAAACTGAAGGGGTGCTTTTTTTGGCGCTCTGAATTCTATTACTTCTAAAAGAAATACAGAGAGTAGCAGCTAAGGTAAATTGGGCGAATATATATGCGTAATCCATTCAAGAAATATTTGAGGGGAAAACTTTACTACCCATTTTAAGTTGAAGGCAAAAAAAGGCCTGATCCTTTTTCGAAGCAGACCCTTAGTTTTCCATCTTTAAAAGCCAAAGTTGAGCCATAAATCTCATGCGGATGTTGAACCTTTCCACAGAACTCTCAAGTTTCACATTTCTTTCGTGTTTCTAGGAAGTTCTAGAGAGCAAAATTGCGCTCATTGTTGTTTAGGCCCCAAACAAAATCTAGAAGAAGTGGGTTATTTATTTTATTGGAATATTACTTAGCATTTAGATATGATTGATGCCTATTTGAATAAAAAAAGCAGGATAGAGATCTGATTTTATTTCAAAATGAGACGAATATATTCTTTGCTTTAGTTTGTTCATAGCTTGTTTACTAAAAGACTAAACAAAGCTATAAACAAGGAGATTAATTAACCTTCATTTATTAATATATATATATATATATATATATATATATATATATATATATATATATATATATAAACTATGGGCAAAAATTGTAAAGCGCACAATGGAATTATTCATATAATGTAATAAAATATTTGTCGTAAATTAACACTTTATCAATATTACATATTTATTTATTTTCAATTATTTGAATACATAGTTGGACCACCTTTAGCTTTAAGAGAGCCATAATTCTTTATGTCATGGATTTCATTGAATTTTCAAAATATCCTGATGCTATCTTTCCCCATTCAGCTTTGAATTTTTGATATAATTCGGTTTTATTTGTACTTATCGTGCATCTGTTGCTTTTCCAAGCACTACCAAGAGTGTTATATTAAATTTAATTATGGGAACTGTTGTGGCCCCTTCTTAAGGTTGTCCCTTTTTTCTTCAAACCAATTCTTGGCGTGGTGGTGGCATTGTTTTGTTGAAATATAATATCAAGTCTCTGCGGGATGCAAGTTCTGAATTAATAGCTTTAAAACATTGGCCAACATGCTGGTATAAGTTGTAGAGTTCATTCTTTCCTAGCAAAAAACTTTTCCCATGACCCACATATCATGAGAGTAGCACCTAGATACTTCACAGTTGGCATCACAAAACTAAGGTAAATTTCCTCTCCGACTCTTCGTTTTACAAAGGCGGCGTTAAAAGTGCTGGAAATCGGCAAAATTGTTACAAACTAATTATGTTTTTAGATAATACTATTCTAATCTATATTTGAATGGAATTACATAAATTACATGTAAACTAGCATACAATAGTCTTTTTTAAATGTCTGATCCTTCTATTTATCTGACTAGATAAGTTTAGACCATTATTCAGGGGTCAAATATTTTGCAATCTATGAAAAGATTTCTTGCTCGATTGACCTCAGATCTCAATGGCTTCGTTTTCGAATGAACACATTTAACCCTTGATCCTCAAGTCTTCTTCGCACTGATTGTGGTGATTTATTTGAAATTGAAGATGCATTGAGCACCTAAGCAATTTAAGACTACGGTTTTTCTGCAATTATATGTTTTCCTTGATACAATCTCATGGTACCATATATCGTTTTATAGTAGTTTGGACAGCATATATTAAACATTATTTTAGCAATTTCTAGTTCTCATACATAACCCATGGTTATTAGAAGTTGGATATGTGAGCTCTGTCATATTACTCATTTAGCAGGATATTGAATATAGAATAGTTATAAGGTTAAGCTAAACATAAGAAATTAATAGTAAATTCAGATTTTCAAAAACATGCCATTATGTTACAAGTAATTACACGCTTTTAGTAAATTATTAGGTAATTCAAACAGTATCGATAAATTCAAAGTATTATCATATAAATAATATGATAAATGCTAAAAATTTGATTAAATGTGTTAAATATATAAATCTATGAGGATTGCTTTTTTAGTTTGGACTTATATATATATATATATATATATATATATATATATATATATATATATATATATATATATATATAATTTGTCTTCATTGATAGAAATCCTTTTATGAAAAAAATCCATGAGATTAGTTAAAACACAAGTGTACTTCCCGAAATCCATGTTATTTTCAAGATTAGTAAATTTGACTTGAGATAATTATCGATTCCTAGACTTAATCTACTACTGACGTTAAACGAATACGATGGAAGTTAATCGGAATAGATGGCTCTTCTTTTTAAAGCTTCTCCTGATACTCGTATTAGCTCCTTTGAACTCTACTAGGATTTGTTTGTCTTTAATCCCGTTGTAAAACGATCGTACGCGGCGGTTTTACCAATGAATTTTTCTGTGGAGAATTGATGAGTAAATGGCTCCTCTGTATATAATGACTACAGTGTAGCATAGTCAATTTAGTGTGATATTTTGGAGCTATTTTTCTGGCGATTTAGTAGATCTTTATAAAATATTAAATTAATTAAATTACATTGTATCTTTGAATTTTGTAGCGATATTCTATCCAATCTGGAGCCTTTCTTATCAATAACAAATTATTTTTCTCATGGGAAAATGATAAAAAGCACATGTACAAACTGTTATTTGTAGAGGACAGAAAAAGAAGGTGAGCTTTACATCATATACTGGCCACTCAGTCTGGCGATTATGTCGAAAACTTGTGAGATTATCTCTACAGACGAGTGAGAGAGCAGAATTCAACAAATGCACAAATGCTATGGCAATGTTTAGTTGAATGTTAGAACTAAGCTTGGCGAGAATATTTGGTTTCTTTTGTAAAAATATGCCAAGATTATGCTTCACATTTATCACAGCAAAAGGCGTATGTTTTTTTATGTTTATATTAAATTTCATTTATAATAACTAAAGTTTAATTTACTTTTGTTTTGATGTCTTAATTTGTTTTATTTTAACAATTGAGATAGAACATTAATTATTGTTATTTATATATATATGTATATATAATAAATCCAACACATCGCAAGAAAGAGAAAACGGAATATTTTTCTTCGAAAATAGCTATTTCCTACTTCAAAAGAATCCGAGCTGGGGTGGGATTCGAACCGTGCACACTGAGGCACTCATAAGAGATTTACAATGTATATATAATATATATAGGTACATATATACATACTTCATTTGGCTCATAATTTTTTGGCATATTTTAAAAAGTTGCAATATTTATTTTAAAAGTGTAGTAAATAAGTTTCAAATTAATGTATTTATGTCTATGAAAATGTTGATCATTGAAAAGGATGACTTGTATTTGAAGCGAATGCAATAAATGATAAATTTTTATCTCATTTATTTCCCCAAATTTACATGGTTTATTTTGCGGAATAAATTTTAGCAGATTTATTTGCACTGTTAGGTCAATACTGCTGAATAGTCCAGCATGCATATTGCTGTATAGAACAGTGTAACCGAAAATTAAACAAAACTGCCAAAATACAACTTTCCCCAAAACTAAACCCCATAGTTACAGAGGCTACAATGTATTAGCCCAATTTTCTAATTTTTATTCCATTCACAAATCTTCCGGACCAATATTGAAACAAGTTGACTCTCCTTGTTCTTCCTCCTCCTTTTCCATCACTTTAGTTTTTCCTATTGAATTCTTTTTCCACCTCCATACATTCTCGTTGAGCAATCTCATCTAATTCGTGGCCGTATTTCTGCAGGCCTTCTTTAATTTCAGTTCTTTGGATATTTTCCTTCCATTCTGCAAACATTTTCGATGTCATTTATCAGCAGCAGCTGTTCTTGTTCTCTTCGTTCGAGCGTTTGTTTTCTCGTATTCTGCGCTTCATGCATCACGCTATTTTTATCATAGCTGCAGTATATTGGATTATTGCTCCCGCTTGGATACGTTCTCCCTGGAAGGAACAAATGAAACTATATTAACATTTTAGCTCTTATATAAAACTTACAGTATATTTAATGAGTCCTACGAAACCTGCTGCTCCAAATGTTGTTTTGAAAACTGGAAATGTCGAGGTTTTGAAGGATTTTCCGATTTGTCTAAGTTAATTTAATTAGTAGACATGAAATTATGACGATATTTTTCTAGGCAAAATCTCATAGTTGAATTTTTAATTTAATCAAATAATTAATTTGGGCAATATATTGAAAGACTAAAAGCATATTTGCATTTTCCAGTTAGACTTTAATTTGGGGAAAGGATACATGAAGCTGAAAGAAATGTAGGTTTGGAAGTGTAATATTTATGATAATAGTAGTTTCAGTTTTCCGAATAGAAAGAAAAGCGAAAACTTTTTATTTCACTCACAAAAAAGGTTTGAATTAACTAGAAAACTTTCGTAACTTATTGCTACAAGTGTAGAATAAATTTCCGCATTAGGCTCTTATAACATCCAAAAGTTAAAGAAATGGGCCTCGCTTAAGTAAAAAGATAAATATACAAAGTTTAATCATATTAAACATTCTTCAATGAAGGAAAAATCAAGTAAGGCATAATACACCTTTATAAAATGTCATTAAAATCTTGCATATATATATATATATATATATGTTTTCCACCTTGCCGCCCGTATTAATTATTTTTAGAATTACGCTCAGACAGACTCTTAGGCTTAGAACATAACTTGTTCGAGCAGCCTTATTTATTGTGATGTTTTAATGGGTCGAGGAACATATGATGCACTGAAAAATATACACTCTATTACGTACCACGATGCGTACATCTAATGGCTTAATAATGATTTAAATGCTTTGCCATTAGCATGTTTTGATATAAAACATAAATGTGGTTGGCATTCAAAAGCCGCCTGGTTTCTATGATTGTTCATTTCGAGTAATAGAGTTACCATGTTGAGTTATATAATGAACTAGGTAAATTTAATTCTTTAATTAAGTTTCTCATGTGAAAGTTGCAATCTTTTGCTTCCCAAATTGTTGTACAAGACTAATGTTGATAATCTATCGTAATTTTAGCTTAATTCATCATTCCTCGCCTCAATGATATTTGAATAGTCCTTCTTCTCTAACATTCGGCCTTACTGCACAAACTGTCTAATGCGTGTGTATTTGTGCATATGTGTGTTTATCCTTATTTAGGTGTGGTGATGTAGCAAGGAGAAGAGCATTAGGAATTCTTCCCTCGTACAGTTCCTGGGGAAGGGGAATTAACCAGAAAAATAATGGGAAGAAGAAGATCCGTCTATCTTTTACCAAAATTGTAATAAAGTAGGAAGGGAAATTAGGAGAGTGAAAATCTAATATTTATTTTTCATTTAAAAAGTAACACTAAATAGGAAAATCATTATTGTCTTTATCCCGTAACATAACTTTATTCAATACTAAAATGCACTAGTGTAGTTTAATGATCAATATTTTCTCGTAATACCTAATAAAACCTAAAGTGAATCACTAAAATTTAAGTGTCTTCTCGAATGTGGGGACAATCCATGTTATTTACTATGGTAGATATTAAATGACCCTCTACATCTCAATTCTAATCAAATGGGATTAGGTGTTTTTTTTAATCTATAAACTTTTCCAAAACATCATTATGGCATCCATATTTTCCTACATAAGAAATATATTTTGAATTACCCACCCAAATATTTTAAAAGTTCGTTTACCTTATATATATATATATATATATATATATATATATATATATATATATATATATATATAAATATATATATATATATATATATATATATATATAAATATATATATATATATATATATATATATATATATATATATATATATATATATATATATGCGTCTGTTTCTTGTCTATGGCGTGTTAACACTTCCTTTCGTCTCTCTTTGTTTTTTTGTTGGTTATAACTAATTCTACACCCAAGCACTTTTCAACTGAAGTAGCTTCAAGAATATAATAATAAACATCACAAAATTATGTTCCATGGTAAGCAAAGAGTACATAAAATAAAACATAAACAGGTTTGACAGCCTTTAATGGACGTTAAAGTGAATTTCATGGCCATTAACAGTGAGATCCTGAGCCCTTTTTCTCTTCGCCCCTTTGGCCTATTTCAGCAGATCACAAAAAAAGTCATTATCTGATGCGAGAGACAAGTTCGGTCTGGGCTTCGTCATTTTGACTTTCTCTAACAAGGGAAAAATTTGCGATCCTCTTTTTACGAGTCAAGATAAAAGAAATAACCGCCTGGCTATATATATCTATATTCCTTCCGCTAATCATTTTAAATGACATAATTAGGACTAGAGAGACGTTAAAGTCTTGGAAAGTGAAAAAAGTTATTTTTCAAGGGTGTGAAAGAAAGTTTCTAGGCATAAATGAAGTTGTTCAACTCGTCTTGCTTTATTTTTCATGCTTTTCATTTAGCGTGTTTAAATCTCATTTCGCTCGCAAGAAAATGAACGCTAGCGGTAATTCAGTGCTCCGAAAATAGCGCAATAAGTTAAAATGCCGTAAATTTGATTCTCTGCTATGCAAATAATGCAACTAATTACTTATCATTTTTCTATTTTTCCCAAACTAAAAATATATGATTTTAATGTTAATTACTTTTCCATGAGAAGGCATTTATGTTACAAGTTTTGTGACGAAATGAATTTCAGTGAATAATAAGTTTGATTCTGCATTATAAATTAGACCAACAGCAATTATCAAGAGTGCAAAATGAGTTTTTAATGTAAACAAATGATTAAATTTCGAATTGGATTATATGTAATTACATGTAAAGTACATAACTTAAGGATACTTTGGAATGGTGATTAATGTCTAGGAAGGTAGAGAAGAGTTATTTTTATTTAAAATTATTTAAATCAACAAAATGCTTTAGAACTGTTATTAGATTCGGAATGTAAAAAGGGATTGGGATCATTAAAATTTGCAATTGAATCATCTAATCAGTCATACGTAGAGACAACAGCGCTTTGGATAAAGGACTATTATAACTTTATCTAGTTTATTAACGTAAGAGAATATTTCATTCATATATATGACCTTACCCACTTATTACTTTGAATTTAATTGCTATTTACTACAGACAACATCGAACAAATTGCAAGACTTAGCATTTATCTAATAATCAGATAGGAAATCGAAGGAATGTAAAACCATGGAGCCGAAAATATAAGGGAAAATATCTAGGATAAAATTAGGTTTCTAAGACCTCTAACCCATTTAAAAAGTTAATATGACCTATTAACATAAGAGAACGCAACCCATCATTAGCTATTTATATTTAATTGATAGTGCTAAAGGAAGCTTCGACGATATATCAGGTACATATTATTTTATTAATCAAGGTATATTATGGAACCAGAATTCACGTTACAAAATTGTCCCATTTTCGTTTTCATCTCCTTGTCAATTTCACATCCTCTACATATGTCCATTTCTCTACAAACATCCTTCCTATACTTTTTGGGGGGCAGCGTCGACCAATTATTTTTGCTCTATTTCTAAATAAAACATTAAAATTTAATTGCATATTAAAGCTTCCCTAAAGTTAGGTTAGTAACTGAACCAGTCCAACTCGGCGAGAGAGAACAAAGGCCGCAAGAGATTAAAACAATATGAGATAAAAGAACAAAATAAACATGAAGATCGAAATTTAGGGTGGTGAGGTGTAAATATAAATACCTTTCATCCCTTATTCTCGAGATGGAAAAATGTCAGTTACAGATAAATTCGTGCCGGAGCACAGGCGCCTAAAATAAAAATGTAATCCGCTTGGGCGGAGCTCCCTCGCAGAATTCAGTCTAGCGAATATAAGCTAAGTAAGATTTACAAAGACGTCCTCTGAGCTTAATTCACAGTATTAACCAATGAAATATTGGTGGTTATCTAATTTTCTCTCAGCCCATATGTTGCCTAACTTATTGCATCGGACGTGCATAAATCGTGGCAACATGTGCATTCGACTTATACCACTTACTCATGCGAAAAAAAATCTGAATGAAAAAGAAAATAACACGGCCTCCTACTGGAAAATTGAAAACGCATCGCAGACACTCTCGTGTATTGCAGCATCTTCAAAGGACGAACACGTAATGATTGCTCTCTTTTCCTTACTTTTAAGATTATATATACAGTATATGTATATATATATATTGTCATTCTATCAGAAATAGAAACATATAGAAATCCGATTGCACGACCGTAATATATAGTGTATCAGATAAAAGGGGCAATTCTTTTCGAAGTTTCATTAAATAATGAATCCTACATAATTCCTTAAACTCAATTTTACCTTATCTTTTATTTTATTTAACTTTTCCTCCCTGTGCTAGAATTCCTTTTTTCCGCGTGCTGCTTCGATAGGGACGGGAGAGCGGCTGAGAATTACGATCTTCATTCTTTGGACTCCGCTCGGTGCGCAAGATGGAACTTTTTTTAACTTCCCCCTATCGTATTTCTCTCTCACTCCCACTTTTCTCCCTCTCCCCTTTTTAGGCGCCTTTTCTTGCCTTTTTTCAGCTCTAGTTTGGTTTTGGTTGCTTTCTTTATTTTCTCTTTCATTTTGGTTTCGTCTTCGAAATCAATTTTTGTTTATGTAGCACGCGGTTTTATTGTAATCTTTGTTTGTGAAAATTTGGTTTCGGTTGATTTTCGTTTGTTGTTATCAATTTCACGTTTTTTGTTTTGTTTAATTAATTGAAATTTCAAGTTACAAAGGCAAAATTATTATTTAATTGGGCATTATTTATACCTGTTCATTCCAAATGAACAATTTTCGCTCTTACAACCCTTCTTTAGTTCTCTAAGCGGTATTCAAAATGATTTATTTCTCCAGGTTAACTTTTCTAACACGTTAAACTTCAGTCTCCGAAACATTTCTTAAGCTTTCTCTGTTTCTTGCAACTTTTCGAATAAAATAGGGGAATAAATAGAAAAATAGGGTCTCATCTCTCTCTCTCTTTCACTGGTATCTATAAATATATACCGTAGTTTTAAATGTGGTGTGTACATCACTCCATCTCGCCCTAAATGATTATACTCTGTTTGTCTGTCTTTAAGGCTGTCTCAGTTTCTGTATCTTCTATTTATAACTTTTTTTATCATGTCTTCTCTTCATGATGGTAATAATTCTTCCTCCAACCTTTTTGTGGGTGTCTTTCTATGCTCTGTTGATACACTTTGGTGCTCTTAGCACATGTTCCACTTCATCTTCTCCCCTTTGTTTATCAAAGTTTCCCTTGTTTATAAGGCTACAAGATTTTGTTTCGAGTTTGATAACTCGAACATACACTCTCCCATTCTCTTTTTCCCCTTCAGTATATGTGTATATTTTACATTTAGGTATTGGGAGAAAAATAAAGAAAAGAGTTAAGTGGTTATAAATATAAAGATTTTTCCCATCTATTTATCCGTATTTAAAGAATTACAATAATTTAAAATAGACCATATAACGTCTTTTTGTGGTGTCGCATAATTAAATTACAAAATATTTCTAATTTTCTTCTGTTGTCTTATCCGAAAATTACATGGTTTTGTTGGTAACCATCGCGCATTATGTTCATCAATCCGATTGTCCCCTGGATGCATGTAGAAGAGAAAAAAAGGGAACAATTATGAAGAAAGATGAAGGGGACTATTTAATTCCATAAAGTAACATTATATTTCAACTGGATTGAAAACACCCCACTCACTTTATTCCTCTTGGAAACAGCGCTCGGCTTGAGTTCGCCTCAAGATTTATACAAATTGCGGCTCAGATTTATTGAAAATTGTTCCAATTTTTTATTACTTAATTTTCGCGCATTTTGCTTAGTTAAAATAACTATGTATACATATATATATATATATATATATATATATATATATACATATATATATATATATATATAGAGAGAGAGAGAGAGAGAGAGAGAGAGAGCTGAAGAAGAAGAGATTTAATAAGAATAGAGAGTAGAAGAAAAAATGAACGGTATGACGAAATGATTTAAAATTTAATCCATAAATAAATACAATAAGCAATTCCAGTTGGTTTCCTAAAAGACTTCCAAGATCCATCTTCTGGGGTGGATTCTTATCGAATGAAAGGAACCTATTCCTGAATCTCAATCATAATTGGAGCCAAATCGCTTAAAGCTAATTCATATAAAGAATTCTAGGAATTTAAATTTAAATTGAACACAAATACTAAACTATTTCACTTATATAATTTAAGATAATTGAATAGTGACCTAACACAAATAACTTAATAACAACGAAAATCTTAAGAGATAGGTAAGTTTAGGAACCAAAAACACTTTAATGATATTTCCATTTATATCCCTTTAAATTCGGGGAAGATAGAATCGGATAATTGGTACTAGTGATAGATAGCATAAGGGAAGAATTTTTTATAATCCAATGAACCGTATGTCCTTGGGAGTGAGCAGGAACACTCCTGATCACAATGGTTTAAAAATACCAGTGGTAACGAATTTGCTATGAATTGTTAAGGTCATGGTTATGAGTACCATTCAGCGCTTTTTAATGACACTAATCCCCCAAAACAAGAAGAAGAATTTAATTGAACAAAAGAGAACATCAGTGGCCTCAGCAAAGTCACGATTAAAAGACAATACGACACCATGGAAATAAGATCACGTACTGTCGTAAAAATGTAGACATGTAAACATAGTTAATAGTATTGGGGTTCATTTTATACAAGAAAACAATCTTTCATAACAATCACTAAAGGAACAGCGGATGAATGAGTCAAACTCCTAATTAAAATATCAAATAAGTTCAATTAATCCAAATATGCAGTACTCTTAATTCACTTAGAGAGGGTCAACATCATTTTAAGGTTATTGTAGGTGAATTCAATGAGAAGATTGTAGAGCAACGACGGTATGGTCAATTGGTAGGAAAATTCGCAATAGACGAGGGATGTGAACGCAGAAACAACATTTTAGTAGAAATGACAAAAGTATTGAATCAATATACTATGAATGTTTGATTTAGCAGATATATATATATATATATATATATATATATATATATATATATATATATATATATATATATATCTCTTTAAACACAAATAGCGGTCATTTGACACAGAAGCGATAATTAATCAGAATTAAAAACAGTAAAGAAAAAACAATCCCAATTATACTTGAAACCCAAAATATAATAAATATCTCCCGAATTAAACTAGGTAACAAGTTTAACGATCTAACCTGATTAAGGTAGAACCCTTATAATAAAAATTAAACAAATGTATAACAGAAACTATTTATTTTACAATGTGCAGCTTTGGAAAGGTACCTAGACGAGGACATCTAACATAAAAGTAAGTGAGGCTTCTTAAAAAAAAGTTCAAGATTAGTGACAAAAAACAGACTGGATAAGAAAACTAATGATACGTATATAGTAAAATGAATCAGAACGCTTAAAAGAAAACGACTACATGAACTACATAGAATAACTGATAAAAGTCTAGGGCAAAAATATTGAGAAAATCAACTCAATTAAACAGATGCAACAACACTCAACAATTGCCAGAGATGGAGCGAAATCACAAACATAGAAAAGATTAGTGAAATAATTTAAAGATTTTATTATGGGCCGTGATTAATAACACGTTACCATTAAATGAGGGGAAAAGCTCAACGTGAAACAAAGAATGATCATCTTGGGATTCGAGGGTAAAAATCGACCATATATAGGTATTAGGTAACCATCTTGCCAACTAGTTGTTAGTTTGTTCGAAAAATATTTAAAAGGAAATAAGATTCCAATATGTAGCATAGTGCAAAAATACAGTTTTACTTCTTTTTAGAAGAAAGAAAGCCCTCCATTAATTAGCAGCACCTCACATTACACATTATCAACAATCAACCATGAACCACCGGAACAGGTTGCTTACTGGAAAACTAGTGCTTATAATCATCTGCAATCTGTTCCACAATTATTAGCAGGCAACAGATGAATTAAAATGTTACTCTATCTGACATTTGTAGAATATGGAAGGATTTCAATTTAGTAAATTCCATTTTAGTGTTAAGTAACTATATATAAATTGAAAGAGGCAAAGGTCCATTGGCATACTAGCCTACATATACAGCAGCACAATATCGTCATTTTCGGCTAACCTCCTCAGCAAAGGAAGTAAATACAAATGAAAAATGGGATAAATTGGGAGCCCTCTATTACTAAAACTGCTTATTGCAGAGATCGTAGGCATAAATAAGGTCACAGATTCGAATCCCGGTGGAAGCTGATATTTCCATCATTCACACGGGGCGCTAGTATGTCCTACTAAACTCAAATATATATATATATATATATATATATATATATATATATATATATATTATTTTTACAACTGATTTGAGTTTTGGACGTGAGCTTTCGCCTTTCTTAAGTCATCTTCAGGCGGAAGTCTTCGTTATTTTTGAGGCTGCGTTGATTTTGTGTTTCTCTTGGTTTTGCCTCTTTTACCAGTGAGGTAGCTCATTGCTGGTCATGAGCAGCGAAGAAAATATATATATATATATATATATATATATATATATATATATATATATATATATATTCAACAAGGTTACTTCTAAGAAGGCGTAATTTTAATTTCAGTAGGAAGGAAGGATACGACCATCAGTGACATTCTTATTTACTCCAAGCAATGTTTCGGATTACTTAGTCTATCATCACCTAAGATAGGCGAACAAATGTTAACTTTAACCTAAATACAAATCAAATGCAGATAATTAAGATAGTCAACCTATAAAATTAAAAGTATTAATAATTACAAGTACATATACAGATATGCTCAAAGCAAAGGAGAGGAACAAATTCATACCTTTTGTCAGCGAGTCAAGGGAATGACTAAGGAATTTACCAGAACAGGACACGATTATGGGTAGTTTGTTGTCGGCAGAATATTAACAGGTTGAAGCTTGTTGGTTTTGGCTATTACCGATAATAGGTGGCATGTTGAGTCTGAATTCAACGTGGGCGAATGTGTTTTTATGAAGAGAGATTCCAGAATTTTGAGCTGGGTGATGTTAGGATTAGAGAACAGAATCTCAAAATTATTGATATTGGCATAAACCTTAAACTTTATAATGTGATCTCTGATTGGCGAGACTTCCTTCCTGGTGAGAGACTTTCCTGGTCGGCAACTAATGCCAAAGTGTGCGCAAACCCACGAGTGTAACGAGCGAATAGTACTACCAATATATGTTTCCTTGGAACATCCAGGGCAATAAAATTTGTATACTATACTATTGCGCAAATAAACAGGGGTTAAATCCTTGGTGCGGAGGAAATTTCCTATTTTTAAATTGTTAATGAAGGTTATATATATATATATATATATAGATATATATATATATATATATAAATATATATATATATATATATATATATGTGTGTGTGTGTGTGTATGTGTGTGTGTGCGTATTTGAATGAGATATTTCGTATTGTTTGGAGTTTCAATATAAAAATGAAGACCAGCCCAACAGAGAGAAGGGACAATTTTTATTCTCTTATTAGTACACTAACACTCTGAGGGCCATCTTCATCATCATTGAATTAGTAATCATCATACAAAAACCAAAATTTTGTAAGTAAACACAATATGATTTAATCAGAGACAAATAAGATATATCTTAGATATATAATGATATATATGGGCGCGGCTAGAAAGCAATACGCAATGCGTCAACCTATTTCTAGCATCATAATTCTAACTTGAATTTTATTTGACTTTGCTTAAATAATATTATTTGCTTAAAATATTCTGTGCTTTTTTATTACTACTAGCTTCCTGGTAATAAGGATGACCCTAGTAACGCTTAGGTATTAATAAAAAGATTAAAACATGATTATTGTATGTATATATATGCTCTCACGTCGACTATTCATTGTTGACAAGGTTTGTTACTATTTATCTTCATCCCTCGCTTTTCCTAACTTTTGCTTTTAAATGTGCGTTTCGGATAATTAGATTTTATTTTTTTATTTTTATAAACAATTATGATGTTTTGCGACTAAATTTCCACTGATTTTGTATCTTTGTTTAGTTATCGAACGAACAAACCATTTTTCGCTTTAGCAAAATTTGGGCAAATGCGGTTTCGTACGTGACAGTGAAAAACCATTTCTTTGTGCATCGACGTTTAAACAGAAATAGTCGAGGGAACAGATGAAATGTTGCTCTCGATAGCCAACGGATACAGCACTGGATTTTTGACGTCAAGGCACGGGTTTAGTCCCAAAGGGCACGGGTACAAAGCTTTCTGCGTCGTCCTAATGGCTGCCCTTTGGAGGGTATGCTGATACCACGCAGAGTGAATAGCTCCAGAGGGATCAAATTATGCACACAACCAAACGTATTCCCACTATCATTTTTCTCCTCATCTTCATAATCTTTTTAACTATTTTCTCTTTTCTTGAATCTGCTAATTATTTACTAGTGTCCTCCTTGGGGCACTCATATCACCATAACCAGATGCAGTCGCGAAAGATTCCACCATAACTCGTTGCTATCACCTTCAACCTCCCTCCCAACAATGAGAAGCGTCACCCGGTGGCTTCGGGTACAACAGTGATCCAGAGTCTGATCTCAATCTACATTTCACTATCCCATCGGGGTATCTTGTTTACAATACGAGGGGCGGATGGCGCTACCTAACTACGGGTGAAATTAAACTCGGATTTGACAAATGTCAATCCTTCTGAAATCCAGGCGAGTGATTGAGATAAAAAAAGATCAGAGCGAGATTGAGATGAAGATGAAAAAGTAGATGGGAGAATAATTTTTGCGACTCAACCAAAAATTAATAAAAAAATATTTTTAAATGTTTCCAAAATTAAGCAAACCACCAAATATTGTCAATACTTTTTTAGCTTTTGTGCTTTAACTGGGAAATTTTATATTTTAAACAGCCTTTTTTTCCCTTCGAAATATCTATAAGCTAAATAAAAGTTAGAGGAAAAACAAGAACACATCATATTATTTCAATTTATATCTCTCCACTTGATTTATTTCTTTTTATTTTAAGCGAAAATCAACGAGGGACACTCATGTAGAATATTCAAGCCGCAGAATTATCTGCATATATCGGGCTGGAAGGGAACGCTACCCTAAAAGTGTTAACTGTAGTATGCTAGCGCATGCTATAACTGCCCCCCGCCCTCGGAATCTTATTAATAGAAGCAGTGCTTTAAAAGTTTCAACACTAAACTTGGAGTAGCACCAAAAGGGGTGAGACAAAGTCTTGTTGAGCAGAAATAAAATAAATTCCGGATCTTATTGCTTTGGTGCCCTTCTCCGATCCTTTTGTAAATTTCACTATTAATGCAGTTTCTTAGGTCGATTTCAAATATGTATTTCTTTTTTGGACTAATTATTATTTTTAAAATTAGATTTATCATCTATTTTAAAATAACTCTCGAAGATTTTAAGTTAATCTATTAGTTTAAGGCTTTAACTTTAAAATGCAATGCAAAATCTCCTTAAAAAGTTTTGTATTTTGATATTTTAGACTCCGTAGGAAGTTTCACAGATATATATCTAACATTGAACGTTTACCACACAATGGCGTTTTTTTTTAGGTTTTAGGCAATATTCAAGTACTCATAATTTGGTGGGTAAATGTATTCCCTTCCTTCTGAAGCGAACTTAACACCATGGTTGACTGTTTTATGTTTTAATTTATAGCCATGAAGTTCTGTAATATAGCCACACGCCTTCCACATATCAATAATTATTGCAGAACCAGCTGAAATGTAAACCTTAATAGATCCTTCCTCAAAGTTAGGCCATCAGGGTAAGGAAAAACGTCACGTTGTACTCTTTTCGCGAATACATCGTTCGACATTTTGGACGTATTTCGTATTCAGGGAAAAGTATGAGCTGCATATTTCTCCGTTTTAAATTGAAACCAACATTTTGCGATTCCACATCGTATCCTTCATAATCGCAGTTAGGAAGAGATTATTATTATTATTACTTAAAAACAAAAGGAGTATAATTGAACTTATTTTTTAATAATTCTAACTTAACGTTAAAATCATACTTTCTTCCCCTAAAAGAAATACATATTTTAAATTGACATAAAAACTGCATTAGTAGTAAAATTTATGATAAAATCGGAGAACGTGCATTCCATCAAATGTAAAGTACTTCATATGACATTGACATACTCAACGGTGATTAATGTTAAAACCATAGGTTGGCGTTATTGCGATAACGATATCAGGTTATCCGATATTTTTTCAGCGTTATCGAATAATCAGTATCGCCGATACTATTGGTTCTAAACTAGCGATAATCGATAATATCAGTTCAGTTTTTAGGTCCAGTTTAGCATAGGGGCGAGCCGCGCGTGCATTGGAAGCAGAAATATGTAGGTCTGAGGTGTGAGGAGGATCCTCAAAAGCTATGAGGAGATCAAGGAGATCCTCACCAGGTAAGAAACTAAGAAACAGTATTCAAATATTTTTACTATTGTATAATAAAATCACGTTATATATAGTTAATAATCAATATTGTATTATAATTTTGAATTTATCGATTATCGCCTATCGCGCCCACCTATGGTTAAAACAAGGCCAAAAGGGTTTCAAATTTCCTTAAAATCAGCCGAATAGTTACAATGTTATTACTAAAACTCCCCAAAAGGCAAAACAGGGACAGACGGACATAGTGAGATGTAGGAGTCGCCTATAACTAAAAATATCTTAAATATAATATTTTCCAACTCATATTTAAGTACTATAAAAGATCTCTCACTGGTACTCGTAATACCATCATGGAAACCGAATAAACGAAAAAGATATATGGCTGCAATTAATGGAGCCATATTAATTAGAAAGGGAATCGATTTCCATGTTCATATATGTCATTAAATTCTTAATTTAACCTACGTTAAATTAAGATGTCGAAATAAAACGCCACCATTTATTAAGGTAAACGAAAGAATAAATCAACAAGATAGCCTTTCAACTATACAGCTCCATTGCGCCTTCATTAATTAAACATCATTCTTTCATGACAGCAGACACATTCACTAAACTAACTGAAAAAATAAATTTGGGGAAACCAATGAACTTTGCGAGAA
The DNA here is from genome assembly GCA_963969495.1 of Ceratothoa steindachneri. Lineage (NCBI taxonomy): Eukaryota > Metazoa > Arthropoda > Malacostraca > Isopoda > Cymothoidae > Ceratothoa > Ceratothoa steindachneri. The sequence continues at coordinate 160,105,423 of OZ018326.1, forward strand.
AATATGTGGTCCAAACTTTGGTCAGAAAATTATGGATTTTTGCTAAGTTGTGTTTTCCAAGGATGTCCAGCGAAACGATAAATAAGGCCGAACGAAAACTTATAAAAAATAGCTTTTTGATTATTTTAAATTTATCATTCGGTGAGACATATTTATTCCTTAATTATTTATTTTAATGCTATTTCTTATTAATATGGATGAACAAGTGTGCATCATGATATAAGTAGGTGGATTATTTCAGCAGCTTGAAAATAATGCTATAATAATAGAGACAAAATTGGCTGAGTAAATTTGATAATGGAGAAATATTATATTTAACTATAGTATGGCCATTTAGGGTAACTAAGGAAGAAAATTTTAAATCCCAAATTTTAAGTGAATTAGATTTATTGACATTAGACTTAAAATGATTTGTGTCATCCATTTTAGCATTAAACTTTGACAAATGTTAGCAAGAAATAATGATTTGGATATTAATTGAAGATAGCCAAACTTCCTTACGAATGCAGCTCAAGCTTCCTTTTAAGAACCCTTACTAATTTAAATTCTCTGTTTTTCCCTAAATTTGAATATCATTCTTGTCCATAGAATAAAATGAAGTCTATATATAATTTCCACCTTTTTTTAAATTTAGCCAGAGATCTCGCAAATTTTTCAATTTTTTATAAAGAAAAAATATGCCAAAACGAACTGAAGACCTTTGAGCAATAAAATTTATTAAGATCATTGAAAAGAAAGTGATGAAGTTAAAGAATTTAATGTACGAATTATGCTTCAAAGAAGCATTAGATAAAACTAGGTTGAATGGTTAGTGCGTTGAATTTTCTTGAACCCACACCCATTTTCAGCAATGGAGAAGTTAGATCCAGCAGACTAAATATACCCTCTCAAACAAGAAGTCGAAGATTTAACTGGTGTAATGCATTAATGTCCATTATTATTTACTCCCGTTAAATATATGTAATCCATCTACAATTTTACAATAAAAACATTATAATTGATAATTAAGATCGAACGCATTTTGCCTTTTCCTAGCAAATATTCATAATTCCCCAATACGTTCATGTGCAATATACAATTAAGCATAATATTATGGGATCGAGAATCTTTCCTCATAATGTTTTGATAATTTTCTAATAACCAAAATTTATGATATATAAATTTCCTCTCCAAAATATGAAACATAAATCGAGGAATAAAGTTTCATGGAGAAGAAACCAATTTTATTATATTTTTTTTTATTTATCTTGATATATTTCCAACGCTTACACAAGCCTATGTATCGATTCGTCAACAATGAAAATATACACATATATGTATCGATATAAATATATATAAGGTGTCACACAAAATACTATATATTCCTAATAGCATCATATTTCTTATACTTGGAATTCTTTATGAAAATATAGTTATTTCAATTATAACCTGAGCGATAAAAATGTAGTGAGCTATTTCGATATTTAAAAGCTATATGTATACCCTTATTTAAAGCGAAATGCTTTGGTTTCAAATGTTGTGTTCAAAAGCTATAATTATGTATGAACTTTTTAGCCGCTAAAATATTGCTGGGATCAGTAGACCTATAATTTATATATTTTGCTCGAGTATGATACATTTCTAATATCAAAAGAGAACAAGTAATAAATTTAGGGCCATTTTGCTGGAGATAAAGACTATATATTATGCGAGATGCTTTCGAAGCTTTTAAGGTGCGCTTCGAAAGGTCGATCAGTACTATGAAAGAGAGAGAAATTAATAGAGAATTCAAAGGACACGCGGCGAATATACAATGTATGAATCTTTCATGAACGCGAAAGAACGATGAAATGAATCCAGCAAACCACAAAAACCAGAAAAACAGGATCATTTTTCTTCGGAAATATTATTCCCTAATTCGCAAAAATTCCTTACAGGGGTGGGATTCGATCCGTGCAGACTGAGGCAGTGAGCAACCACTTTGATTTCAATTGAGTCTTTCGCGGTCATGAAAGATTTATACATATATATATATATATATATATATATATATATATATATATATATATATATATATATATATATATATATATATATATATATATATTTATATATATTGGAAGGAGGCCATTTTTTATCAAAGATTCATTGAAATCCACAGGACCGACTGTGTGAGGGAATAGATGCTCTCACCCCCCTCACAAGTGAGTCAGTGGTCTGTTACCACAATGTCCTGTCAGTGGAGGCAGCGTAGCCCGCACATTTAACCTTCTCCCTTCTCGCCCATCGTCTCGATGAAAAGCTGAACGGCCGGCCCAGACCGCATAAGGCGCTATTCAGCTCAGGTCGTCTCCGAGACCCTAACATAGGTTAAAAAAGCAAGATTTACCCTAAGAGGTGATTTTCAATTTCACCGCATATGCAAAATTAGAGGAGCGTCGCCCTAAAACCAGAAGGTCCCTCAGGGCCAGCTGTACGACGATCTGAGAAAAACTGTTGAAGGAGGAGGTTTCATGCGGCCTGACCCCGTATTCTTCTCCCACCCCTCTCCAGCCTCTACCCCAGTGGGGTGGCGACGTATAAAAGCAAATATCTTTGGAAAAACGATGTAACTTACGTGAGTCATCAAGGTGACGAAGTCTCCAGCAAGAGGCACGGGCTACCAACAGAAGGAACTAAGAAGAAGCTCATCCGGAGCTTGTTCCTGGTGGTCACACCGAACTTTAAGTTAACTTGATTTAAAAAGCAAGTTTAACTAACTCTCGTCAGTGAAACCCCCATATCCTGGTGGATCCCAAAGCACCAAGATAGTCCTCGCTCTTGAGGAATACTGGAACTGAGAAGTAGTTCATCCTCGAGCCCGTTCCTGGTTGTCACACCGAACTTTAAGTTAACCTGATTTAAGAAGCAAGTTCAACTTACTCTCGTCGGAGAAATCCCCTATCCTGGCGTATCCCAAAGCACAGAGATAGTCTTTGCCCTTGAAGATTACCCCCAAGTGAACTACTTACAGCACTCCCCTTAGTCAAAAGATTCAAGCATTGACTCATCTCTCGCCAATGCGAATTATTCCCTGAGTATCCTGAAAAAAAAAGAAACAGTCTTTCCCTGTCCCGTGGCAAGATCATTTCCTCCAGAAGGCCTGTGTCTCTCCATCTGCCAGACGCGCTGAAGTCCTCTGTGGCTTTAAAGAATCTTCCCCTCGAGAACATAGCTGTAAGCGCTGATCCACGCGTCATCCCGGCAACAACATTCTTGAGGTGACGTAACAATTGATCTCAAGGACAGACTGAAACCCGATTCTAGTATGAATCTATAAAGGTATTTAAACCCCGGTATCCGTTTCAGTGCAGGTCAATTTGCATTTTTATATTAAAATAAGGTGTGGGTCAACCATAACTATAAATTCGAGTATGTCAGTTATAAAGCCTCACTTAAATTTGTTGAGTTCACTTCTGTATATTTAGTGTGTTAAATTTCGCTGGTTTATGTTTTTTAGTTTAATAAAGTTTTAGTTTTTTGAGAAACAAATTTATATTCAATCTTCGGAGCGCTAAGCAAGGCCCTAGGAGCCCTCAAAGATTAAAGAAGTAATAATCAGATAATAATAATAATTAATCATAATTAAAAATATAGCATTCTTAGAGATAAAACGTAATCACGGAGTTTTGAAGTACGTAATCAACCCATACGTACGAACTCCAGTCATCACTAGGTCCTTCCTATACCACGACAGACTGCATTGTTTTATTTTAACTGTAGCTTCTTTATAGCTCTCACTATAATTTCAATGGATGACTCTAAGCGAGGACGATAATTTGGAAAAGGCATGACTTCATTTGCCCTTTTAAAAAGCGTTTAAACTTATTAAGCTTTAGGATGAGATCTTAATACCAAAAACAGAGGACAAGTTAGAAAGATTGCCATAAATGATGATAAATTTGCATTGGTGAAAATGTCTTAGAGAGGAGAGAGCTAAAGTCTTTGTTAAGCTTAAAATTAATGTGGTCCAAGAAAGATAATTCTTTATAAACTCTGCTTTGAATAAGTTGAGTTAGGATTGAAAATATTACTTTAAAAAAAGACGGCCAAACCGAAAAAGAATCAAGTAAAGATAGTCTCTCCTAAGACAAAACGGAGGGATTAATTTTACTTAACTAATTGGGCGAGGGATGACCTTCATAGGATAAAATGGGAGGTATACGAGGTTATAACATCATCATTTTAAAGCTACTGAAATAAGAATGAACTAAAAATTAAACTCATACTAAGATATAAGAGAAAATGCTAAATTCTTGAAAGACAATGTCTTCAATGATTTTTGCGATATGATTACCTACCAGCCATTACCCTTTTAATTAAGTCATTAAAATTTAATTTCTACATAGTTTACAATTTTATTTGCTTTTAAATAAACTTTCTAACAAATATGTTTCTAAATAAATTTTGTAGCATTTTTTTTTAGCCTTGGGAGGGATCAGCTTTACTAGTGTAACTTTGGGAAGCATGATCTTTACTTAGTAAAATGGGAGGGACTATCTTTACCTGATCCGGTTATTCTAGGACAGATAACCAGGTTATTTTAAGTTATTAGTTTATTTAAATTAGGTTAAGTTTAAGTTATTGGAAGAATAAAGGGTTGTTTAGCATTCAGTGTAGGTATCCCCAAAGGTAGGGATTTGTTTCGATTGTATTTTTTTCATCATATTCATCCTTGTGCTTGCATATGGCTCTAAATATCACCATATAAAGTTGAATGGGATATTGGATATCAAAAACACATTTCAATGTTAGATTCTATAGTTATGGAGGAGGGATTTCAGATAATTTCATGATACGAGGGGTGGTCAATACGTTTTGCAATTCAGATATAAGAAAACGAGATATGAGGAAAAGTGTTTTATTATTTTTCAATATAACTACCCTCGACTTCAATGCACTTGCGCCACTTGTCCCTGAGGCTTCGAATTCCCGACAACTAGAAATCTCCCGACTGCTGTTCAATCCACTACTTGACGGCGAGCTGGACATCTTCATCGTCCCCAAACCGGCGTTCACGCAGTGCAGCCTTGAGCTGGTGGAATAAAAAGTAGTCGCTAGAGGATCCCAGTGATGGACCCACGTTTCATCACCTGTCACTATGCGTGACTCAAATCCCGCCGGGTCTTGGTTGTACAGGATCAGCAGCTCCTCCGAACTTTGACGACGTGGAATTCGATCATAGGGTGTGAGGTTTCTAATTTCCCTAGTTTTATCTCTATTTTAAACTCTTTCAGGTGGTGTGAGTGCAACATGAAAATTATAATGCAGCTGACATCTGACTGATTGATTTCCTTTCAGATCTCAAACACCCTCAAATGGATTTGCGGTTAAATATCATACAAACAATTTTCACTCCAAATCCTCGTTCCCTTACTACTTTATCATCACAAACCTTCTGGCGGAGATTCACTCCTTGGCTTTCGCTTCTCATTTATAAGTAAAAATAAATAGTAATAAATTTTTTTCATATCATGACTGTTCATCTCGGCATTTGATGGATGACAATTGGTTTAATTTCGAATGTTCATTTGACCGCTTTTTTACGTTTACGTGACCAAAGTTCATATGTGTAAATGACCAATTTCATAAGTTGAAGCGACCAATTCCATACCTTTAATTGACCTACCATTTTGTTACGTTTAGGTGACCAAATCTCATACTTTTAAGAAGTTCATTTTACCCTGGGACTGAAACTTACTTCCTACAGGAACAGGACCCGAATGCGATTTCGGATTCAACGAAGGAATGCATTTTTTCTTGATATTTTTAAACCGCTGACTTTTTTAATATATCTGCAATAATTTAAATATTAGGATAATTATTCCTAACACGTAAATTTTGAAAAGGAATTAAAAAATTAATATATATTAGTCTTAAAACTAGTCTCAGAAATATATATCTGTCTCAAAATCTTTAGCATGAATATATATATATATATATATATATATATATATATATATATATATATATATATATATATATATATATATATATATATATATATATATATACAGCCTTGGCCCAAATTATGGGGCAGGTATGAAATGATTGAAACTCATTTATTTCACACTTAACATAATACAATTAAACATTAATGCGTATATTATATCAATAATTGATATTTTATGTGTCCTCTTTTATGCCTGTTTGCATACTTGAGACTAAGTTGGTCCATGTGGTTGGCTGAATTTCTGCCCCTCTTCATGAAATTTGGCTGTTAATTTACTTTCTGAGGAATATTTGTGCACCCTCACCCTTGTGTGGCATGGAGCATTGTTTTGTCGAATATTAGACTATGTATCTAGTGTGTCATCATTGAAAATTTTACCTAAGGAAGGTTGATAAACCTGGTCTAATATGTTGGTGTAAGTGTTGGAATTTATTCTGCCCTCGTAAGTGGACAACAATCCTGGATCTGAAGGCAACGTGCAGCCCTTAACCATTACTCTGACACCTCCAAATTTGACTGTTGGGACAACACATCTCAAATCATAAGATTCCCCCTACTCTTCTACGAACATAAACAGCTCCAGGGTTCCAAAGTTCTTAATAGAAATACAAATTTTACTGATCATTTTTGGTGTCCATTAAAAATTAGTACAAGCGTATTAATTGGTGTAAACTAATATGGAGAACCTACCCCAAAGCTGCTTTCATCAGATCAAATAACTTTAGCCCAATCATCACCAATCCAATCTTTATGCTCTTTTGCTTAAGACAATCGCTTCTTCTTGTTCAACTGAGACAGCTACGGTTTCTTTCTAGCCTAACCTTCTCACTGTGTGTCTTAATTTCTCTTTGTTTGTTGCTGCCCGAAACTTAGCAGCTACATCATAAAAGTTTTTTTCCTACCGACAAGAGATGTTCTTTTTAGCAGCCTCTCTCCCCTTGGATTTTTACACCTTTTGCGACCTTGACCATTACGGCTTTGGAAAGAATTGGTCGAATTGTACATTTTAATGGTTGGTTGGTCACCGTGTCTCGAGGCTTTCAATTTTCTTGCAATTCTGACTTGGGATAATCCGTCTCTGGACAATGCAAAGATTTAAGTTCTTGGAGCCTCAGAAATTTGTTTCTTCAGACACATTTTTTAACAAAAGGTTATCCCTTGTAAGTTAACAAGAAGATAATTACTGAAAAAATAGGAATAAACGGTAGTATCACACATTGAATGGCAGAAGGTTGCCCCAACCACTTATGCACAATATGCGAAAACGTATTAAAGCGGTTATAAAAGCAAAAATAAGACAAAATAAATATTAATTATTGATATAATATACGCAAAAATGTTTATTTGTATTATTTCAAGTATAAAAAACAGGTTCCCTTCATATTCTTCACTTTTCCCTACCTGCCCCATATTTTACGCCAAGGCTGTATATACTCGTATTTTAAGACGGCCATGATGCACACATGCTACGTTGAAGCCAACAGCTAGTTTGTAATTGTTAAGGTAGTTTAAAATCTTTGTAATCAATTGAAAAAAGGCATTTTTGGAGCCTGGTGATGACAGAGCAAAACACCAGTATTTCGTATAACTATATTTCCGAGACGTCTTTCGACCTATATGCGGAAGGCTCTTTTTTGTAATCATGAAATACTTTTAAACCACCTCAACAACTGCAAACTATCTGCTAACTTCAACAATATATAAATAAATATATATATATATATATTCTTGACGGTGTTCGTTTATTAGTTTGGTTGCTGTTTTCCTTCAACATTGTCCTTCTCCGTCTCGCCCCCACCTCTCCCGCTCAATCCAAACTTTTCTTAGGCTCCATCGGTTTCCCTTAAGAACGAGTTTATTGATCTCTCCGAAAATAGACGGTTTAAATGCACACCTCGCATTTTCTCTCTCTCTCTCTCTCTCTCTCTCTCTCTCTCTCTCTCTCTCTCTCTCTCTCTCTCTCTCTCTCTCTCTCTTTCTCTATTTATTTATTTCTCTTTCTCTTTCTCCCTCTTTCTCAATTTTCCTCCTTTCCTCTCTTTCTATCTTTATATCTCCTCTTGCCGAAAATAGAGTACCGTATATCTCTTACATTGGTTTCGATTATTGTAACGAAAAACTATCAAACACTTTAAAATAAATTGGATTTCTCAACAGCAAACATCCTTGGACTATATTTCAGCAAATTTAAAAGAAAAAAACAACTAGAAAGGAATTTCATGTTTGCATTAACACGGAGCTTTTCCTGCATCGAATAATTCTTACAAAGCATTGTTTCAAAAATATAAAACCAGTAATTTTTTATTAGAACCAGAACATCAATTTTTTTCCATATTTTAATTAGAATATGTCATTAATGTCTTCCACGCTTACAATTTCGCATCATATAAAAGCGTTTATCATATTCAATTTAGATGTAAATCAGCAAAAAACACATTTATAATTCACATTAAATACGATCATAAGCATCACATGGCTGTAACATACTCGCGAATAAAACAAAATAAGAATTTCTTCTCAAAAAAATAACTATGTGTACAAACAAGTACAGGCTATGTGTTTATATGTGTATGTTCCTTTTTTTAAGAAGAGGGACTAAGGGATAAAGCGATACACTTCACGTATATCGTCGGGGCGACATTTCAGATATAACCGAAGTAATGAAGAGTTATGATGATCCTCTACACCAAATTAAGCTCACTTCATGTAAGTCTCGCCTCCCTGAGAAATATAAGCTTTTGTTAATGGAAATTTAATATAAAAAATTAGATAATTTATATTTCTTTTATGTATAAAAGGAGAGACGACAAAGCATTTCACGCAATGGGAATTTCGTTTGCATATCAGACAACATTAATCGTTCTTGCAATTTCCTTTACTAAAAACTTAATATTATGATTTTTTATTATTTTTTTAATGTATATAAGTTATATTTACTCATACATGGAATATCATTTGTACACTATAGTAATGCGTTCGCATATATGTGCAGCAAGTTGCAATATATTAATATCTCATGCAACAATACTGCAAAGGGGGAATAGGTAAACAGAATTTCGCCCGCGTGTGTGTCCGTGTGTGTTAATATCTAAAATATTCCCAATATCTTTTTACATAAATTACAATTTTTTCATGAATATCAATCATGTCTTTAGGGTAGATTATATTAACAAACCCTATGAACTATTTATTTCAGTATATTGATACTATCTATTTAAATTCGTAGGAAAATATACAACATAAATCTAAATAAATGTTTTATTTAAGATTTGGGTGAAAGAATCACCATCAAACGATAAGCTACAATTTGTTATTAGGTATAATAAAATATAGATTAATGTTGCCAATATAATAACAACTGAAACGATTATAAATTATACCCAAAATTGTACGAATAAATAATGCACTACCTTTTACAGTGCTGATAATGTAAAAATTTCCAAACAAGCTAAAAATTGCCATTCCCCTACTTTGTATTTGCCCCTGTGAATAATACGCATTCAAAATTTATCGTTCAAATAATTCAAGAACAACACATGTGCAAAACACAGAATCGGCCCCTTTAACGAGAAAAGTTCCTCTCCATTCATTATATGGCTGAGCTCAGAGAAAGAGAATTAGGGAAGAGTACATAAAACTACTTCGAAAATATAATATTGGCTCATGATAAGGTTGATGTTATACCTCAATGATAAAACTTGTTATTAGGAATTTTACATATATTATGATCTATTTTACCTATGATAATCCCCCGCAATAGAATAAAAAGTTAATAATTTTTTTTAAAATACGAAGAAATATCACACCTCTTCAGGAACTATATATTTCATTTGTTCTGCATCTTAATTATACTGTTATTAATAGACTACCAGTTTAACATGGTCGCTTACTCTTATCACAGTTACAAGAAGGGGAATTATGTACTATGGAGCTTACATAAGCAACTATTATAAATAAACATATGTCCCGAACATACATATGATGGAAGAGATTTCTTATAGATCTGGGCATCTTATACATTTTACTATATCATCAGTCAGTCATTATTTCTTTATTCAGATCTATCATTGGATAAAGATAAATTACAAATACTAATTTTCTAAAAAATGATCATCTATTAAAGGCAAACTCTTGGAAATAAGAAAATAAAATAAGTTAAATTTATCATCTCCTTGAAGACGAAACTTCCCCTTATATTTGTACTCCTAGAGTCACAAACGTTAATATGCCCAGTAATTGATTCAGAAATCGTGTTAGAGAACAGTTTTAAATTTAAGTTTAATAAATCGGGCTCAACGCCCATGGGATACTTTGAATTACATGAGTTTTTAGACCCAACCCCCTACATATTTATGATTTCAATCATTTTTGTTGAGCCAAATAGGTATGCAAAAATTATTATTTCAAGGCTGTCATACTGGAATTGGGTGACAAAGGACAAAGGTAGTTTTATGATATGATACTATTTGTTGCGACATTATCACTATTATTTATCACTAAACCAAAGATTCTGGGATTAGAAGAGTAATAATAAAAAGCAAAACATTCCGCGATCTTGTTTTTGAATTTGGGACAATGAATGTCTCTCCTTGAGTCACAAACATTAATTTGTTCTTCTCATTTTTCTATCTGACTAAAAACCCCAAAGTTTCCTTGTTCATATGTTTCAATTTCAATTTAAACATCTGAAATTCCTTTGAAAAGTGCAAGAAAGTAATAATAAAGATTAACTAATTTCTAATCAACCTGTACACGGCTATTCCTTTATTTTAAGGCACAGAAATATATTGGACATAGTTTAAGTTCGTGTTATGTGGCAATCACTCGCCTCAAAGATTTGTATAAATGCGATTATCCTTAAATATTTTAAGTTAAATTTAATTCTTTCTTCTATGGCGATAACATTTTCCTTTTCTCTTCTCGCGTTACATAGGAGCCAGTTGAAAAGGGATAAGATTTAGGACAGCGTATCAAATTCCTAGGAGGTACTATATCCCTCGGGGAGATGGGGGGCGCTCTCAAGGCATTGCACATTAAAAGGAGACGTGAACAATGAACTTAATTAAACGATTGAATATGATGCTTTAGACCATATATCGAGTAAAATTCGTAACTGGGTCTGCTACCAATTTATTAATACGCATATGAAAAATACGACTACCTCACTATATAACATTTTTAATTTTCAGACATCATGCTGTTTAATTAGTAGGGGTGCTGGGAGCATTCTTTAGCCTGGGCCTCAATTACGGCTATTTATGAAACCCAAATTGAAGCACAAACGTTCATGTGCGTGGATGCTTAAATTTCATTTACTTTCTACTTTATAATAATAAATTGATCACGTGATTCAAACAATTTAGTAAAATGTGACTAATCAATTAATGTTCTTTAATATGTTTCCGCTCACTTGAAATTTGCTTCTTGAAGCTATAGCATAAATAGTCACTTATAATCATATTAAACAAGTCTCGTTAGGTCCTGTTTATCTTTAATTTATCTATTTTGTACATTAAGTGGACTTGAAGGATATACAAAAAAAAAACATAAAAAAACATACCAAATAATTATAATTTTGGAAGGGTATTACTACCTATGAAACCATTTGGAGTAGAATCTTCATTTATCAGTGTGGTCGTAGAGTTTAACGCAGGATCAGAGCTCAGACCATCTACAGCGTAAGGCAGCCGCCTAAAAGTATCCCCGATTCGAGAATCTATCCGGTTCCCAACCATAATCATTGTAGATTAACTTGACTGCAATCGGAACACCTGTTTCCACTCGGCGAAACAAGGTGTGTAAGTGTAAAGAAAAAGTACATTAGAGGAGAGAATGTAGCATCAGTGAGCTCAGCTAGATAAGAAGGAAAGGAAAATAAACTATACAACTGAAAAAAATGTTACATACGCTCCTATATTGGTAAAAATTCATCATACACCAAGATTTATATCACCATTCATTATAGTAATCATAGGAACATCAGATAGATTAATCAAACTAGTAATTAAAATATCAATTACCTATGTCATACAAGCAATGCAAGCATATGCACCTACATCATCAGGTAAATAAGTTGGCGATATCTATGCAGTAATCATGAACGTACAAACACAAGGAAACCATCAGTTGAAAATGATTTTGGGAGACTTTAATGAAAATATTTGAGGAAAAACACGACAGTCAATTGGTATGAAAATTCAGACGAAGGAAATAAACGAAAAAAACAGTTTAGGAGAATTTCAATAGTTCAGAAGAAGCAAGGGAATTATAAAGTGCTTCTTCCCAAAATGACAGCAGAAAATGGACTCGGCTACTACACGTTGGAACTTAAAATATCATTGAATAGATATTCTTTAACTTGAAATGTTTCCTTAAGGATATATTCATTATCAGCTCTTTCAAACCAAGTAAAACTTGGATAGCTTGACAAGCATCAAAAGTAAAATAAATACCTTCACATTCGAAAATAATTTATAATCAATAGAGAGTAGATGAAATGCAAAAAATAAACCCTTGAATTTGATCGTAAACTTTATTCCACGAGAATAATTTCAATATGAGCTTTCCATATGTTTACGGCTGAAGATTATATGGAAAGCTACCTATTGAAACCACTCCTGTGGTATAACTTTACGCTTTAATAAGGTGGTTTATTTTTGTTACTTTCCAAATTATACTATAGAGTTAAATGAACTTATGATCAAATCACACAATGCTCATTAGTAATTCTAAAATACAAATAATAATTTTATAATTTGGAATTTGGGGCAAATAGCATAAAATTATGTGAGACGAAAAAAGTTTTACACAAGCATGAAAAGTGGAATTTTGGGCAAATAGCATAAAATTATATGAGACGAAAAAAGTTTTACACAAGCATGAAAGGTGGAAAAGATCGAACATTTGAGGAAAGGATTGAATATAATGCAATTTTCAAACAGCCGGAAAGGAAACCGAGTGATAGAACAGAAAGCATATATTTAATACCAATCTAATTAAAACTTGGAAACAAAAGAAAATCAGTGAAAAAGATGAAACCCCCACTAAAATAACGGAAAACAACATAGGATACAAAAAAAGATGAACAACGACACAAAATTACAAACATAGGAAAAAAGTTTGGAAGAGTTGAAAATAATCTATCAGAAACTTTATGAGATCAACTACTACCATACATTAGATCATATATATAAAAACCAACTACAATAGTCATAACTAGCACACTAAGAGAAACACTGGACCACAATCACCGGGCCAGACAAACACGTTTCGGAAGTAATTATAGTACTTATGATCATCTGCCTATTGTTCAATATTACGGAGTGCAAATAAATGCCCAATACCTCTCTGTAGCACTCGTATATTATTAGTTCTATGATCTCTACAGAACAAGGAGTTAACAAAGCCTACAGTATCGCATTCTCTTACAAATAAAGCAATCAAATAAAGTCATTTAGGCTGCATTTTAACACTAATAAACTTTGGAATGAGAGAAGAAAAAGACGAGGGGTTCTATCTAATCTAAAGTGTTTACAACATTGCTTGAGGATATGTATTTTCGGAGTTCCGAGTGAGAGCAAAGGGTAATAGGACTTAATGAAGGTAATTAGGTTACCTCCGATTTGCTGATAACAGTATTGTTACCTTCAAATTAGAATAAAAATATAATTATCACAAGGCAGAAACTGAACTTTTCAAAGACACAAATAATCATAAAAATTTGTTTATAAAACAATTATAATTGACGATCAGAATTTAAAGTAGGGACAATAATCCGAATAATTAGGAAAGCTTGGGACTCGTAAATATGGCATATAAAATGAAATTAGTAAAGGAACAAAAGTGGGCAGGAGAGAGGTAGACAAGTTGAATTACATCTTCAGAAGCGACTTACATCTAGGTTTCAAATATAAAACATTTAAATAATGCATCTTACCAGTTTTAAATTAGGAGATAAAATTTGAATACGTCATTAATAGAATGCTCACATTGAGGAGCACTCATAGAAAGAGGAAACAATGCATAATACGAATAATCCCAAGAGACCAGAAAATTCCTATGGATAAACACACACACACGCAAAGAGGCAACAGATATTTTAAAGGGAAATAAATCGGTAGGTGTAAAGTGGTAGGACATAATGCTAGCTGAAACAACAGGAGATATACAAAAGAATCCTAAGCTGCATACCTTAAAATATAAAGATAGACATAAGACGACCTCATAAAAAGTAAGATGAAATTCGTTAAATGTCGGAGAAATTTGCTAGACTCGAGCATTATCTTAATCAGTGGAAATTCTTGGAGGCGTCTTTGCCCAGCAATGAAAGTAAACGAGCTTCTATTGATTATATAATATATATATATATATATATATATATATATATATATATATATATATATATGGAACAACTATGACATATATTTTCCTTAGAAATTTTTTCATCTTCTAATTGAACAATTTATTTCTTAATGTTAAAAAAATACTAACCAAACAGTTCCTTTTTGAACATTAATGAATAATGAAATATTTAATTGTCATACCAATTAGAGAGGGTAGTTTACATATTTGAACTCTTCCTGATAACCCAACTTATGAGAGAATGTGTTGATTCCTGTTTCTAAAATTATCTCCAAACCAAGAACTAAATGAATTAGCATTTCACTGGAAGGCTTTATGAGGGATTGCATCTTGATTAAATATTCACGTGTAGTTTTAAAGAGTGTTTTGGGGTCTCAAGCCGAAGAAGGTTCATAGGATCAGAAAAGAGTTAAAAGAGTTTCACTCTGATTATGGGGGTACGGCGGTTCGGAAACCTTCCTCTAATTGTTGCGATCTGAAAAGAACCCACAAATTTGTCGCAAAGATCAACGCTATTATTGACGACGAGCCTAGTAAATCAATAAGGTCCATAGTCTTGGTAAGGGAGTATCAGTGTCTCACATCAGGCAGTAAGTGCATTAGGACATCTGTTACTAGTCAGACAAAATGAGAAAGAGACAGATTCTGTCGCAGAAGATGAAGGAAAAGCGGAAGGAATGTATTGCGAAGTCTTGTGAACAAACTGAAGAATTCCCTCAATTCTGGCATGATTTAGTTCTTCTCAGACGGAAAAAATTTCAGACGGGACCAGGAGATAAATTGGCAAAACAACCGCTGGCTAGGTGTCACCTCCCCACCCCCAAAGATGTACCGAGAGTAAAGAAGACCAAGTTCCCACTGCACAACCTAGTGTTTGAATTTGTCAGTAGCAAAGCATAATCTATGCCCTTTTTATCATCCCGGAGATATACATCAATTGCTTAGAGGAGTTGTTGTTCCTCTGGATAGAGTATATACCCGTTGTAAGGCCCTACATATGGCAGAAGGAGGACTCAGGAGTGATGTGGCTGAGACTGAGTCCTCCTGCCACACAGGCAGGAGGACTCCTAACTGTCCAGGCTGCAACTCGCTGGAGTATTTTGGTGTAGTGTGGTTAAGAGATATATAACCAAGTCGCTGTACACCACCAAGGTAGAGCTTAGGTCCAAAATCAGCGCAGATTTCACCAAGTTTAACAAGGTGACCTTGCAGAAGGCCTCCAATAGATTTCGACGCCGCCTGCGTGGCGTGTTTCATTGAATAAAATAAATTAATGAACTCTTTGTGTTATTTTCTTTTATATTAAAGATAGGCGACAAATTACACACCCCGCGCTGTAGATTTCTTGAATTTTATCAGAGATGAGATGTGATGAGTTTATAACAAAAGTATATATAAGTAAAATTAGTTACATAATTCATCTCTACATATTCTCACCATAAATTTCAGTTCACTAGGACCGCCTCAGAAATGGCAAACACTCGTGGTTTATAATCAAGTAGATAATGGTGAAAAATACATTTCTCTGAATAAACTAATAGTACATAGGAAATCATTTATTTTTCTCTACAGTTTAAGAATTTAAAAAAACTAATATTTTTCATAATTTGATATTTCCAGTTGCTCTCACAAAATCAAAACAATGATCTAGAAAAGGCAACTCGTATATTTCTGAATCTTTAATTTCTTCATGGTCAGATCCTTTGTTTAATTTTCTTATGGAACTCGCCCACTTTTTCTCTACCAATAATGACGAAATATTATTGATGCAACCAATAAAATGTGATATAAGACAAGTAAAATAGAATAAAATAACGAAGCTAGAAGGAGGGGATGTAGAATGACTTTCAAGCTTAATCGAAATAGACTGATTGCACTCCGAAGAATCATGTATCTTTCGTTTTCGCACAACGGATCTCCATAGCTGTTTTGCATTCCTTCGATTCATAGCTAATATATGATTGCAATTTCTTTATTTCCAGGTAGAAAAGGGAAGTTTTTAAATGTTTCAAGAACTAAACAAACTTAATACAAACATGAGTATGACCGTTTGAAGTTATCACCGTCGCGATCTGTGTATACGAGTACATCTCTTTGTCAATCTTAGTCAAATCGTATATTTATCATTTACTGGTTCTCTGTACTAGCTGACCTTTCTGTATAGTTTAATGAGTAACTGTTTATGTGCAATGCATAATGATTCTCAGCTATTTGGCATCGTTTGCCAAAAAGATTTCAAGCAGCTGAATCTTTTTCGAGTCTTTTTTTGTGTGCAATTTTTCTCTCTTTTAATATGCTATCCACTATTTTGCTCACACAAATAAATTATTTGTCACACTCTATTTTGCCCAGATCCATTTATGGTAAAGTTCCAAAACACTTCGAAAATAAACTTCGTAAATGTTTTTACACCATTTACTCCCCTTTCTTAGGTTTGCAAAACTTAAACCCATAAAATATATTTTACTAGAAAAGTAGACGAAAGAAAAATTATAGGGTACAGAGTCTAGGAAAGGAAAACTAAATCCCCTGCTTGTGAGTATTATTAGTAAGAAAATAAATAGGTTTACGAGAGAATCCATTTATCAAGGGCAATTTTATGTTATACCTTCAAAACTCCAGAGTAAATAAATAAGATCGTTTTCTTTTCTTATATAGGGGTCAACACTTGTATAACTCCCTGCTTAGATTTAAAGCTGCTTCTTTACCAAAAGTATAATAGCTACATGTTCAGTTCAAGGGGTTCTTATGATTGGTGTTCTATCTTCCTTTGTAGCCACCTTGAAGTTCATACTGTACTCATTGCTCTGGAATTGAATGAATTTCAAAAAATCGCAATTCACTAAACTTTCTTTGCCGTGAATATAATCCTTCATCTCTTTTGATAAATCACTGCAAAAAAGCATAATATTTATCTGAGGCAAGTTTCAGTATGAAGTTAACAATACCACTACTAATCTCGAATAAATAATAAGCTTTTATAAAGTGGTTTATTAAAAATTAATTCACTTGCTATTAACTAAAAATCGTTCTAACTAATCTCTACATATTTTTACCATAAAATTCAGTTCACTACAATAGTTTTATGCGATGTGGCATGAAGCCTAAAAGCATCTTGTTTCTTTCGGATGAGAACAAAATGTAAATATTAATCTATAAAACTTGAGTTTAGTAACTAGTAGCAACTTTATGTCATACTCTGCCGGTGGTTTAGTCATACTATGCTAGTGGGTGATATATTGTGTGAGGTGATTAGCATGAATATAAATTCGGGGACAGACAAAGGAAAAAAATACGACTTTTTTCCTACATCACTGCACGGGAACAGATCACTCCAATCAGCGCAAGACCACAAATCCTTTTTCCTTCTTCTTTAATCTTCTTTGAGTAAAACTTTCATAACTATGCTTTACAAAAAACTCTTAATTATTATACGATAATTGGAATAAGTCCTTCAAGGCTAGTCGCAGCATTGAATCTTCTCTCGTTA
Source organism: Ceratothoa steindachneri (assembly GCA_963969495.1). Taxonomy (NCBI): domain Eukaryota; kingdom Metazoa; phylum Arthropoda; class Malacostraca; order Isopoda; family Cymothoidae; genus Ceratothoa; species Ceratothoa steindachneri. Next base: position 160,123,245 of record OZ018326.1, read on the forward strand.
ATATAATTAACTACATTCGTTAAGCGGTTGATGGTGGTCTGACTTCAACTTTATTGTCCCCCCTTTTTGTTGGTTTATCATAGTCGTCTATCCTGCATGGTTGATTGTGCTTCCTCGATTATTGTTCATTAGATTTTAAATGATTTTCATGCTGTAAGTACGCTTCACCTCTGCCTTAGGGAATTATAGCGTGGCCTCTCACAGGTTAACTCTCCTTAGTAGACAAGCGCACTGTAATGGGCGGTGACCTTGAAGATCGCTATACAAAAATGATGATGATGGAGATTATTGAGAGAATTATCTTGCAGGCACTATCATTACAATGCGGAATAAAAAAAGACACTACATATGAAGACTATAGATTCTTGGCGAAATGTGTAAATCAATGTGAGTATAGGTGTATTTGTATACTCGTGAGTGTGTAGGGATGTAACACTTGAAGTTACTTTGTCTCTGGGATTTTTTATTGTTAAGAACTTTAAAAAATAAAAGAGAAAAAACAACTGGTATATAATGGAAATTATCATTCCTACTTCGTGTACATTTAAATAGTAAAAAATATCAACATGAGCATCTCAAGCCTCCCATAATTAGAAACAGGAAATGAAAGTGCGTAGAATGGTGCATATTGCTATAGGCTCCCCCAATTAAAGTAACAAAGGGAAAAACGGAAGTTTAGACGGTTTTTTTAATGCTGATCGTCAGACTAGATACATACTCGTATATCTGAATCTGCAAAAGCCTTCTCTTCAGAGGGCAGAAAAGTTACCCCGACACTACGTTGTTCTTCATCTTCAAGGATGTCGAAAATGTCATTAACGTCCCGCCTACAGATATAAAGATGCATACTGTATATACATAAACATACTACATGAATAGGTATATATATTATATATATATATATATATATATATATATATATATATATATATGAAAGGGTAGGAGTATAGAGAAATTAATATATAGAGATAAGTATTGTATTACTTCTTAAATAATAAACAACAATATTAGGGTGACTCATTTGTCATCGAAGCGAATATAATAAATAACGTTACGGGATTATTTTTCTTATATGTACGAGGGGCGGTCAATAAGTTTGGCAATTCAGATATAAGGAAACAAGATATGAGGAAAAGTGTTTTATTATTTTTCAATATAACTACCCTCGACTTCAATGCACTTGCGCCACTTGTCCCAGAGGCTTCGAATTCCCGACAACCAGAAATCTCCCGACTGCTGTTCAATCCACTTCTGGACGGAGAGCTGGACATCTTCATCGTCCCCAAACCGGCGTCCACGCAGTGTAGCATTGAGCTAGCGGAATAAAAAGTAGTCGCTAGGGGCCGGATATGGACTGTAGGGGAGATGGTTGAGCTCCTCGAATCCGCACTCGCGCGGGGCAGCTTGTGCAACTTTGGCCTTGTGGACAGGGGCATTGTCGTGGAGGAGCAGGTCCCCGCTCGTCAACTTGCCGCGCCGCTTCTGACGGATGCACTTCTTCAACACAGCCAGTTCCTTGTCGTAATATTGGCCTGTGATGGTCCTTCCACGAGGCGCATAATCCATCATCAAACACTCCCTCAGAATCCCAGAAGATGGTGGCCATGATCATCCCGGCTGAGGGTTGGGTCCAGAACTTGATGGGAGTCGGAGAGCTCCTGTGCTTCCAGGCGATGATTTCGAGCTTGGTCTCGGATCCCAGTGATGGACCCACGTTTCATCACCCGTGACTATGCGTGACTCGAATCTCGCCGGGTCATGGTTATACAGAAGCAGCAGCCCCTCCGAACTTTGACGACGTTAAAGTCGATCATGAGGTGGGATGTTTCTAGGGACCCAAAGGGCAGAGACCTTGGTCATATCCAAATTGTCGTGGATGATGTTGATAACACTTCCATGTGATATTCCAAGTTCTTGCTCGATTTCTTTGACCTTCACCCGTCGATTTTCGAGGATCATCCTCTCCACACTGGCTCAATTGTCCTTGTTGGTCACGTCTGACGGGTGTCCTGGACGGGGGTCATCTTTAAGGGACTCTCGACCATGGCGGAACATTTTTTTAGCAATAATTAATATTTGACGTGTCCTTCTCCGTTTGCTTTTATAACCGCTTTTATGCGTTTTTGCATATAGTTTATTAGTGGTTAGGCTTCCTTCTGCTATTGAATGTGTAATATTAACATTTATTCCCATTTTTTCAGTGGTTATCTTATTGTTTACTTTCAAGTGGTAATTAGTTGTTAAAAATGTCTCCAAGGAAACAGATTCCTGAAGCTCAAAGAGTTCAAATAATTGCATTGTCACGAGAGGGATTATCCGAAGTAAAATTTGCAAGAAAATTGAAATCCTCGAGAAACGGTGTCCACCCAACTATTATAAGGTAAAATGAGACGAGTTCTTTTAAAAACCGTGATGTTCAAGATCTTAAAATGTGTAAAACTCAGAGTGAAGAGAGGTTGCTAAAAAAGACATCTCTGGCCGATAGGAAATCTCGTCTTCTGATGTAGCTGTTGAGTTTCGGGCAGCAACAAACAAAGAGGTATTAAGATGCACAGTGAGAATAAGATGATTCAAATCTGGCTCAAATAATGTAAGGCTAGAAAGAATCCGTGGCCGTCTCAGATGAACAAAAAGAAGCGATTGTCCTGAGCAAAGAAGCATGAAGATTGTGCTGATGATGATTGGGTTAAAGTTGTTTAGTCCTATGAAATCAGATTTGAGGTAGGTTCCCCACATTAGTTTTTACTAATTTATTACGCTTGTACAAATTTTTATTGGATACCAAAAATGATAGGTAAAGTTTGTATTTCTCCTTATATCTTTGGATCCCCTCGAGGTGTTTATGTTTGTAGAAGAGTTGTGAAGCTTATGATCCGAGATATGTTCTCCCAACAGTCAAATTTGGGGGTGGCAGTTTAATGGTTTGGGTCTGCATGCCGTCTTTAGGTCAAAGAGTGCTGTTCCCTTGTGAGGGCAGAATGAATTACAACAGTTATATTAGCATGTTTTACGAGGTTTATCAACGTTACTTTGGTAAACTTTTCAATGATGACATATCAGATGGTGAAATCTTCCAATAACACAATGCTCCATGCTACACATCTATAGTCTCAAAGGGTTGGTTTGAAAAGAAAAGAGTGACATTGATGGAATGGCCCTCTCAATCTCCAAACCTTAACCCCATTGAACATTTGTGGTCACACTTGGGCACAAGAGTGAGGGTGCACAAATATTCTTCAAAAAGTGAATTAACAGCCAAAATTCATGAAGAGTAGCAAAAATTGAGGCAGTTATATGAGCCAACTTAATCTTAAGTATGCAAAAACGCATAAAAGCTGTTATAAAAGCAAAAGGGAGACACATCAAATATTAACTATCGATAGAATATACGCAAAAATGTTTATTTTTATTGTCAAGTATGAAATAAATGAGTTTCAATAATATTTTTCCCATTTTCAAACATCCCAATAAATTTGCCCAAGGCTGTATAAAATGTATATTTGTATGTATATATATATATATATATATATTCAGCAAAGTAAACACATCCCTTCTTTTTACGACCGAAAACTATCGGCCAGTTGTGGTTGGCGTGCAAAATAGCACGCATCTTCCATGGTCAGGCTTATGCTGCCTGCTCAAGGAGATGACCCTGAGAAAGGCCTAAAGAAAAAAGGTACACTAACCAAAGTCTCGTGCTCTCACTTATTCGGATTTTTGACCTTACGACTTTCAAAACTTTCCCAGGCTAACCTTGGCAGGACTTTGGCAATTATATCATTCAAAAGAGAATGTAAAACAACATAGGGCTTTAAAGTTTCCTTAAAATCGGCCGAATAGTTACAATTTTATTACTAAAACGAAGATAAAGCAAAACGGGGATCGAACGAACGACGGACGGACCGAAATAGAGTTGCACGTGACGAAAAACATGTCCTCCCGGCAAGGCCTCGATGCCCCAGTGCTCTACTGATATTAAAATAACGGGGCCAATAGTACAGCAACATATACATTTATTGACGTAAGCTATAAATGTAATGTCGCGCAGGAAAAAGTAAAGGGTGTTTCCGACTTTTTCGAATTTCATTCAGTTTATTATCAAGGATAACTAGAGGGAAAATTAATATAATAAGGCCAAATATAAGAAATAAAAATTGAAGCATTGTATCTAAGAAAAAAATCACCAACTTCTTCATTGGCGGTTTCTTATCCTAGAGGCAGTGATTTATTTTTTCTTTCCTATATATATATAAATATATAACGTTATTATATTACATTTTCCTGTAGTAGTTATCCTTGATGAGGAGCTGAAACTCTCACTCTTTGTCTCCTTTCCTCATTAGAAGAAAAGTGCAAACGAATCCATCGAATAAAATAAATCATTTTGACAAATGGTAATCTTCATTTCCTCATTTTCAATCTAGATATAGAATATGACTTCATTCAAAACTTTCACTGTGTTCTTTAATTCTCAATCGATTATATAAGTAGACATGTCTACGAACTTCACCTTTCAGAATGTTTTGTCGGAGAGAATGACCAACTTTTGTGCCAATTCATCACTCATTTTGTAAGAAGAATTTGTTTCTTTTAAAATTTCGTTTCCATTCACGACAATTTTACTTCTAGCTTAATTATTTGCGATAATGTATCAAAAAATGGCATTGAGATTTTTCAGAGCTACGCTTAAAATTGATTCGGTTGATTCGTAAGGAGTGAGGTAGATTTATGGTATATTGTGATAGGGTGAGGTCGTTTAATATAGAAAAATAAAACTTCAGGAGCCACAATATTAGTTCTGAAAGAGGCGCTGATGAGAATAAACAATTGGGGTATAGAAATATTGGCATCTGCCGAAATTTGGAATTAGTAGGTGATATGTAAAGTGTTTACTGTTTTAAATATTATCCAAATATCTCAATTACTATCCATATTGTGTTGATTTTGAGGGTGGTAGTAAGAGCTATGTTACTTTTGTCAGTCTGAATTTTTCACTGAAAACTAAGTACTAACCACACATGACTTGAATAAGAATGTTTGATAGCCAGTGAATATTGCCATAGTAAACTGGATAAAATACTAACTATTTGAATATTTTAAGCAAATAAAACAAATAAATAAATCCACGACAAAGACATACAACTGGATTCATAAAAAGTACAAAGTCAGAAGTAGAAAATCAGTTTAGTTATGTTTTTTTAAGATATGATAACCTCGTTGATTTCTATTTAAAATTCTACTTTTACATAATAAATTGTTGTATGTTACTGTAAAAATTAAGTAATGAACTATAAAAAGATTTGGTAGCATGCATTTTGCTGTAAAAACATTAAGTTGCTATCGTTCAGATTCCGATAAATTACAATGAATATTACAGTATATGTGCATTAACGAGTTCCTATACACCGTGATATTCTTAATAATGATTAATAAATATATATATATATATATATATATATATATATATATATATATATAGTCGTAAGTATTGCTGCTAACCAGGCTGATTTTTAATTTAACAGCGAAGGCGAGGGCGCAGAAGATGCTCAGGTAGATATATTTATTGCAATTTTGAGAACCACGTTTCGGGCAACATGACCATCTTCAGGTTCTAGATTTAAAAGATACACAATAAGACAAACAAAAAGTTGATAAAAAGTAATTTAAACATAAACCCGAAAGAGAACAAATAAGAACTAAAATGAATCAAATGAGTGATAACCTATTTTATGAAAAAAAACAACTTTTTTGTTTGTCTTATTGTGTATCTTTTAAATCTTAGAACCTGAAGATGGTCATGTTGCCTGAAACGTTTTTCTCAAAATTGCAATAAATATATTTACCTGAGCATCTTCTCCGCCCTTGCTTTTGCTGTTAAATTATATATATATATATATATATATATATATATATATATATATATATATATATATATATATATATATATATATATATATATATATATATATATATATATATAGACGTTTAAAACGGCGACTGAGGCTAGCTAATGCTTCATGTTCTTCAGCCAAACGGGTTAGTATGAAAGGACAGAATGATTGATAAGGATATTGAGAAAGGTGAAAGTTCTAAGGCGATGGCTGCTAGGTTTTGATAAAGGTTCATTGAGGGCTCACGGCAATGGTAAGACGAGCTCAAGGATCGTTTAGGAAAGATGCAATGAGTGTTGATGTAGGAACCATACTATATGGGAACAGTTATAGCATGGAAATGCAATAGGCCTTATGAAGGGCTCTTGAGGTAACTTTAGAGGGCTCAATGCGTGTTCAAGTTTAGGGCTTATTAGCTTTTCAAGGGGAAATCTCGGCTTAAATGTTTGTTTGGAGATATCTGTGAAGAAATGTGAAGAGCATAAAGGAAATAAAAAAATGTGTGGGAGATATTTATATAACTGCAGATGAATGTATCTTCTGACATTTAGGCCAAGAGTGAATATAATCCTTCAGATGTCAGCTTAAACATGTTGCCCATGCTACACTTGACTTTTACTTGCGAAAGACCTCCGTTAATTCTAAGAAAAACATAAAATCTTATCTTCAAATACACATGGATGGTTATTTGGAAAATTTTTCACATTCACCTTTAAATCAGTCATTACTTCAGGAATAAATGAAAACATAGATCCCACATTTCACAAAAGAAATCTCATATTTTTTGAAAGATAGAAGCAATTAAAAGAAAACCGAACCCTTAAACATCAATGAACTACAAGTAATTTAACATCATAACACTCGCTTTACCGTCATAATTTCCAAAGTCATGAATCACTATTTTAACCACTATTGGCTCAACATTATTAATCCTTCAATCTGAAAAACACTACACACCATACCAATACTCAAACCAGGGAAATCCCAACACAATTTCTACCCACCATCCCATCTCACTCCTGTCATTTTAGACAAAGTTATAGAAAAACTCATAAACAACTCATACCAATCTCGCAAACCATACGGATTAGGGAAAGATCACTCCACTACATCTCTACTAATCATTCTCACGCGTCAACCTATAGATAGTTCCAAATACTCCATCCCCTTCACGCGCAATCCTCTCGATAATCGAGATAAATAAAGTCTTCGACACAGTAGCTATAAATATACTTCCACAGTAATACCTAAACACTAACCTTACCAACAAAGGCAAAAGACTGCAAACTATTGTCATTTTCAACATACGATTACAAGGTCAGATTATGCTCAATACACATGATTACGCATACAACCACTCCATATTGGCATATCACAATGTTCCATTTCGAAATAACAATCTCCAATTATCCAAACAAATTCTAGCTCAAATAATATCTCGATATTCTCCCAACCCCCCAAATAACACAGTAAACAGAACAGTACCACAATAAATAAACAAACTCTAACAATGGATTACAGAAAATCGAATGACACCCACCTCCCTCAAATCATAAGTGATTATTTTAATTCAAATGAATTTTTACGGAAAATCCTTTGCTGAATATTATGACAAATTAAGGTTATTCAGTCATATATTTCCAAGATCACGCAAATTTTTGGTCAGATAAATATAGTTACTAATTATGAATAACCTTATTTAAAAGGAGAAAATGTTTTTTCATTGCATCCCTCCTTCATTATTTATAGATAAATTCCTCACGAAGTAAATGCCAATCTTGGGTCGTCGCAGTGGACATTACACACTCGTATTTGTGCATATCTTTGCAGTGCTAATACAACACAAACCACAATCCCTACCGGGGAGCAATCACCCATTAGATTATTATATTGTTTCATTATCTTACTCACATACACTCTTTCGTTGATGTCTTTATTTTCTACACCACTAACGATCAAAATAATTTTAAAATACTAATGACCAAAATGCGGGCACTGATATTTACATATCCACGACCACATAACCCTATGTTTATAATAGTCACGTATCAGATTATATTCCGTCTTATCCATATGAATTCTTTAGTTTATTTATTTATTCTATACACCACCAACGATCAAAATAATTTAAGAATACTATAATTCTTTTATATTAAATTCAGAAACCCGACTCTAAAATCTGATATACGAGTATTTGCCTTATTATTACAAATTTAAGTATGCAAAATTAATTTAATCGGGGTTTTACACCAGAGCCACAATCATTAAATATAGCTTGAATTTGTTAGTGGAAACCAACAGTTTAACGAAAAATCTAATCCCCGGGTATCTAGAGATGGAGCTCTTGGTAGCTTAGTGAATACAGGGTAAAAATAAGTAGCTTCACACGAATCATCATGCAATTCAAACTAACCATGACGATGCAGTTACTAAAAGAACGTTCATTTAAGCAAAATTATATTAGCCAAAGTTATTGCGAGAGATCGTGCAATTTTTTGTGTTTAATAAAGACAACCCTTATATGATTCTTTTAAAAACCTAGTGTTTTAATAGAGTTCTAATATAGCAGCAGTGGGCCCCAGAGGTACGGCATGCCGGCCAACCGGTGTGTGGACACGCCCTTGAACCTACCAACCACCTTAGCCCCCACCCCCCCACTGCCTTGTTGGTTATGCCTTTTTAGGCAAAGGTTAGAGGAAGGATATGTCCCTCGATCACAAACCAGAATCAGGAGTGCCTATAGGCGAGCACCAACAGACCGGTGTCTCGGCAGCTCCCTGCAGCTGAGGATGAAGCCTGGTCGTCTCGGGCCTCTCCTTCCACCAGGGTTCTTCTCCACTCGGTTAAGATACGGGTCCAAAGCCTGCACACATTCCTACCCGTTTAAACCTAGTTCAGGTTTGATGCCCTCAACAAACCGACCCTAACCAAGTCCCGTGGTGATGGCTGTTAGGTGGTAGAGGCTCACCCTGGATGAGGGGCTGCTCTTAACTGAGCAGCTGGACGTTTGTGGCGGAGGCGATTATGGTCATTTTGAGGGCGTCCGTTATCATCAACGTCGATGGAGTTCCCAAAGCAAATCAATAAATTTTAAAATTGTTTTGGATATAGAAAATCAAATAACCTAATGGGTTTCAGGTTCGTCAAACTTAAAAGCTGAGGTTACACACCTTGCAAGAATCATTTACGCTTCGTAAGAAAAATGGCTGAGATTTAGGATTAGTTTCTTACTGTAAAAAAAATTTAAATGAGGATTAATCAAATATCCTAAAGAAAATAAAATGCTCTCTCAAAATAAAGATCGGGAGAACTTACAGGTATACTCCAGTCCATCTACGAGAATCGCAGGATCACCATTTAACCCAGCCTACTTCAACAAGGAAGAATAAAAAGTTGGAAGTCAGCCTTTCCGAGGGCAGCAGCTTCTTCGAACTTCCTCACTACAGCTTCATAAGTTGCTTATGAATTTATTGTGTGTGTGTCACCAAGCTTACTACTGGAATGAGAAGAACTAGGTTAAAGGTATTAGGAGGAAATATTTAAATCATTGGAAGTTTAGCTAGGCACTGGCGTGGCAAGCCATCCCAACTCAGTGCCGGTCCCAAGCCCAGATAAATAGGAAGGGTTGGAGTCAGGAAGGGCATCTGTCCGTAAATTCTCTTCCAAATCCTTTAAGGAAGAGTCGTTTACCGAGTACGACTCATCAAGAACGGCGACCTCGCGTAGGGAAAAGCCAAGAAGAAGAAGAAGAATAGAGAAAATAAAATAAACCTACGCTCATATATAATACTTCTTCAGTCCCTCTACAATTAAAAGGCAAGTAATAACGGTCGTCTCGCAATTGAAGCTACCAAACTCTAACATTTGCAGTATCTCGGATCTAATATAGTTGTTTTAGAATGGTACAAAACAACTTATTCTTTATTGTATACAATCTACAAAATAAGTTTGAGCACAAAACTGAAAAGTACAAAAGCACTTCCAGAAAGCGTTGACTCACAATTTGCCTCGGTATCATGTCTTTATGTGTTACAACACAAGTAGTTTTGAAAGTCAACCGTAAAGCATATAAAAGTTGCCTCATCATGATTCGAGACAAAGTTCGGCAGACATGTGTGGCGGGTGGTCTACATTAATGTATTTTCCCTATTGTTAGTTACCAATGATGATGGTGTACTCAATTCTGAAGATGGTTGTATAGTGGTAGATAATAGTAAGGGAAAATTAAAAGAGGGAGGAATATTGTGCCCTATTAGGGAGGGCATCACTTTACGTTTATTTTTTATTTTCCTTTTTGTGTTTGTCTTTGATAAGTTTTGTTTTTTACATGTTTGTGTTTCTTGATGTGCTCTTAGCGTGTTCTTCTTATTGTTTGTGTTTAAATTTCAATGTTTTTATTTTTGGCCAAATTATTTTGCTTTCAAGCCTTTATTAGCTTTTGGCTCAGCAATTTACCTCGTGTTGGTTGTTGTATTAGTTTCCTGTTGCTTATTTTCTTCTTGTTTGTTTCGAATATTACTTTGTTAGTTTTTAATGTTCAGCGTTTTTGTTATGTGTATATTGGTGCCATGTTCTCAAGTGAACATAGTTTAATGCTCAGGAAGTAGCTACAACGAGGAAACTTTCTCCCGTAGCCTTGCAGGTATGCTTAGTCTGCCACCTGTTCCCTGTATTTCCAGAATGAAAACATTGGTCATGGTGGACCAAACCTTTCATCCAAGCTTTTGGGTGAAGATATTGATAGGGTCTAGTCTCTTCCGCCTATGAAGATCCCTTTGCCGATGATGTTCACGCCTTCTGGCTATGTTGATTATTAGGGATGCGGAGTTCTGGACACGTTGGAATTTTCTCATTTTAATCTTACTGGCCGCTTGAGTCACTACTGTGGGGTAGATAAGCTTAGCACAGACGTACATCAGGTATACTTCCCTAATTTTGACCAAGCTAAGATCTCTAAACCTGAATAGCTTGGAGATTTATCTCTTTGACAGGTTTTGCCTCTCCGTGTAGTGTCTCGATTATCTGTGTCGGAGATCTTTAAGCCAAGGACAGTGCTTTCGGCGTAGTAGCCGTATCTCCTCCCTTCAATGATGATGGGCCACGTTGACCTGAGAAGCAGTGGAACGATTTTTAACTTTTCCCTATTTGTTCTAATCTCCCATCCTCTCTTGTGCCAGTTTATGTTATTAATTTCCGCTATTGTGCGCGTTGCCTGTGCCTTTGCTTTCCACTCCGGGCACGGAACGATCTGAGTGATGTATCTGCGAGTTTCAGATATATTGTGTCCCTGTGCACCGGAGTTGGAAGGTCGATGGTAGAGAATAAGTAGAGCAATGGGCTAAGGCAGCTTCCCTGGGAAACGCCCGCTTTGAGTACGAACTCAAGTCCTTTGTATCCTTAAACCATGAGACATGCCCTTCTGTCCATGACAAAGTCACAAAGGATCCCTTCCAGGAATGGGTTTACCTGGAGGTTCAGGATCTTGTATTGAAGTTCTTCCAGCCAGACTTTATCGAAAGCCTTTTGCACGTCCCTCATCACAATGTCTACATAGCACCCATTCGCATGCCAATAAGCTATTTTCTCTGTTAAAAGCGCCAGAGCTGTTTTGGGCCCCTTTATGAATGGAATCCATGTTGTTGGGGGTTATGCACTCCTAACTCGCTCGGGAAGCTTTTAGCCTATTAACTATAATCTTTTCGAAGATCTTGCCATGTATCTCCAGAAGAGGGATCAGGCGATAGTTAGCCACCTGGTCAGGTGGCTTGTTTCCTTTCGGAATGAAGATGATGCTTGCTATTTTGTACCCGTTAGGAGAGTAGCCTGTATTCAGGGCAGCATTCATGGTATTTACCACTCCTTGAATAATTGGCCTCGAAGAATTTACGAGGTTATTTTTCCTGATCCAAGACCAGCCTGGTGCCCTTTGTTTGGAGGACCTTATGGTGTTCATTGTCTCTTCAAAGGTAATTGGGCACCCGTGGTCAACCACCTCTCTTTCCTGAGATAATTGCGGGTTGGGAGGGGGTTATATGTATCACTGCGCTAAGGTCATCGAGTAGTTGGTCTTCAAAGTCCTAAGCGAAGTCATCGTTCTCCCTAGGGGTTATAGCGAAAATCTCCTGCCAATGTGTCTTGAAACTTCTTTCAAGAAACTCTGGATCCTCAATGAAGTCGTTTCCGTCTTTATTTTTGATCTGGTATTGGGGGGCACTCCTCTATGCCTTCGGATGCTGTTCCCAAAACTTACAGGAGTGCTTTCCCTGTCCAACCTTCCAATGATGTCATTCCAGATTTTTCTGCTTCTCTATGATTATGTATTTAACCTTTCGGCATAGTTGTCTCATTCTGGCTGTACTTTCCCGATTTGTGCCTGTTCTGCTGATTTCCTCATAGATTTCTCTATGTTTCGGGGTGATTTCGCTCATCTCGTTTGTCCACCTAGGTTGTAGGAGCATTTTATAAGAGACCTTGAGGACGCATCTCTTGTCGGCTTGAATGAGGATATTAGTGATTATGTTTAAATCCGCATCTATCTCTTCGAGATTGACGTCTCCCAGGTCAGCTGGTTGATATTCGCTGAGTATCTTTCTATATAGCTCCCAGTTTGCTTTTGCATAACTTTCCCTAATTGGAAGGGGTTTGAGTATTGGAGCAAGCGAGATTGTGGTGATTATCGGGATGTGGTCGCTCGGTACCACAGGTCCGGGCTCATTGCTAATGTCAAAGGGGAAGTTTCCGCTCGCTAACACTATGTCTGGTTTAGTTGCCAAACCATGTGCTAAGGAAGGTTGGGAAATCCGGCCCGACTCTCTGGAGTCTGTCTCTTTCGAGAAGTAGCTCCAGGTTCCTTCTCCTTTAGTCGGTGAAACTGTAGCCAGACACTTTGCATCTGGCGTTTTGGTCCCCACCCAGCAATGCCATTTTCTCACGCCAGAGGATGTTATAGAACTTAAGACTCGGCAGGTAGTTTAGTAGGGGCAGCTGATAGTCAGCTGCCACGGTTAGGCTTCCCAGCAAGGTTGCGACTTCCAAGGCCACGAATTGTTCTTCTAAGTCTGGTAGGATCCTGTATGTGATGTGTTTCCAGATCGCAATGGCTGCGCCGTCGTCTCGATCCTGTGTTTTTTTGTGATCACAGTCTAGATAGGTATTTTTATTGTGTTAGTTTCTGTGTTTACACCGTGTTCGGAAATGAAGATCAGGTCAGGATCCACTGTACGGAATATGTTTCCATAGGGAATTGATTTCCCTTCCCATTCGTTTACGTTTAGTGAGAGTATATTTAGTGTATTGTTTGTGTTATCCATGTTTTGTTTGTGTGGTATACTTGTAGTTTATGTGAGTGTGTATAATCCTCTTTTACTTTTTATTGCGTCTCTTTTTCCCATTTTCTAGTCTCTAGTACTCTGCTTCACTTACGGTGAGGCATGAGTCCCTATACAGTTTTATTGTCGCTCCCATGAGCGCCTCGTCTATTAAAGCTTATTGTGCCGGCCTATCTGAAGTTCATTTTAGTTGCCCTGTCTTTACTCATTCAACAATCTCCCTAATGCTAGGGTTGACTGGGAATGGGGTCTGATCAGTTCTATATAACTGCATTCTGAGTTTTTTTCCATCATATTTTATGGTTTGATGGGAGCCTTTCCTTTGATTTACTCCTCGATCTCTTGTTTTCTTTTGGGAGTTGGCGTATTCTTCATTTTCAGAGGAAGATGCGAAGCTTGAGAGGTCAGCCTCTGTTTGCTTTATTCTCCTGGTCGCTTTTTTCTCTTTCATCTACTGGTTTCTTCTGGCCTCTATTTTGTGGTCCCTACTTGTGGATTTTGGAGTGGCTTGTGATGTTTCCTGGTATTCGTTCTCTTCCGCTCTTTCTTAATCAGCTGGAAACGGCTTCGCTGGAGCTTCTTCTTCAGGCTGGTATTGTATTTGCAGGACGTCTCCCGATAGAGGGTTGTCTGGGAACTACATTTCCTTAAGACTATCTTTCTTGAGCATGGTGTTAAGCTCAGTGGCGAAGCAGCCCAGGTTGGTTACCAAATAAACTATTAAGTGAACATTAAAACGTTAAGTGAGAGAGTACCTCGGACCTAAATGGGTGAGACTGATAACCACAAGTATGGAACGTTAAAAATGTTTGAAGTCGAAAATAAATTATTTTATTAAAATTGATAAGAAATTACGTTACAATGTCAACAATATACTTTTGTATATCTTCACCAGACAAAGTCTAAGCACGAGAAAAGCTACCATAGAATATTTGCACACAAAAATTCCATAAAACATCGTTTCTTACAGAAAATTACAATAACCAGGTAAGCACTATATATTGTAAACGTTTACAGTATATTACTACTAATTTTACCTACAATATTATATAGTGTAGTACTACTAATTTCTAGCAGTAAACGAACAGGTGCATTAAAGCTAGATTCGGAATAAAACTCCTGTTGAAGTTTTCAATAGAGATGAAAAAAAATACATTTATGAACTAATATGATTTTAATGATTTTGTTAGAAAATTATCACTAAATATCAATTGGTTTTTGCACCCAAAAGCTTCAGTGAGAATGACACGCGAAGCTTATGCATCAGATTTTTTCAGGGCTCATGAGCAACAGAAATTGGAGCCCGATCCCTTACACATCATCTTGAATGTTAACTCTCTTGCACAATTTTCATTAGAGGGTAAGGTGAAAGCTTTTTCTCACACATGTTTTCTCACAAATTTATTTATATTTTCGCCCAAAATCCATATCACCTCTGATATTACGCTCTATTATAATGTTTGAGGTTTCTTTTTGCTATAATTCTAGATTCATAAAATCGGCAACCAATCTAAGTATCCTTTACTCATATTCTCAAACATCTGTCTTAGACAATTCCTTAAACGCCTTCTCCCAGATCTTTATCTTTTCTGCTCATTCTTAAACAGGCTAACGAGCATTAAAGGTTAAATACTCACACTCACGAAACTAACTTCCTTATTTGTTCCTGATAGAGGGATATTGGATATACTTGGAGATAAATGATTTGTTGAATAATTACTTGTAGTAATTCATGAAAAAATCCCTAGGAGTAAATCTGTTACTTATAAATAACATATTGACTAATTCAACGTGAAGCACAAACGCAATCGAATGCAAAAATAAATCCTAAGAACCAAATGGTCAAAACTCAAAAACCCAGCGATTAATCTCCCGGATGTCAGAATCCAGTAATGATTCAATACAAGTTCGCGCTTTTGGTTTGAATTATAAACGAACACATCTTATTTCCTGTCTCGAGGAAATCTCATTTAAAGACACCGAGAAACGAAAGGAAAAAAAGATAATAAATAAGAGCGAAGGAGGAAGATAACGAATGATCTACCAATAAATTAAGGCTTAGTGGCGCCTTAGGGAATCTAAACAAAGTCTAAATAATATTTTTCTCCAGTCAGTTTATACCAAGTAGTAGATTTTATCTTCCAAACTATTTTTATCTTACTTCTACTAGTTCCATATCTTTAATTTGTTTTCTAAGACAATGTACCAGATGAATATGATTCACTTGGAACATTCGAATGCGAGATTAAAAGAAGCATTCATTGGGATTTTGTTATAAATAACCCATAGCAAATGCCAATTGTGTTACCACTAAATATGTCAATATCACAAATAGCTGCAATGCACAACGAATATCTTAAGATAGCAACATATCACATGTCAGAAGTACGCCATAAACGGAGACAAAATTTACTACAGGGGACAAAAGAATATGTTTAACAATTATTTTTCTGAACAAGATTGAACAAATAATATATCCTTTTACGTGACCAATCATATTTTTTATCTAGATAATTGGATTTGCTTTCATATATAAATCCCAAATTATTAGTTATGTGCAGTCAGAAGCGTAACGTCTACTCTGGAATCCCCGGAGAGATTTATGAGTAAATAGACTCGGTCTATTTTCCCGAATGCGATTTATGGCCACTATAAAATATAAAAATTAATTCTAACAGAGATAATAACATATATATATATATATATATATATATATATATATATATATATATATATATATATATATATATATATATATATTATGCAATTATTTACTCTTCTTAACTGATATTTTCTTCCCCTGTTAATGATTAGTGTAAACATATATTTAACCATCTATATAATTAATAAAATGCCTTTTCATCAATGTTAAGTACATTTTAGGCAACTCTTGAAACATTCCTTATTTACTCGGCGCAAATTTGATTTAAACATTTTTGTTGATGAAATAATTATTGTATCAAAGTCTTATCATGATGCCATATTTCTCTGTAAGTGTCCTGAAGGGTAATTACATATATACAAGAGCGTAATCGATGATCACCTTTCTTTTCTTCATTGATGTTTATCATCGTGGAACCCGCAAGTGGCTCCAAGTTCACATTTGTTGGCTAGTGATCCCTCCCTTCTCTAACATCCGCAGTTAGCCAGCTCTTGCGGGAAAATCTACGTTTATATATCTTCCATACATTTATTCTTCCTCTATCTTCACCATTTTCTTTACAAACTGTCTGCTATATATAGGCTCCTTGCTAATGCCCTTTAAATTTAAGGAAATAAAATATATATTATCTTAGAATTAACCGAATTAATGTTGACCGACGAATACATTATGATCCAACAGAAGATTATATTTAGGCAGGATAGGCAGAATAATCAAGAATTAATAAAAAGAAAGGACAATAAATAAAATGTGATCAAAGTTAAAACACCCTCACTTTTGCAGATACCCCTCCATCTTCAAATTCCAACCCAAGAAAGAGGGTACATTAAGAAACTAGTAGAAACTTTTAAAACTCCTCCCTGGTTAAGTGTTGTATTGAATTTCTTGTCATTGTATTCTCTACACAAATTTCTATTCATTCGCTTTTCTTCTTCGGCTTTTTTCCCCAATATTTTCTCAGGATTAAATATAACTGAAAGTTGTGGAAAGAGTAAACTAAATCACTTAAAAAATAAAAGAAATCTGATTACCCTATTGAGAAGAGTGACAGAAAGAAAAAAGCAAATCAATTCTAATGAGAATGACTAAACGCAATATTATTACTCGAACAAAAAACACTAGACAAAAACACTAGTAAATTCATTGCGCCAGCAATGAATATACTGAATTGTATTCAAATATTTGTTCGAAAAAAATATCATTTATACAAGAAACGTAAACGGTGAATCTTCTATGGTAGAAAGATATTCAAATTATTCAACTTATTTGCAATACAAATTGGCAAGAAGAAAGAAGCAAATTGCTTCTAATGCGAAGGATTAAACGCAAAATTACTCAAACAAAAACAATATACAACTCTCAATTCTACGTTTGTTCAAGTGGCTATATTGGATGAATGGCATTAAGTGGAAGAATAAAGAAACAAACACTTTTTCGTATATGCACGGAGAGAGAGGATGGTTTAATCTCGCGACCTAACTCATTATATTACGGGTCCTTCTTCATATTCATTGTAATCATCAACACTTGAAACAAACGAGACAAGCCCAATATTTTCTCAAATTCCGTGAAAAATGTTCGCTGAAGCATCTAATTCTTAGATAATAAATAATCATTTTTTCGAAAATTAATATTTAAATTACACCTTTGATAATCTTCCTTGGTGGGTTAGTGCACTACAGCTTTTGGCAGGGATTGAATAAGCACGTGAGATTTATTTTCCTTTGATAGGATTGAAGTGTTTTGTTTATGTTGGCTCAGTTAACGTTTTTAATTGTAGTTAAATGAAAGCCACGAGAAATTATTGGTCATTTACAAGAAGTTTATGGACACAATACTGCAAAATTTTATTGCTTATATCACAACTTAAAATTAAAACAATGATGAATGGATGTTTATTATAAACGCAAGAGTGAACCTCAATAAATAAAAAACAATGACGTTGGTTAGTCCCGATTGGTTGTTATAAGACGATGATAGAATTTTATAAGAAAAAGATTAGCGAACCTTGTCCCAAATAGTTACAAAATGTGTTGCGCCAAAGAAA
Source organism: Ceratothoa steindachneri (assembly GCA_963969495.1). Classification (NCBI taxonomy): domain Eukaryota; kingdom Metazoa; phylum Arthropoda; class Malacostraca; order Isopoda; family Cymothoidae; genus Ceratothoa; species Ceratothoa steindachneri. Next base: position 160,141,173 of record OZ018326.1, read on the forward strand.
ATTGTACTAGGACAAGGCATTAATTCTACCTAGATACATCAATATAGTGATAATAGATAAATTTCTATAAGTTAATGGCTTCTTAAACGTTAAACAACACGTCAAATGAATTATTTTTAACTTAGTATTGGATGGTTACATTCATGAGACCAAGAACTTCACTAAAAAAGGGGTTTAGCTCTTAAAACCTGTCCAAAAATGTGTATACGAAAAAATGGACATGTAAAAAATATTGCAAATATCTATTTTATTCAATATCTTGTTTTAAATTTCCACATATTTTTATTACTCATATATAAGATATATCACCAAGTATTTTTATACGATCAAAGTTAAGATAAAAGGCGAACTATAGTTTTGTTGTCATCCTCTAGTACTCAAGACGATGTGTAATATTGACTCTGTCTTAGTTATCTTCTTCGCTTCTAAAGGATTGACTTATTTTGCTCATTGTACGTTTTTAACACAATGTTAATTATCTACCCTCTGTTAATTTTCGCTATCAATGAAAGTGCCCCTCTATAATAAAAAAATGTTTCTGTGTTTCATTTTTCCAAAACATTTAATATCCGAAACAAGCGAGGAAAGATTCAGTCATCTAAATTAAAATTGCAGCTCGCATCGGAAGGATTGTTTGCCCTCCTGGCCTCAACATCCATAGGTGAGTATTATCTATATATCTCTCACACAAATGTATTCGTTGCTTTTCGTTTCTTAGTTTAGGTAACAATAGCAATTTAAATTGTATCAATGTTCTTCTAAGATGTACATTAAATTTAAGCCACTTTTTTTGTATTTAATGTAGTTGTGATCCTGTTTCATCAGCCACTAACCTTTTCTATCTAGCCGAGTGGAAAGAACCTTTCCATCAATAGAAACGTAAGCTAGGATACATATGAAATTCGTCATTTGAGATCATATTTTAATTCGGTTCGACTTTTTCTTCTTGCACCCACACCTTTTTCGGATCCTACGTTAGATGTGTAAATCTGCCACTAAAATAGGCATCATATGAGGCAAATCAGTGTTACAAAATCGTGTAAAACCATACTCTTAATATCCCATGAAATATATATATTAGTTATATTTAGTATGAATTAAATTCCATTTTACATCTATGAATTTCTTTTAACTCCATTATAAATACAAAAGTCTTATGATATGTCCCAAAACAATAGTCGAATTGTAGAGTAAAACTGCTTCCCTTAGAAGTGGTTACCCTACATGGATCCGCAATATTATTTATTGCGACTGATCATACAGTAACTCTCTTTCTTTGTTAGAGCCAGCAACATTTTCAAAATGTGCCAAGAAGCATAACAAAATCTGGCAACTCTTCCTTAGTGACGTCCAGCGGGTGCAAATTTTATCTGACACGTCTGCGCACTATTAAGTTTTGTTAGCTGTAAAAATCCCTAATAACATTACTCATAATTGCTTCAAAAAACAAGACTCAGAATTGTGATTTTATGGAAGTCTTACTCGGAAGCTGTTTAGAGGGATACAAATTATTACGCGAGTTTAGGAAAGCTAATTAGGAAGCAAAGAGACATTGCTGAGTTTAGATAAGCCCTATTCAGCTCAACACGTTTTCATCGTTTCTCAACGTAATAACTTCTAGTCCCATATTTTCGAGCAAATAAATGCTTTAAAATAAGATTATTTATTTGTAATGTTGCGAATAAAAAAGTTTAAATTAAAAGCTAGAGTGCAAAAGGAATTTGAAATACTCTCCGTCTCAGAAACAGAAAACGGAAAGATTTTGTTAAAATGTATAGCGTAGGATTGGAGGTCCATTTACAAGTGATCTTTTGCAACGCATTTATTAAAATCTGTTTTTAATTTTAGATTGATAAGGATAAGGGGTAGCACAATATACTCTAACTAAATTATCTCTTAAAAAAGCGAATAGGTCGAGACTTGCCATAATCAAAATTTAAGTATATAGGATAAGAAAATACATCGTGGAAATGAGTGTAACTGAAATATATTATATAATTAGAAATTGTAATCCCTAATATGCCCTACATCACTTGTAATAACAATATATATTACTTGTAAATTTCTATTAAATAGGGATAAATCATTATCCTAAATCAAGAAGTAATTTCTCGTTGTAAACATATGTTGTAATATGTCTTGGAGTTCTAAAAATGAATATACTTGATTGCGTACAAATTTTTATCCGATTAATATCATTTATATAAGAAAACTAAATAGTGAATCTTGTAGAGTAGAGAAAAACTCAAAATATTCAACTTATTTCCAATACAATCTTGCCATTTTCCTGGCAATTTTTTGATGCGACTTGCAAATAATGTGCCTTATTTAATTGGATTCTAGGCATCTAGAAAAGCATGAATTTCTTCCGCAGATGTGACTTTTAGTAAATAATCTAAGATTTAAGTGAAATGGTAAAGTAAATATTTGGAGGTGACAATGCTGTAAATCTGACATGCCACACTTTCTGAACAAATAGGTATTTTTAAACCTCATCATTATAAAATATATGCGTTTAATGCCTCAAAAAATCTTCGTATACAACTCTGTATAACTCTTTCAATCAAGTATGAGTTAAAATACGTTATTGCAGCTATGGAAGTCTTGTAACAAACGGAATTCCCTCGTTAAGGACAAAAAAAATTGTTCTGTTTGATAATTCCCGAAATATTACTTAATTATATCTTAATAAAAACCTCGAAATGAATATAATACAAGGGCGTCTTTCCAAAAAATTCTCTTTAGGGGGGGGGGACTGAACCAAACGGCCTCCAGTGGAAATCATTCTATAGTTAAGCATTCGAATCTCAAACTGGCTAACTATGGAGCCACCAGGTAGAAACTAGCAAAGATCAACCCTTCATCACGAGCCGAAAATTTTCGAGTAAATGGATAATTAAATGAGAAAAAATTGGTGTAAAGGTTACTCAAAAAAAAATCCACAGAATAGAACGAACAATTCGCCTTATTCATTAGTTATTCTATCTTTTAATACAGAGAAGAAAAGCTGGGGGCTGCCTTAATTTGCTCCTTCCCTCAAAACTCACAAGGTTGGGAGATTCTTAGTGTGACTCAAACGAGCTGCCTGTATTACGCTCAAGGCTGGTCTTTGAGATCCTTGAGATCCACATAAGGGATGAACTTTATTAGCCAAGAAGAAGACAACAAATATAGTTGAGAATATTTAAGGATTAGATGGAGGCTTTACACACCCAAGATGGATCGAATCTTATATATTCTTCTGGCCACCAATAAATGCCTTTTTCAATTTTCTTCCTCAGTAGGGACCTAGAGTTTAACTTAAGATCAAAACAATTCGCTTACAATGTAATTTATGAATTAACTTCATCAATAAAGACTGTAAGCTTCATTCTTCGAATAAATACATTGGAATGATAACCACAACGTTATCCCTTCACCTCACCACGCACTTGCAAAACGGCGCCAGCAAAAATAATTACTTAATACGGCACAGAACCCATCTCTCAAGAACACCGTAATGGAACGGAGAATTGACCGCACCCGTCCTTACATCATGGAAGCTATCTTAATCCAAGAAGAGAGACCGAGGCTTAATGGCCACAAGATGGCTACGCATAGCACCTTAAAACTCTTAAAGGATCAAATGGTTAATAATAATAAAATTCTCATTCCCAAAATGTGCCGTCAAAATATGTTCATTTTAAACTCATTTTTTTTCATTTTAATGTCAAATTTATTTTTCTATTTTAATATTAAAATACATTCAATGTTTCTCCTTTAAAACGTGTAAAATGTCTACTCATAATTTCTATTTATACAACTGAATTTCTTTATATTTATCAGTGTAATCCCAGAAAATCACCAATATGGTTGAAAGGTACCTCGGGCAAATAATAAATAATTAATGAATATTGGAAGCCTTATTCATAACCTTTCTCAAAAAAGTATAATAAGAAAATTTAAAAAACCAAAGAAAATGTTAATTAAAGCTCAGCTGAAACTCTTTCATGTTTGCTACGGGACATTGCATTCATTGCAAACCTCACGTGCTACTTTGTGAGTTATTCATTTCATATATAAATATATATATATATATATATATATATATATATATATATATATCCTTTGTGAAATCTTAGAAATAATTATTCCATAAATTTTATAAGGCGACAAGGGAATTTAATCGATTCAGTTACTAATATCCTGAGTCTTAATTAACGAGATTATAATGCTAATTAAATTTCCTCCGTAACTTATATGCAAAGAACGCAATTAATAAGGTATCTATTAGATTAATTCGAGACTAAAATAGAAAGGATTCAGTTTCTTGCTGAAAATCTTTATGAATTAAAAATGAAATTGATAAAAAAAGGAAAAAATAAAATGAATTGGTAAAGTTTTACCACCGTTTATTTGTATAATTGACCTACAGTTTAGCGTTGGGTTCGAATCACATGTATCTACAGTGTCTAACAGCCTTTATGAAGTCGACGCGAATCTTGACTGAATCCGGTAATTTGCAAAACACGATGAAGTGACCTTTGAGATCGAGGGAAGCGAAGCTTCCACTCGGTTATGCTGTTACTCGCACACATTTGTGCAATACACAGACTAAAATACACATTTGATTAGCAATTTTAACAGATATACTCTAATCACCGAATTTACTTTAAAATAAATAAATTCATACACCCTTATAAACATACATACTCTCCCTAAAGGAAACATTATGTATAGGGTATCCCACTAGAGAAGAAACTGAAATAATTAGAAGAAAAATAGTAACCTCAAATAAACATTTATTTAGTTCGAGTAAGTTAACTTGGGTTCAATTTTTGTGGCACACCCTGTATAGATGGTTTAGGGATGTTTTAACCACAAATTTGTCCCGACTGATACTTATCTCAGCGACGACCTATAGCATTTGTTGGAATTGAACGATAGGGCGCATATAGCCATAACCGCAAATTTGACCAGAAAAAAGCCCCTATCTGGCGACTAAGAACGTATTGTATATATATATATATATATATATATATATATATATATATATATATATATATATATATATATATATATAGTTATTTAGTTATATATATTAGGATTTTTTTTACCTTCGTTGCTGGTCCCTTTGATTTAAAAATAATGAACATTTTTGCTATATTTTTTGGTAGGATAATTTACTATGGGAAATTTTTAACCCCCGAATTTGTAGAAGAGGCATGGAGTTACTCTTTGGAAACCGCGCAGGAATTAAAAACAACGAGATTTCAGACATCCTCAAAATCAGCAGAAGGATTGTGGATAAAGAAGATTCAGGGTTTGACTACGATACGGGAGCAAACGGGAAACCCAATGATTGACGATCTTACGCCATTCGAACACCGGAATTCCTCATTAAAATCCAGAAAATCATCATCAATGATACCAAAAAGTTGATATGTACCATTGCAAGGGAGAAAGATGTGAATGAAAGGCTCCTCAGGCTGGTGGTGCATAAGGACATTTGCTACTTTTCATACAAAATGAGGAAGCGATAATTTTTATTCAAGACGATGCAGGTAAGTTGACTCAAGCCCACCAAGGAACTGATTAACAAGTTAAAACACCCGTCGTTGTAGCCAGACAATCTCTGATTCTTCTCCAAGGAGAAATATCTCTTCCAATGCAAGAAGATCAACTCCCAGAATAACAGGTGAATCGCTGGCGCATTAATAATGTGTCCAGAGTGATGGAGAGGAAATTTCGAGCAACATTAATGGTCTTTGGTGGCCGCAGCAGTGAAGGTAACATCGTACCACATGATTTCTTCCCTGAGAGGCTTAGGCTGAACACTGATGAGTGGTAGAGCCCTGGATCTACAAGGTAGTTGAAGAAAGGCCTTACTTTTTTGGCCAAAAGATTATGCGCCCTGCCAGATCAGCCGGAAGAACCAGGCCTGCCTGTCGAAGAATTTCTTCGATCACTCAGCACCTAATATTTGGCCTCCAACTCAACTGACTGCAACCCTCTCGCGTTGCAGTTCCTTGTGTGGGGTGCTTTGGAACGAGAGACCAATAAATCTAGCAACATGAAGGAGGAGCAGAGTCCCAGGATTGCCTAAAACGAGAGATAGTGACGAAGTCCTGTAACTGGTTTCGAAGCCGCCTGAGGGCTGTGATAGAGGCTACAGGCGGGTTCATCGAGTGAGATCGACTCGACTAAATATGCCATAGCGACAAACTGACCAGATATGGTTATATTTCAAAAAATAAAAATAGTGTTACTTTTTTCTGAGACAGTCTTCATGAGAACGAATACCGTCCGCACTTTATATATATATATATATTAAAAAAGTATTTCAGCTATAATTTCTACGTTTCAGGTTTTACTTGCCCATCTTCAGCTACTGGATATTAAAAAAAAAAGCCTAATTACTGAACTATAAAAAAAGAGAGTCAATCACCTTAAACTGAAATGAATTTGGTGCTAACTACAAACAAACTATAAACACAAAGAGCCTGACTGAGAATACAAACAATTGAAATGACTAAATGTAAATAAATATAAACTTGGCCCGAAAATACAAGAAAGAACGATAAATCTATGCAATGGTAAAACGAAGAGTAAAAATAAAAAGTTGGCCTGAGATTCGACGATAGAGTAAATCAAATAAACTCATATACGACTCTTCATAAAGTTTTTGTCCCTTTGGGCCCTATTCTTGCCACGTATCCAATGGCGAATTACAAATTAACTAAATTTATAGTTCTCATGCTCTCTCACCTTAGTTGTAACCAGTATATGTAATATAAAAAAATAGCATTCATTTTCTTCAGAAAAATTCCAAGCTCAAGATAAATAGCCTAAATTTATGATGGGTCTTGACTTGAAATCTTTATTTACTTCCAACCTTGTAAATGAGAGTATTGAAGTAGCGATGCGCAAATTTTTTTCCTTCTCCCAACTCAACATTTTATTGGTTTTCTCATTCTAGTTTTCGTTCCAAATAAGAATTAATTGTTATTGATCGGTCTTATAGATTTAATGGACCAATCTACCCTGAGATTGTTGGAGTTGGCATGGGCTCCCCGATTACCCGCATTTTAGCATATGTATTGATAGTACATTTTGAACAGGATTTCCTTATCCCTTGTGAGTCTTTTTGTTAAACCTATTTTATAAAGAAGATAAGATGATGACACCTTTTATTTCAATCAGAGCTGGATTCTCCAAAGTAGTAGGCTTGAGTTGAATATTTTTAATATGTGCCATTTATCTTACAAATTAAGTTCAATTCCAAATCTATTAAGCTTGTGAATTATCTTCCAAGTTCTCCTGGATGCTTTATGAATTCGAATTCTTAACACAGTATACCATTAGCATTATATTTATACAAACCTATTTCAAGTTTTTTTTATAATATCTTTAATCCCATACTTCCAATCATTAATGTTCCAAGGTAAGATATTTTGTTTTTTCTGAACTTGGCCTAATTAATAAAATTGCTCGTTTCAAATTTTCCAAATTACTGAGTGAAAGACAACAATATTTTCACACAAAATTCAAACTTGTTTGCATAAAAATCTGTTCAAGCTGGGCATATTTTTCAACTATATGCACTGACTCCTGCATGATATGAGGAACATTGTGGTTTATTATATTATTTACTTTGGGTTTAGACTAAGAACCTACATATGTATGAGTTAAGGTGCGTTGAATTAGGGCCAGAGTATGTCTCATCATACTATTAGACGGCGGTCGGGTAATTTGTCATCACTCTATTTTTGAGCAAAACCGATGTATCAATCAATAATTTTAAATTAACTAATATCAAAGCACATCATCCTTCTCTCAAATTTGACACAACTTCTTTCCACACTTTCGTAAAATAACTTCAACCAAGAACTTCTACACTTCATCTATAACCAAGCTAACTCATTTGACATTTATGGCTTGTATTCGTGTGTTTTCGTGCAAAGCATATATTTACTGTATTTAGTCATTTCAAATGTTCCTCTTTCCATTCCAGTTAGGTTCTATTAGTTTATTTTCGGTCCAGTTAGCAATAACTATCTAAAAAATATATTCTTTTATTCCCATCTTTTTTACTTGCATAATTTATTATGTTTTTGGTTTTTGTTTATGCAGCACCTGAAGATGGACAAGTAAAGTCCGAAACGTAGAAAAAAAATGAATTTTTGCCCTAATCGTATACACTTTCATTAAGAACATAATGATTTGGCTATACAGGAGCAAACTGACGCAATAATATATATATATATATATATATATATATATATATATATATATATATATATATATATATATATATATATATATATATATATATTATATATATATATATATATACATATATATATTATGGGTAAAAATCACAAGAGGTAACACGTGAATAAGTATAAATATTTGTTTGTACGAAGTAGGGAAAAAAAAGATTGATTAGAGATAGTACTTCCGTTATCTTAATAACATTTCCATATGTTATTAAGATAACGAAATTACTAGCTCCAATCAATCTTTGTTTTTCCTTATGTGGTACAACTATATATATATATATATATATATATATATATATATATATATATATATATATATATATATATATATATATATATATAATCCGTGTATATGTGCATACCTACGTGTGTTCGAGAAAGGTGACAGGCAAAAAAGATGGTGGCAAGCTGGCATTCTTGAGGCGTTTCTTAAAGCTCGCAGCAGATTTATGAGTAATTTGGATCATATCCAAAGGCCCATAAATCCCCATTAATATAAAGCCATCAGGTACCTCATTGAAGCAAATGCTAAAATATTTCCTAGCATTTATTTAAACTGCCTTATTTTTAAATTTTGAGATAATGGGTGAATTTGCAGCACCATGTAGGTAACAATATTAAGTATTTGAGTGCTTGATCAAGTGTTTGAATAAGGAACCAAGTGCTTTGCAGACCCCTGGACGATTTCTTGACGAGGGCAAGGAGCGAGATGGACCCAATAAGGGCTCCTGAAGCACGCGAAATAGTGAAACTTGGAGTTGATAACAGTGTGAGACTAGTTCGCGAAACGCCTCTTTCTTTGTAGTTGATTATCGTAGATTTGAATGGTATCCACAAGAATGAGACCACGATCAGAGTGAAATGAAGTTGAAGCTGGAATTTATTTCGAGACGATTGTGATTTATTATGCCTGAAGACAAATGAATGAAAAAAAACGCCCTCAAAAGTAATACATTCGTTATGATTGAGGATATTTGTATATTATACAGCATGTTACCCGGTTTCACAACTCTTCTCTATATGGATAAGCATAAGCCACCCCACATAGATATATTCCACATAGATATATGCACATTAAGTGATATTCCATCTACTAGATGTTACTTCCTCAAACGACGCTGAGTCTCACTTCAAATAAAAGACGAGTTCTCCTTTAGCCGTTCTCATGTCTATCTGACAGGGTCGTAAAAAAGTCCTTTTCTTACATTTTTAACATAGATAGATAGATAGTGTAGGATATAGTAGGCTCTAAACCACAGTATAGTATTTTATGCGATACAGGAGTCCAATCTCAACAATTTATATCTATTGATTCCTTAGTTTATGAACACTACAAGCTGAAAATTTAGAACTCTTTCAACCATGGTGGAAAATTTAGAACTCTTTCTAACCCAAGGGACGAGTTCAAAGAAAGAAAATGAGAAAGGCAACCCCAAGTAAAGAAATAAATTAAGGGAGAAATTCCTATACGCAGATAATTAAAGAAAGAGGAAAGCTATTGTGCCATTCATATCCGTGTTTTATTTTCAGCATCAGACTCTGAGTTGAGAGATATGGCATACAAGGGTGTACAAACACTCTCTTTAATTATAAGGAAAGAATGAAAAATAAGGAAAAATAATGCAGTAAATTGTAGGCGCCTGAAATGTCGTTCCCCCAAGAAACACATATATTATAAGGGTCGATCTAAGAGCAGCTTGTCTAATGGTCTCAGCAATGCTTATCTACGCTACCATTTACTTGATTTTGGAAAGAATGGTTCGGTTTGGATATAAATCACGATTTATTTGAAGAATAGACGATTGCAACTATTAATAAACTAATCTATTAAAAATTGTATTACAATTCAGCCTCGATACATTTGGCTATTGTTTTTATTTTACGTTTTCTACTTAAACGACAATTTGTTCGCCCTCTCTCCCCAGTAGGCTTATGGAAGATAGGCCTACTATGTGGTTCTGTGACACGCTCATAAATTCTGCAGGGTGGGTTGGTTCTCTTTGCTCTAAAAACCGGTTCTGATATCACGGTGGTGCGGTGTTTAGGTGCAAGGCAAAGCAAACCTCTCGCGTCTTTACACTTCCTCCTTATTAAAGGTGAATGAATGGTTTCATTTTTAAAACAATTAACATTACTCTTAGTTCCGGTGACTAAATTTAATTTAAAGATATTCTTGTATTTGTTTCCATTAAATAAATTAATTGTCCTAGGTATAATTTGTCTTGTAAAGGAAAGAAATTCATCATATTCAAATTGACTCAATTTTAGATATTGAAATAATGGATAAACTTGTATTATTGATGCCCTGAATTAAATTCTTTAAGAGTAAAACGTGTATCTTGTATTCACTAACTAATGAGCAGAACGTACGTAATCTACACGATAAGTACTATTTCATTTAAACAGCTCCAGACACCTACCACAATATTTTACTTAAAATAAAATTGAATTGAATAGTATCCATAAATAATGAACTAAATTAGGTACTTTAGTTATACTCACCAGTCTCTGAGTTAGAATTAGCAAGATTTGGCCATAAAATATACTAAATACGATTTAGCGTTTTAGCCATGATCTGCCTTGTGTCCAAAAGTACAAACTATGTATTTAGATTATTTACTAAAATTCAATACAATCCATTTCAGTGCTCGATGGAGGATCTCTCTCAACTATTGGCGTCGGTATATTTTGGAAAGTCACGCGTCCTCCAAGTCGGAACATTATACGTAGTCTCAATTTGACTCCACAATATAAAGCCCTTCGCTCAGATATTCCACGCCTGCTTTCGATTCTTTGCACTCGTGTCTGCTGCATGGGAGATCCTGCTTTCTCTCCAGTTGCTTCTAAGCTGTGGAATGGTCTGCTTCCTGGCCTATGCTTTTCATCCTCGCTCGACGCCTTCCAGCGGGCTCTGAAATCCCACCTCAACTGCCAGGCCTTTTCTATTCGATGGAGGGACACACTGTGAAGCCGTAATGTCTTGACCGGCGTCATATCAAACCTCTACTATTATTATTTTAGGAAGTCTCGTGTTATCTACCTTCTACCTGTATTAATTGATTTTCCACATCATATCTTGCCTTGTGAACCTCTTGAAAACATCTCGGGTCAAATGCTTTCGTCGGTTTACTCTCCTTATCTACAAGTAAATGAAAAAGAAAGTTCAACCTAGAAATAAGTTTCGAGTGACTGAGATTATTTATAAGCGTCTAGAAGAAGAAACAGTATACATTAGATATACTTTAGACACAGAAAAAACACACCAGAGTATGTTTATTTTAATTTTAACATGAAAGTCTGTTAAATCTCTCCTCCGTAACTATCGAATCTGACGTTTGAATGTGGTTTAATATCCAATATCCCAATCAACTTTCATGGTGGTATTGAGAGCCATACTCAAGCATAACGATGAATATGAAGAAAAAATACAATCCAGTCAAATCTCACCTTTGGGGATACCTACACTGAATGCTAAACAACCCTATACTCTTCCGACAACCTAAGCTTAACTTAATTTAAATAAACTAACAATTTAAAATAACCTGTTTATCCGACCTAGACTAACTGTATCAAATAAAGATAGTCTCTCCTATTTTACTAAGTAAAAATCATCCCTCCCAAAGTTACACTAGTAAAGCTAATTCCTCCCAAGGATAAAACAAAAAAATAACTGTTAAAAAAATTATCTAGGAACATGTTTTTTAGAAAGTTTATTTTAAAACAATTAAATATTGTAAACTTTGTAGAAATTAAATTTTAATAACTTAATTAAAATGGTATTGGCTGGCAATCGTATCACAAAAATCATTGAAAACATTGTCTTTCAAACCACATAAATTCCTGTAGATAAGAGTTTAGCATTTCTCTCTTACATCTTAGCATACGTTTATTTCTTAGTTTATGCTTATTCCAGTAGCTTTAAAATGACGATGTCATAACCTCGTGTACCTCCCATTTTACCAACTAAAGGTCATCCCTCCTCTAATTAACAAAGTCAAGTTAATCCCTCCTTTTTCTCTTAGGAGGGACTATCTTTACTTGATCCGACTAACCTATTTGTCTCACCTAGACTAACCTAACTTGACCTAACTTAATCTATCTTTTCCTAATTTAGCATCCTATCTGGCCTAACCTAACTTAATCTAACGTGACGTAGCCTAAATTAACCTAACTGAATCTAGCCTAACCTAGCCTAGCCTAACTTAACATAACGTAAGCACACTTCACCTGAGCTAGCCTAACATAATAGACCCAATTTAGCCTGATCTAACTTTACATAGCCTTACTTAACTTAAAATACGCTAACTTGAGCTAGTATACTCTGTTTTAAAATAACTTCCCTCACTTATTGATCCCTGCCGTAGAACAAGCCCCCACCCGTGTGTCGTAAAACTCTTTTCCATCAATTCTATGTATCGCTTACTGTACTTCTGCTTCTTCGGCACCGTGAGGAACTACAGCTGAAAACCACCATAGACCCGGAAATACACTCAAGGCAAAATCGAGAAGAAGAATTACGGTCAACTTCGTTAGATGCCAACCCGATTTAGAGATATATGATATCTTTTTACATAACATGACCGACAAACCGAAAATGGTTGATAATACACCTCTTTTCCAGAACTATTAGTACACATTAATCAACGTGTGGAACAGAGATTTCTGCCATTCTTTATAATACTACGTTTAAGACAACGGATATACTCTTACTTACATTGTACCGATGTTTGTTACAATATTTGTTTTAATGTATTTGTAAAGTTAGTTCTAACACTTCTCGTACACAAACATCTACATTCATACAAATTCATACAAATAGGAAATTCTATCTCCTTCCCGCGTGCCACATCCAGTTATTAATGTAAAGGAGTAAAAACGAAATCCTTATTTATACACCTTAGCAAAAGGAGTGATAGCTGGTATTCCCTCCTCCTTTTCTATGCTGTCCTTATTTGATCATTCGGTAGACGTTCCCAAGTGCCACTTACGTAAAATACTATTAAAAGTTGCGAAAAACTATTCTAATCGAATTTTATAGTATATTTATTAAATACAATTAGTCCCACTCATCATGAAGATAGACTATTCCACATTTAACGGATCATGGGCGAAAGAAAAGTGTGGCAACAATTATTTCGAAGTTTTTATTATATTGAATCCATTTTGGCGTATGTTCTTTCTTTTATTCACTTCCTTTAATACCTTATAACTTGTCTGATGACCGAAATCTTTCTCTGTTCTGGTATTATTTATATTGGTAATTATTATATTTTCTCTCTATTTAACCCTTTCCATATAGGTCAGGGTTTTTATTTGAGTAGGAAGTTCGAAACTATAGAGCGTACTCATTTCTAAAAAGGGATGACAACAGTACTTTTACACTCTGCTTATACCTACCATGTCGTCGATGGACAGGTTAAAAAGATTCCACCTAAGATTTGGGTGTGATTTTTTTTTTTTTACATTTTATGAGTTGAAGAAGTTAGGCATTACCGATACCTTTGATAATTTCATTTTTTTTTTATTGGAAATTAATTCCTTCTTGGTAAAATCCATGTCCCAACAATTTGTATAACACGAAAATCGATCTCGACCAAGAAAAATGAAGTGTAAAGAAGAACACAGTTTAATCATTTTTTTTTACAATATTTTAACTGATTTCTTCTCTCGCTCCCATTATCATCCATGTTTTGCTTTGTTAAGTTATAATTTACCCGGGTTTCATTATAGTATACCTTTTGCGATGACCAATTTTAAATGACAAATTCTATCAAAATTAATTTAAAAACAAGCAAAAAAAAAATATCCCCCAAAGCGAAATCAACGAAGCAACTACCGCAAAAAGTTTGTGTTAATGATATATAACCAATAATCCCACCGCAGGCATTTGGGTCAGGGAAACATTGTGACTGCGAGCAAAGGAGTATGCAGGACACGCACTTCCCTAGATGTTAGCTGCATCAATGTTGCCCATATTACACTTGACAATTTTTTGTGAGATTCTAAATAGTGGATCTCTGACCATATACACGTAGAAAAAAACATTCAGTTTCTCTCTCTCTCTCTCTCCATCTTTCCCTTGGAACAAGGAGATATTACTCTGTCTGTACAACTCCCTCGTCCGACCGCACCTGGAGTATGGCGTACAATTTTGGAGTCCTTCGTTTCGAAATGACATCGCGAGATTGGAACGCGTCCAAGCCAGGGCAACCAAACTGATTCTCTGTATCACGCATATGAGGTATAATGATAGATTAAGAGAATTAGATATGTGCTTGCTGGAGACCCGGAGACTACGTGATCAGCTTATCGAAGTGTTTAAAATACTTCGAGGCTTCGACAGACTGGACTACGGGGATATTTTCCACGTCAGCGAGGGGAGAACAAGAAATCACAGCTACCTACTTGAACTGAAGCGATACCACCGTGATCTGTGTGGAAAATTCTTCACATACAGCATCTGTGGTAGTTGGAACGCATTTCTGACGGAAGTTGTCAACAGTGAATTTGTTGACCAATTTAAGTCAAGACTAGATAAAGTCTTGCGAAATCACAGTTAAGATCCTCGTGAGTGATCTTCGAGGTTGCCAATGGACACCTTCGAGGATTGCGCCAAAAGTACCCTCCTTGTATGGACCGTAAGGTCTTCTATAGTACTCTTCTTACTTGTAGCTCCTTATAGTTCTCTCTCTCTCTTCTTTCTCTCTCCCTTTTAAAACTGAAGAATATCCTTTTTCCTTTACAAGGATAGAACTATATACGAAGAGCAGAATTAGTAAGTTTCCTATTTTATACAGATATAATTCATTTAACATTGAAATGGAGAAACAAATTAGCTTTATTGCAGATATAAAACGGTTTGGCTTTATTATTTAATAAAATTCTCTCCTAAATATTTTTCCTTTTAATATTAAGGCTATTATTTAGCCATCCCCAGTGTCGGTTCATGAATTCTAGCGAAAATTAACTATGATCCAATAGCGTAAAAGCTGTTTCATTATTAAAGCTAATAAATATGAAGGTAACCCAAGCCTTAACAGAGAATAGCACATCGATCGTAGCTACGAGATGAATGAAGCTAATATCGCTTCTGCAATGTTTTGTCTATAACTCATGACTAATTAAGCATATACATATATTCCTCCCTTGCCACACTTTATACTCAAATTCTATTTCTACCAGGAATTAAAAGCCAAATAATGGTTCTCAAAAGTTAAATAAAATATATTAGGAAAGTAGATGTTATTAATTATCTTGTAAGAAAGTAGCAATTTTTATCCTTATAGATCAAGTGTTCTTAACACAATCGGGGGTATAATTTGAAGGCAGGAGATGTCTTACAAATAAGGTGAGAAGAGCAAGGAATTAATTATTGGTTAATCAGCTTTTCATTATTTTCCTAATAAATAATCCTAGCTCAATATAAATTTATTTCTAATATATGTATAATATATATATATGATAAGATGATAGGTAGGGATGTAGGTTGGGTCAAATCATCCCTCTCATCGTTAGGAAGATCCCCCGAGCGGATAATTAAATGCAGATAAGGATCGGAATGTTAAAATGACACTGGTGAAACTTAAGGTACCGTATCCCAGTTCCCGTTTCTGTTGGGGTGGGGGGCGATCAGGTGTCTATTTTGTGTTTTTAACACCAAAAAGAGATGGCGGGTCGCTTTGTTACCCTACGAGGGGGGTTTGGGGCACCAGGTACTTGGCAAGTGCACTCTCAAAGGACAGTATAATGACAGTTGAATGTTCCACTAATGCATGATCATAAGAGGGAACTGTTAGCCTATCAACAGCCTCATACTGGACACAAATACCTCGGTTGGTAGTGTTCAATTTTTCTAAGCGACCCTCTTAACTTTTGTCCGCTGCAATTTGGAAGAGAGTTTGTTTATTTCCTCATAACTTACGAAAGATTTATTCCATTTACTTTAAATTCCACGAAACATAGATATTAGATATTTCTAATTATGTGTATAGTATATAGTCTCATCGTCTTGTTAAACTTCTATCATAAAAATTTAAATACACTTGTTCTTACTGACCCTTATATAATGGCGCTATTATTTATATGTATATAATATATATATATATATATATATATATATATATATATATATATATATATATATATATATATATATATATTTATACATATATAATATATAAATATACACCATGAAACGTCTCTTTCTCTCTATCTCTCATTATCTCTCAACTTCTATCTCCCTTTCTCTTTCACTCTCTCCCTCTCTCCCTCTCTCTTTCTTTTGTTCTCTCCCTCATTTCTTCCGTATTTCTTTAAATTACCCCTATTCTTTCTATATATATATATATATATATATATATATATATATATATATATATATATATATATATATATATATATATATATATATATATATATATATATATATATATATATATATATATATATATATATATATATATATATATATATATATATATATATATATATATATATATATATATATATATATATATATATATATTCTGATTTAGTTTTCTCCCTTTCGTTTTCTTTCCTTTTAATTACTTTAACTTATTCCACATCATTTCTTTCATTCTGACTCGGGAATATCCTTCATCCATTGCTCCTTTCCACAACTCCCTCTTCCTTCCCGACCCTGAATTTTTCTCTTTTTTCAAGCAAACCCTGAAATCCTCACGTGACCCCTTGCATCTTAGGGCGACCATTGTTCATATCCCGCACACTCTTAGCCCTACAAATCTATAATCCCCCTACCCTCTCCTTTCTCACTCCCTCTCCACAGCGCATTGACCTTCCTCGATTGTCCCACGACCTCGGGTTTTCCGTGAGTGCTACGGTACCCCACTCGGCCCTCCAGCCGGTATATTAGACCAAATCTGCACGCCGCTCTTCGCCCCTTGACATTAAAGTTCAGAATTTCATATCAACAATTATTTCTTGATGCTCCTTTTTATGCCTATTTAGTACAGTGCTCCTTTTGTATGCGTCATAAAATCACATTCATTTGTTTGTGTATAGTCTACAACAAGACCTAACCTAACCTAATATGATCCATTATAGGGTAGGTAAGGTTGAAAACTCTACGCTAAATAAGCAGCAATTTTATTTTTAATAGTTGAATGGAAGAGCCAGCAGAGGATATGGTGAAGTTAGGATTATAAATATGTGTGAAAGTCATTGACCGGAGTAGCTGAAGTATAAGATATTTGGGGTACTGGAGGGCCGGAATGAGTGAAACCTTTTTCAACCTTCCTCCATTTCTTAATGG
This sequence comes from Ceratothoa steindachneri, assembly GCA_963969495.1. Classification (NCBI taxonomy): domain Eukaryota; kingdom Metazoa; phylum Arthropoda; class Malacostraca; order Isopoda; family Cymothoidae; genus Ceratothoa; species Ceratothoa steindachneri. The sequence goes on from OZ018326.1 coordinate 160,158,726, forward strand.
GAGAAAGTTTTAAATGGCTCTTAGATCAGTAGTTCTTAATTTTTTCCCTAGGAGGGCACACCTTTTTAATACAGCATTTAGTTCTCCTCCTCCCGCCGTTTTCACTGTTTCAAAATAATAATGGATATAACAAAAAGCCTCATTGTTATTGTAATTTTTATTTCAGTTCTACATATCTATAGATTTGGGAACTCATTTATATTGTTGTTGTCGTCGATTACTGTATATTTTAACTTGGGAAAATATCAGGATATTTCATCAGATTTTTTTTAGAGTTTGAGAATGACCCTGTTTGTTACTTTATTTAATCAATTTTTTGAACAAAATGAAACCTTTTGAAAATAAATATTGTTATCCAATGTTTTGGGAATTTTTTTAAAAACAAATGCTAGTCTGAATTTTTTTTTAATTTAGCAAAATTAAGGCATTACTGTTTTGTTGTGTTTTTTCGTATATTGGAAGGTTTTATCGAAGTTCTTTTAAAAAACATTTACTATTTTAATCTTTAGCCCGATGAAGTAAGTAGTGATTCGATAAACACAGTAAACCGAAAGTAAATTCTAAGACAAATTTAAATCAGATAAAAAACAACCATGCTGTGGGTTTTCTCAGAATTTCCAAAGAACACGTTCAAACTTTTTTTGCTTTTCTGCCTAGAAAATAAGTATGGATCTGCAAAAACATAGACCATGAGTAAATTATCAGAAGAGCCGGAATGGTCATAGGCAATCATCCCGTAAGGAGGATTGCCGGAGGTTCGGCTTGGTATTTTTATATTTATGGCATTGCTTAAGTAATGTCAGTAATTTATCTCCACCTCCCAAAAATCATCTATCACTGTACGTCATGTCAAGCACCCATACCAGACTGGTTTCGTTTCCCCCACTCCCTGAGGAAGGGGCGGGGGTCCGGCAAATATTTCAATATGAAACACCCCTTTTCTTCTTTTCCCCCCACGTTTTCTAATATGGTGTGGAGGCCCTTAAGAGTTCGTCTTCAGGGATAAAAATAAAAAGGCAGTTTGGCAAATTCTTAAAGGTAAAGGTAAATTTTCAAAGTGTAGATTCGGTTGCAACGGCTTTTAAGTTGGTCTATTGGATACAGTCAGTTGCCCGGTGTGGATGTAGAGCGTCCCCCAGTCGTGCTCGATGCAGTGGAAAGATGGCTACATATTGCTATAGTAACCGCCGCTTTACATATCTTATGTTTAGCCAAACCTTAACTAATAAAGGAAAATTGATCGGACCATAATTGTTTTGTAAAAACTATGAGGCCCTCAATAGTATGGAGACGTTCAAAATCCCGTAAGATTCAAATGATACGGGTTCACCTTAATTTACTAGTTCCCACGTACATGGTAAGAAATATATTAAATTGTTTAGTTTGGATGCATCTACTAACGACAGATAAATTCCTCGTTGGAAACATAAAAGATTACAAGTGGTTTTTCCTTTATTAAACAGTCCTCATTCAGGGAAAGATGAATGGATGGGAGCATACAACATATATAGCAGATATAAGAGGGGTGGATACACTCCTTGGTCTTGCCCGAATAATATGAGCTTTTAAAGCCCTCATAGTTTATATGGTACAGGGATGCAAAATGGGAAGACAGATGCACAAATATTCGTTCAAAAATGGGAAGCAATATAGTCAATTTTTCTTTCGGGAAGCAATAATTGAAAGTCGTGTCTGATTCTGATTAAGTTCCCCGACTTCTACCATTTCCACTTAACTTATGACACCTAGTTCTTTGAAATATACACTATAGTATAAGTAATTGCCTCTCCGAAAACTTATCTAAAGGATTTATTCAAAACCCCAAATCCTTTATAAATAGTAGGGATGAGTGAGGTCCCTAGATTTGGATTAGATGTAGACCGTACATTACAGATAATATATGTTTCTAGACGCTACACTAAAGAAGCATTAAAATAGCTAAACGCTATTTTGTTTTTTTTCCGGTATTCTATTCACTTGTATCATTTCTCTTTCCTCGATTGGAAGCCACTGAGTAATCCTTTTTCCATTTATATTTTTCCTTAAACCTAATTAATTACTTACTTCCTCATATTGCCTTTCCATTCTTCAATGTTGAAGATGTGCTTCCATTTCAACAACAAAACTAATAGCCTGAGAAGCAGTCAACTAAACAAACAGACTGATAGCTACGTATAGTCTGGATAATTGCAACGTATTCCTTTCGATTATCTTTCAATTACGCGCTCCTGTGAGTTCCATGTAAAACCCCCTCCTTCTCCTCCTGCGATGCTCTAGATCTTCTGATGAAGCGTTCACTTTGGGCGAGCTACACTTGCTTTTGGGTTCAGGTTGGGATCATATTTGTGATCTGATGATGCAGATACATACTCGTATATTTTATACTTCACTTTAACTTATTCAATTAACTATGCAATTCGCCCTAATCTCTATGTACTTCACTCGCCCTTTCTGTCATGACCCATCTGTTATTTTATGGGAAATTAAGCCTCTTTGGTTTGTGCCATAAACAAATTCATTTGGTGATTATCCAAATAATAGTTGCGTTAATTCCCAATTAATAATAAGAGCTAGCAAAATGGCAGGTGAGTCAATTGTTGGCAAGCACAAGAAAATAGAAAATAAACAACGATTCTGAGAGTTTTCATCTTTATTAACAAAAAAGCATCGATAGAAGGAAAAGTAAATGAGGTTAATATATTATCAGTTTCAACGCGACTCTGTCCAACCCACTTAGAGTAGGGTAAGGAGAACGTGGACACGCTATATAACTTATTTTGCTAAGTAATATTTTAAATAGATTTAACTACAGAAACTATCACTTGGTTACTCCATTTTAACAATCGAAATTGCTCAAAAGGGTTGCACTTGTTCATGTATATATCTTTCATCCATCTCTAATTTTATGGTTATTAATTTCATTTATCCTTAGTAGTTGCAAGGACTTCGACCTTGAAAGCTCCCTTATAGCTTCCTTTTTACTCGCATCACCTTCTTACCAAACTTGAGTTATTCAGCGACGGAAAAATATTCTCAAAACAATTTTTTCTTCTAATTACCATATTTTCAATTAACATAGACACCTCGCAATAAGAGTTATTGCGTTCCGTAAATATTACCTTTTAAGAAAGACCTAAAGAGCATTAGTATAACTAAAGTTTTATACTCTTTTATGTTGTGGCTGATGAGTCATCACCAATATCTATAACTCGAGTCATTCACTCATCATAGTTCAGCAGTCAATATAGACACGTCCTTCCTGCCACTGAGCAAATTTCATCCTCCGACCTTGTGCGTGGCTCTATTTTGGCCTCCTTTTGTATAAAGGTATCCAGTTTAGGATATGTTTCATCCATCTACTGCCATTTATTCCAAGTATATGTCATGCCAATTTATACAAAGGATATTTTTCCTATATTCTAGTCGTGCACTTTTTATATTGCTTGCTATTATTCTTACCATGTTCTTATGGGTTGTCGACAGTTACTAATTGCCTCTGCTTTTAAGTGTTCAAGTTTATTTCCCATAAATTAAGAGAGTTTAGATAAAATGGTTAAATAATTTGTATTTTGAGATTATAGACATATATCGAGTCTAAGATGTATCTAAGCCTTGACTAGAGTCTCCAGTTAAGTTTGTTTTTCTACTGAATTCGCGTTTTTAGCTCTCATCAGAAACGCCAGCACTCATAAGTAGAAATATTATTTTACCTACTCTGAAAACAAGGGGAAAAATTATAATTGTTTTATCTTCTACAAAAGAAGTGATCATTATTTTCGTACTTGATAAGTTTATTTTCCGTCTAACTAAAAGATTTGCTTGTGATAGTTCTGTTTTCTATGGCTGTAATTCTTATGGATTTCAGGTCAATAATACTTTAGTCAGTAAAGCTAAGGTGAGTTAAATATTTCCCATTATTTCTTATTCCCCTTTTTTAGCAGTCCAACTCTTTCAAATTTCTTCAACTAGTATTTACAATTTGGGGCCTATGAGACCCACCTGTTAATTCCTTTTAATATTTGATCGTTAAATGCAACCTAAAAGACACGTATAGGTGTAAGTCTCTGTAAGTTTTAATAAAGTTTAGTTTGAGCAAAGCACTTAGAACTAAATCACTTATCCGAGGTTAGGATTTTTTTGTGTCCATTTGTTCTTTCTAATAAGCTGTGAACAGCCTAAATATTATCATAATTACCTTAATTACATCTGAAACCTAGCAGTTTTGGTGCCTAATTGAATTCAAGTGTTTGTTTGAGTCTTTTGATCATGGCATTTCTAAAATAATTTATAAAAAAGATATAAAACGGGAGGTGTGCACGGTGGCATTTAGAGTCCTATTTATCCTTCTAGCAAGTAGATCACGAATACATCCCCCCTTGCATTTATATGATCAAGTGTAACACCATCTTCCTCAAGTACCACATTCATTTTCTTAAATGCGGAAAGAAATTTGATCCTTCTTTACCGATGGGAATTCTTTTTCATCAATTGAGAGGTTGCCATCTCGAGTATGGTGGTTAATTCTATCATATACATAATTCCGGACAGGTTCCTTTAGCTTTTTCTATGAACTTTTCTCTGTGATTTTCTTTTTTATATTTAACTTTTATTACTGTTATTTTGCTGCCTGACCCATTTTTTAAGTAATTTGGGCAATTTTTGTTTTCGATAAGTTTTTTTCTCTATATTTGTATTATATATGTAATTTATACCCTGAATAGAATAATAGCGAAAATTAGAAAGAAATGTAACGGACAGAAATTTGCTCTCAAACATTTGCTGATCCGACGAGCACAGAAACTAGCGTATATGTACTATGGTAAATATAAAATAAAAAATTAAAATTACATTATCATAAACGATATATGGAAAAAGGTATTGAGAAAGGAATTAATTCGATATGATGCACAAAAGAGATCATATATCATGCTCCCATCAGATCCCACTGGAGCAATCCTGCTCACTCGCTTTCCTATTTGCATATTACACCCTTTTAAACTTCATTGTTTTCCCGCTGTGGTCCAAAGAGCGCTGGTGTTCTTTTGGCGAATTTGGCACAAGGGAAACCTTCCGCCCAACCTCCGTAGTATGTTAATTGATAAAATTAAATTTGCCAAAGTTGTTATGGTCTGTTTGAGTAAAGAGCCGACTGTTTCTCTAAACACATAAACTCGAGCATTTTCGGGTTTCCTCGTGAAAACTGCCTATGAAACAGATTAAAGAGTTAAGGCAGTTTGACCGCAATCTGTAATTGTTTCCTTAATATCTATCTGTTCTGGTGGAGATTAATATTCTGTTAAATGCCATGCAGGATATATTTATTGATGTTTGTCCTCACATATAAAAAAGCAATCATTCTATATCGAGATGACATACTCGTAAGATCAATTGAATAGTAAGGTAGGTACTCTTATACTTCGAATGTTCTAGAGTCAATTGAGGATCCCAATTCCTAACTGAGATGTATTAAGATTATTTCATTATTGCAATAGTGCGGAATTATTCTCTTTTGTTTTCATGGTTTTTAAGTTACGAAAAGGCTGTTAATGATTTGCTTTCGTGAATTCATACGTTGAATAAGACTATTTACCGATCTAGATATGTTTTTAACTATAATCAGGTGACTGAGGACATATAAAAGTACGTTACCGTTGAAGGCTTAGAAAGTTTAAGAAGTTTTAATATTAAGCGAACAAAATATAGCAAACTTTCTCATCCAAAGGATTTTAGGCTTTTGGAGGATTACGATATATTCGAAAAGACTTAAACATCATTGATTCTCTTCGTTCAATTCTTTAATGTTGTTTTGACAGAAAATCCAAAAAACTCACATGAAATAAAAATGCAAATGAGTGCCTCATTCTTTGATCCTAATTGTTTTAAAAAGTTGAAAATAATACCAATAAAAAACATTGATATAAAAAATTTGGTCTGTATAAATAGAATTTTATAAATGTACTCAGATAAAAAAAAAAAAATTTCGCCCATATAACTTCTGTTTCTCGAATAGAGGATACGATCCATTACTCCTCGCAAGTCGTCTGTCTGGCATGTTACTCTTATTTGGGGCTGTTACTGTGAAACGTTGACTCGGCAAACTCGTCTTCCCGACCAAGAATGATGCCAAGAAGTAGGTATATCATTGGTCATGGTATCTCTGCCAACTTCACCGCTTACAGGAAGTAATAGAGTTTTTTCATCGTCTTAATTCTTTTAATATGAATCTGACTACGTTAAAATTATTATATGTATCTATACAGATATTTTTAGGAATTTGAGTGCTAAAGGGTATATAAATATTATCGCTGCCTTTTATAATAAAATGAAATACACGGGAGGCACAATCAAGTTTACTTGAGAATGAAATTAATAAAGTTTGAAAATAATCGGTGATTCCGAGTTCCCCTCTCTGTCAGACATTATTGGATGTGGAGCATCACACTGGGCTACTTTGTGAAGTTCCCATATTAAGTTGAATTAAAAAATATAACTCAAGAAACGCTCGCAGAAATAAATATCATTACCACCTCTTCGACATCAGTAAATTAAAACTGCAACACTTGGGTGAGAAGTTAGAAGATTAAGTGTCGTAGGAAGTACAACATATAAAGTCAACTGCTTAGAAGATGTAAATTGAAGTGTAAATATCTTGTTTAATTTTTCGAAGATATAAAAGAAGATATGTAATCCATTTACATTATTTACTTGCCAAACTGAAAAAAATCGAGGATTGCAGCAAGAAAAAATAGAAAAAAGTGATAAATGAGGGAAACAACTCAAAATAAATTGAACTACCAATAATTAACTATAAATAAAACACTATAAAAAGTAACAACCATAATAACAATCTTTCCTCACCTTAAATGTTACGTGGAGAAATTCAATATTTATATGAAAATGATAGTTTGGTCAAATGGAAAAAAAGAAAATCCAAAACAAGCTTTGAATGTTCTTGTGTAAATATCAAAATCAAAATAAATATAAGAAATATCTAACCATCAACTTAAAGTTAACCATGATATTGACTAACCCAGAAATATTATTCTCAACTTAGAACTAAAGGATTTTACATTCGCTTACATGCACATAAACATATTGAGAACATTAATTGCAAATGACTTGGATATACGAATTGATTAGGCAATTAGGCAATAATTTTAGTTCCAATAAATCCAAAAGATATTATAAATATTTCTCTATATTTTACTCTACTCTCACCGATTCAATTAATCAAAATATCAAATATCATCTCTCTCCCAATCTTTCTCTCTCTCTTATATATATATATATATATATATATATATATATATATATATATATATATATTTATATATACAAGATGCGTAAGGTATTTGAGGACAAAGGTTGTTTTTAAAATAGCAACATATTATTTGAATTTATATTTCTTATATTTCAGAGTTATCAATGGCAGAAAGTATGCTTGCACAAGAAATGAAGAGGCACGCAGTTATCGTTCCTATAAAGGCTGAACATAGCAATTTAGAAATATCACGGTTTTAAAAGTAGCTAGATTCTTCGTCTAGAAAGTTTACAATGAGTTAGATGTCAAAGATGGGTAAGTCATGGCTCAAAAATGTACGCAACGGAAGACCTTATGTGTTTCAACAAGACTCGGCACCATCACACAAGGCTCAAGCAACGCTGGAATCGATGACAAAAAATTTCCATGATCACATAACCCCAAACATTTGACTTCCTAGCTCCACAAGTCTCAATCCATTGGACTATTTATATATGTAGGGTAGATGAGAAAGAGGTTAATGTGACCCTCATAGTAATAAAGAATCTTTGAATGAATCCATAGTCAGAGTAATGTCCAATATAAACAAGAACCACTTGATCTTAGGATGGAGGTGATTCAGACATCGCATAAAAGCCGTTATTGAAACTGAGGAGAATTTATTGAATAAAATTACAAAAGAATGTGTTCATTCTTATCCTCACAACTTTTTCAGTAGAAAGACATTGTTATCTATTTTTAAGAGTCATTTTTATGTAAGTATATATCTGTCCTCAAATACCTTACGCCCCTTGTATATATATATATATATATATATATATATATATATATATATATATATATATATATATATATAATATATATATATATGTATATATTTATTTATATAAGGGACTCTCTTCTGCCTCTAATAAGGTCTATGTAGTTTTTTCGATCCTAACGACTCATCGATTCTATTATTATTACCTTTCATTCTTATGTGCATCGTTTAATATTGGATTGGGGTGAATGAAAAGGACAAAAATAAAATCATTCCCTGGATATAAATAAAGTGCGAAAGAGTGGGAGAAAAACCTTTCCGAGGTGGATCGTGGGAAGGAAAGATTTTTGACATTTTTGGATTCAGAAATGGATTGTCATAGTGATTTGCGGGATAGATCGTCACGGACCTGTGAGGCTAGAGCGTCGCTCTCTGTCCCTTGTCACCCCCACAGACGCCATCTCACCACCTGTTTAGAGGATGCTATTTTGTGACTCTGAAAATTTCCCTATAAAAGTCATTATATATATATATATATATATATATATATATATATATATATATATATATATATATATATATATATATATATATATATATATATATATATATATTTATTTATATATATAATATATATATATATATATATATATATATATATATATATATATATATATATATAGATATAGATATATATGATATTGAGTAAAAATATCAGAGACAGCAGAAACGGATGCAACGTCTTTTTATTTCTCATAACGTTTCGAAAACTACAAATGTCCATCTCCAGGCTAGAATAAGTTGAAAACATGAAAATGCTAACAAGACATTCAATTATTTTAAAAGGTGGCCAATTATAAAATATCAATAAAACGTACTATAAGTTAAAATTTTAAATATGACTTAGCAATAGTTAAATTTGCTTTAAAACTGACTCAAAATTTTAGTTAATAAATTTAAAGTTTATTTCAGAAATTAATTAAAAACTATAAGAGAAATTGACCTAGTAATAGTTAGAGATAATAATAAATTTAAACTTTGTTTTTAATTTTGTAAACACTGTAATAGTTAAAAATATTTAATATATAACGGTTAATTTTGGTATTTACTAAAGTGGATCGATCCTAGAGAGTGAATGGTGGGTTTAACAAGGAGCTAGTATTTATAGGTTACAGTAACGCTTGGGAGAGAGGAAGATCAACTAACCAAACAAACCAACTAACAAACTGTAGTTAAAATTAGTTAATTAATAAAAATATTGAACTTAAATATTTATTGAGTGTGGGTTTGTAGTGTTTGATATATTAAGATTCGAGGGTTCTTAAGCAATGCTGGTTGATGTTAAATGCTAATATTTAAAAATTATCAATAGCAATGTCAGTTTTACAGCTTATGGTGTGTTCTCTGAAAGAAGATTTTTCCTTTTATTTAAAATTTTGCTTGTGCGCCAACTAATCCCCATATGAGATGAGAACCTAGCTCCAAGAGACCTGACAGTGCTGCCAATGTAAGAGGCTCCAGTACAACTGGGACATTTAAATAAATAAACAATATCACTGCGGAACTCCAAAGAGATAAGATCATTACTGCTGAAAAAACTTCATATCGATAATTTGTTTATAAAAACTATTTAGGGGTTGATTTCGGGAAAATATCTTTTAAAAATGCATAGGATTCTTTTTTTAAAGTATCGTTTATATCACCCACCCTTGAATTAGTAAATATATGGGTATTTTGGGAACTTCTATGCAGGATTAAGGGGTGTCAATGAGATTATCAAATAGCTTTTTTAAAACTCTATCATATAGGTCAGAAGAAAAAAAATTTTTTAGAAAATATTTCCTAAGAAAAATAAATTCATTATAGATTGATTGGTTGGTGGATGTTAGCGAGAAACTTCTATGTATTTAAGTTTTTACTGTGGATATTTTGTATCTAAAATCACAAAAACTAAAGTAGTTTAGGCCTAGTCGTTACCTTCAGCGAAGGTAACGACTAATGAGAAGAGGAGATGAAATATTTACGATAACAGTTAAACAGTTATAAATATGCATTATATAATAGCGAAAAAAGCGGGGGTAGGCAAGGAAATCAATAAAATTTAGATGAAAGCATAAACACAAATAACAATATATAGAATTAATTGATACTCTCCAGTGTAATTTTGAAAAATACTAGTAAGAGGTGAGGTTTTAAAATAAACTGACTTGAGTATCAAAAATTAAAGGTAACTGCAAAAATGATATAGAATTTTTTAAACGTACCATTTTGGAAAATAACAGAGAAAATGTCATAAACTAAAAAAATAAGTTAAAATATCAAATACTTTTATTTAAACGGCGAAAAATTACACGGGATTGAACAATTTAGTGAAAGGATTAGAAATAGATTGGTCAACAAGCTTATTAAAACACAACTTACGATGGGAAATAACATTATTTTTTTTTTTGGGGGGGGGGGGTATCTGGCGACTGCCCACTTAGGCATAAGTCGCCGTAAACAAGCAGCCTAGTTCTAGGCTACTTTAAAAATTTCGAACAGGAAACAACAATAAAAAGAAATAACAATAACAATAACAAAACAATAACAACAAATAAACCTAGTTAAATGAAAGGGAGAAGGCCAACCTCCCCCAAATAGTCAACAAAACCACCAGTCAATGTGCACGCACTCGTTCCGAGTACAAATGACAGGCGGTAGCAACCCTGGCCATCCCGGTACCGGGACAGGTAAAGTGCGCGAAGATCACCCAGACTGGGATATTCGACAAGAATGTGCCAAGCAGTCTGGGGGACGACGCAGTCGTCGCAATAGGGCGCAGGCGAGCGCTCCATCAAATAGCGATGCGTCACACGAGTGTGCCCGATTCGGAGACGACAGAAAGCGACCTGAAGCCGTCGCGGCATTAAATGATAGGTCCATGGGAACAGTCACGGCGCAATGGCACGCAACTTTAGGTTCCCTTCGACCGTCTCCCATCTTCTTTGCCAAGCAGTCCGAAGAGCTGCCCGTATTCCTGCCATGTAGTCGGTGTGAGGAAGAGCAAAACGCTGGGCCGGTCGCAGAGTCCTCGCGGACTCTTTGGCACCCTCATCGGCACGCTCATTCCCCGCAATTCCTACCTGTGCAGAAACCCAGCAGAAGATAATCTCAACATCTGCCCGGATCGCCATAACCGTGGCGTCACGGATATCGCGAATCAGGATATGCGAAGATTCCAATGCTCCGAAAGCACTCAGGGTGCTTTGTGAGTCGCTTTAGATCACAATCCGGTCTCCGAACAAGGCACGTCGCGTAATCTCCCGCACCAAGTGGTGTATTGGCACCAGCTCAGCCGTGAAGACAGACGCAGCGCCTGGTAGAGCCCCGCTGACTTCAAACAGAGGGGATACGGCGTGGAAGCTGACCCCCTCTTGGGACTTGGAGCCATCCGTATACACGCGCACGGTTCCAGCGTGACACGAGGTGTGTACCAAAATGGTTGAACGCAATACACCCGGCGCCGTAAAAGCTTTGGGAGCAGTGGCGTCCTGGGCAGAACCAGGGGCGCCACCGGCCCGAGAGCTATATCTACCTCTCGAAGGAGTTTCCTGGCCCTAAACCCAAAGTGCTAGGGGTATGACTGGCGTCTCTTGGCGGCAAAGGCACCGTCGAGATCAGCTGCGGATGCAGTAAAAGCTGTTGAAGACTGAGGGAGGCGCCTCGCTCGCGCTTAGAGGCGAATGATGCACTGCACGCGGCGCAGAGTGAGTGGCATCTCACCAGCATCGACCAACATGCTCTCAATGGGGAAAGTGCGGAAGGCACCAGTTGCAAGGCAAAGGCCAGTGTGGTGGATAGAATCCACCTTTCGCAATAAACGCTCAGATGCGGATGCATAAACCCACATCCGTAGTCAAGCTTCGAACGAACAAAGGATTGATAAAAAAGTAGGGCAGTAGCCCTATCAGCGCCCCAAGCGCTGAACGTCACGGAAAGGAGAAAATCCATGGCGCGGGTACAAGAGACCCTGAGGCTGCGAATATGAGCCTCCCAGGTGAGGCGCCGGTCGAATAGAAGACCAAGGAAACGGTGCGACTCAACTACATCTAGGCGCCCCCCCATTAAGAAACAAATCTGGGTCGGGGTGGAGCCGTGGATGGCGGCAGAAGTGCACCACCTTAGTCTTTGCCAAAGAAAACCGAAACTTGTGCGCTTCGGAATAGCGAAAGACGCGGTTCAATGCCTGTTGGAGTCGACGCTCCAGAGTTGGCATCTGGACCGCGCCAAAAGAGATCGAAAGGTCGTCCACGTAGAGCGTAGCGAGAACATCTTCCGGCTTCACCGAGGTGATGCCGTTGATGCTCAGGGCAAAGAGTGCGACACTGAGGACACTTTCCTGCGGAAACCCTCTTCCTGCTCCTTTGGGCTGGAGAGAGCTCTGCCCACCCGTACGCGGAATCGACGATCTCGCAAAAATTCAGATGTAAAGACTGGGAGGCGTCCCCTCGCCCCCATGGTATGAAGAGTCTCCATGATACCGTATCGCTATGCGGTATCATAGGCCTTCTCCAGATCAAAAAAGACCGTGGCGTAGTGCTGTCTACGGAAGAAATCCTCGCAGACGGCATTTTCCAGTCGGAGCAGAGCATCCGACGTGGAGTGGAACTTGCGGAAACGGCACTGTGAAGAAGACAGATGGCCTCCGCTGATCAGGAAAAAGGCTAATCTAACATTTATCAATTTCTCCATCAACTTGCACTCGCAAGAGGTTAGAGAGATTGGGCGGAAACCAGTCGGAGTAGAGTAATCTATCCCCGGCCTGCAAAAGGCAAGCACAGTAGAGATTCGCCAGGAATCTGGGATAAGACCCTCCACCCAGATCCTGTTGAACAAATCTAACAGAAAGGCCATGCATCGCTCACCCAGGTTTGGAAGCATGGCGTACGGGACATCGTCCGGACCATGGGCGGTGTCCGCGCACGAAGCAAGAGTGGAGCGCAACTCGCTCCAAGTAAACCTGTCGTTGAAGGGTTCTCCGCCCCTAGAGGTAAAGTACAGTCGGCGGCCTTCTGCGACATCACGACGTGCATTAAATGCTGGTGGAGCAGCATCACGGCTAGAGAATGCGGAAAAAGCGGTCGCGAAGGATTCCGCTACGGACGATCGGTCCGAGATTGCGGGCCCATTCTCCTGGAGAACGGAAGGGGGGTCCTGCAAGAACTTGCCTCGAATCCTTTTGACTCGCTTCCACACCTCAGCTAAAGGGTTCTTCCGTTAAGTGAAAACACGTATGCCCGGCAAGAAGAGTGGCGGGCGTGGTTCAAAATATACCGGAACCTAGTTCTAGCCCGACGAAATTCAGCGACAGTGAAATCGTTCGGGCGGCGCTTATAGCGCATGTAGGCATAACGCTTCTGTTTGAGTGCCGTCCCACACTTAGCCGACCACCATGGGAGTGTTCGGCGTGCAAAATAGCCAGACGTCGTAGGAATAGCAGTCAGGCCCGTGATGATGAGGTTGCCGGAGAAGAACTCAACGGCCTCATCTACCGACCTAAACTTCTCGACTGAGACAAAAATTTCAGTCATTTCCTAAAATTCAGGCTACCGCGCCCGCGCCAAGCACCAACGAGGTGGGCTCTCAGGCGGCAGTTGCCCAGAAAAGGAAATTTGAAAGGAAAAGTGATCACTAGCATGGAGGTCATCGACCACCCCCCAATCAAAATTAGGCTGTGAATCCGAAGAGCACAAAGATAGGTCAAGGCAAGAAAATGAAATGGTTCTCGGACAGTGATGCGTAAACTTATCGACGTTTAGGACACCCATCTCAAGCTCTTCGATAAGATCGGCAAAGACTGGTCCCCTGGGATTTATGGAGTAATCTCCCCAGAGAGGATGCCTGCCGTTCAAATCTCCGAGCAAGAGATAGGGCCTCGGCAATTGTGCCACGACGCGGCGGAAGTCCCCCGCGTCGAAGTCAGCTGACCTTGGAATGTACGCAGAAATGATAGTATATCTCCTTTCCAGGTGCAGCTGCACAGCCACTGCCTGAAAGGAGGTATATAAAGAGAAAGGAAGAACAGAGACATCATACCGGGTGTAAACCGCGCATCCCCCAGCCCGGCCATCCCGCAAGGGAGGGGTAGGCGGGACCCTTATACCCCGGGAGGGCAGGCAGGTGGCACGCGCCTAGCATGGTCTCCTGCAAAACGATAGCTAACGGGGAACGGGACGAGACGAGCCTCCGTAGCTCTTCCTGGTTGGCCCGGAGTCGACGGCAATTCCATTGAAGGATTATGCTCTCCAGGCCTAGCTTGGAGGAGACGCAGGGGCCCTCCTCGAAAAGAAGACCCTCACGAGAATGGCCGTACGCTTCCCGGGGGCAGAACTCCGGGCGCTGTTGGCCGGACAAAGCGCTGAAGGCGCTGTCGCCTTCGAGGACTAATTGGGGGAGGTTGGGCTCGCCATGCGAGTTCTTTCCTCCCTCCGCCTCGAAACCTTAGGCGGGCATTGCGGCTTTGCAGGTGGGGGGGCCCTCTTTTCAAAGAACCACCGTCTCCGAGCCTCTCGCTCCACCACTAGGCGTGGGCGAAGGAGCCGAAGCACCTTTGTGCTGTCCTCCTTTCGGGGAACAGCTTTAGGGACGCCGGAAGATGGCCTAGCGACAATATTTAGGGGCGTTGCCTCCTGTGAGTCTAACGACTCGGTGGAGGCGCGTGGCCGTTTCGCCTTACGGGAAACGGTCATGCTGGGGGAAGAGGGGGGAGCCCTGGTTTTAGCCGGGGCTGGGTGTGAACCCTTTTTGACGCCAGCTTTACCAGTGCAGCGCCCGGGTTGAGTAGAGCTTGCAGAAGGGCTCCGAATGGGCGCGGGAACAACCGTGCTCGTTGGCATGGATGGGCCAGGAGCAGAGGGTGCCTTTCTAACTACTGATGCACATGACGTCCCAGGCAGAGCTGGGCGCGCCAGGACCAAGTCTTTAGCCTTTCAGAATGAGAGTCGATCCTAGGCCTGAACGGCCAGGATTTCTTTCTCAAGGAGATATGCACCACATTTCTTCGTAGAAGCGGGGTGCGGCTATCCGCAATTGACACAGTTGGCCACACACGATTTGGACTTATCGTGTGCGTCCTTGGAGCAATTTACACAAACCTCGGGTGTCCCCGACCTTGCATATCTACCACAACGATTCGTATGGCCGAAGCGGTGAAAGTAATAGCACCGCCGCAGAAGTGGCACGAATGCCTTCACGCGGTAGCGGTACCAGCCGGCACGCACCGACTCAGGGAGCTTGTCACCGTCGAACGTGACGAAGAGTGTAGGGGTGGGTCTCGAGGCCCTTCCCTGTTTTCTCATCACACGTTCGACCTTGACCGCCCCATGGTCGGCCAGCTCTAGGGGGATGTCCTAAATTGAGTAGTCAACGAGTTCCCTTGCATAAACTATTCCTTTCACAAAGTTCATGGTAGAGTGCGGCGTCACACTCACCGGGAAGCCATGAAGTGTCCGAAGAGCACTTATCTTGGCCGCCTCTGCGGGATTCGCCGCATTCGCCAGAAGGCTCCCGTCCGAGAAACGGGTTACCTTCGGCTCTCTACCAATTTCACTAGCTAATCCTCTCCTCTGATGGATCATGTTGTTCTTGGACAACATGTTGCCATTAGTAGAGCGAATAACGAGGAAGCGCTTGAAGCCAGTGGGCTCGAAAACGCCAGGTAACCTCTGAATAAGGGGTCCCGATGTCATCGAGGCTCAGCCCTGTGCACTTTTGGTCTTAGTCAGGGGCTCTGCAACCAGGGGGATGCAGAGGGGCCGGATGTGCCGGTCTTTGCTTGGTCGCTACCAAAGTGGCAGCAGACTCATCCGTTCCCACAGCCCCCGCGGATGGAGAGGAGCCCCGAGTTTTCCTAGTCTTTTCGGTCATTTTCGTCCTTTTCCTTTTGGAGAGGAGGGCGGGGAATGAACCCGCCTCTCACCTCCGCCGGTAGAAGCCCCTAGGCTAGATGGACCGGCCTTAGCCAGGTCCTTTTCCGAAATGGAGAAGGTCCTGATGGTCGCAGGGGTACTGGTCAGAGGAGATCCCTCCCCTCTTTGTACTCCCTCAGAAACCCTAACCGTTTTAGGAGAACCTTGCATAGGGGCAGATTTGGGTTTAGAGTTTGGCGCCGAGCCCGGATTCTCCCCATGAAAGGCCCTACTCTCTAAGGCTGGGTTTCCTCAAGGACCATCTCTATCACAGAAGGGGCCTCAAGTTGGCCATCCCCTCCCAGGACATCGCAGGTCCCCTTGGCAGCGTCAAGAGTCTTTTGTGGGGAGGCACAGGCCTTGACCCCGGCAAGGTTTAATATTCTTGCCAGCAGGTCTTTTGAGGGAAGCGACCGAAGAGGCCTGGCTTCCCTCTCCCCTTAAGGGGGTTTGCCCTACCGAGCCGCTTACACGAGGGGCGGTCGGCAACGGGCTGTCTGCTGGTTTTCTTGGCAGTCCCCTTAGAAAGAAAAGGTGGGACTGGCGCTGGAGATAGGGAGGTGCCCGAAAGCACCTCCAGAGAAGGGGGTGAGGGGGAGTTCCCTACACCCGTAGGCGTAGGAGAGGAGTAAGCCTCCTCTCCGGTTAAAGAAGTATGGAGGGTCCCCTGCGCAACCACACGGGGGGGTACCCCCATTTTTCGGTGGAGCGTCCAAAGGGCGGCTCCGTTGATGTTACAGGGGAAGTTGGGGGTTGTTTTTTTTTTATATTCATCATTGGGCATGGTGACCCTCTTTATTACACGGGACGCAATAGCTCACCACCTCTCGCAGTTGCCTGCACTGCAAGAGGTGCTTGCAGGCCCGGCACAGCCAGGCGCTGCTATTTCGGACCACCCCTCCTGCCTTGTGGCCTGGCAGTCCATCGGCATGGCGGCTTTACCTTAGATACGGCGTAAAATTAATAGAATGTGAAGAGGAGAGGAAAAGGGATGTGAGGAAGGTATGGGTGGGGATGAAGCAGGTTGTTAAAAATACCCCATCCCGAACCGGAGCTCAGGGGTTAGGGAACATTGGCTTGAGAAGAAGGTCAGCATCTACCCTGTGAAATTAGAGGCTGACCAGAGAAAGTTGTGGGAGAGGTTGTATGAAAAGCGAGGAAACAAGTGTTTCGAAGGAAGAAGAAAAGGCTAAGCTGGGGTCGGAAATAACATTAGATTGAGAGCAAAATCAAAACATCAAATGATAAAGAGGAAAAGAAAATTACAAACAAAGGAAATATCTTTGAATAATAAAACAATTGTATCAAGAAGTCTATAATGGCAATGGACAATACTCACCTGATGATATTTTCCTCGTAAATAAGGAGGAAGTCCCATCACTAAAGAACGAACTTAAGAGCCGGAAAAATAATAAAGATCATTTGGAGACTGAGATTACGATTGACTTAATAAATACTGTGCTTTAAGGTCTTACTCATTTAATAGCTATAGCTAGTCTGTTTTCAATATGTATAATAGAGAGTAACTTTCCCATTAAATAGTGAAGTGGTTCTGTTGCATTTCATTATAAAAAATGCTATATGGAAGATATAAATATAAATTATCTACAACATATAAATTATCTACAAAATTTATATCTAACAGATTAAAAAAGTTTAAAGTTTGCTGGTTTCAGTCCTCCTATCAAACAATGTGCTTTTCAGGCGGAGGTCAGCCAGGGCAAGCCCCAACTCCCCACCGTGATGCACAGTCATAGTGGTAACCTCCCTAGTAAATAGTGTTTGCTTAAAAACAATCCGGACGGAAATTCCATCTCCTGACCAACCGATTGCTGGTCAAGCACGCTAACCACCATACAAGCCAAGAGATTATGCGAAATACCTGACTGCAATTGCTAAAAAAAAAGCCAAGTTTCATAAAAGCTTTAAATAGAGGATGAACATTAAATTTTTTACGAAATTTCGGCTGGGTAAATCGCCAAACAATAAAGCTTTGCAACAAATTTACATAGCTGCTTCCCCTATAAATTAGCAGTTTCGATGTCGAAAAGAAGACAGAAGATGACTTAAAACAAGGATGACCTCCAACCTCGTTTAAAGAATAAAATGGCCTGCAGTAAGGAAAACTTGGGAAGTAGAACGTCGAATCAATATTATAAAGCTGAGATCTAAGTAGGTAGGTTAGGTTTCTGGTCGATGTGTCCCTAAAGCGTTGTGCTCAAAACAGAGTTCAAAGAACAAACCTATTATTAATTGGCTTATGCAACGTTGAATTGGATAAAGAAACATCTCTGGAGCTAAACTTAAGCCAGGAGAAAACTTGGATCCTACTAGTATGACACAAAGAGCAGAAGGCAGTCGAAATAGTGCCTTAAAAAGCTCAGTCCGTATCGTTATAGTCAAAGCTGGAAGTTTTGCATAGATGGTTCTGACAACATTTTTAATGACTTCCAAAGGGATTATTTTTATAGACTTTCTCGAAAAGCAAAAAAGAATCACACGTGCTTCTTTTGAAGTTTAATGGAAAAAAGGGCCAGGAAAGCTGGCTCGAGATGCGTTTCACCAGGATAAGGCACCAACCAGATCATTTTTTAGAAGTTTGTATGGCTACTTTGTATGATAATCGATAGAAAATCTCGCTTACCTCTTTCGTAATTATTTTTATTCTTCTAAATTAAAGAAAACCTTAAAAAAGACCGCTTGCAAAAGTATATTGTTGTAGAGGGAGGAAATGTTGAAGAGGGCAGATATGTTGGAATATAATAGCTTCTTTGGCTATTATATATTTTAATTCATTTTGGTGCAGACATTTTTCAAATACTTGCTATACTCATGCAACATTATCATTTAGCCTGCGCTTTGTCAGTAAAAGAATTACAAATAAAATTGAGAGAATTAAACGGGGTCATATCTCTTCCAAACATATGTAGAGCAGTGCTGGAGGAGACTTTCAGGAACTTGGAGTGGGAAAAAAGGAGAGCAGAATTTTGGCGAGATAGTTATTTCAGATTCACTTCATTGATGATAGTACTATTAAATTCAAATTAACAAATTGTAAAGGAATTATCACACGCCAATCTCAGTATTGGATCAAAAATACACATTTCCAAGACAAAATAATAAGGAGAGGTTCGCAGAAGATACAGCGATTAGAATTAAGATCCAAATTTAGAGCAGCTACGCAAATATGCATACTCACGATAACTTAGGGCTGCTGAGAGCGGACGGAAAAGTTAGCTACATCTTCAGAACAGATTGCCTCTATGGTTAAAATCCAAATTATTTAAGCAATTCCTCCTACGATTTTGAACCTAAGAAAAAGAGACTTTGGTAATGAAAATAAAAATCGTCCAAAGCCGATGGAGAACACAGAGAAGGATACATGGTAGGAATGATATGTGGGCTCATCTAAGAAAGTCATGGATTAAAACAAAAACACCAGTGACAGATTAAGAAAAATACGTAAAATTTCTGGATCTGAAACGGGCACAAGACAGGATTAAAATAAAGGACATAATGAATAAAGTAAATCTTAAAAAAGTCATTTGAATAAATAAACAGAGCCAGAAGACGAACAGGACCAGCAACCAAGTTCATTTTCACTTTCATGGTGGCGTCGATGGATCAGCTACCCACAAGAATCTATCGATGCCACCATGCAAAAGAAAATGAACTTGGTTGCTGGCCCTGTTCGTCTTCTGGCTCTCTTTATTTATTCAAATGACTTTTTTAAGATTTACTTTATTCATTATGTCCTTTATTTTAATCCTGTCTTGTGCCCGTTTCCGGATCCAGAAATTTTACGTATTTTTCTTAATCTGTTAATTTTTTAATAATTACATTCAATTAATCGAAGATAAACACGATATTGAAAACTTGTTCAGGGAACACTGGAAAGGAGTGTTCAACATCAGCGAAGAGGAAAACGAAAATTACGATATAGACTTCGAAAACCAAATAATTGACGAACTAAATGAACAGATTGAGTGTACTTTCCCATATCACTACGTAGAAGAGGAACGGTATGCGAACGAGGGATTTAACGCCTAAATCACAATCGAGGAATTAAAAAATACCACTTCAAATTTCCACCAAAAGCCCCCTAGGAAATCGGGCCTCACCAGAAAAAAACTATATAGAAGCCCTGGATAATATACTCAAAGAGATAAGGAACGTGTTTAACGCCTGTATAAATACGGGATACTTTCCCGATGAGTTAAAGATAGCCAAAATAATATTAATACCGAAGCAGGGAAAACCACCTTCGGAGGTCGAAAACTTCCGACCTATATCCCTTCTCGACTTCATCGGGAAGGTGTTTGAAAAAATCCTGAACACAAGATTAAATGAATATTTCACAGAAAACTATCTCTGAAACAATCAGCAATTCGCCTTCAGAAACAACAGGAATACGGAGATGGCCCTCAGCATGATCACAGAAAAAATAAGCAAAGTGAAAAGAGAGAAATGCAGTATGGACATTGTATCCCGGGACGTATCGAGAGCATTCGATAAAGTCTGGCAAAGAGGCATACAACATAAAATTCTAAATCTAGAAATGAGCAACTATTTGGAAAGAATTTTATGCAACTACGTCATGTAAAGATATGCATACATAGACACGGGTAATTGCCCAGGTGAAAGATTCAAGCTTAATGTGGGCCTCGCTCATGGAGGGTGTTTAAGTCATTCACTATGCTCAGGGCTGTGTGAACATACAATACGCAGATGATTTCACTCAATTAATTCCCTATGTTTATCGGAAGCCTCAGATGCAGGACAGAGTAATAGCATCAGAAATAGAAAATCTAAACCAGTATGAACGCAAACCGAAAATTAAAACGAATAAAGGTAAATTAAAAATTATACCTATGTATCGCAAAAAACTATCTGACGTTTACGTAGATGGAGTGCGATACAGGTATAATGGTGAAGGCAAGATATAGGCCTAATTATTATCAAAGGTTTTTACAAAAAACACGTGACCAAAAGAATAAACATAGCACGAGGCATGTTAACTTTACTCTACAGATTAAGAAATCCAAAAATAAAAAATAAGAAAAAGATCTACCATGCTATGATACAGCCTACCTTGTTCAATCCAACGATTGCCATGTAAAAGGGTTTCAAGTAGCAATCAAATAAGAATGCAACGTATACAGAATAAAGCAGTATACATAAATACGAACACGCGATGATTTGTGAGGAAAAAACAGAGACTTACACATCGAAGTAAAAATAAAACCATTAAACAAAATAATTTAAAAAAGAGCTAAAAAAACATAGACAAAACACAAGAAATAGGAGAGGAACTAAATAATCATATAGCACGAGGGAAAGGATGGAGACAACATATGATGTTTCCTAGTGCTAAAAAAAAGCGGACCAAAGGGTATAAAGGAGATTTACGTGTAAACCAAATATGGAAACCGAATTGTGACAAAATTTCCCGAATAATGACAAACTCACCGGATTGAACTTGATACCCACAAGGAATGACAAAACTAACCAAGAAGTGAAAATGAACGAGAAAAGAAAAACAACATGAATAAGAGGAGAAGTAAACAAATAAATAACCAAGGGACATGAGCTCACAAAACAGATACAGATACGAGAATTATGCTACAAAAATCACAGAAACTCGAGTTATTAACATAGCAGGAAAACAAATATCGTTAACAACAGTTTGAACGCCATTTTAAACACACATAACATGATAACAAAACAATCACATAAATATCAAACAGACACACTTTCACCTTAACTTATATTACCAGATTAGCGTGATCTCCCCTCAACTTGCACCTAGTTGCAAACCTACAACTTCCTTCCACTTCAATCATCTTCCTCCTTTACTGATATCGAAAGATAGGCCAAACACTAACACTAGGGACGGGTACAACAAATCGTAACAATTAAAAGGTAGGAAAACATAAAAACACCGTGGTCCGGGTCCCACGTTAAGCAGGTCCACGGGCCAACTTGGTCAACTTTCAAGCTTTTGACTTTATTTCAGTCTGTCCTATCCTTACTTCTTTCTTCTTCCCCTCCCTCTCTTTCCCTCTTCGGAGCTCTTTTCCCTCAGTACCTTCAGGCCCAGGGGGAGGAGGGCGTCGGGGAAACTCGGAGAAACCGGGCCTCGCCCCCACCTCCACTGGGTCTCTCCTTCGGGAGGGACTGGCCAAGGGGTAGGGGATGGGCACGGGGATCTAAAACTTTTTCTCCAACTTTCCCTTTCATTTCATTTCATTTCTTAATTCCATTTCTGTTCATTCCTTGAAGATGACTTAACAAGGTCGAAAACGGTCTAGGAATAAAGAATGTCATTCGCGGCTGTTTTTTCTCGCCTCGAAGACCCCGTTAAAAAACTTGTAAAAAATATTAAGAAAATACAAGTTAAAATTAATAACGCTGCCACAGCTGTGGACTTCAATAGAACCTGCATCTATCTATCTATCTATATAAATATATATATATATATATATATATATATATATATATATATATATATATATATATATATATATATATATATATATATATAGATATAGATATAGATATTTATATATATTTATATATATATATATATATATATATATATATATATATATATATATATATATATATAGAGAGAGAGAGAGAGAGAAAGAGAGAGATAGTAGGGTTAATATGTTTTAATAAATATATAAATTGACTCATTTGCACGTTGGTATGTTAACTACCCACATAAGGCTCAAATAGAGTGAAAGTGTAAAAGAAGCGAACACGAGAATATAAAATATGATTTTTTTTTTATTTATAAAACCTATTAAGAATTCTTCAAATCCTACAAGACACATTGAAGATAATTATAAGTCATAATTTAAAATTGTTGCAAGTAGCACGTAGTCCTTAAGCAATAACATTACTCTGTAGACATTGGCCTATGAGACCCTCTTATATTTTGTAGAGTAGTTATTACACTTTTTGATTTCTCCTTTTATTTTGATGGTTCAACTATCTTAATGTATTCCCCAGGTTCAATTATTTATAGGTTTTATCTTGGCAGCGATTAATACTTGCATGTTTTGATTACGGAGCTATTTCTCTTCTGCCTTCGTTACAAGGTGATGGGGCAAAGGATCTTCGGTGGGTCATTTGCGCTCTACAGGGTCGGCCGGTCTGCCAGAATAGCGCCATTAGACCCATTCTAAGTACGCGAACAGAAACAGTACTAGAGCGTACTGCATATTTGTGACATATGCTTATTTATTTGTACTCAGTCTTTCCTTTCAAAAAGACTACTGTAAAAAGTACGTATACTGTCATACAGGTGGTGAAAAATTATCATTTCTAGTAAATTACCTCTAAAATATTGGTGCCATAAACCTTACACAGGTGTATAAGCCCTTATTCTACTAGAAAGCTCTACAAAGGGCTTACTATTGGCCAGCGTCATGAGACAACGGACCAATAGGAAGCAGACTTGCAGTGATGGATGGCATGTCTCAAAGCGAGCACGAGCTGGTCTGTGGTGTATAAGGCGAAGAATTATTGCATTTATTTCTTTTACAATGTTAAATTATACATATGTGTAATTTCTTTTCATTAAAATCAATAGTCTAAATACATTCATGTAACTATAATTTTATCTGTAAAATCAAGCTTACATTTAAACGCCGTTTTAACACTGATATATTAAATTCAAATTTAGCCCTCCCCTTCTCGAGCTGTAACAAACAATCCCCATTGGGAATAAATGGCCTAACAAAAATATATGCATACAATCTTCCGAAAGACATATAAGTAAACTAAGGTTTAAGTAAAAGTTATGAACCTCGAGTTGAGATTGAAGAGCCTTATTGAAGGAAAATAAGCGATATATCTAAATATCGCATAAATAATGCTTAAAAGTAAAATTTGAACGCAAAACTTTAATCTTCTCTCGAGACACAACCACATCGAATACTTACTCAAACACGAAAAAACCTACAGCACTACCACATGTATGCATCCAGATCAACCCCAGATTCGCCTACCAATGTCCCTTGCAATGCTCTCTCGCACGCATGCGCTTCCCACATGTCTACGTTCTTCTTATAAAAGCAAATACACAGCCTACATGCAGCTATACAAGAATACATACATTTCTCTCAAGTTTCATGCCAACCCAATTTCAAAGGTCGATATTTTTCTGCACACACATGTTCCTATATCATCGCATGCAAACACAAGTGCCTAATTTTCTAATCCACACAGTTAAGTATCTTAAATCTTATATGAAGTACATCTCCAGACTCAAGCGTGGAGATGCCCAACTAAATATATTGGCGTTCAAGTACATCATTTTAAAGTTGCTCGTGTGCTCCAACACGAGAATAAAGGTTAAGACCAAATTTCTTGTCGTTTCTTAGTTAAGCTACGATGGAAACAATAGAGCTGTGTGTCCCCCTTTCTATACCGAGACTCGAAACCTCAATCCACGCCTATAAGTGAATTGCAAATCATTTGTTGACGGAACTTTCTGGTGGTAGGTCAGCGCAGCGTCGCTAGATTTATTTACTTACCCGTGCATCAGAAACACCGAAAAATGGTCGTAATAGATGCATAAAAATCTATATTAGAATATGTATAGGTTTTCTTTTAATTTAGGCCTAGTATCTGAACGAAAATGAAAGAATAGGATGCAGAGAATTCAAGAACAATTATCTATCTTCATTTTTTTTCTCTATCAAGCAGATCAATCCAACTATTTAAAAGGCACTAATGTCATTTTGATATAAAAATGGAGCATGTAGTTATGTTACAATCGATTGTTAACTAAAGAAAGGCAACTTTGTGGGTTTAGCCTGCAGCGAAATAGCCTAACTCTGCGCATTCACTAGAACACATGATACATGCTGATACACACTTGAATAGATACTCATATTATATGTAGGGAGAAAATAAAAGTGCAGACAGAATGACCACGCTAAGTTGATTCTTATATCCAAATTTCCATATGTTTTCGGTCTGTATTGGGTATAATAAGGTCATTAGCTTAATTCATCCTATTTTTAGAACTGTTTATTTTCTCCAAAATAACCTCCTGGGTTTCTACTAGACTTTACTTAGGTTTAGAGAGAAAACAAAATTTCGCATCAGATGACTCTGGTAGTGTAAGTAAGAGTCTAGACACTTCTCCCTCGTAGCCACATTCATTCGTACTGACTAAATACATCACCCTTTTGATAGACAGTTTTATAAACAAGTGATACATGCAAATATACCCACGAAGACAGACGGAGAAATACGTACATCGAGCTTTGTTTAGGTTAGCCGAGATAGAGTTCGTGTGTTTGCACTCAGTCGTAAGGAATGATTCGAAGGTCGAGGTTTTACAGGCATTAATAAAAGAAAGGAAGAAATACGGAGATAAAACTCAACACACTTCGTTTATTTAGATTTAAGATTTTTGCAAATTCCTAAAATCCCAAAGAAATTACTTTCCTGATTTATTCTGCGTGAAATCATATTTATTAACACTTACTCTAATAAAGCTGTTTATCTTGCTTTATATTATATTTCTATTTTTTCACTTATCTGATATATATATATATATATATATATATATATATATATATATATATATATATATATATATATATATATATATATATATTGGCATACAGCCTAACCGAGTTGAAACACAGCTTTAAATGATAGCGATGTTAAGTGGTATCGGGTGTGGCAAGTCTCGAGATGGAGTCTCCGTTCCGATCGACTTCACGACAGCAGCGGCTATAGTCTTTATATATCTACGATACAAAATGCAAGATAGTTCGTAATTATAGAATGAGTCCGATATTAATTATAATATTTTCACTTTGGCTTCTGAGATAAACACGAAATGAGTTGCCAAGAATTAAATATATTGTTCTGGGTTTCTTCTTCTTCCCCATCATACCAAGTTGTGCAACTTAAATGAAAGACATTCAACCTTGGAGCTTGTGTCTGTTTTTGAGCGCTCTAGTGCAGTTGCACAACTTAAGCTCAAGCTGGATGATACAAGTATATCATCTAATGGTGGTTTAATATAAATGGGTAACAAATTGTGTAATATAATATCACATATAGTACCATCTTGTTATCAACACATTTGCTTTAGGTGCAAGAATTTCCGAAAGAAAATCTTAGAATCTTCAATATAGAATTATAATTGAAGGACGCAATCCAATTACTATGTGTACTGGCAGAGATGATATGCAAAATTTTCGTAATGTAAGTATAATGCACATTTATGGGCAGACATATATTATAATAAGATTCCGTGTCGTCGGGTATAAGTTTATCTGTGTGGTTGTCCTATTTACGTTAATCTGATAGAAATGACTAATGAAAACTAAAAATGTCGCTCTAACGTTCAATTTATCATTGATAATACATACCAGATTTTCAATTTTTACCTTTTGCATTCGGCACAGTTCTATAATTATTTAGGGATAAGTTAAATGCAATATACCAAGTAATATAGAAATTTTCTAGTTATGAGGAATAGTGTACCTGCTCTGTAAAATTGGTTGAAACATTTTTATGATAAAGTATCCAATTATTCATATAGAACTTAGAATTTCAAATATTATCAACATTATAATTTTTAAAATAGAGATAATTTTTTGTATATTATTTATTTAATTGAACAAGAAGTTTGAAACTAAATCTAGCTTGCGATTGCTTATTGTAAGGCTGCCTTTGTAAACTGACAAAATTTGCCCATTCTATTCTAGACAAAGAATAAGAATTTCATTCAAATTATATACGAGTGAAAAACCGATAGCTGTTTTATTGTTCATAACAGGAGCTAAATATTAAATGATTTTTCATGAATTTATTATCAATTGTAACAACAGGATTTATGTGAACTATAAGAAATTTTGTAATCATCTTTCCAGCTAAAATTTAGAATGAGGGGTATAATATAGATTATCTAGAAAAAATAAATTATAGTAGATATAAACTCAAATTGTTGTGTATAAATGTGAAATCACGGCGGCTATATATGGAATTTTTGTAGATCTAAAAATAAATTATGATAAATATAATATAGATTATGTATAGTATTAATTTAATAACTTTGGAGAAAATTGAATGACTGAGTTAATAATGGTAGAAGAGTAGCAGTCATAGTTGAAAGTATGTAAGCTCATTCATGCCTTTGAGCTTTCACTTGGTGGAGTCATTGATGATAGACGAACCTTTATTTAGTAATAGTTTAAAAACAATGATGTTTCTAAACTCAGGAAACAAATTTGTCCTTAACAAAGGTTCTGAGATGCGTTTCGGCCAAATTAATTCTAACCCACAAATAATCAAATATTATAAACCAAATATCGCTGCTAGTCATTTAGAAAATTATAGCAAAATCCTTAGTAAAGCTAAACTTGGTTGAATAAAATCTTTATTCACGTGTAGGCGTGGAATGTGCACGATAATTGTAAAATCGGAAATCTGTGTAGGAATTCCTAGTTAAACATTAAAACGTTTATAGAAGTGAATTTTTCAGTGTTATATCACCCTATTTGTCTAGTTTTCCGTTTTCCTCTTCATATGCCGGAAAAAATACTAAATTAAATCCAAAATCAACCCTCCCTCCCCCCCAAAATACTGAATCAGAGATAGAGTACAATCTCCTAATTTCACATTTTATTATCATAAAAATATGATTCATTCTCTAGTCGTTACTCATTTTCTTTTATCAATTTACAATATTAAATATCCCAATAATCAAAATTAAAGGAATTAAAACTTACAATACATAAAGATATATACCTGAAAGTCTTAAACAAGATTATAGTATTAATAAAATTGTATACATATTCCTCTTAATTTCTTGCTATTGTGGTAAGGAATGGATGGGAATCATCGGCGAGCTCAGTGATTTCTTATAAAAGATGTGTGAAATCTTAGTGCTAAAATCATTCACCTGATTTAAATAAGTTGGTGGAAAAAACGCAAAAGAGAGACTGATGTTTTAAGGGTTCGAAACTATTAATATATGGCATGGGAAATAACTGCGATTTAGGTAAAATGATCACAAATAAGACAATTATGTACTAGAACTAGCGTTAGCGTGATAATGGAGAAGCTAGTTCTAAGATAAAAAAAATATGGAAAAAGCTTAGGATTACTTTTGGTAAGATAAATGAATAATGAAGAAATGATTCCCTCAGAAAGATTTTAGTTATATTTATGCCGTTCGTTATTGATATATACTTTGATCTCATTAGAGATTGGAAGCTGCTAGAAGAGTTAAATAAACATATTAAATCTCCTTCATGGAAAATTCAAAGATTTGTGTGTGTGGGAGTGTGTAGGTGTTTGTGTGTGTGTTCTCTAAACGGGGGAATTGGGTATCCGCGAAATAAAAAATTGCAATCTTCTTATGCATTTTTTCCCTTCTGATGTATATAAATGGGCATGTTAGTTTGGTTGTTTGATAATATAAACAAACAGGAAATAACGAAACGATAACAAACATAAACATCCTATAAAGCTAAAAACTAAAAAGGTTTAAGGTAAGATTCATAAGAGAACAAACAACTCATAACGGTCTAATAAAACCAAAATAGCCAAACAACCTGACCTAACTTTCGTAACACAATAAAATCTGCATAACCAACAAACTTAAACTAACTGACCTAACCTAACTAACGGATCAAAAATTCGTGTCCAGTAAATAAAATCTACAATCCAAATGACCTGAACTAACATTCGAAACATATCAAACTACTTATAACTATCAAATAAAACTAACAAACTAAAATAATACCACATAACCTTCATCGTGCGTCAAAGATCTCAAAATCATTAAATAAAACTAAAAAACTTAAACAACCTATCCTAACCTTCATCGCAAGGCACATAAATAAAAAATAAATCCACGAAACCCGAACAGCCTGGCCTAACTTTCGCAACGAAACATCTCATAACAATCAAATAAAACCAACGAACCTCCCAAACATAACCTAACCTTCATCATAGTTCAATCAAGTCAAACGTACCACCTAGCCTTTAAAACATATCAACCAACTCATACAATCAAATAAAACCACCAAAACCAAAGTACCTTACCTAACTTCCATCACACATTAGTCAGGAAAACCACAAACAACCTGTCTTAACCTACAAGAAACCACTCATAACAATCAAATAAAACCAAGGAACCTCCCAAACATAACCTAACCTTCATCATAGTTCAATCAAGTCAAACGTACCACCTAGCCTTTAAAACATATCAACCAACTCATACAATCAAATAAAACCACCAAACCCAAAGTACCTTACCTAACTTCCATCACACATTATTCAGGAAAACCACAAACAACCTGTCTTAACCTACAAGAAACCACTCATAATTATCAAATAAAACCAACAAATCTAAACAACCAGGTTGTATGTAAACAAGCCAACCCAAGCTTTTGCAGAGGTTGGGGGTAACTTCAGGTATAAAAAAAGTAAGGTGGCTTATCTTTGGTAGGGAGAATGTTAAGCTAAGTAAAACCTAAGCTAAAATAATTAACAAAAACAGAATCATATTCCACATCATACACCATTTCATCGTCTCCTATGATTCATAAACCCAAACAATCTAATCAAACCTAAAAAAATCCAAACTTCTCCCGCAAGTTTTATTGACAATGATTTACAAGAAAACAATGCAGCAAAAGAACCATAATAATGAAAAATGTAATCACCATTATTTTCGAGCGCCTGCTTCCAACGATGAAATAGATCTTGGATGCCTTTGTTGCAAAAGTTCAGCTGGTTTGTTATTAAAGAAGTCTTCAAAGCAGTTTCAGTTCATCATTTGCAAACGTTTTGCCATTCAAGAAGGTTTGTAGTGCCTGGAATAGATAGCAGTCTGTTGACGCCAGGTCTAGCAAGTACGGTGGGCAAAGGAGAACTTCCCACCTCAGCTCCAGGTGTTTTCTACTGATATGCTTTGCAACATGAGGTCAGGCGATATCATGAAGAAACATTATCATAATCAATTCGGGTTGCTTCTGCGCAATAGTATATGCCACCTGTTGCAGTAGTTGATTGTATAATTGCTCGTCGATGGACTGATTACGTTTCAGAATTTCCCGGTAAATCACTCCCTTCTCATGCCACCAAAGACATACTGTAAACGTCTTTTGATTTCCGTCTGTCTTGTGCAGGTGCATCTTTGTCTATCCAGCTTTATTTGTGTGCCATGTTCAAGTGTAGACACCAATTCTCATCGGCAGTAATCACTTTGTTCAGACAATCCAAAATGACGTTTCTTGGATATTAGTGTCATGCAGACGTCTATGCTGCGCTAACGGTCAAAGTCGGTCAGTTTTCGCAGAATCCATACCACCAGTTTTGGACTTTGCCCATTTCCTTTAAATGCATGAAAAATGGCTGGATAGCTGATGCTAAACTTTTCAATCAACTTCCATGATGTCAGATGTGAATCAGCTTCGACACAGGCGGAAAAAACTATCATTTTCATTAAGTGAGGGTCGAAAACTTTATGGCTGATATTGGAGATAGAATTGGCCACACTGAAACTTTTTAAACCAATCTTATGGTGTGAAACGACATATTGTATTTTCCAAAGGCTTGGTTGATACGACGTTGCAAATGGGCAGCGTTTAGGCTGGACTTATAATCATACAGTAAAAAAGTACGTTGCTGTTAACGAAAAAGAGTCATTTGATGGGTGATTTTTTAAACTTTAGATATCATATAGAGTGTCCGACTAATTAGTTTGTAGTGGTCTCTGCTTTTCTAGGCCTCGCTTAAAAGTGCAATGTGCCCTTTCAACGGAGGCCTAGGAGAGACTAGGTCATTACATATTAACTAGTGGTACACTCTTTATATATATATATATATATATATATATATATATATATATATATATATATATATATAAATATATATATATATATATATATATATATATATATATTTATATATATATATATATAAACCTTCTATAAATGTTTATGCGCGAAATTTGTTTCCAACCTAATACATTTCTTTGTTTTGTTTGATAAAACCAATAAACTAAGCACCTAACCTAAATATAAGAAACGTCTTAGAGTACTTTTTATCATTTAATAAAACTAATTAACCCCCAAACCTGAACTAAGCTCAAAACAACACAAAACTTCAGTTGTGAAAAGCAGATGTGGCTTATCTTCAGGTGAAATATGATGGCACGGCTTATTTCCAGATGTAGGTTTAGGAATGACTTATCTTCAGAAGATTCTAACAACCTAACCTCGCCTTCGTCAGAAGTCATCGAGCTCACAATTACCAAATAAAACCAAACACTTAACCTAATTAAGGAAACACAAAAAGTTTCCTCAGAACGCCTTGGTGTATGTTCGATGCAGTTGCAATTTAACTCGAAAACCCCGAGTATGCTGCTAGTATGTTAGTAATTTGTGATCATGATGTTATTAATTTAAATAATGTTATTCTTGGTGTCTGTTGTATTCAATACAATCTACGATGGAACGCTCATGATATTCAGATGCAGGATAAACGAGAGCAAAAATGAATTTTCAACCTCTAGGTTAGAGCAGGAGAACGCAAATCAGGTCGAAAAAGAATGAAACATGGTCTTAAATGACCTACATGACGAAATAAACAATTGCCTCCAAAAACCTGAAAACAGGGGTCAAAAAGAAGAAACTTTGTCCAAATATCATTCGAAAAGGAACATAAATTTCAGTGAATCTTCAATAAAGAAGGAAGAGCAAGCCTGAAAGTTACAGATTAAAATAAAATGAAAGAAAGATACAAAGATACGAAGAGACGTTGCCGCATCCAGAGGCCTACATACGTTTTGAATCATCCTTATGACTCAATGATTGAATTCATAAGCTCAATCATGAATAGGCCTTAATATCGAAGACCATAATCTCCGTCCATGCATTGGCAATAAGACTTAATTTACAGGAGTATGGTAGTTAGAGCGTCAACTAACATTTTCTCTTTGTAAAAATATCAATTAATTCTAGTGATCAGTCTATAATTGATATCATAGTGAAACTCCTGTCTAAATACCAGACCTTTATTTCATCTATTTTCCTTTTTAGTCGCTCTAAAAACACTCACACCACTTTCACTCTCTTTCTCAATAAACTAGTCTTTCTAATGGGTATTAACCGAATATTTCAAGCAAGTTTACTGCTTTTTTTAAGTGATTCGCTTCTTTGAATGATATACATTTAGCAAGTTTGCTCAATGTATAATGCAATTCTAATCTATCTGTGTATTGTAATTTAAGGACAAATTCTTAATTCATCTAAACATAATTTTCCTTTAGACAATAAATGAACTATTATTTTTTACTTGCATTCAAGACTTAAAGCGTATACTTGCTTATATCACGAACACACCATTTATATTTTTTAAGTTCATACTTTTAAAAATTGATTTTCGAATAAATTTCCATTCTTATCTACGAAGAGGCACCCGAATGAATGCGTTTTAAGGGTAAATCGTTGTTCTAATAACTATAGATTCGAGTGAAAATTCTTAAGTAAATTCTTTGGTGAGATATTAGTTAGACAGAGACAAGGTATTTGAAAAAAAACAGAGTCAACTTGTGTAGCAAAAGTAGTGTTGAATGGGCATTTATGTGCATCAGGCCTTTGCTTCTCCACTCATGGGAAATTAACCAAACTGGTTCTCATCCCATAAACCTTGATAAATATATATATATATATATACCTGCTATTAAACCTGAGTTGAAAATTCAAAGGATAACTTGTTTTATCGCCTACTTCTTCCTTGTTTAGCTATCATATTACTTTTTATACCTTATGGCTAGCCATATATAATTCTCCTCGGTTGCGGTGGGAAGAAAATGCAAAGTTTGCACATAGCTCATAATTCACTAATGTAATGAAGGTTGTAGGTGAATAAGAGCAGGTATCAAGCAACAAACATGCACACATGCTGAATTATTATGCACTTATTGTATTTTGGTTATAGCACAATAAATTTAAGAAATTTCTTAAACGTTCTTAACTCCCTTAAACGTTCTTAAAAGCAAACCAATACGAGCATAGCGAAAAAAAGGCCAAAGGGAAAAAGAAAAATAGAAATTAGATTGAATGAATAATAACATGAATTTAAAGATGATTTATGACGTCATACAACACGTACGCGATTATTTACAATATTAATAATATTAAGATAATCATTATTCGCAAAGGAAAATTATTTCACCGGGTAAAGAATATTTACGCCTAAACGAATTCAATCAGGAAATTATGAACCTACATCACTTTACAAGGGCATGTTTTTTTGGTGTGTTTTTGCCTTTGTTATGTGTTTGTTTTTGTTTGTTTTGTTTTTTAATTAGCTTAGCATTAGAATACAATATAAATAAGGCGACTTAGGCTCTTGCAATCAGTCACCATGTGAACGTAAAAAGACGAAAACAATGTCATGGACGAGTTAATAGAAAAAACTTGTCTATTTTTCATTTTCAGGCATTTTGCATTTTTCAAAATTTAAAGCGCAATAGCAGTGAGGCTGTATCTCGCAGAAAGTGAAAGAGATCTATAAAGTAGGGAAGGAAGTAAAAGTGAAAATAAAGAAAGATCATTGAGACTGGGGTCGAACACAAAAACGGGCCCCTAGACCGGGAGGGGGCGCCAAGTGTCACATGAATTAGGGACATTACCACCCCTCTGCCATCTAACTACTTACAGGTGCTTGGATAAGATGTAGTAGGAGAAATAGTACCAATTTTCCTTGCGGCACTTGGGACAGTAAGGCGTGCTGCTCCTCCACGTACAAGTGAAACGATCAACACAGGGGAGCTAAGTATGTTGTAATAACTATGGAAGATAAAATAATAGGAGCAGATGTATAAATCAAATATCTTTAGCCATGATTGGAATATTGCCATTTATATGTAAACTAATTAAGAGAAATGAGAATGACGTCACTTATAACAGACTACAACGGCTGATATGACGAAATCCTTTATCCATTCATACAGTTCTATGATGTCGAACATGTTTGGTAGCGCGTTTTATAGCAAGTCACGTCTTGCATGTTGTTTGGTAGTCCCATTCCCAACAAGTGACCTCCTGCGCGTTGTTTTTAGGGCCCTTACTATCAAGTGACGTCATATATGTTGTTGGGTAGTGTTCTTTCTAGCAAGTGACGTTTTGCATATTGTTTGGTAGCTCTCTTTTTAGCAAGTGAAGTCCTACGTGTTGGTTTGTTTTGTAGAGCTTTTTTAACAAAGTTACGTCATGCATGTTGTTTAGTAGCCACTTTTCCAGCAAGTGACATCCTACATGATGTTTGATAGTACCCTTTCTAGCAAGTGACGTCTTACATGTCGTTTGGTAGCGCTATTTCTATTAAGTGCGGTCATACATATTGTTTTCTAGCTACCTCTTTATCAAGTGACGTTCTATCTGTCGCTTACTAGCCACCTTTCTAGCAAGGGACCTCCTGCAAATGACGTTATACATGTTGGTTTTCTAGTGCCCTTCCTACAAGTGGTGTCCCATAAAATGTTTGTTAGAACAGTTTCTAGCAAGAGCAGTAATAATGATATCGAAATAAATTTAACAACAGCTTTATTTTTTTCGAAAGATTAAAGATTATGAAAAACTTTACTTAGACTTTGAACATAAACAAAGTTTCAAGATGATATGTATCGCAAAATGTGATTCTGAATTTACGTCGAAAAATAATTATGCTGTACTTTGAAAATAATAGTTAACTTCTCAGTTCAAAATAGTTGATCAAAGATATCTTGACAGAAAAATACAAACCCCTTTGAAAATATCTAATTTCAGTTACATCTTAGTCTCAATTTGAAATTTAATTTTGGTTTTATTTGAAATCTTGCCAAATCTTATCAATGTCTCATAAATAATTTAAGTTCGAGGTTAGATTTTTTATTTTCGGCAATCTCTTCTCTACTCAAATTTAATCTTTAATTAAAAAATCTAATTTAGGGGCAATCGCTTCTTATTTTCATTCAAGGGAATAAGTGGAACTATATTGCTATCTGACATTCTTTTATTACAAAATACAAACCAATTGTGATGTGAAAAGGAAATTTGGCAAATATAATAAAGATTACAGTAAAATTCTAAAGTTGCCGAGAGAAAATATCGCCGGATATAACTATAATTCAAGAAATGAACGTAGTACGAATTAGCACCAGGAAAATATGGCATTAAAATTAATGTAAAGTTTACAGAAGCAAGACCAATTAATATAAATTACGCATTAATCCTACATAAACCATGTTTGTATACTAATTTAGAAGTTATACGACTAGTAGGAATGGAATAGTTGTTTATGATGTTGATATGCTAAGGTTTTAGCTGAGTATATTGTCATGTAACTTCATCTCGCCTGTAAAAAGAAAAAACTGTCTACCATACTATTTGACTTTTCTTTCGACTAGCGAGACATATATATGCACTTGTCTCGCTCATATTTAAAATATAAATAAAAAGATCAGGGGACATATTTAGTTTCATAAAAGTATAAATATTAGAAAAAGTAGCAAATAATTTATTAGAGAGTACATGGAATATAAAAATTTTAGAGTCTATGATTATTGAGAAGAATATACCATAGTGAAAAATAAAGTTTAAAAGGTAAAGACTAATGGTTAATGATAGAATCATAATTTTTTTTCTAAAGATACAGAAATTAGAACTACTGATCAAATTATATAGTTTAAAGAAGGATACGTTTTAGCAAAGAATTCGTTGGCTCTTTAAGGTAAATTGGATAAGAAAATCAACAAAAAGACACAATTAAATTGGAGGGTAGTAAAATGTTGGGTTACTACAAAATTCAGTTTTAGTGATTAAAATATAAATAATTGAGCAATAAATTTTTACTAGTAACTGAGGAGAGCTAAAAAATATCAAATTGTGTATAGTAGGAATAAGTAATCCGGTGGGGGCATGAATAATTTTTTAAAAAATAACCTGAGATCACACATTACAAGAAGAAACGCATAACATGCAAGAAAACTTTTCCCTTGGACTTTTTCTAGGTAAATAGACCGAAATGATATCAAATAGAAGGGCGGATGATGAACTTAGCTCATTTACAGGAGTAATGTATTTAACAAAGCTTGTAGATGCTTTAGTTAAGGCAATGAAATGGATCTTAATGGATTTCAATATGTATCCCACAAATTGATTTACTTCCATATACTTCCTGTTTTTTTAAACATTAACTCCATTAATTTATACTGTCACCATCGACTGAATGATATCCACTGAGTTTAATATTTTTTTTCCTAATTTAGTGGTATGGTTAACCATAAGTTTTAGTGACACCTTTAGGTAAAATAAATTAACCAAAAAGAGAGAAGTAAAGGATTGAGTTTTATTTTTATCTCGGTTTTTCTTAAAGATCTTTTTTGAAAGAATTGATATAAATGAGTAGAGAAGAAAAGCAAGTGTAATAAAACAATCCTTTTTATTTAAAATATATCTTCTAACCCCTAAATTTATTTCTTAGAAATGCTAAATTTATGACCTTAAATTATGATTAGCGAGCTTTAGTCGACGTAAAGATTTATAATTTTCATTGGCCAAATAAGGATTCCTATGATATAATAAACTTATTATTTATGGGTTTCTTAAACTCACCTTCTTTGTTGGCTATTTTGCGAGTCAAGTTTTTGAATAAGAACTAATTCTGGCGAAAATTTCCCTTAGTTCGGAAATATGATAAAGTACACACTCTCATATATACAACGCGTAAATTAGATTCCATGACCTTCAAGTTTATTACCTTACGTAATGAATTTGAGGGAATGATCTCCGGCACTTGAAAATATATCAGAAAGTTTTAAATTTTTGTGGGAAGTTCCTTAAATATAGGCCTTTATCTTGGTTATCAATGCCTCTGACGGTAGAGCACCGTGCAGACAAAACTCCCGATCAGATTTTCCTTGCCGGGAGCAAAGCAAAGAAACACCCTGTTCAAAAATGAACTAGTAAAATGCATTAGCTTTCGCCTATTTTAAAAGATTCTTGTCGAGGAAACAACTTATTGTGGAAGGGGGGAGATCGAGATTTATTCGCTGTGGACCTGCCGGGAAGTGTGGAATATTTCCCCCCCTAAATTCAAATAAATTCTCTTGCACTGACACCCTGCAAATTAAAGTAACGCAGCAATAGACTTTCTTTTTTTGTTTTATACATTATATTTTCGTACTACGTCTCCGCATATATATATATATATATATATATATATATATATATATATATATATATATATATATATATAATGAAAAAACTCACAAAGTGGCACGTGAGGAAAGCACTAATATGAAAATTAACACACAGAAAAATGCAAAGATGAATCCAAGCACTTTCGCACTATATTTGCAAATGAACTTGAAAATATAGTTCGAAAGGTCTTGGATTCATCTTTTCATTTTCCTGTGGGTTAATTTGCATATATATATATATATATATATATATATATATATATATATATATATACATATATATATATAGAGAGAGAGAGAGAGAGAGAGAGAGAGAGATAAATGTAAAAATGTGTGCGTGTGAAAGTAGATAAAATATTATGAATGATCTTTTTAATGTTAAATAACTATTCGGAACGCGTTTGTCTGTTTAAAAATAAAAGAATTTTCAACAGCAATATGCACTTCCCTTTATAATAACCAATAGTATTAAATTTTCCGCTTAAAATGTTGTTCTTATATTTCATTAATAACGATGAAATATAAAGTATTTTTGTACTCTATAAAAAAGACATGAATGGCTTTAATAGTCGTTTTTTAAACGCTTTTCTAGTTGACGTCATAGTTATTTGGGATAACAATTTTTCGGATAGTTCCCAGTCACGTACTCGCATAACTTGACAATCAACCATTTACTTCGATGTTCCTCTCCTCCCGAGTGACCAAATGTCCTCGATCTCTTCTTCATAAACACTCGCGTTTATCTGAATATATGCTATAATCTATCAATAAAAGGGTGTTAATTTCTGATCTATATATTTCTAACAGGAACTATAGATTTCAACAAAATGAAGGGTAAAATAGGTTTTAATCTGAGGAAATGGGTGAGATTGAGAAAAGTTATCTATCTTCTTTATCACCCAAGCTAAATAATGTTTCATTTTCCATATATAGTTAGAGAACATGCAGATAGTTTTACTTGATGTAAGTATGCCAATTTTCTAGCGAATCTTATTTAAAGAATTTTTTGTGGTGATGTCGTCGCTTGTTGTCGCCATTCTTTCAAAATATTAAAAATAATGAATTCCCTTTCCTAATACATGAGATTTTTTCATCCTAATTCCTTCTAAATAACTCAAAATTCTTTCTAAGTAAACGTGAGAACTAATCAAACTCATTTTTTTTCCATAACGAGTATCTTGCAAACTAATGAAGTAGATTTATGAGGCCAATTTCGTTAACATCAAAAGATGTCAGTAATTCATCATTAAATCAAAGTTCCTGAAGCTTTCCAAAGCTATTATCTGTCTGTGCAATTACTGAAATGAAAAGATGTCACCTGACCAAGATTTTTTTGTTAGGAGTGATTATCCTCAATACCGGTGTCTTCCGACAGTACATTCAACCGCTGCCTCTTTGTTCTACTCAGTATGGTATGCACCATGCTTTCAAATTATCCGATAGAAGTGGGAACATTTAAAAAATGTATGCCATTCTTAATATTTTATTTTCAGGAGTCCTCCTCTTTTTGTCAAAAAGGTTTAATAATATTTATTGAAGTTTCTTATTATAAGAAAAATGAGGTATCGCAGCTTCGGCTGCCATGGTATGGATATTATTTTTTTTAAATATCATTTAATCCGTATTCTGACTGGAGTTCAGCAAATAGATGTTATTTTTTAACATCATGTTAAAGTATTACTATAAATATTCATTCTGAACTATCCATTTTTCAGGAAATAATGAGTAAAATGAGTCAAAAGAGCTAGGGAGGACTTTTAACTCAATGTCTCCTCTGAATTCCCCCAAAAGATGTAAACTTTTTTCAGGATGTTTGGAATTCATGACATTCCTAAGTTATTAATATTCCTGGTTTCTTTCTTGTCACTTTTAATTTATCTTTTTTCTGTTCTCTCCATTTTCATTTCAACACTGAGTTAATCATCTCCCATTTCCTTACAAAATTTATCTTTAAATTTTAAATGATAAAACATCGAATTGAACAGCAACTCTTTTTTTTGGTGCAATATTTATGAATGTATACAAGTGTGAATGAGTATTTGCGATCAAAAATTACTCCATGAAGAGTAAGTGTAGACTTACTAACTTTTATGATTATATACATATGTACATATAATAAAAAAACCTACGACGAGTATAAGTACTAAGTATTGGCAGGTAAAGCGATATTATCTCCATTCTAATATACGTAAGATTTTGATGTATGTAATTCACACAACGATCAATTAATAATAGAATATTACATAACGTCGTTAAGAATGAAATATTTACTTTAAAGTGATTTATGCAGTATTTGTGCGCAACACGAATTTTGTAATTAAAACAACCGAACTCTGAACTTTGTTTAATTTATTAGATGCAATTATCATGATTGGCATCATCTCTTTAATCGCCTCATCGAAAATTGATGGCTGCAAATGGCTGACTGCACACTTCTCTGAATCGGATTCAACCCCCAATGAAGAGCAATCAATATGAAAAGAGCTTAGCTTCAAGAGATCTTCCCAAACCGTGCAATTATTCCTTCAATCAGCCTCGTTTGGACCTCAAATTAAAAGTTAAGGAATAATCGTGATCATTCATTTTTGTAAGAACTTCTTTCTATCGCCCTTCTTCAGCCATAACAATGGGCTATTTCGTTATTAGGATTGAGTCTGTTACCCTATCGTTCCCTTTCTCTATGTATTGACTTTCTAAAGCTATCAGACTAGTGGCGTGTAATTATCAAACTATTATCTATTATTGAAGCAGTATTCAGCCGATATCATGACTTCTTGGAGATAACTTGTTTACCTATTGTACGAGTATATATGACGATGGCGCATTTTGGTGGGGGGGGGGGAATTTGGCGAAGCTCTCGTTCTTTTGGGCAATTTAAGGATAAGGCCACAAATGTCTTTAGTTTACCCTTTGCTCCTGGCAATCTATCATTCAACATTTTTTTCTAACCGATGGGTTAGATAATCATAGACTCTTGTCATTCTTTGGGGGTTGAAGAGATCTAATTGGAAATTTTCGCAACTTATATCTGCACAACAAAATTTGCAGATATTTATAAAGGAAGAGAAATGATTGATTGCAGCAGATCTTATTGATACCAAACATGAATTTTCTCATGAATAGCTTTGGTGTAGGGTTGTTATTAAAGATGTGTTGTACTTCGTTGTGCAGGAATAATTTATAGTGATTTTAACAAACTAGCAATCGACTGGAAAATATATTAAGAAAAAGATGCTCAGACATACTCTTCAGTTTCCAGTAGAATATTTTACAAAGGAAACAACTAAAACTTATTTCTATTTTATAAGACTATATATACCCATGTTATTTACCTTACTAAAAAAATAAAGTACAGGTTAATATGGATTTACGAACAAAATTAGCAACCAATCTGGTTTTCCAATAACACATCTTACTATACATATATAAGCAGAAAGAAATTTCTCTGCGTATTTGGGTCGCTAATTTTAAATTAATTCAAAGTATTTTTGAAAGTGCATTTAATGCGGAAAATATGAATTAGTACAAGAGTGACGCAAATAAATTTCAAAATTTGCAAGGTTTTTGTTTCGAGATTATAATACTTTTACTGTGCTCGCCTGGCCCCTAAACTCCATTAGCTACACTATTATATATATATTTTAGTAAATTATTATGATATGATATTGATAGTGTAATTGTAGAGGGTATTCATCTAAATTTCACTTTCTCTCATTGTGCTCACGAAATGTAAGCATGAATACTTCAGCACTATGTGCAATGAAACACTATTTCTAATTTACAAACTTAAAAAAATGTTTCCTCTGTGTTTATCAACAATACTATCAAAGGATGTAAATTTGAGGATATTTTTCATTATAAATCATTGATTTAACGGGTTTACATGCATAGCTATCCTTCGCTACACTCCATTGCATCTACGCGCGGTTTAAAAGCTTCTCCATATTTATTCTTCTAAGTGCGTGTGTTTTGCATCCGATAGTCTTCACTAAATCATCCAAACACATACGTTTCACCCATAAATTTCATAAATTACTCCAATGAAAGCTAAGCTGTTAATTTTCATTTAAGAAGATAGCGTTTAAAAGCAGTGATCTTGCTTAGTTTTTAACTTAAAATTAATTTTAATTTTGAGGTTGAAAGGAGAACCTGAAAATTGCCAAATTGCCTCATTACCTACTCCATAAATCATCATTAATAATTTATAACAATTTAAGAGAACATAACAAGAGGTATTTCCATGTCTGTTATAGTGATTTTGGGGATGGAACTATGTTTTTTTCAAACGCTCACAAAATTTAAGTATTTTTTTTACTCAATATAAATCCTTAAATAACTTACCTCACGAGGTTTTAGAAAGGTCTCTTGAATTCTTTTAATATTCATATTACTCTTATGGCAACGATAAATGTGTAAATGTAAGTAAATACATCTTGTAACCCTAACGGTTAAACTGGTTTGTTTTTTAGCGGCTGAAGCACCGCAATCAAAATGGCGGCTCGGACACTCCAAAAGTGGCGTCGTGCGTTGCCGATGAGTCGAATTCGAAGCTCACGGAAAAATAGGGTTATTTTCTTTTAAACGCTGTCTTTATTAACCATTTGCGTTCCTGAGCGGTTAAGCATTGTAAAGTATTTTTTAAACAAAGGTCCTATAACCTTTTTGAACCTAAATATAGCTCTTAGCATTGAATTCAACAACCAAACACGCCTCACCAGTTGCCAATGTTGATCGTGCCAAGGGAAAAATAAAGGCGCCATTACCAAGATCAGAACACGAGCTGCTTGAAAGAAAGAGATGATTTCGTAAGTTTTTCATATTTTTAAAGTGAAATATATTGATAAAAATGTCGCAATATGTCCTTGTTTCGCCATCGCTTTATTATAAATGTACGGATAACACTCACTCTGTTTCCAGGTATGTTTTAGCTATTTTATGGTAAATATATAGCTTACCATTACTAGCAGTGTTTGCCACTAGTTCTTTTTTCATTTTCTCTCTCTGCCATGGCCGGTAGCATCTCACTTTCTCTTTATTACGCACACATACACAAACACACAAATATCCGGCATCTTTCATATTAAACATACAAATGGTATATTATTTTGCCCTGGATCTAAGTTAGATTGCAATTGTTTTATTATTCTTATTAATAAGTTCTACCTAATTGTTAAAACATAATTATGGCTAAAGTTTAAACCTGGTTGAGGAAAATTAAATTATATTCTGTAAATATATTTGATGAGTAAAATATCGTTCATCCATCAAATATTATTTTCTAGGAAGTGACCTACAATTAAACATATATATAAATACAAATTTTCCAAATCCCTATTGGTAAAATTTACTTTTTCATAAATTCCTCTAAAGACAAATAAGGCTCAGTTTTAACTGTTACATTCTACCACAGCAATAGGATTTATCCTTGTTTTACAACATCCTGTTTATTTTTAAAAGCTTAAAAGTTTCAAATAGACTCCTACATCAAAAAGACAAACTTCTTACTTAATTTCCTTAAAAATCAAATTGGTAACTCTGAAATTAATCAGTTTATTTACCTTTAATAATAAACTATTGCCTTAAATATAACCATAGGGATATTAATTCGATTTAATGTATGTACTAACAAATATTAAATATATTTATTTTAAAATTCTCTTAAGTCTAGATGAATTTGGTATCTTCTTGGCATAAAATATCAATTAAATAATCATTAACAGAATATCGTAAATATATAAATATAT
Source organism: Ceratothoa steindachneri (assembly GCA_963969495.1). Lineage (NCBI taxonomy): Eukaryota > Metazoa > Arthropoda > Malacostraca > Isopoda > Cymothoidae > Ceratothoa > Ceratothoa steindachneri. The sequence goes on from OZ018326.1 coordinate 160,201,675, forward strand.
ATATATATATATATATATATATATATATATATATATATATATATATATATATATATATATATATATATATATATATATATATATATCGTGTAATGTAATTATATATTTAACCACTTGTATGTAATTGTAGACAGTGAAAAAATAATCAGAATTATCGGGCTTGCGTGATGGTTGAATATTAACAGTACACCTTTTAATTTATTACTACTTAACTATTTTATGTACTGTATTTTACCTATGCATGGACATTTTGTCTCGTCCACTTATGTACGCAGAAATTTGACTACAATTTTTAAGTCATTATAATTAGTGGTTTTCTGGGCTTGAAGAATCAAAACTTCGCCATCACCTTCTCGTGCGAAGTTGATGTTCTATTGGTAAGATGTACTCATAAATTTAGTCCGGAGTAAAATAATGAGCTTTTTATATGCAAGTGTCACTGAGTAATATGTTCTTCGTGTAGGTTTCTTGGCAAAAGTTAAAATGAAAAATATATTTGGAAGTTAATTTCAATTAAAAAAAATATATGCTACGACGATCCCCATTGAAATCTTATTGTTTGAAAAATGCATTGACATTAATTTCATAGTTACCAATTTGATTTTCAAGGAAATTAAGTCAGAAGTTTGTCTTTTTGATGTAGGAGTCTATTTGAAACTTTTAAACTTTTAAAAATTATCTTGAAGATTAAGTTGTCTAGAGGTCTTAGTATTTTTAAAAGTAAGGCAAGGTGATGAAATAAAAAATCTTACTTTTTTAGCAACGAAAAATAAGTTTAGTTTGATGCAAAGGGGCTACCAAATTGCCTTAAATTTAAATACCATTGCAGATTCACTTCTTTGAAGAAGGGTAAGTCTTTGACAGTGTTGCAAGAATTGGATTTATATCATTGAAAATTTGAACTTATTTATTTGCTTATATTACACCCGTACAAATCACGTGTATCAATTAATTTCCATTACATTTAGCACATTTATAGCATTGGTGGAATAATAGCGTAGATATTATGTTACCTAATGTTTGGTTAGGAATAATATAAAGGAAAGGGTAATCAAACTGCCACTTTTCATTGTTCTTTAGTTCATTATCGCTGTAACCCTGAACGTCGTTCGGCTGTGGTGTTTAGATGTTCTCTCCCATCTTGTGAAGAGTCTTGGTTGGAAAACGAGGTATCTCCATGTGAAATACGTACCACGATCGGTCTTATACCCAGAGTAGTCTAACTTTTAGGCCTTTCAGGCTATGTACATCTCACAAAATTACAATTTTAATTAATAGACCACTTATTTTAGTAACCTTTGGACTAAAGCTTTATAGTGGAGATTGGCCAGTTATTCTGGTTCATTTCAATGCTACATACTAATAAGTGGCGCAAATATAAATTTATTATTTTCATTCATACAGATGTGCTCTTGATTTAAAGGGTCAATATACAAAAGTGTAACATACTAGTACACAAATATTGTATACAATTGCAGTATACAATATTATTCACTTTGAGAATTCCAAAGTTACGAAACATCGTGTAGAGTAAGTTAATAAATTGAGTCCCGATACGATTCAAACAAACAACACTAGCCATTCATTGTAGGCACCTGTGGTATCTACAGGTTCCCATTGAAAAATAAAAAGCATCATATATATATATATATATATATATATATATATATATATATATATATATATATATATACAGATTTGTAGTAAAAGTGCTACCAAAACGTTTATTTATATATATATATATATATATATATATATATATATATATATATATATATATATATATATATATATATATATATATATATATATATATATATATCATAAATTCAAGTCAGAAATGATAGAGATTGAAACTAAACGGCGTTTTACCCGTATTGTTTCATTTTTATGCTTCAGTTAAATCCAATCCGATTCCACCTCTTTCTTATTCAAGCATTCCGATGTAAATAGAAGACCTCCCCCTCCCCTCCTGGTCTTCCAAACAAAAAGATCAATTATAACTTAACCAAATAATACGATGAAAGACTCTTCTCGCTGGGTGATATGGCAATCAGATATTAGAGCAAATTATAGTCACTCAAGAAATTTGATAGAAAGTAAAAGACTATATTACGAAATGCCACTGTTCTTTAATCCAGGATTGGTGTAGGCATGAAAAATGAAATGCTTGACTAAGTAGCATCGATCGGTACGAGGACATGGCAAGGCCTATTATCAACAATCGGCAAAATAGTTGTTATCTCCATTATCAATCCTTAGATTTGGTAAATTATGATCTAATAATAAAGCCGGATTATATACAAATCCATCCGAAACTTAGTTAGCGTTGCTGTTTTTGCGCAAGCCCAAGACAGAACTGTTAAATGTTTGGAGGCAAAAACGGCCAGCAGAAAAATACAAAGTTGCATATCATCCTAAAATCTTGTATTGTATTTTTTTAAAGATAATTTGCATAATTGCATTGCATAATTCCAAAGAAACTTTCAATGAAAGTTCTGCTTTCATTTAAAGTTTTGATGGAAGCTGTTATACTGGTCATGGCTGTCCTTCATCCTTTTTTTTCACTAATCATGTCATATCGGTTATTTGTCCTCTTGAATATATTCAATAATAACAAATGATTGAATAAATCCCGTATATATGTATATATATATATATATATATATATATATATATATATATATATATATATATATATATATATATATATATACATATATATATATATATATATATATATATATATAAAGTTAAATACTCTATCTTCGATTTTTTCTTTTCCACCCTAAACGCCAAGTATGGATATCACAGTTTAGAACAACCTGCATTAACCCCACCTTTGCACCCGCACGTTAAATGCAATTATGAGCGAAACTTCTTCTTCGATCGTGTATTGAACGTCTCTTCCCCCTCCCCCCTTTTCCAAACCTGTGTTTCGAGCTCGGTTTGTTTGAATGCCTTTTTCCTCTCTAGATTTTTACGATCCCCGCATTTGTCTTTTATTGGTCATAAAATTAAGAGTTCGCGGTCAAACACGCTTTAAATGTGCCAGAAAAGTCGTAAACCGAAGATAGACAGCTAAGCACCCGAGACGAGTCACTCGACGTCTAATTTAGGCATATTTTACTAATAGATTGCATGATTTTGATTGAATTTAATATGGCGTTTATGAAGACGTGAATGGGCTTTAACTTGTTCGCTGACAAACATGGCTAAAAAAGTTGTTTATTGATTTTTTCATTGATTGACTCTTTGTATTTCTTTATTGCCATGACATTTTGATTATTATTATGGACACTGCATAGCTGACATTATTGTGTGTTTATACTATTTTTTAAGTAGATTTAAAGAGCAGATTTATATAATTATAGGATTTTTTGAATATGCGTTTTTAAAATAAGATTCTTGTTAGCATGGTTGTTTTTTCCACCGTATCGCACTTCAAATCTACCTCAAAACTAGTATAAACACACAATAATGTCAGCTATGCAGTGCCTACAAAAATAATCAAAATATCATGACAATAAAGAAATACAAAGAGCCAATCAATGAAAAATCAATAAACAATTTTTTTTATTCGAACATTTGATATATATCTCAGTGAGGATATACAATTAATATTGAATCCGAACCACAGAGTCACGCTGCAAGCTAGAGACGTGGTAGTATCTAATAAGGGTTAAAGCATTCATGTTTTATATTTTATATGTTTATATTTTCCATTATATTTAAAGCATTAACCGGAGGTCTTTCAAAAAAATAGTGGAAAATAACATTTAGCATTTTATTCTCCTTTGCAGGAGTACATTTTATCATTCCTATAAACCATAATTTAAAAAGAAAAAATGAAATTTATGTTCTTAACCTATATGAACGCGAGAGAAGATCTGTTTTTTTGTGAGATGAGGTGAGATAATTGAAAATAAGGCATTCGCCCTAAGTGATATCTACTTCGAAGATTAGTTAGTAACTTAAATTAGTTTATGAAATTTGAAAAAAGAAATTAATTATATCTGATCGTATAACTTCACAAATTACACATGAGAATTTTAAACTTCACAAATTACTATTATATACCAGAGTCGTTTCTTTTCAAGGTTGTACATCACTCACTAATCAAGTTTTTGCGATCTAATCGAAATTAAAATAATTTATAACTTAGGTAGAAAATGGAGGGGGGTAGGATATATAAATAACTGGCATTAGTATTGGCATTGGGACTTAGTGAATAAATTACCAATTAGTAATGATATATAGAATGGTAGTAAATATTACTTAGAACACATTTATACACTTAATTTCGAGGTCTCATAAATATCAACTAAAAGTTCGTGAATATATACAAACACACACACACACACATATATATATATATATATATATATATATATATATATATATATATATATATATCAGTCAAATAAATGTTAGGTTGTGATTATAACCGAGAACTGACACAGAAGTTACCGTTAATCAAGTTGAGGTGCTTAGTGTGATCCGACGCATGCGCACACTGGCATATCCATCCGAGTACATCATCACAGATATAACCAATCTTAACCCCCACTATATCCGTCCCCCCCGCCCTCTTTTTTCACACTCACGCACATCACTCTTTCGTTTAAGGAGCCAATTAAAGTTGCCTCCTTCCCACACTCACGTGATGTTCAACAGGGGCTCTCTGTCAGGGCACGACGAATTGCAACAATTGTTGGATGGTGGCAAAACTCAACCGCCCGTTCTCCCTGCCCCATCATCCTACCGATGATCGACCCCACCCCAGTGTACATGGTCTTGTTAACGCTTCTCATTCGGGTCATGTATTTTAATTAATTAGGGGACTCGACCCTTTTCAATGGCACACGACGTCTTCCGATAAGGTAAAGAAAGTCACACAAATAACAGAATGAAAATTGCTGGCAATCTCTTTAAGAGGAAGCTAAAAGCAGAGTGGTAGTACCAGCGATTTGGAAATCCTTCCCACTATATTTGAGCAGGGATATGAAACTACTTTGGCAGGTCCCAGGAGAGAAGAGTGATGTTGTCTGCGTCGAGGAGACAGTTGTTGTGAATAGATACCGTGCATATATATGTGGTGACGGATGTTGTTTTTTTTGTTTTTTTTAAGGGGCTATCTGGCGACTGCCTACTTAGGCATAAGTTGCCGTAAACAAACAGCCTAGTTCTAGGCTACTTTAAAAAATTCGAACAGGAAACAACAATAAAAAGAAATAACAATAACAATAACAAAACAATAACAAAAACAACAACTAAACCTAGTTAAATGAAAAAGAGAAGGCCGGCATCCCCCAAATAGTCAACAAGTCCACAAGTCAAAGTGCACGAATCTGTCCCGAATACAAGATACAGGCGGTAGCGACCCTGCCCATCCCGGTACCGGGAGAGGTATCGTGCGCGAAGATCACCCAGACTAGGACATTTGACAAGAATGTGCCGAACAGTCTGGGGGACGACGCAGTTGTTTCAATGGGGCGCAGGCGAGAGCTCCATCAAATAGCGATGCATCACACGAGTGTGTCCGATTCGGAGACGACAGGAAGCAACCTGAAGCCACCGCGGCATTGGGGGATAGGTCCATGGGAACAGTCGCGGCGCAATGGCACGCAACTTTAAGTTCCATTCAACCGTCTCCCATCTTCTTTACCAAGCAGTCCTAAGAGCTGCCCGTATTCCTGCCATGTAGTCGGTGTGAGAAAGAGTGAAACGCTGGTCCGGTCGCAGAGTCCTTGCGGACTCTTTGGCGCCCTCATCGGCGCGCTCATTCCCCGCAATTCCTACATGTCCAGGAACCCAGCAGAAGATAATCTCGACATCTGCTCGGCTCGCCAAAACCGTGGCGTCATGGATATCGCGAACCAGGGGATGCGGAGATTTTAATGCCCCGAGAGCACTCAGGGCGCTTTGTGAGTCGCAATAGATCACAATCCGGTCTCCAAACCGGGCACGTTGCGTAATCTCCCGTATCGAGTTGTGTACTGCCACCAGCTCGGCCATGAAGACAGATGCAGCGCCTGGTAGAGCCCCACTGACTTTAAACAGAGGGGATACGGCGTGGAAGCCGACCCCCTCTTGGGACTTGGAACCATCCGTATACACTGGCACGATTCCAGCGTGACACGAAGTGTGTGCTCCAGAAAGGTCAAACGCGATACTCCCGGCGCAGTACAAGCTTTAGGAGCAGAGGCGTGGTGAAGAATAACCGAATGTGGTACCCTCCAAGGTGGCTTTTTGGGCAGAACCAGGGGCACCACCGGCACGAGAGCTATATCTAGCTCTCGAAGGAGTTTCCTGGCCCTAAACCCAAAGGGCTTAGGGTATGACTGGCGTCTCTCGGCGGCAAAGGCAGCACCTAGATCAGATGTGGATGCAGTGAGAGCTTTTGGCGACTGAGGGAGCGCCGGGCTCGCGCGTAGAGGCGAGTGTTGCACTACACGCAGCCCAGAGCGAGTTGAGTCTCTCCAGCATCGACCAACAGGCTCTCAATGGAGAAAGTGCGGAAGGCACCGGTCGCAAGGCGAAGGCCGGTGTGGTGGATCGAATCCACATTCCGCAATAAACACTCGGCTGCGGATGCATAAAACTTGCATCCGTAGTCGAGCTTCGAACGAACAAAGGATCGATAAAAAAGTAGGGCAGTAGCCTTATCAGCGCCCAAACCGCTGAACGTCACAGAACAGGGAATATCCTCAGCGCGGGTACAAGAGAACCTAAAGCTGCGAATATGAGCCTCCCAGGTGAGGGGTCGGTTGAATACAAGACGAGGGAAACGGTGCGACTCAACCACATCCAGGCGCACCCCATTAAGAAACAAATCTGGCGGCAGGAGTGCACCACCTTAGTCTTGACCGAGGAAAACCGAAACCTGTGCGCTTCGGCATAGTGAGAGACGCAGTTCAATGCCTGTTGGAGTCGACGCTCCAGAGTTGGCATCTGGGCCGCGCCAAAAGATATCGAAAGGTCGTCCACGAAGAGCGTAGCGAAAATATCTTCCGGCAGCACCGAGGTGATGCCGTTGATGCTCAGGGCAAAGAGTGTGACACTAAGGACACTTCACTGCGGGACACCCTCTTCCTGCTCCTTTGGGCCAGAAAGGGCTCGCCCCAGCCGTACGCGGAATTGACGATCTCACACAAAAATTCAGATATAAATATTGGGGGGCGTCATCTCGCCCCCATCGTGTGGAGAGTCTCCATAATACCGTATCGACATGCGGTATCATAAGCCTTCTCCATATTGAAAAACACCGTGGCGTAGTGCTGTCTACGAAGGAAAGCTTCGCAGACGGCATTTTCCAGTCGGAACAGAGCATCCTACGTGGAGTGGAACTTGCGGAAGCCGCACTGTGCAGAAGACAGATGGCCTCCGCTGTCCAGGAAAAATGCTAATCTAACATTTACCAATTTCTCCATCAATCTGCACACGCAAGGCGTTAGAGAGATTGGGCTGAAACCGGTCGGAGTAGAGTAATCTCTCCCCGGTTTGCGAAAGGCGAGCACAGTAGCGATTCGTCAGGAGTCTGGGAGAAGACCCTCCACCTACATCCTGTTGAACGCAACTCACTCACAGTAAACTTGTCGTTGAAGGGTTCTCCGCCTCTGGAAGTAAAGTCCAGCAAGCGCCCTTCTGCGACATGACGACGTGCATTGAATGCGGAAAAAGCGGTCGCTAAGAATACGCCACGGACGCGGGGTCCGAAATTGCGGTCCCATTCTGCTGGAGAACGGGAGGGGGGTCCTGCGAGAAATGCCCCGAATCCTTTTGACTCGCGTCCACACCTCAGCTAAAGGGGTCTTTCTGTTAAGTGAAGACACGTATTCCCGCCAAGAAGAGCGTCAGGCATGCTTCGAAATATACCAAAACCTAGCCCTAGCCTGACGAAATTCAGCGACAGTAAAAACGTTCGGGTGGCGCTTATAGCGCATGTAGGCATAACGCTTCTGTTTGAGGGCCGTCTCACACTCGGCCGACCACCATGGAATTGGTCGGCGTGCAAAACGGCCAGACGTCCTAGGAATAGTAGTCAAGCCCACGGCGATGAGGTTGCTGGAGAAGAACTCAACGGCCTCATCTACCGACCTAAACTCCTCGACTGAGATAGAAAATTCAATGATTTCCTGAAATGCAGGCCACCGCGCCCGCGCCAAGCACCGCCGAGGTTGGCTCTCAGGCGGCAGTTGCCCTGTAAATTATATTTTTGCATGGGAAAGTGATCACTACCTTGGAGGTCATCAACCACTCCCAAATCAAAATAAGGCTGTGCATCCGAAGAGCAAAAAGATAGGTCAAGGCAAGAAAATGAAGCGGTTCTCGGACAGTGATGCGTAAACTCATCCATGTTTAGGACCCTCATCTCAAGCTCTTTGATCAGATCGGCAACGACTTGTCCCCTTGGATTTATGGAGTAATCTCCCCAGAGAGGATGGCTGCCGTTCAGATCTCCAAGGAAGAAATAGAGCCTTGGCATTCGTGCCACGACGCGGCGGAAGTCCTACGCATCGAAGTTAGCTGAGGGTGGAATGTATGCAGAAATGATAGTATAACTCATATCCAGGTGCAACTGCACAGCTACTACATGAAAGGAGGTATCTACAGAGAAAGGAATAACGGAGACATCATGCCGTGTGTAAACCGCAAAAACCCCAGCCCGGCCATCGCGCGGTGGTGACGTCGCAAGACCCTTATACCCCGGGAGTTAAGGCAGGGGGCACGCGCCTAGCATGGTCTCCTGCAAAAAGATAGCTAACGGGAAACGGGACGAGAGGATCCTCCGCAGCTCTTCCCAGTTGGCCCGGAGTCCACGGCAATTCCATTGAAGTAATATACCTTCCAGGCCTAGCTCGGAGGAGATGCAAGGGCCCTCCTCAAACTGAAGACCCTCACGGGAATGGCAGTACGCTTCCCGGAGGCAGAACCCGGGCGCTGTTGGCCAGGCAGAGCGCTGAAGGCGCTGCCGCTTTCGAGGACTTATTGGGGGAGGTTGGACTCGCCATGCGAGTCTTTTCCTTCCTCCGCCTTGAAACCTTAGGCGGGCGTTGCGGCTTCGGAGGCGAGGGGCCCTCTTTTCAAGGAACCACCATCTTCGAGCCACTCGCTCCACCTCGGGACGTGGGCAAAGGAGCTGAAGCTCCTTTGTTGCTGTCCTCCTTTCGGGGGACAGCTTTAGGACCTCCCGAAGATGGCCTAGCGACCATCTTCAGGGGTGTTGCCTCCTGTGAGTCTAACGACTCGGTGGAGGCGCGTGGCCGTTTCGCCTTACGGGAAATGGTCACGCTGGGGGAAGAGGGGGGAGCCTTGGTTTTTGCCGGGGCTGGGTATTAACCCTTTTTGACGCCAGCTTTACCAGGGTAGCGCTCAGGTTGGGTAGAGCCCGCAGAAGGGCTCTGAATGGGCGCGGAAACAACCGTGCTCGTTGGCCTGGATGGGCCAGGAGCAGAGGGTTCCTTTCTAACTATTGAGGCATATGACGTCCCAGGCAGAGCCGGGCTCGCCAGGACCAAGTCCTTATCCTCGCGGAATGAGAGTCGATCCTGGGCCTGAACGGCCAGGATTTCTTTCTCAAGGAGATAAGCACCACGTTGCTTCGAAGAAGCGGGGTGCGGCTATCTGCAATTGACACAGTTGGCCACACACGATTTGGACTTATCGTGTGCGACCTTGGAACAATTTACACATAATTCGGGTGACCCCGACTTTGCACGTCTACATGAGCGATTCGTATGACCGATGCGGTGACAGTACTAGCACCGCCGCGGAATTAGCACGAATGCCTTCACGCGGTAGCGGTACCAACCGGTACGCACCGACTCAGGGAGCTTGTCACAGTTGAACGTGACGAAGAGTGTAGGTGTGGGTGTCGAGGCCCCTCCCTGTTTTCTCATCACACGTTCGACCTTGACCGCCCTATGGTCGGCTATCTCTAAGGTGATGTCCTCAATTGAGTAGTCAACGAGTTCCCTTGCATAAACTACTCCTTTCACAAAGTTGATGGTAGAGTGCGGCGTCACACTCACCGGGGTGCCATGAAGTGTCCGAAGAGCACAAATCTTGGCCGCCTCGGCGGGATTCGCCGCATTCGCCAGAAGGCTCCCGTCCGAGAAACGGGTCACAATCGGCTCTCTACCAATTGCACTAGCTAATCCTCTCCTCTGATGTATCATGTTGCCATTGGATAGCATGGTGCCATTAGTGGAGCGAATAACGAGGAAGCGTTTGAAGCCAGCGGGCTCGAAAACGCCAGGTAACCTCTGAATGAGGGGCCCCAATGTCATCGATGCTCCGCCCTGTGCACTTTTGGTCTTAGTCAGGGGCTCTACAACCGACGGGGGCAGATACGCCGGATGTGCCGGTCTTGGCTTTGTCGCTTACCAAAGTGGCAGCAGACCCATCCGTCCCCGCAGCCCTCACGGATGGAGAGGAGCCCCGAGTCTTCTTGGGCATTTTAGTCTTTTTCTTTTTCTTTTTTGGAGAGGAGGGTGGGGAATGAACCCGCTTCTTACCTTCGCCGGTAGAAGCCCCCATGCCAGATGTGCCGGCCTCAGCCAGGTCCCTCTCCAAAATGGAGAAGGTCCTGGTAGTCGTAGGGGCACTTGTCGGAGGAGATCCCTCCCCTCCTTGTACTGCCTCGGAGCCCTCAGCCGTTTCAGGGGGACCTTGCATAGGGGCGGATTCGGGCTCGGTGCTTGGCGCTGAGCCAGGATTCTCTCCCATGGAAGGCCCTACCGTCTGAGGCTGGGTCTTCTCAAGGACAATGTCTATCACAGGAGGGGCCTCCAGTTAGCCATCCCCTCCCAGGACATCGCAGGTCCCCTTGGCAGCGTCAAGAGTCTTTTGTGGGGTGGCACAGGCCTTAACCCCGGCAAGGTTTAATATCCTTGCCAGCAGGTCTTTTGAGGGAAGCAACCGAAGGGGCCTGGCTTTCCTCCTCCCCCTAAGGGGGTTTGCCCTACCGAGCCGCTTTGATGGGGAGCGGCTGGCTAAGGGCTGCCTGCTGGCTTTCTTGGCAGTCCCCTTGGAAAGAAAAGAGGGGACTGCCGCTGCAAAAATGGAGGTGCCCGAAAGCACCTCCAGAGAAAGGGTTGAGGAGGAGTCCCCTGCACCCGTAGGCGGAGGAGAGGAGTAAGCCTCCTCTCCGGTTAGAGAAATATGGAGGGTCCCCTGCGCAAGCACCGGGGAGGGACCTCCATTTTTTCGTTGGAGCTGCTCGAGGGTGGCTCCGTCGTTGTTTCAGGGGGAGTTAAAGGGGTTTTGTTTTTTAGAGATTCATCCATGGGCATGGTGACCCTATTTGTGCTACGGGACGCAATAGCTCACCATCTCTGACAGTTGCCCGCACTGCAAGAGGTGCTTACAAGCCTAGCAGAGCCAGGCGCCGCCATTTGGGACCACCCCTGCCGCCTGGTGGCCTGGCATTCCATCGGCATGGCGGCTCCACCTTGAACTCGACGTAAAAAGATAGATTGTGAAGAGGAGAGGAAAAGGGATGTGAGGAAGGTACGGGTGGGGATGAAGCAGGTTGTTAAAAACCCCCCATCCCAAACCGAAGCTCATGGGTTAGGGAACATTGTCCCCTCCCCCCTCAGCCCCGATCCGGGACGGTTGGCTTGAGAAGAAGGTCAGCATCTACCCTGTGAAATTAGAGGCTGTGCAGAGAAAGTTGTGGGAGAGGTTGTATGAAAAGCGACGTGGTAGGGGAGAAATACAGTCTATCTGAAGGAAGGAAGAGAGGCTAAGCTGGGGCCGGACGGAGCGCTGGATCCCGTCAGCACGGCGGCCAGGATGGCAAATCACCGCGCTTCCCTAACGGGGTGGTGACGGATGGATTTGGTGCTGCCTGCGCTTATGTCTCAGACCAGAGGTAACGGCCAATTTGTTGTTGTCTACTAGCAACTCACGTCGCTCGTTTGACGCCATTATATAATTCGCCTGACGAACATCGCAGGGTATTACGTTCCTTTAATCTCCTATCCTCTCTCTACTGCTGTTGCGACGCTTTAATTCCCTATCTACCACACTTCTCTATCTAACTTCTACATCTCTCTCTCTCTATCTCTCTCTCTATCTCTATCTCTCTCTCTCTCTCTCTCTCTCTCTCTCTCTCTCTCTCTCTCTCTCTCTCTCTCTCTCTCTCTCTCTCTCTCTCTCTCTCTCTCTCTCTCTCTCTCTCTCTCTCTCTCTCTCCTTCTACCACCCTAGCCTCAGCGGGATCTCAGCAGGTTCTTCGTCTGCCTTCCTTCCTTATTCCTTGCAAATTTACCTAAATTTTTACTCCTCATTTAGGGTCCCTCCATTGATTCTCTCAGTTTGAGGTCTCTCCATTTTTTATCTCACTCGCACTGCCTTAAACATCTTCCACGTCTTGTCGTGCCAAACGTTAATAAAGAAATGTCAAATTTACATAACTTGCTACCTTTATATTTTAGGAAACATAATATTATTATTATCATTATTATTATATCAAGGATTTAATGAAACAAAAAAAACACTATATTTATAATATAAATGTTAACTTTCTGATAAAATCTACTTCAAAGTATTAGGTAAATTGTATAAAATGGTCAAAGATCACAAAAATTATTATTCCTGGCCTAAATTGTGGCGAATTTGGCCCGAATACTTATGATTCCTGATATCCTCCCGAAGGAGAAGAAACCATCATTACCTTACTGGTTTTTCTTCATTGATGTCAGGTTTAAAACCATTATAGATGATTATTTAAATAGAGCAGATCATAATGATATACACAAGCAATATTCGTAAATCTATATAGAGGGTGGTCCGAAAGTCTTGTCACACCCTGTAAATATTGTTTAAACTTGTATTTCAGATGTTTGATATTATTATATTGTTCCTCTTTTGTTCTTATTACTTTTTGGTAGAGAATGTGAAAACTTTCGGACCACCCTGTACAGTACTTTCCTCGTACCTTGCATAATTGGGCAAAGTGCCCATTTTTCTTACCATCCGTTACTATTCTGTTTAATTTCTTGGAAATGATTCAACCAACGCTCCCGAGATTAGATTCATTTAAGAAAATCATAAGGAAGCATATAAAGTCTAGAGCTTCAGCTTCCCCTCCTTTATACCTACTTTTATAGACTTTAAAAAACACACAAAAAATAAATAATGATTCAGAGTATATCTTTATTAAATTATAGCCTCGTCAAACGGCAAAGCTTCGATGAAGCCTTTGTGATTTCAAGTTCCTCAGAATTAGTGCTTTGAGCTACTCGTATTTTACTTGTTAATTTCATTATTCTTCCTTTTCTTCTTATTCATTCATCTTCAGTGTTGGTCATTTTAAGATTAAATAAAAACCAGTATGGTCACCTGGAAGTTCTTGAATTCCATTCGGTTAGTGTGGTTTATATTCGAAGTATAAAACACCCAAACTTTGAGACTACATGGGAAAACATCCCGAACGCTACACAAGCGGTGACTTTTCATTCATGCTTCAAGTTGTATCAGGTTAAAATTGAACTGCTCTTCATTGAACTTTGCCCCTGTGTAGGGAATACGTCAATCCACATATGTAGGTTTTAATTTGTTCCCAATATCGAGGTTGTTTACTAATTTAATAGTTTCTTTCCTTTTCAAACAAACTATAGTACATTTTATCTTGCAAGGGTGTTTGAAATTATATTATTATCTATAATCTCTGTTCGGATGTAAATAAGAGATGTTGGGGCTTTTTCAACAATTTTGCCTTCAGAGGTGTCTCCTTTTCGAGGAAGCAGGTAAATTGTCCTGGCATAGAGCAACGGACATATTTCTGCATGATAATGATGATCCAACTTACATGCTCGAGGAAAGGCTGCGAGAAGAAGGGAAATTTTTCAGTGAAGAACAACTTGAATAGACTTATAATGCCATATAAGGCAAACCTCTTGGAACCATCAGGCAGAATCTTGTTTAAAGCCTCTTTGTAACCACACTCTTTATATCAGCAATCTACGTGGTTTACCGCTTCACGTTAGGTGGCGCCGAACACCGAATAACTAATATTGCCATGAATATATATATATATATATATATATATATATATTTGTGTATACCACGTAAAGACTACAAAGATTAATTGGAGATAGTACTTTTGTTGTCTTAACATTTTCTTTCAAACTCACAATGTTAATAAAACGAAAGGACTAACTCGAATCAATCTTTCTTTTTCCTTACGTGGTATACACAACTATTTTTAGATATTCATGTGTTACCTCTCGTGATTTTTACTTATATATATATATAAATATATATATATATATATATATATATATATATATATATATATATATATATATATATATATATATATATATATATATATTTATATATATATATATATTAATATTTGTTATGATATAATGTTTATCATAATAAGAGTGGACTATTTTGTTAATATTTTTAAATTATATAGTATTTTACTATGGTTTGTAATAATTAATAAAATGGTATTTTTTCTAAAATAAGAATTTAACTAACTAATATTTCCTATGTTTCAACTTAACTTTTTAGTTATTGTGTATTCAATATCTTTCTAAGACTAAGGAATTAACAGAAGCATAGTAACAGCAAATCTATTCCATAAGTTTTTTTATACTTTTGGCCAAGGCTATATATATATATATATATATATATATATATATATATATACATATACAAAGGCGGATCTTAATGTCCTAAATGAAGGCAAACAACACTAGAACAGCAGGATTCATTTATTACAACTAGTCTGGCTGAATCTGCCCATTATCTTGTAATGTACATGACAAGACACGATAAGAAGGTAACTAAAAGGATTTAGAAATACCCCAATAACTTTAATTAAAACAAAGGCCCCAGCCGTATAAAATATTTCCATGAACCTTACATAAAGAATATATAAATGAACGCAACCAAATAATGAACTATGAACAATATGCTAACAGGATCTCCTGACGAAACAAGTGAACAAGAGAGCACTTCGTAAGAAAAAGACAGATCAAGGAAGTTTAGTTGCATGATGTTATGTAATTAATAGTAGGAAAGAAATTGAACCAAAATGGAACATACTATATTGTTTAATATTAAGAGATTTTAAGATCTGCATTAGGGCATGGTCCTCGTTCGATCCTAAGATTTTGATCTTGACAGACTCTTCTCTCTATAGATCAATCGAGTGCTGGCAAAATTTGTATTTATTTCCGTTTTACAAAGGGCCGCTCCCGTTCGGTTGCTGATGTTGAGATGGAAACAGACTCTTACCGTCAAAAAATTCTCGATAATTCCTATGTATTGTAAGTCCTATAGTTTAACCTAGGTATACTGAAGTATATGTGTAAATATGATTTACTCGGAATTTTAAATTGATTTATCGAGCATATTTATTAGGAACGTTAAGTTCAGGCAATACAACGTATAATCTTTGGAACATATCCTAAAATTTGAAATGGATTTGTAAACATATGAAGATAAAAAAATCTCGCTATCAAAATAATGTTTTAAAAATTATAATCACTATAAATAAAAAAAAAATTTGTAAAAATAGTTTGAAATGAAGAAGGTGGTAATTTATTAGATTTATATTACAAGTTTCAACTGACCAATAAATCAAACCTTACCTTTTGAAATTTAGTTTAAAATAAAATGACGTAAGGAATGAGGATCTAGATCGAGATCCAGGTAGTAAACAAATTGGAACGAATGGGATAGGATTATTGTAGTTTTTTTTTCAAAAAACTGAAGTTATTGGTAGGGTAAGTACTCTATAACTTTGTTCTATACAGTTCTGAACGAAAAACTAACTAAACTTTACAGATGAATATCAATATGTATCTCTCTGTAGGTCTCTAAAAATTCGTGTTGTCTTATTTTCAATTAATCTAACACCACTATACTTAATACAAATATACATTTAAAGCTTATGTATATCGCTTTGATTTGTTACGTATGTGCACAGTTATCGTAAATAAAGAGAAATCGGTCAGAATTTATCCGATATATATGTAAAATTCCCTTTATGTATTTTATTCTTAGTTTATTGCAGTATAAAATGTATTATATAGATTACATACAGTTCCTCTCTGCATTTTATAAACCGCAATTGTGTAGGGGTAACATGTCACATAAAACCCGTGTTGGAGAGGCGGAGAATCAAATCTTAAGCTTGAGGAGGCTGCAGAACCGGTTATATTGCTACTCGCTAACGGATCTCAAACCACCCGAATCGATAGGCAAATTAGGGCTTTTTCGGCTTGCTTTCCATAATTCAGGACAAGCCGTGGAATTGCCGCGGTCGCAATTTCTGTTTGAATCCATAAAACACGTTTTTCCCTTCACTCTTATATGCATTCCTTTCCCAATAAAAAGAGTGGTATCAACAAAACGCAGGTTCTCTCGAAGATTGTAGATATATCGACATAAAGAGATGCGTATAAAGAGGAAATTCATAAGAATACAGTTGGTATTCACGACGACCATGTAAGCAGCTTAAATTAACAACTATTAATATAAATATATATATATATATATATATATATATATATATATATATATATATATATATATATATATATATATATATATATATATATATATATAAATAAATATATATATATATATATATATATATATATATATATATATATATATATATATATATATATAAATATATATATATATATATATATATATATATATATATATATATATATATATATATATATATATATTGATCTCGATAATGTATGCAATATGTATGTTTTCATTATTTTATATCATGCTAATAAATCAGAGAATTCCTTTCTTCAAAATGAGAAAGAAAGACACGAAAATTATTATCATTGTTAGCTCCAAAGCTCATTGTTGTCTTTTGTTAAAAAAATTACTCGCATGTCATCCATTGAAAAATTAAAGGGATGCGGAAATTTTGGCCCTGAGTGAAACTAAATTAAACAGGATCGGCGAAATGAAGGACCCTATCGCTTGTACAATCTTACTGCAGGATATTCTCTCTTTTATATCCTTATCTATTGTAACGGATCGTGTAGCCCGTAAAAAATATTGCAGAATTTAAAGCACAATAAATTGCAAGGCATAAATTTCATAATAAAAAATTTGGAACTCAGTATAAATTATTTTCTATTGGTAATCTGCCTCTAAATTCTGGGCTTTGCATTTAATATTTTGGACAAAATAAAGGAAACAACAAAGTAAAATTAATTAAACAAATTTGAACAAATGAAATAATACACCAGTCGACAAATTTCCTGTTGTAACGAAATGGGTCGTCAATAACTGTTCAATAAGTCGTCTCTAACAATAGCTGACCAATACCTGCCCTAAATCTTATACTATAGAGAATTATGTAGCGTCGACTATTAATGCTAACTTGCTCCTAAAGTTAAGAAATGTGACAGGATGGGGAGGATGGTAATATAGATGCCGAGAGAAAGGATACAAGGTTTCTGGAAACACGAAAAGACAAACTTCTTTTCTAATGGATCCACATGTAAGTTATAAAAAAATCTCGAATATCTTAAGAAAGCAAATAAACCAAGCTTTAAAAATTATCATATCTGTTATAGTTCCAAAAGTACAAATACCCCATAACACAAGGTATCCTAACACATTGCTCTTGGGGTTATATATAAAAGAGAGACAAATATATACATATTTCCATGCAAGTTTTTTTAAAATCAAACCTATTTTAATTTGCTAAAAAAAAATGCTTCGAACTTAAAAACTACTTCAAGCCGCAAATGTTATTCATTTATTTTTAAACAATTCATTATTTTTGACTTGAGATTTTGACTACCCGTGATAATTGTAATTTATTAAAAATTCCATTAGTAATGGTATGACAAGTTTATTGTGAAGTGAAATCAAAGCAATATCTAATGATATATTTAGTGTTTCTGTAAATTAAACTCATGGTTTAAATTAATTTTTTGACCAAATAACGAGTCGTTTGGGTTCAATATTTTGAAATTTCTACGTGGTTGGATAACATCAAAGGTTTTCTTACTAAAAGATATGGTTGTATGAAGTATATGAATGCAAAGATTTAATATACAATGGAACTAAATAATATAAACTCCAACAAATGTTGGTATAAGGGGATAGGTTTAAAAATGAATAATAAACTCAACAAAAAATAATGTGAAGTTGGATTTATTTTAAAATATGCGAGAGATGATAATTTCAAAAAAATAATAAGTAGTTAAGAACTTGATTCAGCTAAAATTAGGAGTAAGTTTTAGAAAAGCACTTACTATATCACTGCATTGCCCATGATTAGCAAAACAGATTTTCTCATAAATTATACAGTAAATTCTTATTATTTTATATAATTATGTTTAAGATATGGAATATCTCATCAAAACTAACAAAACTCTTTCATAAGCTGTCTAACGATTAATTAAACTGTCCTTTCTTTCTTGTAAACTACCTTCCAAAACTATACTAAATCATCATTATGTAGTTAGATAAATGTTTGATTCCATTACATCCATTCGATCCTTAAAACTTGGAATAGGGAAGGGGTGAATATTTTTTCAATTATAAGTTCGTTTGAGAGTGACCAGAGTGGAAATTAACTCGGTTTGAAGTTAGACGCTTTTAGGATCACTTAGTCGCATCTATTACAATTGAGAACTTGGGACCGTTTTGATCGAAATGAATTAAAGCAAGTCGAATTTTAATTGCAAGGAAGCGAGTAGAGCCGCATAGTAACATCCATGCACGAATTCGTTTGAAGTATTTCCGAGTCTAATTAAGTATACAATAAAACAGCAATGCGGATGTGACAGAAAATTGTTATAGAGCTCAACTTTGCATAGACAAGCATTCTCTTGACCTTTGCTGAACCGGATTCATCACCGAAAAGTCTCATCAAATGCGATTTTGGGTAAAATAAGAAAGAATTATTTAAAGGGTCATTAATATTCGCTCTCTCTCCCTCTCTTCTTAAATTATTATTATTAAGTATCTGAGGAGAAATCATTTTAAGTAAAATGTAATGGACACAATGACAAATAGCTTAAATCATGAATATACTGGCAAATATTTTACTTAACTCTAACAAGTGACTAGTAAAGAATAAAAACCTATGTTCATAAAATTTGGCAAGCAAATAATCGTTACTTGTTGCTCGTTTGCCATAAAAAATGATGGATTGATCATAAAAATGTAATGGTTCTCGCCACATCAGCTCAAACGGGACGATAAAGAGACTTGGAAGTGCAGTGGAAAGAGTAAATGGACGAATATTAGAATAAAATCGCTAAGCAAAGGAGACTTTCCATTGGCATTTACACAAGTGACATACAGTTCTATATCAGAGAATCGTGAGTAAGAACAAAGTGTCAAGTGAGCCGCAATTACATAAAACAAAGAAAATGAAAACAGATGACGAGCACGCTCATTTTAAAATCTTTGTAAATATAGACGAAAGTGCTCGGAATCTAATTTTTTCTTCTTGATAGATATTTGGCATCATAGAATAATATAAATTTAAACTGAATCATTAATTTTATTAATATTTTTCTAGTGGTCTTTTAAAGGATAGGAATCGAGTAAGCAATCTTTAAATCAACCAAATAATGACGTTTATTTTGGCAAATATTCTCTCCTATAAATTCCTATTGTTTTAATTAATTCGACATATTATGAGGAAAGATGATAGAGTGTTAATATAAAAAGACATAACTATGCAGTTGATTTAATTATCGCCCTAACTCAAGAAAGAGTATTAAAACAGTGATTAAAAGATTTAAATACTAGGTTTGAAGTGAATAAATCGTATTATCATTATACTCTGTGCGGCTGACCCGCCATAATGAGAAGTCAAAACTAAAAACAAATAGAAAGTAGGTTTAGATGATATAGTGGCTCATTTATTAATATAAAAGATATCCTAAATTCACAACATAAAGAATCTTTAAAACCGTCGCTCGTGGAATATTTATATTATAAGAAATATGGAAGATCAACTAATGTTTTGGCAAAGAGTCTACTTGATATTAATTTTGCACATTAAGAATACAAACTAAATTAACACTTAAAATATATGAACGAAGAATCATGTTTTGAGTAAAAATGGTTTAGAAACTGCTTCGTGTCTCGAGTAAATTTCATAGGATAAGCACAGGCGATGTTTGTCTGAACTTCTCATCGAACACAGGACAATAAGTTACACTGTAGCAGATTCATTGGGTATTAAGAATAAGGTGTATTTCTTTAGTCCCTAATAATTAATTATATAAAAAAATATAAAAATATGAAAGAAATAATTAACCTTTACTTCAATTTGAAACATGAATCACCTAGAAACAGATAATTGGTTGAAATTTAACGCCACCACTAAATATGACCAAAATGTCAATGGATTAATTTCTCAAACATACACAATTCCAGAATCTATCAAACTTGATCCCTCATAGTTACCCGTTGCATTAAATCATTGTCAGAGGAAATGATCATGTAATCCTAAAAGCTCACTCAAAATTAGAAATATGGAAGAGAGTGGCTCAATACGAAAATAAATCGCAAATTATTAATATCTTATACCTAGAAAATAGCAACGAAAATAATTTGTTTCAACTATAAAATTATATTTATTAGAGTTATTGCAAACCATAGTATACATTAATGCTATTAACAGACAAAGCTAACGATATCTTGCACGATACCTTCAATTCTTATTGAAAACTGCAAAAAGATGTTCTTACTTGCAAGACATATGGAGTGACGCACAAGTCAAAGTGAGATTAAAGTACACTTTTATTTTTTTTTATTTATTTATTTATATGTAGTTTAGCAACCCACAAAGACAATAAAACAAACAGCGAGCTCTCGAGACAGTATCAAACGTTTCCTATTCAGGCAAATCTTGGTTGCTTTCTGAGTTGTTGAATTGAATTTATTGCTGCGGTTATTGCAGGATTATATATATATATATATATATATATATATATATATATATATATATATATATATATATATATATATATATATATATATATATATATATATATATATATATATATATATACCGTAGAGAAGGGAGGGTTTAGGCTAATTATAATAATATCAATTGAAAATACCAATTCGCTCGTCTGCGCAATCAATCTTGATAGTGTGTTCGTGGTATTCCAAGGATCCCTGCTGTTTCGTTATCAAGAAATCGAAATATTATTTACTATAATTAGAGTTATATAGATTATTTTAGTTTTTTTATCTTGTTGTATTCATATTTTTTGCATTTAGAATATCGTTAATAATTCTACCATGTTAAATTCAAGTGCTGAGGTTCGTAATATTATAAATGGACCGTTTAATCAGGGTATTTGACGCGACAAGTATGTTTCTCGGAGGTAAACATGTTTTATTATTATTATTTAATGTTTATATCTGAATAAAATGTGACTTTATTTATATATATATAAATATATATAATCGCTGTTTTGGGGGTTTTAAAGAAAAATAGCGTGGTTATGATGATAAAGATGATATTCCTATTTATTTGCTCACGTGCGCAGTGGGAATGTTTTCGTGATCTCCTAGGTGTAGTTAACTATTATTAGTAATTTTAATGTATGAAGAAGTGAAAATGTGTAAAATTTTTATATGCCGAATAGATCAAAGTGAAGACTACTTGTTGTGTGTCAGGTAAAGGTGAAGAATAATTCCACTATCTAGATCAGAGGGTGTAGTAATAAAGTTTACCGAATCTAGCATACAACTGCATTCCTTGGACTCCGAAGCAAATTCCATAGGGGTCAAAATGGGTCAACACGCCAAATTATCTGACCCATTACCTATAAAACTATAATTCGCAGAACATAACCATAATTCTCAATTTTCAAGACGGTATAAACTCGAAAGCAGCCGATGCTAGGAATACCAGACTTTGAATACGTCCAATATTCAGATCTCTCAAATAACAGTAAACATCATTGGGGCCAGCAAAGTAAGAAGAAATAAAGATACAAAACAATTTAAAAAATGGTCATATTATCTTTAATAATGGTGAAAACGCCACATATTTGGGCATAATAAGGAAGATTTCTCTCTTAGACTTTTGAACTGACTAATTATTAAGACCAAACTTCAATACTCAAGCTTGGTAACAGAGCTGTACCGATTCTCATTTGTCAATTATATTCACATGTTTAGGCGTAAACTAACCAACGCATTTTACTATATTCAGGACTCTTTTTATATATTCAGGACTCTTTTTATCTACTTACTTTGTTACTTTTAATATCCGAATATCACTGGTAAGCCGTATTACATTTTTAAAAAATAATCTATGCTTTCTTTTGTTTTATTAATGTTTTAAATGCGGATATAATTTTAACTACTTTTAGAATGGTCAATTTTTAATTTATTTATTATTTTTTGATGAATTTTTAGTGCTTTTCTTTTCCCATAAAAATAGTCAATAGGACCTGTTTGTGTTTTTTTATTCAACATTATTTTTTTTAAATACTTTTTAATATTAACTATAAATATATATATAACTGGAATCAAATTATACGTGATATAATAGATGCATTTATAGTTCCAAAGAAATGAAAATGGGCATCATAACACTAAGGAAGGTAACCAATGGAAGCTTAAGAAAGGAAATGTGAGATATAGAGACGGAGAAAACCGTGAAAACTAATTTTAACCGTTATATGTAAAATGAATAGAGGAGTAGGATTCGAACCTGTGTCCTCAAGCGCTAATGGCTATTATAACCACGACGCTCATCGACTCCTCTACTGAGCCACCATGGCTCAGTCGATGAGCGTCGTGGTCATAATATCTATATATATATATATATATAATTATATTAAGATCTTATCTTCTATAACTGTTGAAAGAAGTTGTTTGGCATTCTTATTAGGGTAATTTTAAACAATAATATAATAACCGCCAAAATGACACTAATTGGGCATAATTAAGCTAGCCAACTATTTCTCATTAAAGCATTTGGTCACAGGGGATCTTAGAGGTGACCTTGAAACCACTTTTTAAACCCGATTAGAAAGAAGTCGATATCCTGTAACAAATAACATATTTAAACTTACCTGTACCAGGAATCTTTTAACGCATAGAAAAATGTATATTTTTTCACGGAAGTAACCTTATTTCTGAAATCGTATTTTTAAATGTCATCTGTGGTGTATGGGTCTTCCATTTTATTACTTGACATGAGAAATATATCTGCTAAACCTTAGCCGGAGCCCCTTGATGCACAACATGCAACGGCTGCGTCACCACATCAATCAACGTCAACGTCTTTCTTTGATCTAAGAAATCCGATCTCAAAATAATCTGAGGAGGCCGAGATAAGTCTATTTGATTAATTTCAGATCATCAAATGAAACCTCATAAATACCTGGCCAGACGGCAGACCCACGACATCGCCTCGGGAGCAAATTTACATTTTCAAATAAATTGTAAATTTTCCTCAATCGCAAGTTATAATATATATATATATATATATATATATATATATATATATATATATATATCAGCTTTGTGGTTCGGTTTGCTCTCATGCAACCCATACCAAAGCAAACCTTAGTTTTTAGAAATTTAATTCTGTCTTAGCTCGTATCGGCAGTGTTTTCACGAACTATAACCAATGTTTTTTCTATTTAATGCCATAAATTAACCTCTTAAAGAAATTTCTTGTAACAATATGCATGAAAGACCTGCAAAACCTAATCTTATATTTAAATAAAACAAAATTAAAATTAGGAAAATGTGTATCAAGTCAACAAAACGTGAGAACTGATGATTAAAACTGTTTAACATGAGTGATGAGTACGTATTTACAATCTTCTCGACATTCACTTTGATTTATGTTTAGAGATTTCTCAAAATAGCCTGACTACCTCCATTCACACTGTTAAACTCTTACAAAGATAAGAATATGTGAGTGTTGGAGTGATATTCAACTAGCGCGCATTTTATTCTAAATACTAATCTCTACCTGGATATTTTAATAATCACGTTCATTCCAAGATCCACCTCTACATATCTCACAACAATAAGGCCTCTTTTCAAGGTGGCACTTCGTCCATACAAATTACCATGATAGTTAAGCCCTGGAAATACTGAAGTGAGGATGAATTTATTGTTTTGTTGTTTCACCAATCTGCGGTCGTTTTGAGCGTTCTAGTTAACAGTGCGGTCTTACAGTTTAACGAAAGTTTACCTAATACGGATATTTACATATTATGGCAGCAGCTATGAAGACCACGCGAATCGACGGACCCATCCGGTGACTAGCTTCCTCCGATGTGAATCAGAAGCGTTATTTCCAATACTTTTGGGGGCACTCAGGGGTAAAAATTTGTAGAGCAGCCACTGTGAAGGCGACCTCAATCGTAACTCCATCCAGCGACTAACCACACTCAATGTGGCTTAACTTGGCTGTAATCCGAAGCTTTGTTTCCACTCTACTATGCCGTAGACCTTTCACTCCGGTGAATTTCTAGATACTGTTTCAGAATCAATGAATAAAGTCGACCAGTGTGGGAAGTTGAAGAAATCAAAATATAAACAAGTTTCCTCCATTAGCCTCTGTTTCCCGTATCAACTCTCCGCTTCAGACAAAGTACATCCACGATTTAAACCATTAAAAACATTTAAGGCTGGTTATACTCTCAAAGCATCTATGGAAACGCTAGTGTAAAAATAGCATATAATAGGAAAAGCTTCCAACGATAAATTATACTTAAACTCGAATAATTTCTTTTTTTTATCTCAGTTCTAAATTTAATGTATTCAGATAATAATTATATTTTGCAAAATTTTGTTAAGAGTGGCACAATGTCGCGATTATATTGAATAAGGGCATTTAAAGCTTCCAATTTATGTTGATTACAGGACCGCAATAATTCACACCCCGCACCATATCGGACTCGCAACTTAAATATTCTAATTTATTCTAGGCACTTCATTTTTTCACTCAGACAGATTGTTGCGTATGTATGCATTTCGTATAGAGATAATTTAAGCAATACACCAATACACACGCACACACAAATATATATATATATATATATATATATATATATATATATATATATATATATATATATATATATATATATATATATATATATATATATATATTATATATATATATATATTTTTATATATATATATATATATATATATATATATATATATATATATTATAACATTAGTTCCTTCGTTTCAAGCAGGTTTTTGAGTCTGCAACTTTGGCTACCTTTTGCCGCTACCTATTTAACTGAAAAACAATAAATTTGCCACACATTTGTTCATAAACCTGATATATTTCTATAGGTTATTATAACTTGAGAAGCAAAGATAAAATAATAAATTGATTTCTCAGTTTACCATTTATTTTTTCATTCATCCAGTGTATTCATTAAAATACATCCCTTAGATCTCAATCAAAATACACTTGAACATAAAATTCATCCTAAATCGCAATTATTACCAAAAATCTAAACTTCAGAGATTAAATCAAAACTTAACATACAATGACTCGTTAAGGGCCGTCGAATCATATAGCTGGATGTTGTATATGTTGCATTCGTTTTTCCTAATCCAGGTCACAGTCCCCTGAATTTTGCCCTCATAGATTTGGTGCTTATGGAAACTCGTTTCAGATAAAGATATCCTCTGTTTTACTTGAGTTTCTAATATTCTATATGGAAAATAATGTAGCCCATTAATTTTTACAAACACATGCCTCATCGGTTTCTAGGCACCAACCTGTAAGTCCAATTATCCCTTCCTTGATTCTTGATCTCTATAGCTCGTCACAGCTAACCCTCTTCTATTTTTTGTATATCCTTTCTTTTCCGATGTAAGCGAATGTTACATTCATAGTAATAGTAAATAAACCATGCCTTTAAAGATTGAGGATAGAGATATTTCAAAACACTTGTTACTTTTTAGAATCCACAAGAAATTGGGAGCAACAAACGAAACGTAGAAAATGATTCACTTTTCTTTGAGTTAATATTAAGAAAAAGAATTAAAGAATTTCATGTTATGACTTTCCGACCACCGTACACCTCGCACGCAAAGTGATTTGGAGCTTATTATAACGAGGAAAACATGCACCATTCCTGCCCTCCCTTTCTCCTTTCACACTTCCGATAGATGGTACAAGGAATGTTCGTGTTAAGATGTAAACAAAGTGTGGAAGAAGGGTTAAGTCCAGATCTCTCTCGCCTAGGAAAGTACAACTGGCTCTAAACGCATTTAAATCAGTCTATTTAGCACAGAAATAATAGTACCAAACTCAAAATGTCCCTATTTTAAGGCTTGAATAGAATATAATTTTGAAATAAAGCCACAGTTAAATTAAAATGATCTTGAAAAACCTTTTCGGGACCTAGAGTAAATATATCTACAGTTATTAAGAACTTATAACATTAGAGATACCGCAAAAGCTCAGCACTAAGATTTATTTATTTTGCTTAGAGTTTTACTACCTAGTACCTTTTTTTTGAGATCACGAGGAAGACCTAGTTTTATTTGAGATTCGAACCACGAATAACTATAGCATATAACAGACATAGTTGGCCCGAAATATGACACCATCCGGCGACTAACCATATCGAATGTGGCTTAACTTTGCTCACAGGTGCGATAATGCTTTCCACGGCCGGGCCATAGTTCAGCAGAATGCAAAGCAGAGGAAGTTGGCCACAAACAAGGAATATTAATTATTTGACTAGCTGGGGGCTTCTTAATTAATTGGTTATTAATTTAAAAAACTTAATTATCCGTAAACTAACAAGAGCATCCTCTCCCAAAATTTTAGGAGGAAAGGTTTGCAACAAAAGTGGTAAAAAAAAAAATCTCTGTGGAAGATAAATAACTAAAGTAGTAAAGATGGTTTACTCGTGGCTGGTGAGATCTGGAGAGCGGACACCTCTCCCGACCCGACCCTACCTACACAATCAGTGCTCATCTTGCCACGAATGAGTACCGGGAAATAACATTCCCCGAAAAGATAAAAAAATTCCCTTAAAATACAAGACCCTTAAGTTCAACGTTGAACAACGTTTGGAAGATTGATTGAGCCACTTGGAAGAAAGTTTGTGACTAAGCTTCTTGCGTTAACAAAATAAGGACAAAGAGGAATGTATTAGAGAAATTGACCATAGGAAAAGGAAATTAAGTAAAAAGATGTGTCTCGCTTGGTTTCATCCTCTGAGAAGAGACGAAGAGCCTTCATAAGAAATGGTCTTGTTCGAATCTTTGACACGATACCTTAAGATATCTTAAGATTTATTGACTAAAAATATTTGGAATAGGCAGCCATACGCGTGTACGTGGTAGAGGTCAGAAGAATGAGCTAACAGAATATGAAAAAGAAGGTAAACTATTACTTAACTAATACCAATAATTATTGTCAAAACATTTGAACATTTTCATTGACATCAACGCCATCTATCTCTTAATAAAAAAGAAACTGGTCAAAATCATAACATTGAATAATATAAATGATAAAGCTTGCCACTGTGATGCATAAATAAGACAAATTTACTCAAATTTTAATTGTCCCTCTGTATAAACCCAATCATTAAAATGAGGTCTCGGAATTTATTCCGAATTTACTTGAATATCCTAATGAGTCAAAACCAGATGCCAGATAGTAATGTCCCAAATTTCTGATATCTAAACCAACCCAAAATTCTCAAGGTTCCTCAGGTTGTTTAAGTACAAAATTTTTTTAAACTTTTGCCTAGAGCTTCTTTAAAAAGTGACACGTCCCTAATCTAAGGTAGAATGGTAGCTGAGAATGTAAACAAACACTACCTAACACCTGCTTGTCGGAAACCATTATGCTTCAGTACTCCATTCAGTGTGAAATGTGACCATATCTCATTGGCTCCTTGTATAAGAAAAGGCGGAGCAAATGTTAAACAAAATGACGTAATAATTCAGGAAAACCTATCAACGACCTTGAAATTTTCAACACAAGTTTTTTCTTTCTCCTAACACGATGTAGTGAAATGGGAAACAGAGAATGGAAAATTGGTTAGTTTTGGTCGTAAACTAAAATAAAAAGGAATAAAAAGAATGTCTTTTTTCCTACTCTCTAATAATTATCAGTGCAAGTTAATATTACAAGAATTTTGAGCAAATAGAAATAAAAAAGAGTTATTCTTTTTTATGATATATTTTATTTTAATTAAGATTAAATTAACTGTAAGGTAGATTACAATAAGCTGGACAAATGGGTATTATTTTCTGCATCTGGGATTTGCCCTATCATTCTCATGTCACATTCCCGGAAGCTAAGATATTTTCTGCTATTTTCAATTTTCTTACACCACCTACCACGTGGCATCTAGAGGCTTGTGTACCCTACCGGTCCAAATTCATGTATGTGGATTGGCAACTATATATCTTCCACAAATTTTCACCACAAGAGTGAGTGTTAAAACTTTTATGAGCAACCCGCGCCATATCAGGATGGCTATGACCACACGCCCTAACGCAAACTGTACCCCTCTCATACTTTTTTCGTGCTACGGCCTCGCTACTTTACTTAAAATTCGATAGGGAACAAGGGAAAGCTGCTACCTGAGGATTAATATTGTTTACTTTAGATGGTATGTGATTCAATGAGTGATCAAATATAAATCAAAAATGTTTCGTACCGTCTTCAATTTTGCACTCTTTGGTATAAGTTCATTTATACCATTTTATTTCAAACAAGTTGTTTTTTTTTCTTTTACTAATTTTGATGGTGCAATTATTCCTTGGGCCAGTTTTCATCTTCATATACAGAAATATTTTTCCCATTTTCTTGTTTCGAGAGATCTGCTTTAAGCAAATTTACTAAGGATATTCTCGTGATATGTCACAGATTTGATCAAACATGATTAAATGAGATTAGATTTATTTAAGTATTCCTACTTTTTTGAAGTAAAAAGAAGTGTTGCTGCCCAACCTTTCCTGATTTATTCATCTCACAGTGTGGAAAATGTAATGAATTAAGTTTACATACCAGTGTCTCCACTCAGAAAATATGAGTAGTAGTTAAGAATGCACACAAATATTTGAACGAACTTGAGTAATTCAGCTCTTCATAGTCATTATAATATCGAAATGTAAAACTATGCGTAGTACTAATAGACATCAAAGCTACCAAATTCACCTGTTACTACCAGCGTTAGTGCTCATAGGTAAAGCATTGATATCACTCATTACGTCTTCCTGGCACATTGTTTGGTCCATTCATTTGCTTAAAGATTCATTTCTTCCTTTCGATCTATATCTTACTCTCACTCACATTCCCGGTCACTCTCTTTCTCACTCACTATCACTCTATCGCTTACTCTTTCAATTTATATCCCTTACGGTCTCTCAAACTTTATCTCAAACGCTCACTCTCTTTCACTTACTTTCTCCTACACTCTCAATCTCCCTTTACTCCTTATCTCATTATCTCTCTCACTCACTCACTCACTCTCTTTCTAGCTCTATTTCTCACTACCTCACTATCTCCAACTCTCATTCTTTCTTACTCTCACTCACTCTCTCGCACTTTTTCATCCTCTCTCACTACATCCCATTCACCTCATTCAATCTCTCACACTTTCTCACTCTCTCTCACTACTTCTCTCTTTCAGGACCCCCCTCCCGTTCTCCAGGAGAAGGGGACCGCAATCTCGGACCCCGCGTGCGTGGTGGAATCCTTAGCGACCGCTTTTTCCGCAGTCTCTAGCCGGGATACTGCTCAGCCAGCATTCAATGCACGTCGTCATGTCGCGGAAGGCCGCTGACTGGACTTTACCTCCAGAGGCGGAGAACCCTTCAACGACAAGTTTACTGTGAGTGAGTTGCGCTCTGCTCTCGCTTCGTGCGCGGACATCGCCCATGGTCCAAACAATGTCCCGTCACCATGCTTCGACACCTGGGTGAGCGATGCATGGCCTTTCTGTTAGATTTGTTCAACAGAATCTCTGTGGAGGGTCTTCTCCCAGACTCGTGGCGAATCGCTACTGTGCTCGCCTTTCGCAAACCGGGGAGAGATCACTCTACTCCGACCGGTTTCCGCCCAATCTCTCTAACCTTTTGTGTGTGTAAGTTGATGGAGAAATTGGTAAATGTTAGATTAGCATTTTTCCTGGACAGCGGAGGCCATCTGTCTTCTGCACAGTGTGGCTTCCGCAAGTTCCACTCCACGTCGGATGCTCTGCTCCGACTGGAAAATGCCGTCTGCGAGGCTTTCCTTCATAGACAGCACTACGCCACGGTGTGTAACGATCTGGAGAAGGCCTATGATACCACATGGCGATACGGTATCATAGAGACTCTCCACACGATGTGGGCAAGGGGACGCCTCCAAATGTTTATATCTGCATTTTTGCGAGATCGTCGATTACGTGTACGGGTGGGGGGAGCCCTCTCCGGCCCAAAGGAGCAGGAAGAGGGTGTCCCGCAGGGAAGTGTCCTCAATGTCACATTCTTTGCCCTGAGCATCAACGGCATCACCTCGGTGCTGCGGAAAGATGTTCTCGCTACTCTCTACGTGGACGACCTTTCGATCTCTTTTGGCGCGGCCCAGATGCACACTCTGGAGCGTCGACTCCAACAGGCATTAAACCGCATCTCTTGCTATGCCGAAGAGCACAGTTTTCGGTTTTCTTTGGCCAAGACTAAGGTAGTGCACTTCTGCCGCCATCCACGGCTTCACCCCGACCCAGATTTGCTTCCTAATGGGGTGCGCCTGGATGTGGTGGAATCGCACCACATCACCTGGCAGGCTCATATTCGCAGCCTTAAAGTATCTTGTACCCGTGCCATGGACATTCTCCGTTCCGTGACGTTCAGCGCTTGGGGCGCTGATAGGGTTACTGCCCTACTTTTTTATCGATCCTTTGTTCGTTCGAAGCTCGACTACGGATGCGAGTTTTATGCGTCCCTAGACAAGCGTTTATTGCGGAAGGTGGATTCGATCCACCACACCGGCCTCAGCCTTGCGACCGGTGCCTTCCGCACTTCCCCCATTGAGAGCCTGTTGGTCGATGCTGGGGAGATGCCACTCGCTCTGCGCCGCGTGCAGTGCCTCACTCGACTGTACGCGTGAGCCCGGCTCCTCCCTCAGTCGCCAACAGCTCTCACCGCATCCGCAGCTGAGCTCGATGGTGCCTATGCCGTCGAGAGACGCCAGTCATACCCTAAGCTATTTGAGTTTAGGGCCAGGAAACTCCTTCGAGAGTTAGATATAGCTCTCGGGCCGGTGGCGCCCCTGGTTCTGCCCAGGACGCCACCCTGGAGCGCCCCACATTTGGCTATTTGTCACCACGCCTCTGCTCCCAAAGCTTGTACGGCGCCGGGAGTATTGTGTTTGACCTTTCTGGAGCACACCTCGTGTCAAGCTGGGACCGTGCCATTGTATACGGATGGCTTCAAGTCCCAAGAGGGGGTCGGCTTCCACGCTGTATCCCCTCTGTTTGAAGTCAGCGGGGCTCTGCCAGGCGCTGCGTCTGTCTTTCATGCCCAGCTGGTGGCAATACACCACTCGGTATGGGAGATTACGCGACGTGCCCGGTTCGGAGACCGGATTGTGATCTATAGTAACTCACAAAGCGCCCTGAGTGCTCTCGGGGCATTGGAATCTCCGCATCCCCTGGTTTGCCATATCTGTGAAGCCATGGTTTTGGCGACCCGGGCAGATGTTGAGATTTTCTTCTGTTGGATTCCTGGACATGTAGGAATTGCGGGGAATGAGCGCGCCGATGAGGGCGCCAAAGAGTCTGCGAGGACTCTGCAATGGGACCAGCGTTTCGCTCTTCCTCACACCGACTACATGGCAGGAATACGGGCAGCTCTTCGGACTGCTTGGCAAAGAATATGGGAGACGGTCGAGGGGAACTTAAAGTTGCGTGCCATTGCGCCGCGACTGTACCCATGGACCTATCCCCCAATGCCGCAACGGCTTCAGGTCGCTTTCTGTCGTCTCCGAATCGGACACACTCGTGTGACGCATCGCTATTTGATGGAGCGCTCGCCTGTGCCCTATTGCGTGACTGCGTCGTCCCCCAGACTGTTCGGCACATTCTTGTCGAATGTCTCAGTCTAAGTGATCTTCGCGCACGTTACCTGTCCCGGTACCGGGATGGGCGGGGTCGCTACCGCCTGTCCCTTGTACTCGGGACGAGTGCGTGCACCATGACTGGTGGACTTATTGATTTTTGGGGGAAGGCCTGCCTTCTCCCTTGCATTTAACTTTTTTTTGTTATTGTTGTTTGTTTTTGTTTTTTTTGTGGGTCGCAGGCTCCTGCGCCGGGGGTAGGGGGACCTCTTCCCGACGCCGAAGCTTGCCTTCTGATTGTTATCCCCTTTTTATTGTTGTTTCTTTTAAAATTTTTACATTAATTTAGCCTAGAACTAGGCTGTTTGTTTGCGGCGACTTCTGCCCAAGTGGGCAGTCACCAGATAGCCCCTGAAAAAAAAAATCTCACTACATCTCCCTTACCTCACTCTCTCTCTCACAGTTCAACTCACTCCGTCACACTCTCTTTCATTCAAACTCTCTCGTTTTCTCTCTCTCACTCCCTTCTACTTTCTATCTCGTTCTCACTCTCTCTTATTCTGAATTTCTCCTACTTTCTCTCATTCCCTCTCCCTCTTTCTCTCTCCTCTTCTTCATGGGCACCTTGCTATCTTAAGACATGTATTTACAGTGGAGTAACTCCATATGAACAGGGAAACATCTTTGCCAAACTTCATAATGATTAAACCACTAAGGGAACACTACCTTTGAAATGGAACCGTGCCAGTGCCATACCAACTACTTTGAAAAGAAGTGCCAAGGAGGACTTTACACGATAAATACGTTTACATTTACATCTCATTATAACATTTTATTACATTAAAAGTCTCAAAATAACTTTTTTCTCCATCAACATTATGTAAAGAATTATTGTCCCTGCAATTCGAATCTGCTTGGAGTTGCTCTTTCTTCTTCTCTTAGTTTATATAATCTAAAATTTAGTTTAAATATAATATAGAATTGAAACTAATTTGAGCCTCTTTTCTTTTCATTTTTATGTGACTAAAACATATTCAATTCATCGTAAGCGCCATTTTAAAGACAAATTATTCATGTCTTACTAAGCTAGTTTCAGCCATCAACAATCTCATATAAACATGATATACAGTCAGTATTAGCGTATATATTCCCTACAAAATATTTATACCCCTTTGCCTTTCACCATTCATAGTAAAACAAAACATTAAGTGAAGACAAGATACATTAACCCGCAGCAATTCAAGCCTGAACTAAGAAAGTGTCCAAAACAATACCTACATGTTCAAAGACGGAACCACCCCTCCCATTTTCAGGGCAATAAAGTTTTATTCGTGTTAAACTCTCTAGAGATACAAATATAAGAGATTGAGGGAACATCACGGTCGTTGGACTGAAAATTAATCTAAATCCAACTAAACTCTTGTCAAAATAATTCGTTGAACCAAATATTTCAGTAAATGTTCCTGGTTAGGAGCAAACTGAAGATTACAGCTATCAAGGGCAAATAATTTCCCACTGTGGCTTTAATATATGTACACACAACGAATTCATGGTGCATATGCCCGAGAGTGTTATTGTTTAATGCATCCAACTACATCTAACATTGATGTAAGACCGACAACTTGAACAATCAAGAAAGAGCAGTGTTATGGACTTATTGCACTAGGTTATAACAAAACGCAAAATGAGACCCTCATTTAGGGTTATCATCATGCCCTAAAAGTCATTGACCTTTTACAATACCTACAAGACTAAAAGAAAATAACAAAAAATAGAATAGTAGACACAGAATATCATATAAAAACCTGAAGAATATATCTAGTAAACAACCTGTCCATGAAAAAAACCTGACACGTATAAATAAAATTAATATGAATATATATTGCAAAGTTAAAAGATTAAGCCCCATAAGCAATTAATGCGTCCTTTAGCGCTATTCTTGATATTTTAGAGGCGCCTCGAATCATTAATGGAATCTCATTAAAACATCTCTCCTTAACAAATCATGTTGGTGTAGATGAATGATAAAACAGTAAAGTTACGTTCAAAAGGTTACCTAATACGGCCGTGCAGGTATTTTCCGAAGTATACTAATGCAGAGGTGTTGCTTCTCCTCAAGAGAAAGAACTATCCAATGAAGTTCAAGGCCGCTTAGTGCGTAAGTTTGTTCGCCGTCTCCAGCAGAAAATTCCAGCCACAGACGGTTAATTTGAGGCATTTCATTCGAGAACACCCCATTGTGAGAAGCTTAACTCTTATTTTAAGTGTGGGGTTCCACCCTCTACCTTTGCTCTACGCTATTGCTTCGAGCTGCTGGGTGCGTTTCTGTTAACCTCACAACAACGGGTGAATAAGAAATTAATTACAATAACACAAGGATGTTGCTATTCATTGCCGAGCAAATTTAAGAGACCATTGTGAAGATGACTGAGGGAATGTATACAAACTATTTACATCTGCCCACACAAGAATATATATATATATATATATATATATATATATATATATATATATATATATATATATATATATATATATATATATATATACATACATATATATATATATATATATATATATATATATATATATATATATATATATATATATATATATATATATATATATATATATATATATATATATATATATATACATATATATATATATATATATATATATATATATATATATATATATATATATATATATATATATATATATATATATTTATATATATATGGTACGTCAGATTAATAATGAAGAAAATTAAAGTGACGAGATGACCTGACCTGCTGTAATTGTTGCTATAAAAGCTCAGCATAATGATACAGAGATTGCTCGCTTTCTGAAAATTGCCCGATCCTTCGTTGCCAAAGGTAGAAAAGAGTTGGAAGCTGCTAATGGGGATCGAACATTACCAGCAAAACGAAAAACACATGCAAAGGGTTCTAATACCATTAGACCACGAGAATTTGTCCAGAAAGTACCTACATGAAATCTTTCAATAAAATCCTGAAAAACGATCAGAGCCCTCACAAATGACCTTATGGTTTCAGAATGTACCATAAGAAGATTGGTAGATGAAGATATCTGTTAAAATTCGTATGTGATGCGGAGAGGTCAGTTCCTATTAGATGAGAAGAAAGTGAATGGTTTGAACGTACAAAGCAGTTGCACTCTATATTGAAATATCAAGAAGCTGGACTGCTCTGATGAAAAAAACTCTTCAACCAGGACCAAAAGGTAAAATAAACCAATGGCAGATGGTGATGCAGAGTGCAAAGCGAGGTTCCAAAGAAAATGCATACCAAGTAAGTAGCAACTGCGATGGTTCTGGGAGTCATTATCAGTAAGAAAGTTGTCATTTCCCCCTCACTTTTTTCAAATGGATTGAGTTATGGCTGCTACTTAAAAGTGGTTTTCGAGAATATTCTGAGGCCATAGATAGACATAATACTCAACGGAATACTTTACATCTTCCAACAAGACCCTTCACTATCTCATAAGGCTAGAACAACCCAGGCTTGGATGCGTGCCATTTTCTACTACCTTGTTCTCCCAGACTGATTTAATCCTAGGTCATTCGACCTCAATCCCGTGGACTATTACGTAAGAGAAATCGTCGAGAAAGAGAGGTCAATCATCGGATTTGGGCATGTCAACGACGCTTCATACCTCGAATTGAAGCAGCCATTGAGGCTCATGGAAGATTCATTGGATCGCCGTTTTATAAGAATTCTCAAGATTATTTGTACCATTTTATTTAAATACAGATTGTATTCAATGAGTTATGCAGTTTTTTTTTAAAATTCCTACAAATCACCCCGACTACAAATGCACAATATATATATACCAGGAATATGAAGACCCAGATGATTATACTAATCATTATTGGCAGGACGTTTCGGACCTTTACTAGGACCATCTTCAGCGACTATATCGTCTAATGAGAAGGGGAAGGAACATTAATTGATAACACTTAAAAGAATGCATTAAAAAAAAGCGGAAGAAGGCAAGTTAAAATAATAAAATTGACAATAATTGAAATTAAAGTAAAAACACTAATAATATATAGAAGTCAATAATATTACCCAGTGGTATTAAAAAAAAAAATAGAAAGTGAAATTGTAACAAACTGACTTGATTATCACGTATTAAAAGTTACTGAAGTAAACAAAAAATAACATTATATTAAATTGTAAAAACACACCAAAAAAAGACAAAAAACCCGAAAATAAATCAGAATGAAAGAGGGACTGACCTTTAACGTGGGAGTTGAGAAATCAACTAACTAAACATATAAAATTACTGACGAAATTTATTCGGTTGGTCGGTTGGCTAGTTAATCTATTGAAGTGTTGGTTGGTTATATTCTGAATAATTTAATTGAGGAGGCGTAATTATTTGACTTTGGATTTTTTTGGTGTGTGTTTTTACAATTTAATATAATGTTATTTTTTGTTTACTTCAGTAACTTTTAATACCCGATACTCAAGTCAGTTTGTTATAATTTCCATTTCTTTTTTCTTTTTTTAAATACCACTGGGTAATATTATTTAATTCTATATATTATTAGTGTTTTTACTTTAATTTTAATTATTGTAAATTTTATTATTTTAACTTGCCTTCTTCCGCTTTTTTTTATTGCATTCTTTTAAGTGTTATCAATTAATGTTCTTTCCCCTTCTCATTAGACGATATAGTCGCTCAAGATGGTCCTAGTAAAGGTCCGAAACGTCCGGCCAATAAATGATTAATATAATCACCTGGGTCTTCATATTCCTGCTACATATCAGATTCCCAAGGAACAAATCAATTACCAGTATTATATATATATATATATATATATATATATATATATATATATATATATATATATATAGTGTTGACCAAAATTTAGGACCAGGGAAGAAAAATAAAAAAAAAGATCATTTCCCTATATTTGAGCGAAAATAACAATCGTTCAATATTTAATTGGGTATCCTTTGTTTTTTATAACTTCAGCAATTCGTTTCGGCATGCCGTATACTAAATCTTGCACATTTCAGACGAAATTCAATGCATCCAAACTTTCTTGATTGTTTCTTGCAATTCCATTAAAGATGACACCTTCTTCTGAGCAAGTTTTTGTTATATAATTCGCCACAAGTCTTAGATTGGATTTAAGTTGGAGAGTTTCCAGGCCATTCTAATAGCTGAAAATGATTTTTAATCCATCCTACAGATTTGTCCGATCTGTGACATGGTACTCCATCTTGTTAAAAGATGGAGCATTGATGAATTCCCTTGAAGACGTAGAGTTTTTCCTTAAGAATCGTTAAATACATATCGGTATTGATCGTTTTCCCTTGTTGAATGAAGTGCAATCCACCAGGCCCTTTTACGGAAAAACATCCCCACACCATAATTGATGGTGAACCCTTCACTGTCTTTCAAGTGTACTTTGGATCGTATGGGCTTGCTCCTTTTGGCACTCTAACAAAATTTCTCACATCGTTGAACTGCCTCATTGTGCATTCATCACCAAACATTACACGAAACCACATTTATTTGGTCCAGTTTTTGTGTCTCTTACAGAAATCAAGACGTTTCTGTGCTTGGGCTTTGTTTATCAGAGGCTTTGAAACAGGTTTTGGTTTTGAATTTAAGGTCTTTTTGGAGTGTGTGCCTTACGGTTCTTTCAGAAACCTCCAAACCCAATTCTCTTTTGATATATCCTGAAGAAGCAGTTTGATTTTCAATGCAGAATCTTCTTATGCGTGAATCATCCCTGAAAGATGTTTTCTTCGGTCGTCCTTTTCTTTGAAGATCTTCAAAAGTACCATGCTCCCGATACTTGTTGATGGCATTGTTTACAGCAGTTTTTGATATGTGAAGTACTTGAGCAATAAAGTTTCTTGATCGACCAGAATTTTGCATTAATACAATCTTCTGCCTAATTTTACCAGATAATGACCTACTTTTACCAATTTTAAAAAAGGGCCAGGTATTATACTCGAATTATATTAAGAGAAACTTTGAAACTGAAATTCCAAACTGGCATCATATAACTCATACACCAATGGAACTGTACGATAACTTTTAAACGTATCTGGCACCATGGTTATTCAGCAGACGCAAAAATCATTGGCAAAAATTTAGGACCAATTCAATGGAGTGGTCCTAAAGTGAGAAGAGCTCCTTCCGAGGGCTTGAAGAGGAGCTGGTGGGCAAAAGTCTCTCCAAGTAGATTCTACGGATCATGGCTTATGGCATGCGTCTGCCTAGCTAATCCTACCATGAAGGGAATTTTCAACCTTCTGCGAGGTCGTTTTCTGGGTCTTTTACCTATCTAGTTTGTCCTGTACATGGTTATTTCACAACTTTTATTATTTATACATATTTGTGGCCAATGTTTGAGTTCTAAGCTATGTAATTATATTGTGTCCGTTTTACTTATTCAATACATCCACCGTTCTATGTTTTCTGAGAATTCCTACGTTCTTGCATGTTTTTGTGTGTTCAGTGTCTAAGTTTCACTTGGACAAGTTAATACTAGTAAGATGCTTGGGCTAAATAATTTGCTTCTTGAGCTGTAGCTAAGCTTTGATACAACTCTCCCCTTTAATTGTGTTTTTCTCCTCTTTTCTTGCTCCATGTTCCTATCGGGAGTCACAATCCCTCCTAAATATAGGCCGTCTTGTTCCTGGTCTAAATTTGGATGTATTTCGAAAAGTTCAATTCCACTTAAAAATGTAAGACACGCTTGTGATGATAATTCTGTTACCATCGAGTGCGTAAGGACCCTATGTCCTGAGACTGCAAGAGGAAAGTTTAAAATAGCTAGTTGAGGCAATTCTTATGAAGGCTGTTAGATTGTTCTATTAGATGGACTTTTACTCGGCATGAATGAGGATCGGAGTCCAGGAAGACCCAGTGCCAACCATTGTTATATTAATCGCCTACCAGGTCTGCATACAGGAGTGAGAGAGAAAGAGACGAGAAAAAGAGTGTAAATTAAAATAAAACTTTTTCCGAAAAAATATAAGTAAAAAACATGAGAACCATTTATTTAATAAAATGATCTCACTCTTTGTCGA
Organism: Ceratothoa steindachneri; assembly: GCA_963969495.1. Taxonomy (NCBI): domain Eukaryota; kingdom Metazoa; phylum Arthropoda; class Malacostraca; order Isopoda; family Cymothoidae; genus Ceratothoa; species Ceratothoa steindachneri. Next base: position 160,240,813 of record OZ018326.1, read on the forward strand.
TTTTTCGTCTGCTAATGATTTACTACTGCAAATTATAAAAGAAGTGAATGACAAGTGATTTCTCTATATTTGCGATCGTTAAAGAAAGCTTACTTTATATCAAAGATAGTACATTTATAACCAAACAACACCTTTTTTTCAATTTTAAGACATCATTTTCCCGTTCTTAGGTTCAGTCGTTACTAAGCTTATTATCGGTGAAATCTCACCAATTGTTAGAGTTGGCAAAAAAAAAAATTCTCAAAATGTTTTGCAAAATATTACAATCTCAAGAGATAATTTGGCATGGAAGGAGAAGGAATTTTCCCAAACCATTAGGTATCACAAAATATGAAACACTATTGTAAAATCGTTTACAAACCGATTTTCAGGTCTTTTCCTTCATCCTTTGTCTCTTGGATAGCAAAATGAAAGATAACCTGAACTTGTTAATTCTAACATTAAGAGATGACAAAGACTGGTGAACCAAAGCGAGCACATGAACTAAATGGATGTATATACTACTTTTCTAATACCAAAATAAGTATATTTGGTTCCCTTCCGAGTTGTTTCTAAGGAACTTGGTATTCTTATACTTTACTATGATGGAGTAGTGCTAGCAACTTTTATCTTCAGTACTTTTGAGTCACTCCTGATTTTCTCTTTTACGTCTTTCTGTTGATTTCCCTGGTCTTTCTTAAAACCTAGTTTTGCGCTGAGTAGGGTTTTATTATTTATTCTTACATTCCGATGCCGATTTTAGTGGGGGGTTTGCGGCATATGTATACCACGGCAATGTCGAGAAGGCGAATTGAAGTGCATTTTGTTATATTTTCAAGCGAAACCAACGAGTGCACCTCCCGCAGGAAGTTTGTAAAGAGAGATCTTTAAATAAAGTGGTGAAGATAAAAAGAGTAGGAATATGTGGAAGAGATATAGCCGCAACTACTACTTAGAGCATTATGGCTGGTCAACACGCAATCCTTGAGATGCTAGCTGCAGCATGAAATCCTACCCTATACCTGTCAATTACCTCCGTTGTCAGAGTCCGATGGATAGGTAAATAATATAGCATATCGCTGACACCGTGATCTCGACCCCACTCGAATCTGTCTACAATCCCACGACTAACCTCACTCATTGTCGCTTAACTTCTTTTTGTCTTCAAAGGTCTAGAAGAACAGAAAATGTGGTAAAAGCCTTATGGTAATTATCTTTTACTACACATTTATGCAAGTGTCTCTCCTAAAATTGTAATTACCAAGCTTCTAACTTGGATTTTCTGCAGAAAATCGGACTGCAATGACCCCGTTCGATACTCACCTATTATGCTGGGTCCACACTTATTTACCTAACCTAACTTAACCACGATAACGAAGGGATAAGGCCAGCGATCATAGGAGCGTTTCCTTCCGTTTGATTTAGTTAATAATTTTCCTTTCGGAATATTTAGAAGGAAAATTTCTGAACAAAATATATTTACCTTTTCCAATTCTTTTAAATCTCACATTATCGTTTCCACGCCTGTTTAGACCCAACAGCCATTAAACTTTTGTGAAAAAATCTCAATTTTATCATAGACTAACCTTTATTGAATGGGCAACCATGCTGCAGCTAACATCCGAGGGACTGTGTGCCCTCATACCCTACCACCCGTAAATGGGTACCGTGTGGATCATATTGACCACAGGAGGAACTGTGGTTATATTCCTCTTGCACAAGTTAATTTCCTCCATCTTTAATTTCTTTACACAGTATATATAACATTGCAAAACTTGTGCGAGAGAAGCCCTCGTTGGTTTCGCTTCTGATTTAATTAAAAAAATAAAATGATACATGATCCATGATACATTTTGTAGGAATATCTCCGATATATGTGTCTGAAATAGTTTGCAGGAACCTGGGGTGGATTAACATAACCACAATTTGGTTCAATATGGTGCCCTTGGTATTTTCATACAATAAACACCCTATGTGTTCTTAGAACATTAATTGTTATAAGAGTAAGGGCGGATTTCCTAGCATTGGGTAAATAAACACCAGTTTGTTTCTAGCCCTGTATCAGTAATCGGCTTACTTGTTAAATCCCCCACCAGTAGCAAAATCCAAGTATGGGGTATAATTTAGTGACACGCTTCTAGGTAATAAATAAAAGTCATTACAATTCGTTTCATGCGATACAGCAGAATAGAATAGATAAATTATTGCTCTAGCCAAAGAGGTAAACTCTCCCACTAATTTGTTAACACTTACATGTGATGGTTCATAGCCGCAAAGGACCGCCTATGTATATCTATTCGTGATTCACCCCTTAATCACAGTCCGGGAAACTTGTTAAGGGGCACAATGGTATTCAGTATTTTGTTGATATTATATTGTTGGTATCCTAATAATAGATTACCATTGCCAGTTTTGGTATTTCCCTATTATCCTGGTTGGTTAGGTTATTGTGGGCTTATTCTTACTAATCTAACCCCTACCTATATTGCCAACTAGCAGTTTCTTTATTGCGACTGAAACCTAATATCATGAGCTCAATTTTAAATAGAATCTTTAACAAATTTGAAAATCACTTTTAAATATTAAATTCATCTTATAAAAATGATATAAAACTCTAGCTACACACATTCTAATATGTTAATTTAACGCATCTCATTCCCACTAACACGAATCTTCTTTTTTATGAAGCCATTGATTAATGGGAATAAACCCATGATTAAAACTATCCTGGTTTATTTATAAAAAGCTTGTTTGAAGACGCCACGTATACAAACGCCTCATAAATAAAGTGGTAACTTGCCTTTTTCAATCATCTTAAGCCAAGTCCACTAAGTTACAGTAATTGCAACTCATATCATGCCAATATAACGTCTATGACTGACGCAATATCTTTCTTTCGCGGCCTTGTTGAATTGCAGCTGACGATTCAACAAGTTACACCCAGTTGCCGGCCACGAAGATAATGGCGAGAGGGAATGAGATAATTCATCGACTCAGGTGAAAAATTGATGGTGTGTGTAGTTGCGTGTACGAAAATCAGTAATTTGAAGAGCAGTATGTGTTTTTACCTACCAGCAAATAATTAAAATTCTAATGTTGGGTGAGAAAGAAGCGGAAAAAGTCGTGTTTTGGAAATACTTTGAGCTTCCGTATTACCCCAAATCGCAGAGTAGCCATGGCATTGAGAAATCCCTAAGATGTGAAAATTAGCTAAAGATTTTTACTACCATCTTCTGGTTAATTATTAAACTTGACTAAAATCCCCAAATGAGATTGAAGAATGGCCAAAAATAGAGGACAAATTGATAGTGAAATGAAGTGAAGGGAGAATGAAAGGATTTGAAAGGGAAATTATGTGATTTAATGCAGAAATGTATGGATCTATCTTAATACCCTATACTTTTTTTCTTCATATATCATTTAGTAAATTAAATGGGTAAACTAGTTATCAGGCGTCTTTATCCTACAAAATATATGTATATATATCCGTCCATCTTGCCATCTCTATATATGGACTTATCATTAATATATATATATATATATATATATATATATATATATATATATATATATATATATATAAAAATATATATATATATATATATATATATATATATATATATATATATATATATATATATATATATATGTATATGCATTTGAAATGAATGTTATATGTGAATGTTATTTACAACTCCTTAATGAAATAGAATTATGACTTTTAATGAATTTTCCCACACTTTATCAACATTTTTCGAAGTATTTTTTTTTCTGGAATAAAATGAATATGAATTGTTTACTTTTTTTTATCCAAGTGATCGCAGGTGTAAAGACGAGATAGAGGCTCGGCGAGGGTGGCCTGAGAAGGAGAGGAAGTGGAGGAGGCAGAGGAGTATGGGGGATTAGGTGGAGGTAATGAGGGTGGGAAAGGGGGAGGGAAATCCATTATAGGCGTGGCCAACTTTGGCTCCGCCCTAATAATCCTGCCCGCCCCTACCTTGCGCCGGTGCAAAGGATGACAGCAAGGCACCAAAGCACCAAGCGACAACCGCCATTCGGCGAGTGAGCTTCTGCCTGCCACCACCCGGTTGTCTCGCGCGAGTGTCGTTCCAGTGACGTCACATAGGAATCGAGCGCTACTTTCGCCGGCGGACTTCGTTCGTGTCACAGTTGTGCTGCGGCTCAGTGACGCAACATAGTCCCATTGGCTATCTCTACCCTTCCGGTCCTTCTCTCACTATCTCTTTCATATGTCTTCGAGTAGTGACTGCTATGAGCCAATATAACCCTGCACATGGTGTGGTAACGCGGGTAAAATATACAGTTTGAAATCGGATGGTGTTTTTGTATCAGGTGTGAGCGACTTAAACTCCTACAGTAGGGAAAAAAGTGTCGGTGGAGAGTGTGTGTGTCAATTGTAGTGTTTAGTGGCATTGAATTAAAAAAATATATATATATATAAATTTATACCACAACCATGAACTCCTATTTTGAACAGGAAAGCTTCTATGGAGGTGGATCGGGAGGAAACCAAGCTTATCGGTTCCCACTGGGACTCAGTGTTAGTCCTTATGGGCAACCCGCGCCGCGTCAGGATGGCTATGACCCCACGGCCTCATGCAAGCTGTACGCCCCTCATCAAGAGCACATGACACCTAACCCCTTCAAAGTCGATTGCATCAAGGAACAAAACGGGTACGGCGGTAGCAAGGACATGTCGGGGGGAGGCTGGGGTCCGGCGGTGCGCCCGGGGTGTACGCCGGACCCTGTAACGGGTCGTGGGTACCCTCCGGACCCCAGTACCTCCCCTCGTGAACGGTCCTCGCACGCTGCTGCCTGGAACACGTGTGGTATGACGGCCGCGGCAGTGCAGCAGCAACACCACCAACAGCAGCAACCACAAACCGGCAACCAAATGTCACAACCATCGAACACCACCTTCTACCCTTGGATGGCCATTGCAGGTAAGATTCCTCTAGTCAGTCATATCGGCAGGTAGACGCGCTTGATAACTACCCTACCCCACCATCAAGTGGCACTACTGGCTCCGTGCCACAATTGGCAGGTGGCACAGCGCTGGGAGGGGTATGGAGGCAAGCACTGACGCATAATTCTTTTTATGTTTCAGTTGTTTTTCCCTTTCTTTCGTAAGCTTTCACACCGCTTCACACTTTCCACCTTTTATACCCCCGGACAAATCGGACAAACACACATAGATTATCTTCCACTTATCCTGGTTTTCCCCTTCTATGAAGATTGCTCTTTCACATCTTCTCAATTTAGCATCCAACAGCTTAAAGATATTAGCAGCAGCAAATCAGGTGATTATTCTGCTTTGAAGCGGGACCGAAAATCTACCTTTCCTTACCTCATCTCGGATCCAAGCTTTCACATCCTTTTATATTCGCAAAGCTTTCGGCTAAATTAAGCAAAATAGATTTCCCCAAACATATTTGTTAAGAGAAAAGTTTTTAAGTATATATATATATATATATATATATATATATATATATATATATATATATATATATATATATATAAAGATATATATATATATATATATATATATATATATATATATATATATATATATATATATATATATATATATATATATATATATATATATAAATATATATATGTATTAAGGTCAACAGCAACGGCTGCATTTTTTACTTTTGGCTGCAGCTTTCTTATAGCTTTGACTATAGTCTCAACAAATGTCTCTAGGCGAGGAAAATTGCTCGGAAGAGGCATAACTTTATTTTCCTAAACGTCTTTCGACCTAACAGTATATCATCTTCGGGGCAGAATGGTGAACCTGAATCGTGAATAAAAAATGGCCTCCTTCCAATATATATATATATATATATATATATATATATATATATATATATATATATATATATATATATATATATATACAAAAGCTCTCAAGGAAATTAAAAAAATTATTCAAAGTTCTTTGGAAATAAATATATATATATATATATATATATATATATATATATATATATATATATATATATATATATATATATATATATATATATATATAAATAATATGAACTTACGAAGTAGGCACATGAGGCAATGATTACAATATTACATGAAAATTAAAACATGTTTTCCCACTGAGATACGAGTAAGCACCGCAGGATAAAAATCAGTCGTAAAAAAATTAACTAAAACTATTATATATCCAAAGAAGTACAGTAAAATACAGTAAATGCAGGAAAGAAAACACAGTGTTAGGGTCAATTTATTCGCTTAAAAAAGGTTTCCAAAATATATATATATATATATATATATATATATATATATATATATATATATATATATATATATATTTATTTAAAATCATAGTCGGTAAATATTAGATATTCTTTATTTTCTAAATGGTGATAACTACGCTTATGAATAATGATTTTGACAGTACGTAATTTCTTTGTAATAGGATTATGAGGAACTCAGTTTACCGAGAGTTTGCAGCAAATAAATTATCTTTATTAGAAATGGTTAAAAAGAATGCCACCCACTCAAGATTACTCCTATGAACTTCTCTAGCTTTCTTGAGTTTTTTTATATTGTCTTTAATCGTAATTTATTATATATATATATATATATATATATATATATATATATATATATATATATATATATATATATATATATATATATATATATATATACATATATATTCATTCTCTTCGCTCATTTTTATCCCTTTTATCTTGTATTTACTCTTTTCCACTTTTCATCTCACTGCCTCTATCTTAAATTGCTTAATTTCGTCGGAATATTCATAATTTGTTCCTTATCTTTCTACCGCGAACTTGTGTATATCTGTCCCTTTAAAGAATTTTAATACAATATCAAACTATCAGACGCGATTACTACACCTCATAACCATAAAAATACACTCGCTCATGGTCTCAAACCTCTTCTTATTCGGTCTTATTTCGATCTTTCTCTCTTATTCGTTATTTAATAAGGACGCCTGTCCTAAAATCGCAATTTTCCAACGTATTTGCAACTGCGAAGAAAGTTATCGCGTGTGTCTTGCCGCATCAATGAATAGAGCGAGGCCGGGAACTGCACCTCGGTTAACTCATTCTCCAGCCGAGAAAATCCCACCGCAGGAAATACCCTGACCACCCGTATTGATGACCAGTTCTAAAATGCATAGAGAGAAGGATTATCTAGTTAGAGCTCTACAATTACAGTCCAGGGGGTTTGAAGAGTCAGATATTCTAATAGATCAATAGGCGACATTAATTAAGACGTTAGGAAAAAAGAAGGATTTATGACTGCAACGCTCTTAAGGAACGGAGAATTATGAGTTAAATTGTTTGATAAATATATTTCGCCTGAGTAAATGGCAAGCCGTGTCAGTGTCCTTTGAGTTGTTGTTCTTAAATTTCGTGTCAATTTTAAATATTTGTTAACTTTACTGATCGAGTTTATGCATTCTTTTCAATAACTTTTACAACCGTTCATTTCCCAAGTAATAAAACCGTTAGCTCCGTTTGCCGCACCATTCATCCGTTCTCGTTGGAGGGTTGAAATAATGCTTCCGAATCCTTGTCGTAAATAAACCTTGCCACGAATGATGTAACCTTGAGATGCAAAACCAGAATCACAGCAATTTATCTAAAACAAAAAAAAACAACTAAAGGGTCCCTGTAATAAAGTCAAATATACCGTAAAAGAAGGGGTAGGTATAGCTGTGTACCGTTCCGAAGTCGTAACCGGTTAGAGGATTGAGACAAGTGCTACAGCTGGGTTGTAAAAGGCCATCAAAGGCAGACCAACCAGCGAAGATGTGTGATACAAGTTAGCCTTCAGCGAAGCTCCCGATTATTTATCTATGGTGAAAGGGATAAGCAATTGTAAAATTCGAAGCAATTAATCCTCCTTCTCATCGTTAATTATCTATCAAGGGTTAAGAAAGTGTATGATAGAAATTTATTAGCGAAAAATTACAGAAAGAGGCCAAGAATAGAGCAAAGAACATAAAAAAAGAGTTGGAGCGCAATTCTGCACGAGTATGTTGCCAGATGTACACATTACATAAACGTTCACACGATTTACACCCGGGCATATGACTCATTTCAAATTTCATATAATAGGTGGAAGTTCTACAATCATATATATATATATATATATATATATATATATATATATATATATATATATATATATATATATATATACATATATATATATATATATATATATATATATATATATATATATATATATATATATATATATATATATATATATATATATATATATTTATACATTGATGCCAATCTCCTTCTCTCTCTTAACACAAAATTAAGATTATTTATTTTTTAAGAAAAAAACCTGAACCGAACCAAAGAGAATCGCCGAAATAACATTTTTGAAAAAAAGTTTCCTAAAAAAAGAGAAGTTAGGGAAAGGGACATAACCCGAATATCCAAAGGAAGAAACTACTTGGGTGTTATTGAGTAAAGCTTTTATATGGATTAGGCATGCAATTGTCTACCATGTGGGCATATAAGATAGAAATTTATGTGTATATTTACAGTTTACATCGCCACACACTAACGCATACTCACCTCTTTTGTACATAACGTTCTTAAATACTTAGAATCATATGAAGACAAATTATATAAAAAAGGTTTAAAAATACCCATTTATAAAAGAGTAAATGGTCCTCTATGAATCTTGGCATGTTGACACCAACCTCAATCGCGCGATGCGCAAAGCCAAGCATTTGAAACGAGGTGAACTCTGAATTCAGTGTTCACGTCTCAGAATGATGTATTATCCACTGCTGCACTCCATTCTATTAAAAATAAATGAAGATGCCGTATTAGTTGCAGAGTCAATGAGTCAATAACTTACAGACTAACTCCATAAGTGAGGCGATATTTGATATTCCTTTTTATCCATACGTTGAAGAAAATCTTCATTTTGTACAAAATATCCAATCCGATAAAGTTGTGAAATATAACTGTATCTCTCGCGCTAATACTTAAGAATGGTTCGACAAGTGAGAATTAACTTTCACTTTCTTTTAACTTTTCGATTAAATAGGACGCGAAAGTTGCCTAACTCGATTCTGATGACTTTTTTGTTTATTATAAAGACAACTACTGATAAATAAGGGTAGTGAAAAACACACTGTTTCATTTAAAGGCCAATAAAAAAAACCAGATGAGTGGTTGAGGCAAAACTGTAAATAACTGTATTCAGAGAAGTGTGACGCTTCTGTAAACCTTCGAGTATTGCATTCGGAGAAAATTGACGTGAAAAATGATTGCTAATTTCTTTGGGATTTATTTACCCCCGTAAATCGAAATTATTCATTATTCATTTTAACTTTTGCGATTAGGTAAGGTGACTCAAAGGTATACATAAAATGAATTAAATATGATATTTGCGAATTACGGGCATGAACCAACAGTTAGAACCATTTAAATAACTTCAAAATCAAATTTTATATTTTTAATTTCATCGTATTTAGAATTATATGCGTTTCGTAAGATCTATAGTCTTTACCTCTAAAATTAGAAAAAAATATCAATTGTAGCTGTTCTTTTTCGTTTTCCTATTAATATTTTCATTTTCTTTCAATATGAGCTTTTCCAAATTAGAATATAAACCTTTGGAGTTATATAAATATCCATTGATCACCATATTATAATCTATCTCATGCGCTAGAAGACTCAATTCACTTGATTGTAAGTGATTAGTTAATTGTGCCACTTTCGCATGTCAATTTAAAATAATATACGGGACATGACACTTTTCAGAATGTGAGAGATTAAATTAAAAGTAAAGATAATTATTTTACTGTTTATCTTGGAAAGTAGTAATCTAAGCGAAAATATTAAATCTTGAAAAAGAGGAGGGTTACATCCGGGCAAATACTGAATAGGGGGATTATGGAACCAGATAGGTTGCGAATCAATTAAATTTATGCAATTCAAGGCATGTTGCGTTAGCAGATATTTCGACGTGTAAATTTTTTGGTTTTGTTTTTCTCGATTTATATTCCTTTATTCCTTAGCATCGGAAATGGATCGATCTAGATTTACAGATAATGCAGCCATTACTTGTTCAAAAAACCTTAAGCCTGATTGACTAAACAAATCAAAATGGACGTATTAGACATGAATTAAAATGCGATTCGTGTTCGTCCTCGTTAAACTAGAGAAAGTGCGCTGCCTCATTTCATAATTATGTTTGGAAGTTAAAAGAAAAGCTTGTAGCAAATACAAACGAAATCTATTGACCATGAAAGATTTTTTTTTATCAAAGTAAAACTTCAGCACTGGTTTTATATGTATATTTGCTAACTTAACCATTGAATTTGCTATTCTTGAAATTGCATATGTTAAAATCTTTCCTGTTGATGATATTTACATTGCATTTACTATTCTTAACATAGTACTTTGTTGTAGGGCAATAATTGCCACTCTTATCCTTATGAGTTTACTACGGAAATACGCAATGGCAGGGATAGAGAATCATGCCTCCGGCGGCATTCAAACCAATCGTCTTTCGAATAAATGGTAACTCTTGTGCCTCTTATTCATAAACTCGTCGGTTCGAATCCAGGTTATGGCTAGATCTTTTTCATCTTTTTATATTTCTGCCTATTTTCTTCAGCTTTCTCATGTTCATTTGCGTAATTTATATTGGAAACCTATACGCGTTTCTTCTTATTTGTTCAGTCTTTTTTCTTGGTATAGCTATATTATTGCTTCATTTGTACCTCGGGTAACGGATGGAATGCACCCTTCTAAAAGAAATGCCATTTGATGGTTTGTAAAGGAAAATGCAATTACTGAATTCCTATCTGGGAAACTTGAGTGTATTTGTCTTTCATAACAACACATGAGATCCTTCGTGGTTCATAGCTGAGCAGGTGACCTCGATGAAAACTTATTAACCGACAGACAGAATAAAGTGGTAGGATTGAGTATCTTACACATTCTACTGACTCAGCACTACTTTATTTTCACCTTTAGAGCTATCCGTTGGGCCACGCATTCAGGAATGGATGATTGTAGCAGTTAGTTACCGCTGCAATCATCACTACAATATTTTGATCGATTAGATTTCTAATTTACCTTGTATAAGGTTAGCCACCATATTGGTGAAGACTAATATATGTATATATATATATATATATATATATATATATATATATATATATATATATATATATATATAAATATATATATAAATATATATATATATATATATTTATATATATATATATATATATATATATATATATATATATATATTCAACTTAAACAAAGAGATCATTTCATTTTCTGCTGTCTCGTTTGATACCTGCATTAAAAAAAGGAAAATTATTCATGAACCATTGGCAAATAAATCTTAGTAATATTATATTAAACCCCAAAGTTCAACTTCTTTTGAACATTTATTTATTGGCATTTTATTAAAATGAACTCTTCTAATAAGTGTTTTGCCGGATGTAACGTCAGAAAGATTGAGAAAACTACGGTGTTTGAAATATACGCTTGCGTGACTGTGTGGCTTGTTCTTACTTTCACGTTTATCTCCTCACTCCCCAAAAGAGCAATGTTCGCCGTTATATGACCTTGAATCCATGAGTTCAAAAGAACTGTCTTCTTCATGAGTCAGATAGGCATCGGTTTTCAGCTCAAGCCTTTCTCGTGTAGGGAGCGACCGTCTCGTTTTCAAAAGTAAACGTGAGAGAATATAGCAAATGTGTGTTGGCAAACCGTAAAATTTCAACTGCTACACGTTTAGGTATAGAAATGATTTGGCACTTTAGTATAATTGAGAATTTTTGCCTCTGAAATTGATAGGACATAAAGTAAAGGGATGCTACTTCTCATCTTTTGAAGCGCTTCGACTATACCTGGTGGAACACTGATTAAGCTATTAAAAACATCTCTTATTTCGGTTGTTTCAAGCCACAAAATTGAAGAAATAACTACTTTAGCATTTTCTGAAGATTCATTAAAATAACCGAGCTTTTATTATTATTTTTTTCATCCTTAAAATATTTTTTTTAGGGATGACATCAGAACTAATCGTGTAGCCAAAACTAATTAATTAAATCGCATTCGCTACATTACAAAGGCCCTACTAATAGATAGCTAAATAGATAGATGGGTGGACGGACGCACTGAAGAAAGGAAAGGCAGACGAATGAATGGACTGACGGACGGATGGATGAATGCATAGATGGATACCTGATCGAATGGAAGGACGGACTCAAAAATAGACCGATGGCTGGATGAATATATGGACTTGCGTTTGGGTGGATGGAGGCACGGAAGTGCGGAAAGCGAAAGAATGGATGGCTTGAAGGACCGACAAACTGATGGATGTAGCGACAAATGGATAGGTGGACTAATAGACGTACGCAGTCTAAATAGAGAGTTGGATGGACCGAAGAACGGATGAATAGACAAAGGGCGAACGGATGGAAGGACGCATTGGTGCATAGATTGAATGACGAGCGTACGGAAGTACGGATATATGTAGCACGGAGTGATGGAATACGAAAGGACGGATGGATAGATGGATGTATATACCGATGGGAGGCACAATGGATCCACGGCAGGACATACGGAATGATGAATGGATCGGCCAAAAAGGGTATGGAAGAATAGATGGAACACGAAGGGATGCATGGACGGATGGATAGATGTATGGACCAAACGCCCATAGGTCAGACGTACGTACAAATAGACCGAGCAAGGACAAATGAAAGGATGAATATATCGATGGATAGACTGAAAGATGGAAGGATGGGTGGAGGGACGCATATGAAGACGGAGTGATGGAAAGAGGGATGGATCGAGAAACAAACGTATGGACGAATAGACGGAGCACGAAAGGCTGGATGGACTCACTTACGGATGATTAGATGGATGGAACGACCAACGGCCGTAGATAACACGCGCAGACAGATTGAAGGTCCGATGTATAAAATGATGCATGCACGGAAGCAGTGATGGATAGATAGACGTACGTACGTGCGTACAGAAGAATAGAACGAGCAATGACAGGGAGAAAGACGCATGGACAGATGAATTGATAGAGCGACGGATTGATCGATGCATGGGCAGACGTACATAGAGAGAGACGGATGGGTAGATGGATGACCCGACGGATGGATAATAGAATACACGAAGCAATGGCTGATGGAAGGACGCATGAACAAATGAATGGATGGACGGACTGACGTATGTACGAATAAATGAAGCATAAACACAAATAAATAGGCATGGACAGATAGATAGATGGATAAATAGACTGACTGGTCAACGCTTCGACACCCTGATGGAGGGATTGTTGTATGATTAAATATAGAGATAAATAATATTAATTGAGAAAAGAAAAGAGCAGAGTTGGACCAATGCATGAATGTAAATCACTGGTAAACAAGAAGAATGGGAGAGTAATAAGTGCAGCTCTGTTTGATAACGTATCAAATACGAAGCCTCGTCGACGCTCTCTCGGACGGAGACGTGGGAATAAAATATGAACCTTAAAGAAAAATTTCGTAAAAGAGAAAAGACACTGGAACTGCCTCATGAGATCATATTCAGTATTATTATTAATATTATTATTCCATTAAACTACGAAGCAAATACAAAATAGACTATGCCGGTCTAAAAGGTTGAGGGGAAAACTTAGTAAAGAAAGTGGATAACTTGGAGGAAGTGAAAATGTTTGAGGGTTATATAACCAAAGTTTTCAAAAAGGGGACTACTTGCAGTGCTTGCGGAGCGACTCTCAATAATTTGCCTAACCTTCGCATATTTATGCAGTTTTATCCAGAGCTGCTGGATCGTGCAGAGCACGCATTCGTTCAGATGCCACTTGTAGCATGGTTCACATACTCCATTTGATATCCTTTTGCGGGCCCCAGTACTTAAGAGAGAGATAAGGAGTCAGGAGAGACAGAGACATATTACAAGCTCTCTTTCTTACTTTTCTTTACCCTACAGAGTAATTAAACAAGTTTCAAATTGCGTTTAGTGGTAGCTCGTGTGCCACGCCCTTAAATCTCTCTCGAGAAGCATTAGGGAAATGAATTATTAGCTGATCCACTCAACCGTTTCAATCGAATAATATATATATATATATATATATATATATATATATATATATATATATATATATGAATGCAATGGCCCGCAGAAAAAATGAAATAGTGTTTCCCAGTACTTTCGAACTTTTTTAAGTCCCTTCCTGCAGGACATTGCATTCATTTGCTACCCTCACGTGATATTTTGTGAGTTTTTCATTTTATATATATATATATATATATATATATATATATATATATATATATATATCTTCACAAAAATACTATTCATTGTTTCTATTTGGAATATGAAATGAGAGACAGGGAATTCAATTAAGCTTATTGGCATTAAGAAAATTTCTGAGATCCTAAATTCAGCTAAAGATTCGTCTTTTAATGTAATAAACCCCATAAAATAAAGATATCAAACTTGTTTCCCAATCAGAGAAGAATTACAGGGAAATTGGTTTTTCATGATTTCAGCCTATTTATACCATTCAAAATATACGTTACCTATAATTGAAATTGTTTATTTGAATCACATAAATCATTATTCAAGTAATTCAGTTAGTTTTTTCTTGTAATCATTATAATCTTCACTGGTTATATCTAAGAGCGATTATTCTGTCAAAGGGACTAGGCCGTTGTAAAGAATAAAACAAATGATTAAAATATGGATGATTATTTGTAGTTCCCCAAGAAATTGTGATCTATACGAAGAGGGAGGCAAGACCAAAAGGTTCTGTTTATGAGGAATGAGAAAATCACAGCTAAGAATGTTGGAGTTATGTATGTCAATTCCAGAACAACTGAAACTTGAAGATATTTCTCCCACTTCTTGGCTACTTTATGTTAATATATAATAGTAATGAGGATAGGCCAAAATGATAAGACATAGGATATGGCAGAAGGCAAGTGAAAAGAGAATGAAAATATTACGAAGGATATGGGAGGAGGCAAGTGAAAAGAGAATGAAAATATTACGAAGGCTATGGGATGAAGCAAGTGAAAAGAGAATGAAAATATTACGACAGAAATAATACGACAAAATTTTATTTAAGATTGATGGAATTAAAAAAGCATTCAGATGCAAAAGAGTGGTGTTAATATTTACGAAGTCCAAGTATTTTGATGTAAACGTCAAACGAGAAAAAAGGAGCTCAAAGACAAAAATGTGACCCTTTACCCCCCAAAATAATGATATAAAATGTCCTCAACCGGGATGGATTGAACGAACTCAAGGTCACTGATGGACCGAAAATGTGACTTGTCATTGATTTTGCGAATACTATTCCAGTTTCTTCAAATACCAGAAACCGAAGGTTATAATGACATCACTGAAGATCAACTAACCTTAAAAAAGCCAGATATAATTCATTCTACGAAGCTAGATGAAACCGCTTAAGCTTAAAAGATTAAATTGATAAAGGGAAAAGTTTTAGCAAATTTCCAATAAATTATTTAGGCAAAATAAACGAATTGTTTATGTATTGAGTAAAAATTAAACGACGCCATTTAAAAATTAATTTAACAGAAAAATTACACCATCTTCCCAAGGTCAAGTAAGACACAATCGATTAAGTTCATTCGTCCGATTAATAGAGTTTATTTGGTTATATATTATGGAAAGAAATACTGTGTATAGTTAGACTTTATCCCAACAAATCTACATATATATTTTTAACCTATTCGACGAATACATAAGGAAAGTAGTACTTTCAATCCATGGGTAAAGCATTATACCAATATGTATGGTGATAAGAGCAGAAAAAAGTAAAACCCGAGTCTAAGTCTTTGTGCCTTTATTTTACGACACCCTATTCAGAAAAAAAGTTAAATATAGACGAAAGCTGTTGGAATCACATGTTTTGCTTCCCTCTGGGGTTTTCATACCCTGAGACTAAGGAAATATTTTTGAACTTCTCTCCACCATCTTTAGCATATGTCCAGCTGGTAGTTTAAATTCTATGCATGTGTCTGCGCCTTTTTCCCGACGCGGATAAATATGCTGTCACCTACGTGCCATATTTTTGCATGATGGATAGTGGCGCGTGATGGACGCACATGCTCGTATCCAGAATACACTGTATAGTGTGAGACTTTATCTTTGAAGGTTCATATAAATTTAATTACTTTCTTACACTAAACCCCACCCATAAATGGCTGCAGTCAAACTTAAAAATACATATGCACTTCATACAAACATGTTTATAATAAGGCGTTTTTTAGAATTTGACTATTGACTCTAGTACCCAATGCACGTAGGGTTATATATCTTTCACACAATTTCATTCCATTTATCTTTCCCAATTTCTTTACACATTTCTCCGTACAACCTTTCCGAGGGAATTTCCCTCTATGGTTTTATTTTTAAATAAAAACCAACAACTCTTCTTGCCACCTGTCATCTAATTGCCTTTTTTTTATTTGTATATCATCCCCTCATTTCGTACCCACTGAGTGATAGGTTCCTGGCATCATACAATTTGTTTATTCTCTCATTTTAAAGGAAAAAGGGCGAATAGTTGCCTAAAATTCTCTTTTGTTTTTTTCCAGTTTTAAAATACGAAAATTCCAAATATTTTTCATTACCTCGACTTGTATATAAGGTTACAGTCAGGATATGTAATAAAAACCCGTAACCATATTAGAAAATCATGATTGAGCTGATATTAATTATACAGTAACGTCCAAAATAATAGAACACCTGTATATCTGTTATAATATCTTTCATAACTTTTGATAGAGAAAATTCAAGGTTTCCATTATTGGTGTAGGATAAACAACAGGTATAAACTAGGTATAGTTAAAGGTTATTTTTCTGCTTTTGAAGGAACGAACTTCTTGCTTTCTTGTTTGAACAAATTGAAATTAGATTTGTCACTGAAGAAGACTTGGTTTCATTGGTTATTCATCTATTTAACGTGCTCAAGTGAGACTGCAAGAGGAGCTTGTTTGTTCTTCGGACTGATTAATCGCTTAACCGCGAGTGTGTGAAGGTGAAGATTGGCTTACACCAGCTAACGTGACACAATCTACTTGGAGTAATTGATTGTCAAAATTTCAATAATCTTTCGAGAAACCGCTACATATATCTTGAAAGAAATCCTTCTTCAGAATATGAGTAATGATTTCACATTTTACCATCAAATGTAACGGAATAAACTCTTTAGAGGGGCCTTCTTTTTACGAATAAAATATATCAATTGTTAAAATGTAATCCAAATGCCAATCTAATAAAGTTAAAAAACAGATTGAAAAAAATGCCAGATGAGTTTCCAAAGAAATGCAGAAAAGTACTAAACAAATTATTAAAAAAAATGTCCAATAAACATCTCACCAAAATGAAATGAAAATCTCGAACAGATATGATTTTAAATCCAAACTGTAAACCTTCTCCAAATCCCACTTCAAGGAATCCACTCAAGATCCGCTTTCAGAGAGAGAAAGATAAGCGATTAAATCACTGCAAACAACCCCTAACATTATCATCCAACGCCCGGACAAATGAATTAAAGAAGTATTCAAGTACAAAACCCATTCATCAATAAACTGACAGAATTCCTTTCAAATCGCGCAAATGTTTCACTTTGCCGGTAAATCACAACACAAAGACACCGTGAGAATATCCTAAAAATTAATCAAAATTGAAACAAAATAAATTTTTTATCATAAATAACTTTCCCAATCCCTTAAAATGCATCAAATCCTCCCCTTCTCCCGGTAATATCAATTCCTCTCTCAGTAATATTAATTCTTCCCTTCGCTCAGGAATATCAATGTGTGGAACAATGACCCATGATATCGCCAAATGCCCTAACCAAATTATTAGACCCAATTTTAAAAAAAAATAGACATAATCTCCAATAATTCGGGAAACTATTATATTTATTTAGATTTTAAAGGAATAAAACGAGGGTATTCCTGCAGAAAGTTTCTAAGGTCAGATCTGTAGAGAAAGTTAAAGTTGGAGAAAGTGAAAATGCGTGCTAGATCCTCATGTAAGAATTGGTTCCTGGCGCGCACTCAATTCATGCGTTGGAGCAGGGAGAGCACGCAACTAAAGGACACATGATCCTCCAAATGGCAGCTACAACGTGGTTGTCTATGCTAAACCTGACCTCCCCCATGCGGGGCTATTCTAAAAATAAGTGACATTCGAATCCCTGACACAAATAAAACAGCTTACCTCGTTGGGTGCAGTTTTATCTATTTACTGACGTCCCCGTCGGTGAAACTATAAATATCTTAGTTGAGGAAATTTACCACAACAAAGCCCTAGACTCACCGAAATGGCTCAAGTAAGTTATTATTTATTGCACGAAATCTCAGTCGCTTAAAACGGTGAAACATGCCGCCTTAAAGCAATGGTGTTGCCTTGGTAACACAACCCGGCTCAACATTCGCTTATATATTTATGTCAAACCTTGGGAATAAATGCAATCAGGAACGAAATATCTTAACCAAAAACTCTGTATAAGAAGTGTAAACGATAAATTGATGCAATTTAAATCCCATCATAACACCCCTTCTTCATTAATCACCCCCAGGATTCCAGAGTCCTAAAATTTTCCTCCGAACTGCCAATGTTCAAGACTTGCCATTTCCTAGCCATATAACTCTACAAACAAAATATTAGAATCTTTAAAAAGGCAACAGATAAAGCTTATAAGAACATTAATCTTATTCACCATAAAAAATACAAACTAACGATAATTATTAATCAAATGCCTCGTTCACCAATCCGAAAGAACCGTGAACCGTCAGGTTTTGTTCGACAAAACATTGAAAAAATCCACAGATCATCATTAGCGAATTATTGCCAAAATAATCCATAAATTTAATATGAACATAAACGGAAAACACATTCAACAATACTTTAACACATGAAATGTAAAAAAAACCCAGAGAAACTACTCATAGCCCATATTATATCAGCAATTAAAACTGCAAAATGAAAATACACGAATAACTGTTATATCTTCCCATGCAGCCTATAAACTACCCTTCATATTCTACACAAAATGTATGACTAAAAATCAGATTGAAGTTCTCATATACCAAAAAACGACTCTACGTCTTACTATATTGGTTATACCACAAATAACCTTCATGCACTTGTATAGTGAGACTGATTTAAAACGAGAAATGACCACTTTTGCAATTCTCACCAAATGATATGAAGATAAAGCCAAAGTTAGAACAGTAAATTTACTTAAATATCCTGAGATGAGCTACAACTTAAACTAAAAGGGCTATTTTAATAAAACTCTCTGATCTTATGCCAAAAAATAAATTAACTCATTGGAAAATCATTTATTATATACATCTTACAAATTCTTGGAATTTTTACCTCGGGACTTCCCAGGGTCAAGACCCCAGAACTGAGGTCAACCCTCTCTCACCTCCCCCCTTAACTCTCCCCATATTTTGCAAACTCCCCCACTTACCCCGTTTTATATGTATAAAAGAAAATTGGTAAATTATACCAGTTTGATATCCTTTAAGATACCAGGAGTGTTTCACGAAATATCACGATAAATACGCCTAAGAAAAGTATGTTTATTCTTCTGCTAAAGATATTTTGCAAACTAATAGTTTGATAATAATAATTTAAGTCATTTCTTTCGCATGGTCCTCACCTAGAATATTTTTTCACAAACTTTAAGAAAATAAGTTATTTTTCTTAATATCTTTAACAGAGCCTAACTTAACCTAACATTCCCTCCGTACCAAAAAAAGAGTGAATCTAGTGGTTGACCGATCCTTAAAGGGATCAATTATATTGTTTTTAATTCCTCAAAAGGTGCATCATTTCAATTTATTCAGCTTTTTACCCTACTTTTTATCTTTTGCGGTTTTGGTCTGCGCGATTGAAGCCAGTCAAGATTTGCGCTTGCAACAAAGAGTTGTCTCCTCTGTCTTTAATTGCCCACGTTGTAGTCTTGCATCACATCCTCTTGCCTTCTCTCTATTTCCAAGAACTGAGGTCAAAGTTCAAATTTCGCGTCCCCATAATCTTTGTGGGAAAAAGTTCTTGTAGTTATATAATACCCCATCTCAACCACAATGTACAGGATTGGTAAAGTTTACTGGTACACTTTTCCTCCTGTTTATCCTACTAATTCTCTTGTTGTCTTAACCTGGTTATTCCGTTTACATTCCTTCTTTATCTAATAAAGATGCCATCGTTCTTTAAAATAGCTTCATTCTCCTTCTCCAAAAATGCTAAAAATTGTCATTTTATTCATTTTACTGAGGAAATGTTATTTTAGGCTTTCTATCTTACAAATTAACCATCTCTTTCTAAATAGATCACCTTTAATACAATCGAATTAATTTTTTATAGAATTAAACCATATTTTATATAACTGAGCCATTTTTTTTAGAATTAGAATAACTTTTATATAATTAATTATAATTTTACAATTGAACCATTTGCTTTTCAACTAGACCATCTTTGTCATAATTGAGTAGTTCGTATTAGATGAACAATATTCTTCATAAAAAACACCCTCTTTACAATTGAATCAACTTTTCACAACTAAATCCTCTTAGTCACCAGTGAGTAATTGTTTTAAAATTGCGCCATCTGTTATACAAATAACCATATTGTCCTGTTAACTCCTCTGTTGCACAATAGATTCAGTTTTTTTAAATGTCAGACAACTGCTTCACAATATAACCATTTTTTTTACAGTTGAACAACCATTTTATAACTGAACCATCTTTTTCTGAATTGCATCAGAATTATATTTGAACCATCGTTTCACTGATGGATCATTTGTTTTCAAATGAACAATCTTTTTACATATTTTCCAATTGAACCATCTTTGTACTAGTTACAATTGTTTTACAATTGTAGCATATATACAAATATACCACCATTTTTTTTAATTGAATCGTTTTCACAATTGAAGAGTGTTTTACATTCAATTTGCCAATTCTAAAATTGACCCATCTTTTCCTATTGCACTATTTGTTATTTATATACAAGATTGTACACAAAGAATTTTCTAGAATAAACCAAGATATTCTTGCAATTATGAACTGTATGGCTATGGAAATTCACTTAATTCATTTAATATATAATCGAAAGTTTTTTTCTGCCTGTGAGTAATTCTTCTCTCTCTCTCGCGCTTTGTGGCTGCGTTCGTTCGGACTAGTAACTTGGCCACGCGGCTCTAACTTCGACGCTTTCCACTGGAAAAAACAAGTGAGGAGACAAGGTTTTAATGGGATATTGTAGTAGGCATGAAAAATCAAAGGATGAGACGGGGAAAAATCCAATATTTCGTGGGAAGATTCGAGCGGTGTTAATTCTCTCTGGCTTTTTCTATTTCATTGTATATGACTTTGCTACTTTTTCACTTGTTTCAACACGGATAAACATTGAAAACGGCCAAACCGTAGTTCATTTATTACAATCTTATTTTCATTAAATTATTACTTGTATATTCTATTTTTTTTATTAGAGACTGGTAAATAAACCAAAACATTCATATTTAGTTCAAGCTTCTTCATTAGACTTAGAAAATTGAACTATCAGACAGAGAATATAATTAGATCAGTAAAAATGCTAAATTAAAGTTGCAACAAATTTCAAATCATCTTCCTGAAGCTGAATAAGTCATGGCCAGTTCTCTCACGCCAGTAAATCAATTTGGGATTTTCAAATGACAAGTAATGGAGAGCAGAGAAGTCAAGATGCACTGTTCGAACCTTCTACTTCTGTCTCTTATGGGACTTAGGCCTCATTAGAAATTCATGGCCACCGTTTGTCATTCCACAGAGTAACATTTCTTTATTAAATTTTTAGTAGAGTAATGCAATTTGTTGAGATTTATTCCACCTGAAAATTTTCCTTTTGTTTGTTCTATTTGCAAAATGATTTTATCTTTATAAAAGAAACTAAACGTAACTGAAGACAAAAATGAAGAAAATTTCTACGATATGTACATAAAGTATAAAATCATATTAGAAAGGCGTTCTTTCTTCTTCGATGTTCACTCAAAGGAAATATAATTTTACATGTACAAAATGCTAACATTTCTCTCTCCTAAGAAAGTTTGTTGCCCAACAATAGCATGTTTAGAAGTATGTTTACCTCGCTGATACCTCTCGACCTATGAGTTTCCCCGCTTTCCTTTAATTATCCCGCTATATTTATCGAAACATTTCCCTAGTTTCGCCAATTTACTTACGAACGTCTTTACTTATTACAACTTTTGTTAGTTTCTATCCTGTATATTTACATAATTTAAGGATATTATTTTTACATTAAAGATATAGAAACATTATCTAACTCGGATATGGATTTGACTCTCGTGATTCAAAATTCCCTTACTTCACGCGTTTGGACCCACTTTCACTGTGAAGAGATCAAGGCGGAGCTGACAGCGAAGCAGAAATGGTCCAACATTATAAAGGTGGACAAATTTGGAAAGGGACAGAGCATCGTCAAAATCATCTTTTCAAGTATTGAAATGGCAAGAAGGGCTGCTGGGGTTTTACCTAAGGGTATGCCCGAACAGATTGGGACGGAAGAGATCATACCTGTCGTCTGCTGCTACAAACGCTATGCAGTCGAAAAACATCAAACTGAGGACTGCACGGCGACGGACGTTGCATGTTCCAACTGCGCCAAAATTGGGCACAGTTGGAAAGATTGCACAGAAAGAAGGCAAAAGTGCGTTAACTGTGGAGGGGACCACAGGGCCTTGGCCATGAGGTGCCCTATCTACAAGGAAGCCATCCGTACAAAACGGAAAAATATTAATAAATAAAAAGAGGCAAAAATCAGGAAGAACTATGCAGAAACAGCGGACCCGAACAACTTCGAGAAAACAAATACCCCGAAGCTGGTGATGTCAAATGAGGGAAGAGAAATCATAACAATTATCATCTTCGCTCATATGGTAAACCTGGCTAGCCCCGGTACCTTTTCTGAAGAACTGAACCGTCTTCTAGAAAAGAACGGGGTAAAGAAAAAGGTATAGTTTCCCGAAAATCAGGACTCAACGACAGGACTACTGAACATTCTGTTCATCGACGATTCCCAACGGGAACAACCGTCAAACGACCAATCGAAGCAGACCCCAACTAAGATCCAAATATGAATCAGACACAGAAACTTTGGAAGAAGATGAAGAAGCTAAAAAAGGCGCGAAAAAGAAAAGTAAAAAGCGGAAGAAGAAAAAGAAAATAGAATTTAAAAGCAACAATCAAAATACATCATATGAAGAAGAGCGACGCGAAGGTCCCCCCTCACTAACGAGTAGGACGTGGGCCTTAAGGTATTTGGTTCGCCCCTGTACCAAAAGAGGACCCAGAATTACTCCTTCATGGCATCGCCGAGGGAGAATTCGAATGGAACTTTGAGGGACCTTCCTCATCAGATGGAATACATAGCGGTGTTAGTGTTAAAGGGCATGGCGTACATACTAGCATCGGAGGTGCACACCGTGGACATAACAACTTTTAAAGCTATTAAAAGTTGACAAAAAACGTCTGAAATAAAGTAAAAGTGACGGAATAAATGTAAATTCAAGTGGCTAAAAAATAATAATAATGAGCCCGATAGTGAATTAAATAAATAACAACGAAATGAGAAAAGTACGTTAGAAATAATCAAATCTATAATAAATTAAATTATCTAGTGTAAATTAAAACAATTAAGTGACTAAATAGGAAAAACAATGTGACCCATATTTCTAACAATAATATTAAAATGTTTACAGCAAATTAATAACAAGTAAGTAAAATAGTGTGTAGTTAAATATTGAAAATTCACGATATATATCATAACGTTTGTAATATATGTATGTTAATTCTGTGTGTACTAAACTTATATCTATAAATTACTAGCTCTTATCAGTGAAAATGTAAATAATAAATTTGAATTGTATAGTACAGGGTGACCCCCCAAAAACTTGCCCCAACTTTCGATAGGCCTCATTTCTTATTTTATGCAAGGATTGAATGAAACTTTGGTGCTAACTAGTTTACTGCGTTTAAAACATAACCTCAAAACATGAGAGTCTTTAGGCTTTTCTTCTGTATTCTAGAGCCATTGTCGGTAAGTTTGTAAGACGTCCATGACGTCCTTACAAACCGACCGACTAATGGCTCTGATCTCCTCCCTGATGGCTTTCTTGTGTTCTGTGATGGTCCTGGGTCTCACTGTGTACACTTTCTTTAAGGTAGCTCTAGAGAAAGAAATCTGAGTGGCTAAGGTCTGGGCTGTGAGGTGCCCGCTGAACATCAGTTTTGAAACTGATCGGCCACCAAATTTCTCTTTCAGCCAATCTAGGGACAGGTTTGAGGTGTGAGAGCTTGCTCCATCTTCCCCATAACCGACGGGAACAGAGTCTGCAGCTTCACTTAAAGGTTTTGAGGACCTCAACATACTGCTTTATGGTGACTGTCATTAGCACGCCAGATTCCTCGAAGAGGTCCGAAGGTCCCCCAGAAGACATTTGCCTTCGAGTTTACCTTTCCTTCAAGACGGTATTGAGCTTTATCTGAGGTCCAAAGGAGGTTAAGGAAAGTTGGGGTCTCCTGAATCTTCTCCAGTATCTTGACAGCTATAGCCTTTTCCTGCTCCTTACCCGAGGCTGTAATGGTCTGCTTCGTCTGTATTATGTATGGGTAGGTCTTTGCATCCATTACTAGCACTCTCCTGCAAGTTCCACGGGATATACCGAGGGACTGACTTCGCTTGCGCACAGAGCGTTTTGGACTCTGATGAACTGACTCTCTCACGCTCTCGACCAGCTCAGCTGTACGCTTCCTAGGTCGACCTAAATGGCTTGGACGGAAGTCACTGGTTGCATTGAGTTCTCGAAGTGGTCCACCTAGTCCTGAATTCTGCTTTTGGAGGGGGATTTTTCACATTCGAACTGATGCACGGAAGTGTTTCTGCACTTTCTTGTACGAGCCTGACTTGTTGTAATGTTTGACGCAGTATATTCTTTGCTGGAGCTACCATTTAGGTCTAGTTGTGTTCACTGCATTGCTTTTCTAATAATGGAAAGTAAGGGTGATAAGTCAATGAATGAAGGATATATCACAAAAAGTGTGTGCAGGCCCGTTTTGGGGGTCATCATGTACTATACAATTCAAATTTTGTATAATTAATTGATTTCCACGTCTCTGGCCAGCATTATCTGCCTACTTCTACTAATAACTTTGTCTTCTCTGCTTAATTCTATTTTCCACCCTGTTCGCTATTTATTTTACATTTATGTAATATATAGGTGTAATTCATCTCTTAAAAAACCTTGCGACTTCTCCTCCATCTTCTCTGAAGGAATTTCAAACGTGCCTTATTTCAATTCTAATTATGTTATTTAGTTTCTTATATTCTTGACTATAGCTGCATTGAAATAATAAGCATTAGCAAAACTCCTGATGAGGCTATACAGTTTCGAAATTGAAATTCATTGGTTTGTTTATTCTTTTGTCGTATAAATATTTATCTATACCTTACTACCATGCCAAAAAATCAAGTAAAATGGAAAATTTCAAAGGTAAGAAGTATTAAAATTAACATGAATTTGTAACATCGATAATCTCGAATTAATTATATAGTTTATTAAAAAAAACACTACTTATTATTTAGGTTGATACAAAAAGGCTACCTCCAGGTGCTAAGAAAAATAATTAATATGACTCTAAGCTCTGTATTTCCTGACGCAGAACCTCTGTTCCTTGTCCATTCAAATTTACTTTTCTGAGTCCAACTTCAAATGGGCTTTACAAATCAGACTCCCGCTTTTTCACATCTGCTCCCCAGACTTCGAGTAAACAGAATGGTGATCGATTCCATGACTCCGCCTTTACAACTCTGTTTGACTCGTTTTCACACTTCAAAAAAACAACAATTATAACAAGCACAAACTTATGTTTTTTATTGAAAAGAGAATAGAAATATGATTAGCAAATGAAGATATTAACACCTAATAAAAAAACAATAAAGGAATGATCAAAGAGACGGTAATTAGATGGATAAATAATGGAAAAAGGTTAAATATAACTAAGGTTGTAATCGCCATCTTGTTAATCGCGAGGACTATAATCGAAAAGGTATCTTAGACATCTTCATGAACAAATTTATACAAACATAAATACTCTAAAATATGCGGATGAACACCATTTGTGGCTAATTCTACATGGTACAACAAAAACAAAGAAAAATTTGTTTTGAGACTGTAACTCTCAGTTAAAAATAAGGGAATAAAAGAATTAGCACGAAAAGGTTTCACTTGGAGAGGCCTGCCCACAAATTGCCTGATCCTAGAAATTTCAAAGGCCAAACCGAACATTCCAGTCATTCTCCCGTGAACCGACTTTCTGCGGTGGTGGGTTATAAGGGTAGCCAGGAAATAGCCGTGATGACCTGGTGAGCAGCGAACCTCTCTGTCTCACATTTTGAATCGGCAATAAAAGAAAAATAGTAAAAAAGGCTTAATATATTTATGCCTGCACGATATATATTCATGTTGCATTCACATCTGCCTTAAGTTTTGGCAGTAACGAGAAAAACGTTTATGTTTGTAAATTTTAAAATCTAAATCGGGGCATAAGAAAAGAAATCACTCGGAAGAGGTTAAAAACGTTAATAAGTCTGGACTCCATTAGAAAACATTTTCTAGGAAAAATATTGAGCAATAAATCGACACCCCATTCTCCCAGTGATATTAGCTCAGAGTCCAATTCAAGAAAAATCACCAGCTAGCTTACGACTGTTGTGTAAATATTTTCTGGAAAAAAGGGCCTCCATGTAAACCAAATATGACGCTATCAGAAAACCTGAATTAGAGGCATCCATTAAAATGTATATGGATAACTAACAAGTGGTAAAATTTAATTTTGAAAAGATGTAGAAAAATAACAATCTTACCATTAACTAAAAGAAATTGATCTCTTAATAAATAACTGCCTATAATCCAATTTTAATGCTTTAAAAATACCTGGTTGCATGGGGGGGGGATAAATGGAACAAATATGACATCAAGTGATTATCTTACGAAAAATGAAATCCTTCCTCCCCGTCTCTCCACTCATTATGACATATTTTACATTCCATGTACAATTTCATCTCACATTTTTAAATTTAACATAAGTTGAAACATAAATGTATAACAAATGAAACACCGACAGGAGAGCCAAGGTATAAGAAAAGGCAGCAACTTATGAGAATGGAACAGAGACCTGTGCGCGTGTTCGCCGGTATGTGCGATTATAGAAATAATCTTCATGCACTGACAGTCATATTTGTGGCAATATAAACCGATCAGCAGATCATTATTTGGCGTTTGCATCGAAAAAATTTCCTATGAAGCGCTGGAATCATCAATGGAATGAGAGACGATCTATTTCTCCAAATGCAAAGGAAGATGGAATTTTTAGTGTTTGGCAGAATTTCCTAAAAGGTTCGTTCGCATAAATAAACTACATTTAAAATCGTTCGCATAAATAAACTACATTTAATTCTTTCAAAAGAAGTTCATGGGAGTATTTAGAAAGCCTTTACTCACATGTGCACATATATTGAAATACCCATAAATACATTCCCAATTACTCGTACGTTGCCTTGTATCTCGTCTGTGGCATAAATATCGACTGCTTCCTTTTGTTGAACATGTCCCTTGTCTTATCCTACCTTTCTATCTCTCTTCTTCACCTCTGTTTTCCATCATTTTTAGCCCCATTTTTACGTGCACAAGGGATTGAAAATCGTCTGTTCATACATTATCCCCGTTTAGATGATTTATAGAGACGGGCAGTGTCGTGGTTTGTGGGTGAAATGTTTAATGCGTTTGAAAAGAAACCAAAATTGAAGTGAACGCCGGAGGTTACCAATATGTTTTATGTTTCTCTTCTCCGATCGCCACCGTAGAAGACAACTAATTACTGGCTTGAATTCTTGCTAAAAGGGATGAACTGCCAGTGATGACAGACACTTAAATGTGCGCAAGAAATATGCGTGTAGAGACTCCAAAAGGGAAGCAAACGAGGGGAGGCGTGGGGGGAAAAAGAGGGATGAAAATGAGGGAGACGAGGTTTATGTACCGTGGACCATCATTTAAACGAATTTCTATTCTTTCCTTTTCAAAGAGTCGCTGTTTTTTTCTCACTCTCCCCCCATCCCACCCCATTAAAAGGCATTTTAGCAATGCGAAATGTACCATAAATAAATATTTATTTATTGATTTAGATTATTTCTACGATGCCTTATAAAAAAAAGCAAATAATCTGTTATGTATGAAATATAGACGAGCCTTTTTTGTCCTTAACTAGGAAGTAATTCACATGATACTTGGAAAAGACTGAATTATAACTAACAGAACCTTCACACCGCAATTCTTCAACAGATTGAATACTTTCCCCGGTAGATCCTCGCAATAATGAAAGCTTAGAAATGCGAGATACGATAGTGTAGTGTTATAGCAGAGAATAAAACGCAAACTGAGATGTTCATTGAACAAAGCAAATGCATTTGGCCAACGAATTTGACTTCAATCCATAAACTCAAAGAAAGTTAAAAAGCAGGATTACACCTTCTGTTCCTCTCTTTTCCTCAGTGTTTTGATTAAGGTAAGAGAGCTGAAGCTAAAAGAAAACTTGAAATAAAACCCAAAATATGTATGCAATATATTATCTTATATATGGAAAATGTATTTCTCAAAGAAATATACTCTTTGAAAACTGGCTGATGAATATTCTTTCAGAAGTTGTGGCTTCGTTTTTATAGATTTTTACAAACTAATCAATTAATACATATTTATATCATATGAAATACAATTTATGTGTTTACCTTTACTGTTATATATCCTGAATATTAATAAATATACAGATATATTCTGTATAAATATCAACAACCGAGAAATTTAAGAGTAAGGCAAAGAATGAAAACAGAGCATGAGTTATATTAAAAGGAAAAGATACACTGTAATATTTCCCTCACCGGATGACTCACTCCATTCGTCCCAGCTAACACCAGATAAACCTATATTTCTCATATGTACTTTTCATACACTCCTAAAGTATGTAAATCTTAGAAATATAAAGGATCACTGCTTCGTTGTGGCACACTACCTTTATCCTTTGCCCGTTCGTGACTACAAAACATTACCCCAAAAGCCCTAAATTCATCTCTGTAAAAAGCGTGAGAAGAAAGAGGATTTTTTTCTTCCCTTCGACCCTCTTCTTCTAGCCTATTTTTATTTCTCCCTTTCTTTTATAAGTTTAGTCATATTTCTGCTATATATAAATGCTGTTTATAAGTGGCATTAACTGACCAATCTTAATTCACAATCGGATAATATTTGCATTTAAAAGAAATCCGACACAAGTTTGTTTTTAACACCCCGTGTGACGGCTCAGTTGATAAAAAATCTATCAGGCGCCACACGAAAAACAAAGATTCCCTGAATTAAGTTTGGTTTACGAGACATAAATACCCAAATAATTATGAGTGATATTTTTGTGCTCAAATTCCCCATTTCTTCGACATAAATTACCCTTCTGAATTCTCTTTAGTTTTTCACTAAACCTTTCTTAATCTAGGCCATACATTACCATATCCATTTATTCAAATACGGTTTTAAACATATATATTTAAATCGTTGTATTATATTGGAATTTTAATATATATATATATATATATATATATATATATATATATATATATATATATATATATATATATATATCTATATATAATGTAGGAAGATTTATAAATTCAGAAGGTCGATGAATTTTGTTTTTTTTACCCATACGAACCTAAATATTTAATTTAGATTTTATAATATGCCAAATTTTGAATTCTTGCTATTGCATACATACATAATATTACTTATATTATCAAATATATATCTCTTTGACACATACGAGGCTAAAAGTCTATATTATTGAACGCTCATATTACCCATTCTCCTCCTTATGCAGTTTTATCCCTTGGTCCTAATCTTCACCATGCAATCAAAGTAAAAGTTCAATTGAAAATAAATTATTAAAATTTATTGAGACAACTCAAACACACTTATGCTGATGTCAACTGGTATTTGGAGATCCGGCAGGCGAAATATCCGTGCGTCTTTCCTTCTTCATTTAAAAATGTTAACGTGGAGATCTAAAGCTGTTCCTATGACGTTTGGATGATCTAAGAGTGTAATTAGATACTTCTAGAGCAGATTTCGCGTTGTTGTGGTGAAGAAATCCCCCCCTCGCAAGGACAATAGAAACTCCGTTATTATTTTAGCTTGATTTATAATGAGGATGAGCAATTTTTATTAATAAATCCGCGGTATGATCTTTCTCGCCGGCAACAGAAAATGTTAGAAGTCTAACTTTCTCATTTTCTTTGTCGTAATTGCCAACATAGAAAGAGAGAGAGAGAGAGAGAGAGAGAGAGAGAGAGAAAGATATAGAGAGAGAAAGAGAGGGAAAGGGAATAAAAATAAAGCGTGGCTATGTTTTAGTATTAATTTTCATTCATTTAACAGTGATGTTTAGGGGGCCCTTCTCTTTTCGAATGATACTCCGTGAAACAGAGCCTGCTCTAATCTACTCAGTACTTTGATGGCCGTTAAGCAAGAAATGAATAAGGTTAAATCACTCTTTCAATTAAGTAGTAATTTTACTTCTTTTAAAAGGCCGTTAGGAAAAAAATAATGCACAGATTTTTAGATAATTTCCTTTCATCTCACGGTCATTATGCACTAATTAAATGGCCGATTTAACAATTCTTTGTTGTGCATTAAATCAATAAAGTTGGCCAGGTGTAACTATGAGGGAACAGGTACCGAACTGTGAGCATTATCACACTCTGGGGAAACATAAAAGCCAAATAATAATTTGGAGTATTGCACATTTACTTACATATGCTTCGTTGTTTATATGCGCTTCATTGTTACGGATCATTTTTAAAGGTTTCTTATTCTAAGCCTAATTGGATAACTATGCCAAAATTCATCATTCTTCTTATTTGCAAAATTTCGAGCAACATTTCAAATATCAGAATTTTCAATATATTTCAATCCAATGAAAAAGCTTCAGCTTGAAGGTGTATGTGTTTTGGAAGAATGGTGGTATTCAAATTTTTCACCATAAAGTACCCGAATTTCACCATCTTGTGGTGCTTTTAGGAATCATATTAAATAATCAATATAAGGTGTATCAGTAGCAAAATTAATATTCTTCTCTAGTAACGTCTTTAATGAGGCAGGATGTTAATTATATCCACTAGAAGTTTAATGATTTAATTATATGTATCTTGATTTAAGATGATTAATATAGTATTGTTAAGTTTTATACGGAAATTTTGATGGCAACCTTACTGAAGGATATACGCAAATTGATACATCACACCCCTTTTAAATTGTGATTTACGCATGGGCGGATAGCTCACAAATCATCCCAAGGTTGATTACTCAATAAATAGAGATAAGTCCAACCTTTCGGTTGGTAAGCTGGTTCACGGTCTATCCAGGCCAATAATGGAGGAGGAAGAGCCTTTTTTCTCTTGACTATGGGCGTGCAGATAGGCCTATCTTATAGCCCTTCTCTGACATATTCCTATTTTCAATTTCTGCTGTGGAGGATAAAGGAAACCTACGCTTTTTTAAATCTTGTTTTCGCTTTTAGAATCCTCCCTCATTCCCATTCACCATATTGAGCCTTATACAAGGAAACAAAACAATATCTTGCCGGTTTAACTCAAATGTAATATCAAGAAAAAATAGTTCTAATCCATAATTATATAGTAATAGACTTTAATTAGGCAAATAATTGTGATTACTAGACCATCCCCCTTTTCTTTGGTCGCTCGTCGAACAAAGGAGTTTTGGTGGGACCAAAAGGAAATAAAAATCATTAAAATCTACGAACGAAGAGAATTGGTGTGTACGCCAAAATGATTTATGCAGCAAATTCTAAGGTGTAAGCCAATATTATCTCCAGCTGCAGAGTGGTCACCAAAGTGATATTTTAATCAAGTTCTCTCATCTATCTTTTCGCTTCGAATTAATAACTCAATGACATTCCAATCTTTCTATTTGTTACCGATACTTTAAAAAATTTCATTCCTTTTTTCGAATTCATAATGATTGTTTTAGGCTCAAGATCATAAGCCTTGTACCTAGGACATGTTTATGGCTTAAGATCATAAGCCTTGTACGTGAGACATGTTTGCCCATTAATCAAACAGAATCCTAATACTAATTATGTTAACAGAGATGTTATATTGCCTTGCCTTTATGGAACCAAATTTGTGTACATCCTAACTTGACGCACTGAAAGCAGTAAAAGGGCCCCGTGTGTACGGTAATGACTATACGTGTACATATGATGGCGTGCGAGGGTGTTATTCTAATGCTCCATATCTATCCTGGAAGTTATGATGACAATATATCATAATCAGAATCTCTCTGTCTTCTCTAGTAAATTCAGCCGAGGCACGTTTATATATCTTTCGTCGAGGAAACCTTGCCGGGAGAGCACTCCCTGGCCAGCCTGTCAGTTAAAGGTTTATATGTATAAGGGTATAAATTTAACATACTGTATGTAGGCATAACGTTAGCAAACTAACATTATATGGATCATTTTCATTTTCATAACAGCAGGCATATAGAAAGAGAAAGTTTGACGGAGAATGATATAGTTTTAAAAGAATTGAAAATGTATCCATCTAACTATCTCTCTCTCTTTCTCTCTCTATATATATATATATATTAATATATATATATATATATATATATATATATATATATATATATATATATATATATATATATATATATATATATATATTTATGCACTCCCCATTCATATTTTTTAGAAAGATGAAGCAAAGATTTATGCCGAAATAATTGACTAGTCTATTGAGAAATTTATTCCTGGAACTATAAATTCCTCTTACATACTCGTATCGCTAGAAAAATCTACTGTTCAAATTGTTCGAACATAAAAAAAAGAAAATTTCAGTCGATATGTTTTGTTTTTAATTCCTCAGTTTTGTATTTATAAATTTAAGAGGCATAATAAATCATAACTCTCGAATAGTCTGGTCGAGCCAAATCAATGTTATTCACAAGCCCTCAACTAAATTTTACTAATAATATAGATTGGAGAACCAAACTTTCGATGAATGATATGTCCAAGGTGAAACCAAGGTGAAAATTGAATATATATATATATATATATATATATATATATATATATATATATATATATATATATATATATATATATATATATATATATATATATATATATATATATATACGAAGGGTGGTCAATAAGTTTTGTAATTCGCATCAGAGGAAACGACATATGAGGAAAAGTGTTTTATTATTTTTCAATATAACTCCCCTCAGGCTGAGGCTTTGAATTCCCGACAACCAGAAATCTCCCGACTGCTGTTTAATCCACTTCTGGACGGGGGGCTGGACATCTTCATCGTCCCCAAACTGGCGTCCACGCAGTCCAGCCTAAAGTTGGCAGAATAAAAAGTAGTCGCTAGGGGCTAGATCTGGACTGTAGGGGGGATGGTTGAGCTCCTCGACTCCGTACTCGTGCAGGGCTGCTTGTGCAACTCTGGCCTTGTGATAGTCCAAGTTCTCGCTCAATTTCTTCAACCTTCACCCGTCGATTTTCGAAGATCATCCTCTCCACACGGGCCAAATTGTCCTGGCTGGTCACATCTGACGGGCGTCCTGGACGGGAATTATCTTCAAGGGACTCACGACCATGGCGGAACTCCCTATTTCAGCGACCAAATGTTGCATAGGAAGGAGCGGTGTTGGTGTACACTGCAACCATGCGTTCATGGATCTCTTTTTGCATCCTTGCCTTCTTTGGTCAAAAATTTGATCACTGCGCGGTGCTCCTCAACCTTCTCCAATGTGGAAAAAAATTGTGACTGACGATCTGCGATCAGCTACTGCTCCTTAAATAGACGAGGCAGGAGCGTGCGGCTGCAGGTCCTGACTTGTCATAACTTGTCCTAATACCCCCACAAACAACCATCCCCCTTCCTCTGTTTTGCCCTACTGATTCGCAAAACTTATTGACAGCCCTTCGTATTATATATATATATATATATATATATATATATATATATATATATATATATATATATATATATATATATATATATATATATATATATAAATGGAAAAGCCCGACATCCTTCTTTAAGCAACCGAAAGCTGTCGGCCCGTGTGGTTGGCGCGCAAATTAGCACGCATCCCCTCCGAAGCTTAAACTCTTCTTATCAGTATGTGTAGAGAAGTGATACACAGAAACATGTAGGATCTCTTCTTTCTTGTTTTTGTGTATCACTTCTCTTTCTCCTACTCTCTCTCTCTCTCTCTCTCTCTCTCTCGCTCTCGCTCTATCTCTCTCTCTCTCTCTCTCTCTCTCTCTCTCTCTCTCTCTCTCTATATATATATATATATATATATATATATATATATATATGCGGGAGAAGGTAACAATAACGACATATCAATTCCTTGTACAAATTTTCAAAAATTGGACATAGGTGAAAGTGAGAATTTTATTAACTTCGTCTCCGAGCATAGGGAAATATGGAGTCGAAAGTTTTCACCCACTTATTGTGAGTAACGAAATATATGTTAACAGTGCCCAGCTTCGTGTAACAATCTGATAACTATTATATAAGGCATATTATACAATCTATATTATTAGAATTAACAAATATGATATATATCAGGGAACCTTTAAATTCGATCATTTGATCTAAAATTCCTTATAGCCAATCTGGCATCTAAATTTACGAAAATTTTCCCTATTCTTAAATTATCGTCCTCCCCCTTATAAGCCTACACTCATCCCTAATCCCTCTTCCCCCGTATTCTTTCTTGCTCCGTCTCAGTATATCTATTAATGTTTGTGTTACTAATACTTTCTTTCTACATCTGAAGACGTTAGCATATGTAGCGAAACTAGTTCTGTATTAAATCGATTCTACTGAAGTGAGGTTTTCATATCTCTTCATATATATATATATATATATATATATATATATATATATATATATATATATATATATATATATATATATATATATATATATATATATATCTGTGTGTGTGTGTGTGTAGGTAATAGCCCGAGGAAAGGAAAACTGGTGTCACAACCCGGTAAAACCCTGAAGCATAGAGTACGTGACACATATAAAGCTTAAGAAAAAAACATGGTACTTAATTTTTGAGTCGGAGAAAAAAGGATGACTACATATTTTAACCGCTATAGGAAAGTGAAACAAGAGTTATATTTGAATCTGTTTCGTCAGTCGCTCGTCGCTTTCAAAGCACGACGCTAATTATTCGATGAACGGCTACAGCGAATACTACGAATTCGTGAACAGAAGAAATGAGACAAACAGGAGTCATGACTTGTTCCGCAAGAACTGCAGGAGTAGGTGATTGAAAACCAGAGAAAAATAATCCGGGAAGTAACGAGAGAGATGACTGTTGTAGTCGCCACCATGAAGCTTTTCCTGAATCAGGACCTTCGCTATCGCTCGTACAAGAGTCGCAATGGACAAATTCTGACATCCAACCCTAGGAAGAAGCGCCAGGACAAGCTGAATTATCCTGTTGAGCAGAGCACAATCTGGTTCTTCACAAACTGAAAGAACTTTTCCCTGGACTATATGCACAAAACGCAGAACGAGAGGTGGCTTGCCAACAATCCATGCAACGTTCCATGTATCATAAAGACCAAATTCGCCCTAATTGTGATGCTATTTATGTGTGTTGCCATAAAGGGGAAAGTCATGCTGGCCCATATCATAGAGCAGGGTCTTAGGCACAATTAAGACTGCTATGTATAGTTTCTGGAGACTGTGGCAAAACCCTGGCTGGAGGCATTTGCTACCTGAAGGCCATACCTCCGAAAAGAATCATAAGTTGTTGTCTGAGAATTTCTACAACTTCACCAGCGCCACGTTCTGGCCTTGAAATTCCACGGGGGGTTTTATTGACCCACCCCAAAATGGGCTAGCACACATTTTTGTCATATATCCTTCATTCATTCACTAATCACCATTACTTTGCTGAACGTAACAGAAGCAACACTTGTGAATACAACTTGAGCTCAATGGGAGCTCCAGTAAAGAATATATTGCGTCAAATATTAATACAAGACAGGCTCGTTCAAAAACGTGCAGGACACTTTCGTACACCATTTCGAATGTGAAGAATCCCATCCAAAAACAGAATTCAGGACTAGGTGGACCATTTCAAGAACTATGGGAAAGCGGAGAACCTCAATGCAGCCAGTGATACCCGTCCAAGCCATTCAGATCACACCAGGAAGCGTACAGCTGAGCTGGCCAAGAGCGTGAGAGAGTCAGTTTAGCAAAGTCCAAAATGCTTTGTGCGCAAGCGAAGTCAGTCCTTCGTTATATCCCGTGAGACTCTCAAGAGAGTGCTAGTAATGGATGTAAAGGCCTACCCAGAGAGAATACAGAAAAATCATATCCTTACAGCCTCAGACGAGGAGCAGAGAAAGGCTATGGGAGTCAAGATACTGGAGAAGATTCAGTAGACCCCAACTTTCCTTAACCTCCTATGGACCTCAGATGAAGCTCACTTCCATCTTAAAGGAAAGGAAAACTCGTAGACAAATGTATTCTGTGGAACCTCTAGATTAAATGAGGTAGCTACCAAGCCCCTACACTCCCCTAATTGCAGGGTACGGACTGCAATTTAAGCCAGAGGCATCATCGGACCATTCTTCTTCAAGGAATCTGGCGCGACAGTGACAGTCACCAATGATTGGTATATTGAGGTCCTCAAAACCTTCAAGACGGACTTGCAGACTTTGTTCCTGTCGTTTATAGGGAAGTTCTGGCTCCAGCAAGATTGAGCAAGCTTCCACACTTCAACCCTGTCCCCAGATTAGCTGAAAGAGATCTTTGGTGGCAGTTTGATCAGGCTCAAGACTGATTTTGAGTTGGCACCTAACAGCCCAGACCTTAGCCTTGAGAGTTCTTTCTCTGGGGATGCGGTAAAAACAGAGTGTGTGCACGGAGACCCAGGACCACCACGGAACTCAATGAAGCCCTTAGAGAGGAGATCAGAGCCATTAGTCTTTCGGTTTGTAAGGACGTCATGGACAACTTTGTGCTGTGCCTCAAGAAATGCACAGAGCTAAATGGAGGTCATCTGGTAAACGTGCTCTAGAATAAAGAAGAAAATTCCAAAGACTTTCATGTTTTGAGTTCATGTTTTTAAACACAATAAACTAGTTAGCACCAAAGTTTTATTCAATCCTTGCAGAAAATTAAGAAATGAGGACTATCGAAATTTGAGGCCCGTTTTTCTTAGGTCACCCTGTATATGTGGGAGGCGGTTGAGAAAGGGACTAACCGCTGCGCCTGCAATAATAAGAACGAGCTGGTGGCTAAGATCAAGGAGGAGGTTCAAAGAACTTCCCAGCGACACAGTGAGGAACGCATATTTCGGATCTGTCATTAAGCCGTGGTAGAGCTGAGGGAGGCTAGTTTGAGTAACTGTTATCTCCCTGCCATAATCGAGTTGATCTTGTAATTTTTTTTAAAAATACATTTACTTTTGGCTGAGATTTTATTTTTTCTGTTTTGTAAGCAGTCAAAATTAACCCGAACACCCTATATACTCGTATATATATATATATATATATATATATATATATATATATATATATGCTAAATCTTTAATTCAATGTGCTTGAATTAAAGCTGTGGATCCAGGCCGATGGATCATATATCGAAATTGAATCCCCTTGATCCCTTTTTTCACCCAGTTATCCGAATGCATTTTAAGAGAATTTATAATAACGTTCAAGGCGGGAGAGTGCCGCGGAAGACCCATTTCCAGTGTCTTCCATTCCTCTACTACATGGAGGGAAACAATATCCAATAAACAATGAAGGAAGTGAGGAAGGCGAGACGCGAAGAATTCCTAAAGCGACCCCATGTGTTCTCGACACAATGAGTTGCAGCTCAGCGTCGAAGGCAGCTTCGAGCTTTGATAAATTTCATCTCCGAGGTCGCACATGGCTCCTGCTCTTATAAAAGGGCACTTCTTAGTTTCTTTCGTCTCACCTATAATCAAACTCTTATTTATGGCTAAAATTAAGCTTCTTACCCTTTATATATGGGATGTAACTAGATTGACTCCCCAATTATATGAATGTATGTGGCGAACTCATTAGATAAGCGGGTTATTTTCTTATCTTGTTTTGCAAAGTCAAAATAAATTTAGAACTGTACGTTAGAAAATGGAAAATAACTTCAAAAAAACTATTCGCTATTATGCCATCCGCTCGAGGAATGTGGAAAATGTCTTGAATGGCGTATAATCGGGCAGGAAAATATACATATGATATACTTTCTTTTGGTGGTTCTTTATAAAAAAACAAGGACAAAGGATGAAGAGATACTCGAGGTGGGTGTTAGTTGCGTGTCACCATGCAAGAGGAAATAAAGTGTTGTTGGGGAGAGACTGGGAAACGTTCCTCTCGTAATAATATCCCACGTCACAGCAAGGCGGACCGAGCAAAATGACGGATGGCTATTAGATGTCCTCGTCATGGTGTTCGCCATCCCGCATTCACGCACGAACTGGGATGCCAAAGAACATAAAAATATGACTCGCTCCTCTCACTATAACCGCTATTAAAACTGTTTCTCTTCATCACACAACAGTTATTTTCTCTTCTTTTTGTTCAATTTTATTAATATACAGACACTCAATATAAAAGGGGTGAGTAGACAAATGGGAAGTTTATTTGGGGTC
This sequence comes from Ceratothoa steindachneri, assembly GCA_963969495.1. NCBI lineage: Eukaryota > Metazoa > Arthropoda > Malacostraca > Isopoda > Cymothoidae > Ceratothoa > Ceratothoa steindachneri. The sequence continues at coordinate 160,279,714 of OZ018326.1, forward strand.
TAAAGAATATCTTTGCATAGATTCAGCTGACCCCCTACCAAAGTGCCATTTTTTACAATTTAGACATCCCAAATTTGTCTTCCTCGAGAAAGCCGTAACCAACATTCATCAGTCCACACACCACACAAGCAGGAAAATAATACTGATTAAGGAATTTGGCGGTTAATATCAGACTAAATTAGTGACTGTTGGATCCTCCACACTCGAACATCTTAGATGTTCTTCAATTACCTCCTATAAATTTACCATTACAATTTACCATCTACAAATTCTTAGATAAGAAATTTTTCATGCATGTTACAGTAAATAGTTTATTGTGACAGTTCCCAAGCGCGCCTTTTGATTTATTATAAATAGCATAGAAATAATGTGAGGTCATTAAAGCCAATATCCATTTTATGGCGGCAAAGAATAATTTACGTGCTAGAACGCCCTATTAAAGAAACCTAAGCGGTCACCTCTTTCAATGGTCCTGTCTATCCTTACGTATTAAATAACTTAATCGGGGCTGCTTTCCGGTGCAACGTTAATGGGGCTATTAAGCAGATGATGAGATGAAGCGGCCCCTCCCGAATTAATAAAGGTATTTACCCAAGTGTTTGACTCATCAGGTCGAAGGCCGACGAATATGGAAGTCGGTCTTCAGTCACGACCAATGGGCAGCTCTAGTCGCTCCGCCATTGTAAATCATTCCAAGCTGACTCCTCACCTTCCATTCTGAAAGGGCATGAGAATAACTCTCTTATATTCTTGTCAAGGGCAAAGCAGGATGAGATGTTATGCCGATAGTTCTCATTTAACGGTATGGATCATGATTAGTTATTCGTTAAGGATAATTATAATGATGATCCATACACAAATTCCAAAATAAGAATGAGTTCTATCGAGGGAAGCTCCGAGTAGGGAAAAAAAGTGTAGTCATTTTAGGGATGTGATCGTTAACGCGAGGTTGATTAGTACTTCGCAGCTAACACAATTGCATAAATATTTTATTTATTTAAATTAAATGTAAATTAAATAATATACAAACGTAATTCTACGCTTTTGTAAATCACGCTTCAATAAAATCATCAAATTACAAATAACCATCCTAGATTCTAATTTTATCTTACTTTTGTTTTTCTATTAATTGAACTTAAACTTCTATTGAATTTTGCTCTACTGATTTTATTTTCCCTACTCGTATCAAGACTCACAAGCAAACTATCATAGGTACACATATTGATCTACTTGCTTTAAAATTTATTTGTAAATCTTAATTGCTTTATCTTCTGCAAACTATTGATGATTATTTTCTTTGATAAGTAAATTTTAAGTCCACCCGTGTGACTCGCTTTTGATCATTCTCTTATAACTTGCCTTAATTCTTCTAGCTTTGACGTAAGTAATTCTAATCAATGATCAAGTGATACTAACTTAAATTAATTCTATTAATTTAAATTCCCTTTTTTTCCCTTTTTAAATTTCGTAAAACCTCATCAAGTACAAATTTAAATCCTTATGAGGAGTTGTGATTCCATGACTTACTCCTTGGTTTATTTTAATAATATATTATTAATGAATTAGCACAGACTGAATGACGATGTTGCATGAGTACAAGTGTAAAAAGAGAAAGTCATTTTAAGCTTTGGTAATTCCTTGTTTCTCTAAGTTATTATCTGATGTAAGGTAGACATTGCTATCATATACTTAAACTCTTTCAACAATCTTTTCTCCGTTAGTGATTTTGTTTCCTGGTTTAGCCTCTATTACTACCATTTGATGTCCACCAAATGTTAGTTTTTGTTTCACTTGCATTAGTGATTTGTAGTTATCAATTAGTTTTCTCATTTGAATTTTTATAATTATATGCTCAAGGTTTTACCCTCGGTTATTTTTCTAATACTATTACTCAGCTCTGTATATTTCACCCTTTTTAGAATCTTTCCATTCATCTGATTTTTCCAATTTTATCTATAGGTATTTTTGTAGTATCATTTATTATTTATAAATAATCTTCTTTTATTGTTATTTACTTGTGAAAATTGGAATGTATTAATTTTATTAATGCGTACAGTCTTAGGGGGGGTTTCTTTTCTTTGATAATGTTCCTGAATAATCTCTGGTTGAATGAGCTGAGGACCGATAACGCTTTAATGAAATTTTATAGATTCACGAGTATATAATAGATATAATTTTTGTCGCATTAAATTCATCCATGTTCGTCTTCTGCTTCGTTTCCTTTGGAATAATAAGATCCAATGTAATAGCTTGACCCTTTGGAAAACTTTACTATTCTGTTTCTACGCTCATTTTCCTCGACCACCGAGTTTTCATAGCGATTGACTTTAATGCCTTTGTTCTCCAATCTCTACATTGAGTTCCCCATAATTATCTCGATCCGATGACTTCATGAGTATTGGTGTACATATACTTAACTTCTTCATCTGAGTAAAATATAAGTAAATATCTTTGGATTCCTTGTAGCTAATATATATATATATATATATATATATATATATATATATATATGAAATGAAAAACTCACAAAGCATCACGTGAGGGTAGCAAATGAATGCAATTTCCGGCAGGAAAAAATGAAATATTATAGACAAACAGGTAAACAACTTTCTGTTCGCTTAAATTGACATAAATATAATGTCCGAAGAGATAAAGAAAACAGTGCTCTCTTTGTCCAAATGTCAGATAAGGACCATCTAATTAAATGGAACTCGGCAAAATTTATTTATCGTTCCAATGACCCTATAAAAAGGAATATCATTGAATGTGCTTTTATAAGCTAATGTGATGCTTTTATAAGCCAATGTGATAATTTTAACCTTTCTCCTGGCTTATATAAAATAGATGCTATAATTAAAAAACTAATACTTAAAGAAATTAGTTCTGACTTTTGTCTTTAATATACAATCTTTAGTTATGTGGGCCCATTTTGTTTTGTTTTTAGTTGTCACTGCTCTGTTATGTACATTGTATTTTCCTCACTCTTTCGCTCCTCGTGTCTTATAATCTCCCTCGTTATGGTATCTCCATTTCTCTTAATCTGTTATCTTTTTGTCTTCTCAGTTTGACCTTACTACCTGCTTCTTGTAATTCTTCATGTAAATCTTTACTTTCCCCCTTCTGTCTTCCTGATTGGTGATTTCTTGCTTTTGAGGCGGTCTTTCACACTTTTCTTTTTATATATTCCTCTAATATAATATTATTTCTTGTCGTTATCCTTGATAAGGAACTTAATAAAGTTCGAAAGTACTCGGAAGCACCATTTCATTTTTTCCTGCGGGACATTGGATTCATATATATATATATATATATATATATATATATATATATATATATATATATATATATATATATATATATATTAAGAGAGCAGAGGGGTTGCGCGTTGCCAGGCGTATACGTATGTTTGTATATATTTATAATCTTACATCCTTGAGAATGGATTCCTACCCGAAACGTCGGTATCAAGTAGTTATAATATAGTAATGAACTTTCTAAATTTAGCCTTCTTATTTATCCTAAATATATATATATATATATATATATATATATATATATATATATATATATATATATATATATATATATATAAGAATATATATTTTTCCGATTACCGAGGTTGATTATACTATTTTATGATGGCACTCCATTAAACTGCAATTCATGATTCCTCTTGACAAAATCATTATTTTTATAATCTCTTTATTCGTGGTTGTAGTTTCTTTTATTTTATTATTTAAAGATGTGCATAATTTCATGAACATCGTTTGATTTGTCTCAAGATAATGTATGCATATAAATAAAACAGGGGTATCTTCTTCGATACCAACGCATGAGCTAGAGCTGGTTCTTTTGGAAGAAAGAGAGAGAGAAAGATAAAAAACGATAATATATGCATTCGGAGAGTAAAGAATCTTCAAAGAGAGACTTTCGGTTTGGTCAGAATTTCATGGCCTCTTCTTTTTTGAAATACAAACTTATAAAGGGAAGTTATTGAACTTAGCTCTAAATCATCGAGGGCTGATTCACCCTGTCACTGCTCCTTACTTAAGTGTAATTACAATAAGAGATTAAGATAAACAACCATGGTCAGTAATCCGGTCTGCGTCGAAGACTAAAATAAAATGTTCGTGCTTTCTTCAAAGGTTAAATTACTGTCGTATTAAATCCTTTTTATTCTTTCCATTTATCATTTTAAACATGATGAATAAATGGATTGTTTTTAAATTTAAAATATTTAAACGTTTATTCCTAAATTAGTCAGCAAACTGTATTTAAATTCATCCATTTTTAAATATAATGTAAAACATATTATTAACGAAAGAAGTACAAAATTTGGTGTTGCCTGCATAAGGACATTTGATTTACCCAGAAATATAAGACGATAGGATAGCTAATAGAGGGAAGGTGACCTTGATTTCCGTCTCATAAGGGGCAATCAGTAAACAACACTTTAGATTTTGGATAATTTCATCTTGTTTGCGCCACAAGAGCGGCAGGCTCTCCAGGCCAAATGTCCCAGGGAGGAAGAAACTAAATTGAACCTACCATGACCTTATTTCTTTTATTCTCCACATTTCCTTTTTACTCTTTTTCGACATTTATTTTTATAAATCTCTTCGCACCTACTTTTCACTGGGAGGGGTGGAAGGACGATTTTTGCAGGCAGGTCGCTCACTAGCCTTCTTCCACATATCCCTGGTCGAGGCCGGATGCGTCACTCCTTCCCTCTTGTTTTATCCCCTGTCCCCTTTCCCTGTCACTGCTATACTCCTCCTTCTCTATTAGTGGCAAGTGTATGGAAACCATTGTACAGCTGACATCTAAAGGAGTGGTGTACTTTCGGACCTGAACAGTCGCAGATACGTTCACAACCAGCTCTAGGTTATGTAGGAGCATCTGCAAGTAATATAACTACCATAATTTTTCACTTCCTCTATCTTCTCCACTTTCTTTTCCGATCTCTCCTTAAAAAAATTATATGAGAGATGTCCTCATTTGTTTTCTTTTTTTAATTAAATTATTCTTTTTCTGGTCTAGTAGGATATGTTGCTCGTTTCGTTTGCGTCTACTAGCGACGAATATTTATTGTTGTGTCAGAATAACCTTCAATGTGTAACCTAAGTTCAGTCGTACATTCTAAGTTATATGTTACATTAAAGAAAAAATAAAAGTTTTAAATAAAATGTAAATTATTTCAGAACAATATTTTTACCTGTCGCTTGGGGAATCAATGAAGTAAAGTGTTAAGAGAATTTAAATTGAAAAAGCGGAGTTACAATCATGTTCGTAATTGCAACCTTTAAATAAAATTTAACAATAAGCTAATCTGTTATTAGGGCGCTCACTTTATTTCCCATGAACTGTTAAAGAACCATTAAATAGATAAATTGAGACTAAATAAGAGACTTACCTAGAAGTCGCCATTGCGAAAATTAGGAATGACTAGTTTTGGCGAGAAAACGTTTCACCTCAACCAAATATCAGGTCCAGTATCTAGTCTTTTGAGATCTCGAGCAAAAATAAAATTGAAGAGAAGAAAGGTTTTCTTGTTGTTACCTTGAATCTTTGTATCGTTGAAACGTATTTCGATTGCATATGAATCTTGAGAGGAGCTCGACTTGTTTAGCACTTTTTTGGATCTTACATCTTTCAGATAGTCTCTGTCTCACGACGGCCTCTCGGTTAAAAAGAAGCCATTTATATCAATGTATTTTGCCCTTTTTACCATCTTATAAAGTCAATGTTTTCAGAGGTGTACACCGCAAACGAAATTTCACTTCTTCGACCGCAAGTCCGCTAACGCAGAGCTGCAAACTTCCTGCCTTATACTTTGCCGCAATCCCAAACTCTTTGATTGCTTTAAAGATGACATTCCTAAAACGCCTCAATTCTTCTTCTATTCATTAATTTATTTTGCATTATTAGATTAGTATATTAGATTACTTTAGCCACAAAAATCGACAAATAAATGAGTAAATTAATTTATATTAGTATATTAAAAACCTTTTACTTCAAAATAATTAAATAAATTTAATTAACGGAGTCCAGGATTTGTCTCTATAGACTTCCACATGTTTTTTCACATTTTATTGTTTACTGTTAAGTTTAGTAAAAATCATTTTAGCAGAATTGTTAAAAAATTATCGAAGATGTGTTAATAAAGAAATAAATGTTCTGACCAGAGGGAACGCTGATCTTAACATGAACATTTGTAAATTTCGACTACCCCGGGAACTGGGACGGCTGGTCATGGATGGCGGACCAGGGATTCATTTTACTGAGAGTTCGCCCTTGCAATTGCAGAAGTACCATCCACTAAAAGTTTTTTTGCTTTATGCTTTCTTTCATTCTCTTTAATATTCGTCTCGTAAGCGTTAGTGCCTCATGGGTTTCTTGTTTTGTTTGGCACGAGAGAACTAGAAAAGATGACGATTCCTCATGCAATGAATAGAAATCCAAATATGTTATATAATATGAAGGTGGCTAGAACCTTTTTATTTTTTAATTTAATTAAATTAGACAATAGACAGGAAATGGCACTATTGGTCAAATTCAATATAGAAAATTAATTCATAGCCCATTGGAAGATTATGAACGAGAATTTAAAGTTAAAAGCCATTTATAAAAAATTCGGATCGATAATAAAACAATATTCCTAAGGTTTCTAAATGTTGAACTTCCTATGAACAGCTTGACTCTTAAACAGGTCCTAGTGCTGACAAAAAAACTCATCGGCTTGAAAAACAAACATAAGAACAAGGATAGTAAATTAAAAGATAATCATAAATATCCGTCTTTCCTCTTTCTTGTAGGTCAGATTGAATTTAGAGACGAGAATAAATATAAAATGATCATCTAATTTTAATGAAGTCTATGTTTTCCACTTGAATTAAGGACATTCTTCCAAATTTCGGAAAGCTGTTCAATGTCATCTCTATAATATTCGCTTAAATTGTATGTTTTAGATTTCATCCGCTGATTCGTGAGGATTCCCATTAGTAAAATAATTCAAAGTATGCGACATATGCTAAGTAGCCTGGTTCTGGAGATTAAAGAAAAGCCAGGGGACTTTCCCAGCTGAGTTCCTCAATCTTGGTAATAGTCTTCATAGTTTTGAAATACAATTTTTCGACCATTTACGAACCCCTCCTTTACATAGAACGACGCCCCAGCCTCATCTAAAGATGGAATTTCGTATATTTTATGTGCAGATTCAGTAGTAAGTCTTACACTGTAGCTAAAACAGTGAAACAGACCTGCTGGGAGGAACATTTACCGTGTCAAATGAATTCCCCAAACTTCTGCTGATTCATGCATGATTTATCTTGGAAATAATCAATGATGGTGTTGTAGACATCACGCAGTAATTTTTTCTGTCACTTCATACCGGCGTTTTATGACAGTTTTATATATCGTGTACTATTCCGCACGAATGTGACGTACGTGTATCGCTCACGTGGTGCGTACGGGGCGTTATTTTATTCATTTGAAGGGGGAAATTAAAGTAGGAAGTGGAACAGATCATGCAGCAGCTGTTGGTGGAACCAAACAGCGGAAGAAGGGGTCAGTCTCGTCTGGGGGTTTGGAGGGACTTTGGGCAGAGCGGTCGATAAGGCCCAACAGCGTCGCAAATCCGTCTGCACAGATCGTTCTTGATCGATCCGCTTCTCTTTCCAAGAAATTCACGTTTCTGCCCAGGCAAATGACGTTGTTCATTGTTTGGCGTCTGGAAGCATAGTCATAATAACTGATCTTTCAGCTATTACGATTTCTTATTAGCTAAAAGGCGGTGGAAGATGAAGTAAAAATAAAATACTTTGATGAACCTTTTTAACAATGCATTTATTCGTCCACTTTATTTTTTTCATCGAATAAAATTTAAAGAAAGAATGTTTATATATATATATATATATATATATATATATATATATATATAAATATCATCATTGCTCACTAATTAACCTCATTCATTTAGAAGTCGTTTCCAAAGATAGCGTTATTTATTAGCGTCAGCGCTAAGGAACTTGTGAGGCCATCGCTACGGCGAAAGTCATTCGTTACCAATAAGAGTTAAACGACCTAGAATGCGTTCTTTTAATGAGAAAAGAAGGGAAAACAAGACACGATAAAATGCGAGCAACTCTGGATGGAGCCTGCACATTACAGCTACATTTGAAGAGCCTTCTCTGCACAGGACCCCCCTGTGTGATTATTCATTGTTCTTAGAGTGTCCCAAAATCCTGAATGTCTCTCCCTTATTCTTCGTTAATTGGCTGCTGTCGGAGAGCGAATGAGAGTGCAAGTGAATTAATTAACGGTAATTTGAATTTTTTGCCCTTACAAAGAAAACTGGTTTTTATCAGTTTTTTTATCTTTTGAGGAAATATTTTATTGACTAGACCTTTAAATATCCTCGATAGGTAAACTGTCTCTATCTGTTCAGGTAGACAGAGTATATGCTGTAACAGTTCATAAATCGCGCTGAAAGCGTAGACAAACCTGTTGTCGTTCTTTGAACCTTAGAGGATGCTGACATGCGTTTAAGCGCTGTTGATTCTCTGTAATTTAAGTGCCTTTAATTATATACTGAAAATTTTAAATGATTATAATTTTTGTAATAAGGTTGAGAACATTTAATAAAGCAGCTGCTATTTTATTTAAGTGATCGTTTGGAGCTAGGAGCATAAATTGCTGGTACAAAATGGCTTTCCAATAAGGTAAAATAGTCCTCAGGCTTCGATTTTATGAGCTGCGGAGAGAGAAAGGATAAAGTTTATTTACATAGAAACGTTCCCTGCAATGGGCTGAATATTTTGATGAATCAAGTAGAAACAATTTTTCATTCCGCCTAATACATTTCTTTGACATATCGCCATAGTTTATCCGATCCAAATTTATTCATTATTCATTCATAGAGATGCATAACAATCTATAAAATGGGTCATTTGAGCTCCGAATAGGATTGCTAAATCAAAATTGGGTGCTCAATCTAGCCTATTAGCTTTTGAGAAGCGTTTGACAGAATCGCTTGAAGAAATGGTAGATAGTTGAACAGGTAGACACTTTTACGGCTTCAGGTTGGAGTAGCATGAATACTGCATGCAATGGCATTGTATTTATACGCTGCCGTCGTAGGCAGGCAAGGTGCGTCGCATCCAGATGAGGCTGAGTCAAATGCGAATCATAAAAATAATCGCCTCAGAGACAATGGTGTGCCGTTGGGATTTGCATGTTATAAGCTGGGGAGGGATGATTTATGAATTCCCAGACGGTGAACTACTTTTCGGCGTTTCCGTGTCTGTGTAAGCGATTGCAAATGTTCATGAAACGCAGACGAGAAAGCAGCTCGCTTTCTCTGTCTCGATGATGAATTGCCCCGCGCATGAAGCAGGGGAGCGAGTCTGGATTAGAAAACGGGGGTAGGGAGTATGGGTCTCCCCTGCCGAACAGCCACTTCCTCCATTCTATCGGTCTGTGTGGCTCCATATATTCGTGATCCTTCCGAAAGCTTTTAATGATCATTGGGGTGCGGAGATATATCTCGAGAGAGGTTTCCTCAACCATCTTCTCTCGCTTTAGCAGGGGAATCCCATTATAAACGAGGACCAACGTCCACATGAATACTTCAAATATTCCCTCCCCCGCGAATCACTCTTTCTTTACTCCTACTTACCATTTAAATAAATTAACTAGTCCGTTATTATTATATATTTAAATAAAATACCCCTGCCTTTTTGATTGAAATCACAAACAAATAATGAAGAAACAATTTTCGTGAACAGCATTTTTCGGCTTCTTCTTGGTAGTTTCATTTAAGTCGTAAATCTCGTAAACCAAGTTTGAGACCGATCGGATTTTCAATGTAAGCAAGACGAATTGGTCTGTTCTACGGATCATTTAACTGTGTCCAAGGAGTCTCTTAATTCTTCTAGTTCTGATGATAATGAGCCTTACTATAAAAGAATAGTCCGAATCGGGCTTCCACAGCACAGGTGATTTATACACTGGGGTTCCGCCTTTAAAATTATTAATGGGTTATTTAATTGTCAAAGTTTATCTGTTTTAATGTTTGACACTTAAAGCTAAATAAGGGCAGGGCATTTTTCGGAGATTGTGCAGTCCGCAAACTATTTAATTTCTTCTCATTTTACATTTATACACATTACCTTGATTGTAACACACACACACACACAAACAGACACACACACATATATATATATATATATATATATATATATATATATATATATATATTTATATATATATATATATAAATGACGAGAGGTAACACGTAAAAAGGATAAATATTTGGTTGTACCATGTAGAGAAAATGAAAGATTAATTGGAGCTAGTACTTTTGTTATCTTAATAACATTTATAAACTCGCAATGGTTTATGAAATCAGATGACCATCTGATTTTATATGGACAACAATGCTTTGTATAAATACCGTGTCTCTCTGTTTCATAAACCATTGCGAGTTTGTAAATGTTATTAACATAACGAAAATACTAGCTCCAATCAATCTTTCTTTTTCCCTACGTGGTACAACCAAACATATATATATATATATATATATATATATATATATATATATATATATAAAGGAAATACAAGTTTTGTAGGTTAAAGCAACAACCACAAGGCTTTCACTTTATTTAATTTAGGCATTTTAAAAAAGTTTGGAAGGCAGAATTAAAGATACAGAAGCCTTATATTGTAAACTATAGAACGATATAATACCCCAAAAGACAAATTTTACGTGAATGATCACAAGAGACAAGAACCACTCTATTTTTCAAGGCAAGAATAAGAGATATTGGAAAACAAAGATCTGCTGTTTCTTGCCTCGTGTGCTGGAGTTCTCCTCTGAATGAAAAACTGACTTGAGAGGTTTTTTTTTTTTAAGAACCCATCCAGCGACTGCGTACGAGGGCATAATTTGCCTTAATCAAGAGAAGAGGGAAGGTAAAAACGGATGGAAGCAAAGATAATGAATAGAACAAAACAAAAATGTAAATTTGATACATAGGAAATATAGAGAGGTACGATAACCAAACTTATTAGCCCTATATTTGGGGGCAATATATATATATATATATATATATATATATATATATATATATATATATATATATATATATATATAAAGGAAATACAAGTTCTGTAGGTGAAAGCAACAACCACAAGGCTTTCGCAGAGCGAGTGAGAAGAGAGAGAGTAAGTGGAGAGAATTATTTTATCCAGCGAACACCTAAGCAAGTGGTGGAGGGGTGGTGGCTGATTTTTTTCTTTATTCACAAAGCCAACAGTACACGGCATTGAACGCAAAAACCACAAATATTCAGCATTATTATAAATGTTTCCCCTTAATTCTGGATCGGCGTTATTGGCGCTCATGTTATAAACATCAACTCTTTGTCAGCTTCAACGAGGCTAAACAAGTGAATAGAAATAAAAAGAGAGATTGCTCAGATGAAGAGAAGGAGAACAAATATGAGTAAAATAAATGGATTGAAAAAAAAGGCAGTGAAAGAAGAAGGGAGGGGGGAAGGTAGATTAAAGTCTAATGCAAATGGGAATCCATCATGCTGGTTTAATGCTTCATTTTTAATTAAAACCAGCTCTTGATTTCACCCTGTGAAAACTTTTCCCAATGTTAAGCTATGTGAGCGGTTGCGTTTGAACATTTCTTTCAAGGTTTATTTCTGTGTGAGGCGAGAATAACGACACGAAGCATTCGTAATTAAATAAATAAGTTAAAATTCGTTACATTTGCATTCAAGTATTTAGTTTAGTTTGGTTATTTTTTAGTTAATTTTTTTTTACAGTCCTGGGGAAGCGCCAAACCAGCTGAAATTAAGATAACTAACATGTTTTTCGCAAAATCGTAATAAACTAAGAGGGTTTAATACTCAATATAATAGATTCCGAGGGACAGAGGAAACAAAGAATATTTTAGAACTAATATATCTTACGTAGCCTTAAATTGAAGTTTTCTTCTCATTCTTAATTGTAAAATATTTATTTATATCAGGGTTAGATTAAAATCATTATGCTGACCTTTGTTATATCTCTATCTCTCTTATATATAATTTATTATATATACATATATATATATATATATATATATATATATATATATATATATCGATTCTCGCTCTCTATTTTTCTTTTTTGGCGTTCCTTGGCAATGACTCAGTGGAACTTTTCATCATACTTTGATTCCTTTTTCATGGCTGTTTGAGCAGATAGAACAGACCGCTGACTCCTGAAGTTAGATTTAGTGTTTATTGAAAGTATATTACACAGAAGTACTTGTTCGAGCTGGCCCTAGGGCATGAATTTGCTTTCCTCATATATATATATATATATATATATATATATTATATATATATATATATATATATATATATATATATGTATATATATATATATATATATATATATATATATATATATATATATATATATATATATATATATATATTTATATATATATCATTAAATCATTTACGAGTTGATTAAATGTTGATAGAAGCCAGTTTATAGGAACATAATATTTATTTGCGAAACTAGTTTTGGTATGACCTTTGCCATACCGTCTACGACCGAATATGATATGGCAAAATTCATAGCGAGAGAAACTAACTTAAATTGAAGGAATTTAATCATTGATTGAAACTATTAGCATTCTAAAAATAACGTAGGTTGTGAAAAAGAAACTTTTAAGGAACAAAGCTTTGCCATTGTTACAGTTAGTTTAAAGATTCACAGCACCGTATTTTTCATACGTGTGTTATTTACGATGTAGTTTATATCATGAGTGTCACTGTGTGTTAATTTACAAATGTCTTCTAATCTGCCTATTATTATAGAATAATAGGCAGCAGATTTATTTCTGTTTAGGCTCACGTGTGCGCTTCCATTTAGCAATAGAAAGTAGGAAAATCCCTGAATTTTGCTATTAAATTATGAACATTGTGCCAGCTGCCTGATGAGCCAGATGACAGGTTTATGCCTCTCGCTCTAACCAAGCTGAACTCCCTGATATATATATATATATATATATATATATATATATATATATATATATATATATATATATATATATATATAATGCGCGGACGAAATTTTTATCTTTGAACAGAATAGGAGAATTATGTATCTTTGTCGAATTATTGGAATGAATGGATGTCCATTTGATTCTTTCAATTAAAAATAATTAATACAATTCAGGTCTAAATTAATACTTAATTGACGTTATAGAAAAAATATAAATAGCATAATAACCATTATCAGAAAGAAACGGTTCTTTCATTTGATAATTATTAGCGTATTGTTAATGAACACTTTTACAAAATGACTGCGAAAAAAAACAGAGCAGCAAATGATACATTTAGGTATGGCGATATTTTTTTCATCATAAATCAATTTCGTCATTCTCCCTATTGATTGCTGAAAATAGATATAAACCACTTAAAATTGTATTATTTTAAGTGTCCTTTTGTATATTTAAGCTATAATCTGGATATATATGCTATAGAGTTAGACAAAATTATGTTAATTGGTTTCGATCATTTCGCTTTGCGTGCTAATAACAACGAAGAGCAAATTGATACTGCATAAATAACATTCAATTAGAATAAATTTAAAGCAATCGAATGCATGTTAAAAGCATATTTATTAAATTTATTATTTAATATAAAACATGGAATTATATATTTAACGTCAAAATTCGTTAATAATGGTATGTGTATTTACTTAATTACATTTGCGAAAATATAAAATTGTTTGGTGCATTTAATGTGTGGATTTATTATTACTAATATAGACATTTTTCACCCTACTTGCATTATTAAATTTAGTCTTTGTTCTTATTCGAGATCTCTTTAAGCTTTATTTCTCATTCATGTTGTTTGCACCAACATTAGCTTTTCACTCTTTTTTTGCATGTTTATAGAAAGATGGCTCTTGTGACGGTTTTAAATCGTAATTATCGCCTTATTAAATCAATTAAATGCTAGAGATGTTAAGCCTTAATTTAAGAAGGTATTTTCAATGAGATGGCGAGGTAAAAGGAAACTTTGGTTGAGCACCAAAGGAATTGTCATTCAAGGCATAATGATTGACCAGAGATAAAGGAAAAACAAACAGGTGCGCTTCCCTTACGTGATTTAGAAACTTTTTTTCATTCCAATACGTAATCTATCAACTTTTTTTATTAACAAACTTTTTTGAACTCCACTTTTATAGTAAGAAGGTTACATTGAGAAGATGATAATGGTTGGTAAGTTTATTAGCAAAAAATGAATGCTAAAATTTAATAAAAAAAAGAACACAATAAAACAGGATTTTAACATTTAGTGGAAAACTACTATAACATAATTTATAAAATCAGAGTATATAACCTAACCTAACCTAACCTAACTTAACCTAACCAAAACTAATCTAAGTTATGTTAGTTTAGGCTAGGTACTCTGATATTATAAACGAAGTTAAGGTTGTTTTACGATAAAAGTGTAGTTGAAAAAATTGGATATGATAAAACAAGTTTGTATAACATGTATTGGAATGATAAACGTTGGTAGATCAAGTATTGGTAGAGAATCTAAAACTCCTAATGAATAGAAATAATAGAAATAATCATCATGGTTAAAGATGCATATGAATTCAACCCTAATTGCTCCTTTAAAAAGATTCAGTTTTGATTTTCTTTACAGTTTTTTTTCTACGAACTTGTTCATGTAAGTTCATAAAACTGGGTATTTTAATATTGCTCTTTTAATGCAGCTTTTCCTCTCATTTGTCTATCCTTCTCTACTTTTATCTCTATCGCGTAAAAATAACCCTATTGGTTAGGTAAAATTCCTTTACTGACCTAAAGTATCCAGACTCAAGAAACAAATACGTAAGAAGGAGCGATTGCAAACTACCAGAATAAACTTCCTCAATTTCTCAGAACACAGATGAACTTTTATTACGGCCTATCCGAACGAAAGCTAAGCCACATCGGCTGAGGTTAGGTTTAAGCTGATGTCACGATTCGTTATTGTATTCTTGGCAACTTTCGGCTGTAGTTACGAATGATTTAGATCGCTTGTTAAACTGTTTATTTCTATTGTGATAGGTACTCTCCTGAGATAGGTACGAGACACTGAAATCGGTAGTATGGCCCTTACTAATGCGAAACTTATGAGGCTGGCATGTTTTACTTTTGAGCAATTAAGAATTGACAATTTAGTCAGTATTTTGCCACCAATCTCCTCTTGTTTTGGGACCTTATATTTATCGCCGGGTAGCAAGAGTCTTACAGTGGGTCCAATTACTGACATCACTCGACAAGAAGTATAGTTTACATTCGGCTAAGCTGTAGTCCAATAACTAACCTATTAAGTAAGAAGTTTATTGATTCAAATTGCTAATTAATCCTCGTTTAAAATCTAAAAATATAAATATTAATTAGAATACAAGTGATTCATAGCAAATATTTTTGATTATATCAAGAATGACAAACTCCATACCTTTTAGTTTGCTATTCTTGACATGACTTTATGTTCGGTAATCTTAATAGGGTAAAGTTGAGTGATAACGGGTTTCAGATTAGTTCTTTCTCGCTATGCTGAAAAAATGAATTGTTTCAAATATTCACAATGTCCAGATAAGTTTGGTTCAAAATGCCCCCTCCCCTGGAAGAAAAATTGCAGGTGCTTTAAGAGCACAAACTTCTTTAGAAGTTTATCTTTGTTTGCCAAATGAAAACCTCAATTTAGGTAAAGGAATCATGTTATGTATCGCGTTAGGGAGAAAACTAGAAGTGCAACAAGACAACCAGTAGTAATTTCGTTTAGGTTAGAAAAGCTAACCTAACCCAAAGAATTGGAAGTTGATATTTAAGTGCCTAAATGTGATGAAGTAGATATTAAAATGGCTAAATTATGCGTTTATATATTATTTTTAATTATTGTTTCCTTAGGTTGAATTAACTATTGCAATGGCTAACGCATTTCGTTACATAAATCATCCAATTTTTTATAACCAACGAGACCGCAAATAGAATGAGCATTGTATTAAATGAGTCAATCCAATTTTCGTTGACATAAAGCAAGAATATACCTAAGCATAATCCTAAATAAATCAACCAAATTTTCTTTACCAAAGAGACCTGGTAGTCAGGAGAATATCTGCGTTTATTAACTTGTCAGAACTTTGAATGTCTTCTTGTATTTCATATTTAGATTATTGAAAATCTGAGAGGCTCCCCCTCCCCTGGTAACATTCTATAATATATATGAAAGTTGAGAAGTTAAGGGAACCTGCCCTTGATGCCGCATGATTTAAGGATCAAGATAAATGCATATTATACTGACCTTGATTGCTGCAAATTATCTACCACAGGTTCTTCTGCTTTATTCCGCACATCGTCACTTGCACTAACTCCAATAATTTTTTCTCTGCGAGCCTTTTTCCCAATATATTTCAGTGAATATAGTTTCGTTGATACAGCTGTGAAAGAAAATTAGATTCATTTACTTTGAAAATTTTATGTTTGTGTATTGCGTATATTCCAATCCTTAAGGTCAGTGACCCCTACTCTAGCAAACGTTAGTAGAGAACCGTTTTTTCCTGTTATGAAATACACAAGAAAACAATAAATCAAAGGTATAATCCCCCCTCCCTCCCCTCAAACCCACCGTTCACCTAAAGCGTCCGTTTCCCCCTAAAAAATACTCTTCCATTTCTCCTATCAATGACCTCTGGATGTTCATAGAAAATATCATGACCACCACAAACACGAATCTCTCGAGTAATAATGAATTTGGCCATAGGGTAGGTCAAGAAACCGACCTGTGTTCATGCTGGACTCTAACGTTAAAAAAGGAGAAAAAAAACAAACAAAGGAATTATAGGAATCAAGGCTAAATTACTGACCTCTATACTTAACGTCTAAAGGTCGACAAAAGGTGGTGTTGGTCGTGTCCGCGTTTCTTGGAAGAACTTCATGTTTTGCCAAAATGAAACATTTTTTTAATTTTTGCTGATTGTCTAGAAAATGATGATAAATTATGACACGAATGAATTAGCAATTCAACTCGCTATATGCTCCATGTCGCAGTAGAGATATACATAAGTATGCTGAATTATAAATATTACCATTTAAGAAAATGTTTGTAGACAAAAGAGTAACTGATAATTACTTAATAGTTGGCGTGATTTTTTCATAAAAACTAAATTATATTCATCATTTAAAGCTAATATTCAATTATCTGTAAATGTCGTAACCTCTGAGTTCTATCATGATCTTGTTTATATTTATGATTAATAAACAGCTCACCGCAAGTTCGTATTTAAGTGAGTTCATGTAATTTTGAGTTCTTGTATTATTATTAATCCTTTTATTTTACCTTGTAATCCATCTATCTCCTGCTCCTCCTCTACTTTCCTCTCTGTAGTTTATAAAACTAAACAAAGTTCTTAATCTGTCATACTTAATGGTTTTATACATTAAATTCAACCAATCGATTCCCTATTGCATTTTACCTTTTACCTCGATCTTTCTCCACTCCTCTTACTCTGTCTCTGTAGTTTTTAAAAATTTAAAAAGTTTCTTAATTGTCATCTGTAATGGTTTTATATACTGTATTCTACCTATTAATTTCCTATTGCTTCCATATTTATACTATTCTTTCAGTTAACTCTTTAATATTTCGATATGTTTATAAAAATAATTTACCAATTTTGCTGATTACCGTTATATTCCGAAGTTTACGGAAAAATTACAATTACCCTTGATTATATCGATTGAATTTCAAATGAATTGTCAATCAATGGCATTCTGTTGTCGCTAATAGGCGCGTCTCTATGAATAATCATATCGATAATGCAGCAAGAATTTCTAAAAAAATTAAGACCAATAGTGGCAAAGAAGTGAGCCTTTTCACAATGTCCCGTTGCTTCGATGTATATGGTTTAAAAGCTCGTTCTCCAGCAACCAAACCAATCATCAGTAAGGAGGACCAGAAGGCGAGACTGGAATATGCTGAAGCTCATGTTGTTTGGAGGGATAAATATTGGTAGAGAATTCATTTCAGTGACGAAAGAAAATTTAATTTAGTTGGATCTGATAGAAATAAATTTCGAGACCAGCAGCTATCAACTGTGGCGGATTTATCAACGAAAATTCAGCAAAATCTTTCAAAACTCTGGTGAGGTCATGTGGTCGTCTTTGCGCCGAAGTCATAAAAAAACAAAGGTTTTCAACATATATTAAGTGTTTTTTGTTTCACCCTAGTTGAAATTTGCTCTGTTCCTAGTGTATTTGCTTGCTAAGCAATTCCATGAATGATCGTTTTCTTATTTTTCACATGTCAATATTTTATTTTGTTAGTTTATTTAGTATATTTTCTTGAATATACGATTGTATCATGAAATTTTGATACAATATATTAAATGCCTCCCTTTATATACCATGTTATTTTTCTCTCGATTATAAAGATATTATTACTAACCACGTCAACAAGAACATTTAACATGTGTTTAGACAAAATATTAACAAATAATTGCATTAAATTTGGTATAATATTTTCATGAGTTCATGGCAATTCATTAAATGCGTTTGGATCTAATGATACCATAGCAGTCTTTCCTCTTGATCTCTTAACACTGATCCTCAACTGCTTCAGTGTCTTTTTCAGTCATTCCTTCAATAAATTCATTTTCCTTGTTCATATGAGGATTTCACACGTGTCTAGTACTAACAAATGGAGATTTAGGGCTAAGTCCCCAGAGTGATTATATTAAGTATTCCAGCTCATATTATTCTTACCATATAGCCCGCGTGTGGGAACACTTGTATAGTTTATCAATTCATATCGCTACAACACTTGTTAAAACGATATATTCATACAAAGAAAGGTGATTCATTGCAGCCTTGGTAATTACTTCAATATTTTGAGGGGGAAAATCAGAGAAATAAACGTTAAAGGAACACAGCATAACGTTTTGTATTCGTTGTATTGGCTTCTAAATTAAACAACTCGAACTTGAATTTCCCTCTTGAATAATGCTAGACAATTTGTTTCTTGCTATAGAGGCGGCTTAATTTCCATTCCACAAGGTATTTATTTATTAGACTTTCAAATTTTAATCCATACAAGTTGTCATCTTTTGAATTCTTTTCTCGAATATCTTTGCCTTTAAATTAATTTAAACCTTTTAGACACGGGTTTTTTAGAGCAAGAAACCATATATTAAACAAATTATCTATTTTACAACTAAGTTATTTCGGAGGTTTGCCAGATTTAATGATATTAAATACGGTGGATAATTCATTAATCTCCGGGTGTTTCCTCGGTTTAATCCTAATAAAATTTCTCACTGACCTGAATCGCTTCAAAAGAATCTGTCAATTTAGCATCTAATATCCAATCCCTAGACCATTGCACCCCTGTGATGAATTATGTTTTATTACCTCTTTTTAGTGTATTTTTCATATATTACATAGTATAAAATGTAACTACCTAAAAAAATAAGAAATCTCAAAAGTTGTGACCCGCTCTCCTCCTGTCTTTAAGAGAAAACCTATGTTAAATGAAGCGAGATTGTAATGTCTTTCTATAATGAATGAATAGGTATAGATAATTAGTTGTAACCTTGAGATGTGTTATCAATTGCTACAAGTAAAGAGAAAAAGCATAAAAGAAACAAGTGAATCAAGAAATCTATTCATTTCTATAAATGTAGGTGATTTTTTCACCTGCGCATCTGCTGCGAGATGATAAAGCGTAAGGGGAGTTTTAAAATGCCTGATATAAAAATATAGTAGAAAGTTCAATGGACATATCTGTTCTGGATTTCTTCTATTTTACTCTATTCTAAAACTAGAATACAAACTTACAGAATACAATATAATACCCGACTCAACCATCAACGGTTGATATGTTTCACCATCACAAGTCTTCTCCCAGACTCCTGGCGAATCGCTACTGTGCTCGCCTTTCGCAAGCCGGGGAGAGATCACTCTACTCCGACCGGTTTCCGCCCAATCTCTCTAACCTCTTGCGTGTGCAAGTTGATGGAGAAATTGGTAAATGTTAGATTAGCCTATTTCCTGGACAGCGGAGGCCATCTGTCTTCTGCACAGTGCGGCTTCCGTAAGTTCCACTCCACGTCGGATGCTCTGCTCCGACTGGAAAGTGCCGTCTGCGAGGCTTTCCTTCGTAGACAGCACTACGCCACGGTGTTTTTTGATCTGGAGAAGGCCTATGATACCACATGGCGATACGGTATCATGGAGACTCTCCACACGATGGGGGCGAGGGGACGCCTCCCAATGTTTATATCTGAATTTTTGCGAGATCGTCGTTTCCACGTACGGGTGGGGGGAGCCCTCTCCGGCCCAAAGGAGCAGGAAGAGGGTGTCCCGCAGGGAAGTGTCCTCAGTCTCACACTCTTTGCCCTGAGCATCAACGGCATCACCTCGGTGCTGCCGGAAGATGTTCTCGCTACGCTCTACGTGGACGACCTTTCGATCTCTTTTGGCGCGGCCCAGATGCCAACTCTGGAGCGTCGACTCCAACAGGCATTAACTTGCGTCTCTCGCTATGCCGAAGCGCACAGGTTTCGGTTTTCTTTGGCCAAGACTAAGGTGGTGCACTTCTGCCGCCATCCACGGCTTCAACCCGACCCAGATTTGTTTCTTAATGGGGTGCGCCTGGATGTGGTTGAGTCGCACCGTTTCCTTGGTCTTGTATTCGACCGACGCCTCACCTGGGAGGCTCATATTCGCAGCCTTAGGGTCTCTTGTACCCGCGCCATGGACATTCTCCGTTCCGTGACGTTCAGCGCTTGGGGCGCTGATAGGGCTACCGCCTTACTTTTTTATCGATCCTTTGTTCGCTCGAAGCTCGACTACGGATGCGAGTTTTATGCATCCACAGCCGAGCGTTTATTGCGGAAGGTGGAATCGATCCACCACACCGGCCTTCGCCTTGCGACCGGTGCCTTCCGCACTGCCCCCATTGAGAGCCTGTTGGTCGATGCTGGGGAGATGCCACTCGCTCTACGCCGCGTGCAGTGCATCACTCGCCTGTACGCGCGAGCCCGCCGCCTCCCTCAGTCGCCAACAGCTCTCACTGCATCCGCAGCTGATCTCGATGGTGCCTATGCCGCCGAGAGACGCCAGTCATACCCTAAGCCCTTTGGGTTTAGGGCCAGGAAACTCCTTCGAGAGGTAGATATAGCTCTCGGGCCGGTGGCGCCCCTGGTTTTGCCCAGAACGCCACCCTGGAGGGTACCACATTTGGCTATTTGTCGCCACGCCTCTGCTCGCAAAGCTTGTACTGCGCCGGGAGTATTGCGTTCGACCTTTTTGGAGCACACATCGTGTCACGCTGGTACCGTGCCAGTGTATACGGATGGCTCCAAGTCCCAAGAGGGGGTCGGCTTCCACGCCGTATCCCCTCTGTTTGAAGTCAGCGGGGCTCTACCAGGCGCTGCGTCTGTCTTCACGGCCGAGCTGGTGGCAATACACCACTCGGTACGGGAGATTACGCGACGTGCCCGGTTCGGAGACCGGATTGTGATCTATAGCGACTTACAAAGCGCCCTGAGTGCTCTCGGGGCATTGGAATCTCCGCATCCCCTGGTTCGCGAAATCCGTGACGCCACGGTTTTAGCGAGCCGGGCAGATGTCGAGATTATCTTCTGCTGGGTTCCTGGACATGTAGGAATTGCCGGGAATGAGCGCGCCGATGAGGGCGCCAAAGAGTCCGCGAGGACTCTGCGACCGGACCAGCGTTTCGCTCTTCCTCACACTGACTACATGGCAGGAATACGGGCAGCTCTTCGGACTGCTTGGCAAAGAAGATGGGAGACGGTCGAAGGGAACTTAAAGTTGCGTGCCATTGCACCGCGACTGTTCCCATGGACCTATCCCCCAATGCCGCGGCGGCTCCAGGTTGCATCCTGTCGTCTTCGAATCGGACACACTCGTGTGACGCATCGCTACTTGATGGAGCGCTCGCCTGCGCCCAATTGCAACGACTGCGTCGTCCCCCAGACTGTTCGGCACATTCTTGTCGAATGTCCCAGTCTGGGTGATCTTCGCGCACGATACCTGTCCCGGTACCGGGATGGGCGGGGTCGCTACCGCCTGTCCCTTGTACTCTGGACGAGTGCGTGCACCATGACTAGTGGACTTATTGACTTTTGGGGGGAGGCTGGCCTTCTCCCTTTCATTTAACACAGTTTAATTGTTGTTGTTGTTTTTGTTATTGTTTTTGTTATTGCTTTTTTATTGTTATTTCGTTTTATTGTTTCCTGTTTAATTTTTAAAGTAGCCTAGAACTAGGCTGTTTGTTTACGGCGACTAATGCCTAAGTCGGCAGTCGCCAGATAGCCACTTAATTAAAAAAAAAAAAAAATTCACCATCACAATCATAGATTCTATATATTTAACTTTGTGGGTCCTTCCTCATTAGCACCATTATTTTTTCATATGAATGCTCAATTTCTAGATAAATTAAGCCAAACCAAAGGTTTTCATTTGGAAAATAAACCCAATATTCAATGGGGGAAAAATCAGAATTGGCCTTTATCTAATTTTTTGATATTTGGTCTCAAATATCCTTTAATAGTAGGATGCATTAATAACAACATACGTAATATTCTACGGCGTTATTCCTGCCACTGAACGAATTTCAACCTAATACGTGGGTAATGTATCTTTACCTACATGTTAATGTGACCAATTTATGATTTGTTTTTTCCAGCTCATGTAATTTCTTCTAGCAATTTTTTATTATTTGTACTATATTTATCGCCCGCGTTTGTGTTCTTGTCCATGCATTTGTCCTCAACTTCTGCGTGTTTTTTTATGTTTGTTACTGAAAATTTACCTGGATATATATATATATATATATATATATATATATATATATATATATATATATATATATATAGTGATCCATTGGATTGGGTTCAGCGAGCTCGAGCCAAACTTTCAACTCTCCCTTCCTCTCACTCCCTCCCCTACGTTTTTCTTCCTCTGAGTAAGTATTGAGGATGAACAATACCTTCGTACTTTTCTCTTAATAGCTAGTGAGATACAACTCAACCCTGCCCCCACTTTCTTCTTATGCAAAACATGGCACCTGAAAATTGGCAGGAGGCAGGGCGCCGTAAAATTCAGCAAAGGCAAACACTTGATACACGCATACTACTCGAACTTCCACTCCCTAGATCACTACACATTCAATAATAAGCCTCTAGAACCATACACACTTAACCTTCTACAATTCATCTTTTTCTCTAACAACCAAGCTTAACTACAAGACTTCCCACCCATCAAAATATAACACTCATTCATTAAACAAACTTGAAACCACAACAAAGACTTCCTCCCTTCCATCAATAGATCACCCTAAGACTTAACACCACCCCCAGATGCCACAGACTCCTAACATTAGTACATAACTAAATTAAACCACCCTCATACCTATGAAAAACTAATAAACAGCGAAGCCTACACGAAAATATAATCCATTAGAACAAAGATCGAAAGCTCAGAATACAACTTGATGCATATAAACATTCCATGATCTGTCCAAGAATCCCTCCAAACTGCGCATCTACACTAGAACTTCTTACACAACTTTCTAATCATCATCATGTGTTTGATTTTAATGCAAACCACACATCTTGGCTCAGAACACAAACAACAGACAAAAGAGGCAACCACATATGTAACAGAACAGCTTCACTCATTCATCATAGTCAACAACACATCCTTACCAACCAGACAACTGTTCCAACACGCAAAATAGCCCATCCCAAGATATAACCTTCTGCTCATTTAAGCTACACACTAGAACAACATGGAAAACAATAACGGACTTCTCTTCAGACCACCTGCCCATTATTTTATCCTCCTAAATACAGGCCCAAAACCAGTCTCCTTCAAATCCAGAAACATAAAGTTCAATTCATACTTGCAAAACTATACCCATTACATAGTAGTAAAAATTGGCTATTTCACCTTAAACAACTACTCCCTAGACAAAGCACTAAACAACATTAACAATAACTATAACAGAACAACACAACCTGAATTACACAAAGGAAATTGCAGACAGCATAAAACAGCGAAACATTCTAGAATACGAGGCACCTTCACAACAAGAAACACGACACATCAAATCATTCAACGCGCAAATCACCAACCTAATCAATAAACAGCAAACATAAAACTGGAACCAATACGTCAACACAATATACCACAGAACATACCTAACCAAACTCTGGAGAACCATATACAAAATTAAAAAAACACATACTTTCCAGCTGCAACACAAAAATCACGAGTTACCAGAAACAACCAAATTGCAACAACTATACAATACTGTGAAATTCTTATAAAACATAAAACACTACTCTAACATTAGCTTCCTCTTAAGGTACATACAAAATGGACAAATTCACAAAAATTCAAGAGCTTACACATATATATATATATATATATATATATATATATATATATATATATATATATATACAGATGAATCGCTTCTCTTTACAACTCAAGGCGTCCAACAAAATATCAAATCGCTCAAAATCTTAAGGCCACTAATCCAGATAACATATCTTACATCCATCTCAAGTACGTAGGCAAAACAGCAAACTCAGCCTTCTCAATCTGGAAACTATACCAAATCATACTAATACTCAAATCAGCCAAACCCCTAACACAACAATTCTTTTTCTGCCCAATCGCACTTATGTGCACAGTATTAAACACACTTGAAAACTAATACAACACAAAATAAGCGCAAACCTACTTGCCCCCAAAACAGCACAGTTTGAGGAAAGAACACTCAACTACGAGTCTCCTAACCAATCTCACTCAAGACGAAATTGATGGTTTCAACCAGTGTTTACCTACAATATTTGCCACTATAGACATAAACAATGCCTTCGGGGCAGTACAAAAACACATTTAGACAACAAAGTCCCGATCACCAACCGGCAAGGGCTCCCACTCAACCCCTAACTCGTACACCCGACCACTTCATAATATCGTCCCACAAGAAATCATTCTCTTACCCATACTCTTCAACCTAATTATAAATGAAATTCCACAAGTATAACCCCCATTAATCAGCACATGCACCTACGCAGACGACATCTCACTCACAGCAAAACGTTCATCAATCAAATCAGCAAGAAGGATATTCCATCACTGCTAAACACATTTGAACATTGTTTCGACCAAAAATGTATGACTACCTAAGCCAACAAGGCAACAGTAACGCTTTTCACACCAAGCCATCATGACTAGAACAAACACCACAAAATAAGACTAGGAAAACACCTACCACTAAAAAAGAAAACACCCACCTGACATTCAAAGTTAACACAACAACATTACAAACAATGATACAAAGGAACGAAAAAAACAGTCAAAGCAATACCAAACATTATATTTCGAAATCAAAAATAGCCTCTTGCCACTATGTACAAACCATAGATCCTCAACTACGCTGCACCAGCATCATACCCAACCACAGCCAATTTTATATGAACAAATTCCAATTACGCAGAACAATCCATTAAGAACAATCACAGGATGTATACGCAGCCCACACATCCCACACATATATGTTGAAGTAAAGGTTCTACTAATTAAAATAGACATTGATATGATTGGAGCCTGACACTTCAGCAGAACACTGAACGCTCCCCATCCCTACCCTCACCTGACAGCAAAGAAACTACCAAGATCTCAGCACACTACTTCCAAAACCTCTATAATAACCTTCCTCTTTCCACACCAAATCTTAATTTAATCAAACACGTCAAAACTATCTTTACTTTTAGACCCTGAACACACTACCACTCAAAAACATCCTAAATGAGCCTCTTCCCTAATAAACGAATCAGAGGACATCCTAAAACAACTTAAGCCATGCCACTCCACTAAACTCTAAAAACAAACATAGAATAAACCTTGTTTCGAAACCATCATGCACCAGATCCAACCCAAGCCCAGACAAAATCGAACACCAAATTATAGACAATCCAAACCTTACACAAGCTAGCAATACACACTATGCTCTTAAGGAACTGAGGAACCACTCATTGGGATTGGTGGCCTTCCTAAGGGGCTGTCCACCTCACAGAAGATAAGTAGGGGGATTTACACGTAATGTATATATATATATATATATATATATATATATATATATATATATATATATATATATATATATATATGAATGCAATGTCCCGCAGGAAAAAATAAAAAGGTGTTTCCAAGTACTTTCGAACTTTATCCTTGATGAGGAACTTAATAAAGTTCGAAAGTACTTGGAAACACCTTTTCATTTTTTTCTGCGGGACATTGCATTCATATATATATATATATATATATATATATATATATATATATATAAATATATATATATATATATATATATATATATATATATATATATAATATATATATATATATATATAAATACATCATTTTCAATAAAAAACAATGGCGAAGAGCTGGCTACTAAGGAGCAATGGGCCTCGAGGCCCACCCCTCTAATTCTACGTTTGGTATCGTAACCGCATAAAGATATTCATGATATTGCTACCACCATTTCGGCAATACGAATCTATAATGGAGCCATGCAAATTCAAGTTTAACTGAAGTCTGTGTAACATGCTTTAATGTCGTATTCAATAAGTCCTTATCGTGTATCGATATTTGTGTCGATTGCGAAGAGCTGCATCCTGTTTATTTGAAACAATGTTGCATGTATCTCCTAAAGAAAGAAATCCTGGTCGTTCAGGCTTCAGATTGTGTCTCTCTTTGCGAGATTATTGAGTTGGTTCTGGCACGCAGAGCGCTAACTGAGATGTCGTACTCCTTAATATTATAAAATGACCCTCTATGCTTGACCCAGCCAGGCTAATGAGCAGGGTCACTTCCATGCCTATTCAGAACCCTTCTGCAGATTTTATTCATCCTAGGACCTCATCTAGTAGAACTGGCGGGAAAAAGGATTCATGGACAGCCTCAGCTAACACCAGGGCTCCCCTCCACCTCCGCCGGCGTGACAGTTTCCCATGAGGCGAAACGGCAGTGCGCCTCCACCAAGTTGTTAGACGTACAGGAGAAAAAAACCCGAAGGTGGACGGCACCAAAAAGAGCAAAAGATCATCTGTCCCCACCAATTCTGAACTGAGCAACTTTGAGGTGAGGAACCTTCCAAAAGAGAGAGCGCCATCTCCAAAGCCACTACGCCCGTCTAAGGATTCGAGAAGGAGAGAGAAATTGACTCGCATAGCAAGCCCAACCTCCCCGAATTCATCGCATTGTGCGGCCAACGGCACCAGGAGTTCTGCCTATGGGAAGCGTACCGACATTCATGTTGAGTGTTTTTAATTCAAACAGGGTCCCCGCATTTCATCTAAGCTAGGCCTGGATGGTATCATCTCCAATGAAATTGCCGTGGACTTCGAGCCAAGTGGGAAGAGCTGCCGAACTTCGTCTTGCCCCGTTCCCCGCTAGCTATTTTTTTAGAAGACCATGCTAGGCGCATACCCATGCTCACCTTCCATGGGTATAAGGGTTTTGCGACCTCACCACCAATGGGTGCCGGGGGGGAGGATGCGCGATTTACAGCCGGAATTATATTCCCTTGCTTCTATTTGCTTAAATAGCTCTTTTCCATCAGCTGCACCTGAATCGGAGGTATACTGTAATTTGTGCAAACATTCCACCCTCAAATCACTTTGACGCGGGGGATTTCTGCCGCGTCTTACCCGCGTACCTATCCATTTTTCTTCCTTGATCGTTCCCTGTGCACTCCAGATACACAGCCTAATTTTGCTGAGATGTGGACGATGCCCTGCAAAGTAGTCATCACATTCCCATTCAACTATCTTTTAGGACACTACCGCTTGAATTTCAAGCCCACAGGTGCTTGGAGTGGGCGCGGTGCTCCACATTTCAGGGAATGACGAATTTCTCTGCCCCAGTGGATGAGCTTTGGTCGGTGAGAAGGTTCATTGAGTTTTTCACCGTGAGCCTGCTACTATTCTTAGAACATCTGGTCGTTTTGCATGCCGACCAATTCCTGGGTAGATAGTCGAGTGTTAGACGGCCTTCAGACAGAAGCGTTTTTCCTACATGTGTTATAAGCGCCGCCCCAACAATTTCACTCTCAGTGAAATCCGTCGAGCTAGGGCTAGGTTCGGGTATGTTTCGAAACAAGTCTGCCACTCTTACTTTCGGACATACGTGTCTCCACTTAACAAGAAGACCCCTTTTGCAGAAGTCTAGAAGAGAATCGAAAGGATTCGAATCAAGGTCTCTCCTGAACACCCCATTCATTTTTCCAGGAAAACAAAACCGTAATCTCAGACCCGCGTCCATCGCGGATTCTTTCGTTACCTCTTTCTCCACAATCTATAGCCGAGATACTGGTCTGCCGACAATAAATTCATGTCGTAAACTTGCTCCGTGAGCAAAAACTGTCCCTGATCCGGATGATGTCCTGTATGCCATCCTTCGGCACATAGATAATGAGGGTTTGCATTTAGCGAAATTTATGCAAAAGAGTCTGGACGGAGGGTACCTTCTCAAACTACTGGCAAATGGCTACTGTGCTCACTTCTCGCAATCAGTGGGCAAGATCACTCTATCCCGGCTAGTTTCTGTCCAATTTCTCTATCCTCTTGCGAGGGCAACTTGATGGAAAATTTGGTCAATTTTAGATTAACCTTTATCCTGGCGAGCGGAGGTCACCTGTCTTCACATTACGGCTTATGCAAGTTCCAATCAACGTCAGATGATCTGCTTCGACTGGAAAACGTTGCCTGCACGGCCTTCCTTCATAAACACCACAACGGCATAGTGTTTTTTTATCTGAAAAAGCCCTATGATACCGAAGGGTGTTACGATATCATAGAGAGCTTCCACACGATTATGGCGAAGGGACGACTTCCAATATATACTTCTGAATTTCTGCCAAGTCGTCGATTCCGCGTATAAATAGAGGTAGCACTCTCTGGCTGAATAGAACAAAAAGAGGACGTCCTGCAGGAAAGTGCCCTCAGTGTCACCTCGTTGCTGCTGGAATTTGTTCTCGCTGCACTCTACTTGGAAGACTTTCCGATTTTCTTTTGATGTGGCCCAGATGCAAACTCAGGAGCATCGAATCAACAGACATTGAACCGCATCTTTCTTTATACCGAAGCGCAAGGGTTTGGGTTTTACTTGGCGAAAACTAACATATTATTACACTTCGGCCACCTTCCACGGCATGACCCAGACCATAACTTTTTCTTAAATGGGTCTCGCCTGGAAATGGTGATTTTTACCGTTTCTTTTGTCTTGATTTCAACCGACGCCTCATCTTAGATCTTTATATTCAGAGATTTAGGTTGTCTTGTATCCACACCATTGACATTCTTTGCTCTATGACGTTAAGCACTAGTGGTGGGGATATGGATACTGCCTTACCTTTCGACCCATCTTTGCTTAGTTCGAAGCTGGACTACGGATGCTAGTTTTATGCTTCCACTACCGAGCGTGTATTAGTAAAGGAGGACTCTATCCACCACATTGGTATCCACTCGGTGACAGGTGCCTTCCGGAATTCCCACATTAAAAGCCTACTTGTCGATGCTGGGGTGATGCTACTCGTTACCTATCCCAGTACAGAGACGAGCAAGGTTGTTACAGCAACCTTTTGGAGGAGGCTGGCTTCCAGCATTTTATTAAAATATCTTTGGTTTTGGGCGCCTGATCGTGCACCGTGGGAAAACTGGAGTCACCCGACGCTAGAGCAAGCTTCCTTCTTCTTCTTGCTTTTTTCCTCTTGTTTGGTTAAGTTTGTGTGTTTTCTTTTGTTTTGGGGTGTTTTTGCATCTTTAGTTCTTTGATCTATCTTAAGTAAAGGCTGTATAAGGGGATTAAGGCGACTTATGCCCTAGAAGACAGGCGCTAGATGGGCTCTAGTGAAATTCACGTACTCACCACAAGTGTTCTATTAAATTTAAGTCTAAGCACGGTGATGGCTACTCCATAAGGGTTATCCCCATTTATCCAAACTAATTCTTGGTGTGGTTGGATACATGGTATGGAGCATTCTCCTTCTGAAATAAAATTTATAGAATGAAATTTATGGAAAAATGTCTCTAAACCTTTGAAAACATGGTCTTATATTTTGTTTAGTTGCTTCTTCCTTGTCATAAAAACATTCCTTTTCGGATTCTTCGTCTCACAAACGTAACCACAGAAGTGCTGAAAATCTGCAAATTGTTAATTATTTAAATAATTTTCTTCTTAGATATATTTAAATGGAATTGCAAAAATTACATGTAAAACAACAATTAAATAGTCTTTGTTACATACCTTAAAATTAGGTTCATTCTACCAGATAAATTTAGACCATTTGTTTATCTCTCCAATTTTTGTGATGTTTGATCCACTGAAGACGTTTATTTCTGGGCATCTCAGATACCCATGACTTTTTTTTACCGCAAAGAATCCTTTTAGTCCTTGATCTTTTAGTCTCCTAATAAGTGTTCTCTGGTAGAATGAACCCAATTTTAAGGTATGTAACAAAGACTATTTAATTGTTGTTTTACATATAATTTATACAATTTCATTTAAATGCGAGTATATCTAAGAAGAATATTACTGTACTTGAATCTCATTAATAAATTCTATAGCAAGTTCAAAAGTTGTTCTTTTGCCATTCTGCAGTAAAGCCCGAATAACGGATCTCTGTCTTCTCTTGGTGTTGTATGACGTTTGTGGTCACTTCTCTTCCTTGATTCAAAGCTGTTGGTCTCTTGGTCTCGCTCCATAGTGGTTTTGCATAGCATATTTTTAAAATTTTATTTTTTTAGCAATTTCTACTTGTGATAACCATTGGCTGTGGTGACGTTGGTTTTGTGTTCTCTGTGTATCTGTAAGTTCTTAATTTTAGTCATATTATTTATTTAGAACAATATCGAATACACAATTGTTATGAATTAAGCTAAAAGATAAGAAATATGCAATAAATTCTGATTTTAGAAATCATATTTAATTATTTAGAAAAATGCTAAGTAATGCAAACATATTAGCAAAGTAAACAAAATAAATTCTTAAAAAATTGATTAAAAAAGAGGGGTGGTTTATACTTTTGGCCAAGGAAGTGTTATATATATATATATATATATATATATATATATATATATATATATATATATATATAGACAATAAAGGATAGATGAAAATTTAGATTAATTGCATGTGCGTATATTTATAACCTTTCGTTCTATCTCCCCCTAGGCTTTTGCTCACATCAAATTGATTGAAGGATGATTACACTTTTAATTGGGGTCATTATTCTTTTCTCAGGTGTTTTCCTTTCATCTCGACGATCAAACTTTTTAAATAAGAAATCCAACCTTAAAAGTTTTCTCCCGCCAAAAGCTTTTCGCTTTTTTAAATGCGTTTTGCCGTATATATACACCATTTATTCAACATTTACTCAAATCGACAAGTAGTATTTGCACTACTGATTTTACATTGTAGCTTCTCTCATTTCCTATAAAATGAGATTCATCGTCGGGAAAAAAATAATTTATAAAATCAGAAAGTTCCATTTTATTTTAAATTCGTCCAAATACGTCGTTCAACCGATTCAATTATTCTTTGCGAAAATGAATGAGTTATACAATTCATATATATATATATATATGGATATAACTTAAATAAATGAATTTTCCAATGGTGTTAGAGGTAAAATTTACAAGCAGGTTAAGTTTGACAAAGACGAGATACAAAACAAAGGAAACCCTTGTTTTGGATTTATTCTACTAAGGAAAAATTATTCCCCTGCAATTTATGGTTAGCTAGGAATGGTGACTGACAAAGAAAGCAAACAGAAATAGAAAAAAATCAAGGATTTGATAGCAAAGATATGTAACCTTCATTCAACTTCCGTTCTGCTCACACCGATATGACCACCACTTTTACGCGCATAACTCACTCGCATTTATAAACTCCGGACCGAAGGGTTAATCTATAGGATACTTTGACTTCACAGCTCATAAACATATAAAGCTTACTCGTCGATTATGTAACAACAGAACAGCGTACATAAATAAACGGGGATATCAGGGTCCAACCTCCCATCTGAGAGCTGGAGTGCCATAGGGTAGATGTCTTAGCCCGTCACTACTCATTGTACACTGAATATAAACTTCACAAAAATGAACTAAACTTAAACCAAACTAAAATTACCTTACCTAACTACCCAAAAACCCACCTTACTCCATTTTTTTGATAATTCAAAACAAACTATCAATGCTAAGGTGACTGTCACCCTATTTTTCGGTCATAACATCGTAATTAGAAATTTTCTCTCCTAAATTAGTGAAAGTGCTTGAAAAAATACGCAAATGCGCATTTTTTTCATAATAGAGATATACAAAGCGCCTTCAATTGCAGTGAGTTACCCTCATCTATTCATTATATATAGTATACATGTCTTCACCATATATATATATATATATATATATATATATGGAAAATACCACGAAAGCTAGCGCGTGATAACTATAAATATGAATATGTACCACGGGAGGAAACTGAATAAAAGACGGATTGGAGGTAGTACTTTCATCTATTCAACATTTTCAAACTCACAATGGTAAGAAAAAATAAGACACAGTATTTATACGAAGCACGTTTCCCTAAGAGGTCAACTTTTTAATGCCATCAGATAAGCATTAAAAAGTTGGCCTCATAGGGAAACGTGCTTATTATAAATACTGTGTGTCTTATTTTTTCTTACCATTGTGAGTTTGAAAATGTCGAATAGACGAAAGTACTAACTCCAATCCGTCTTTTATTCTGTTTCCTCCCGTAGTACATATTCATATATATATATATATATATATATATATATATATATATATATATATATATTGGCTAGTGTATCTAAGTGATTGTCTCTAAGAGATAACTGTTATTATGGCGTTGACATTGATAATTTTGCATGCATTATTCTAACCATTAATCTGCTGGCCTTCTATTGGCTTAATGAAAGTTTGAGTTTATATGAAAGCCTGGATGCCCTTATGCTTTGCTTCGCATGAAATTCATATAGGGGTTTTCCCTTTTAGAGCAGGTAGGTTGAAGTCATCCAGATGATAATGAAAGATAATATATTAAACCATTTAAATGTCAGTTAATTTAATGGTAGTGAGATGCTAAGCTGTGAAAATTGAAGTTTTTACCTGGTAGGGCGTCAATGCAGAACTTTTGGCTGTATCTTTTTCAGAATTAAACGATTGTGTGTGGAAATAAAAAGTAGTTGCCGTTCTAATATGCGGTATATCGAAATTTTTATTTTCTAATATTCACTACACCCCATTTTTAATCTTTATAGAGCATTTCACCTGGAAAATGATAATGTTTTTTTGTTTTGTGTGTCATCGTGCGTTACCCTGTATTAATTAAAAGGTGGCGAGTTTAAATATTTCACAATGCCAGGTTAATTAAAGGGGGATCAGTTTAAATTTCTTGTTTTGCCTTGTGGTAATTAAAGGATTATCAATTCAAATATTTCGTGTTTTCCTGTTGTAATTAAAGGGTGATTAGTATGAATGCTTCCTCCAGGGAAAGTAAAAACTAGCCTTTAACCCAAACCTTCTTCCGGTGAAAGACTACTTAGAACGCCACAGTTGAGGTAGACCGCATATTAATAAATAAGACATGTCGGTAGACTGCATATTAATAAATCAGACATGTGGGTAGACTGCATATTAATAAATCAGACATGTCGGTAGACTGCATATTAATAAATAAGACATGTCGGTAGACCGCATATTAATAAATCAGACATGTGGGTAGACTGCATATTAATAAATCAGACATGTCGGTAGACTGCATATTAATAAATCAGACATGTCGGTAGACCGCATATTAATAAATCAGACATGTCAGTAGACTGCATATTAATAAATCAGACATGTCGGTAGACCGCCTATTAGAACAGCTCAAGTGTCCAATTCATAACAAAAAAATAACCATTTCCTTATTTTAATTTGATTTTATGCATGTCATAGAGATTTAGGGAGTTTTAAAACTTGAGGGATATTATAGATATTCGAATTACTAAATTTTATTGACATTTCGTTTGAAAATCAAAAAGTGACAATTAATACTTAATGGTATAGTAATTTGAGTTAAAAGCTTTTGAGTGTAAAAGGCAGAAAAACTCTTCTTAATGTATTTTCACAGCATTGCTTTTAGAAAGTTCCCAAAGTTAAGGATGGAGAATTGTGAAAACGTGGTTTGTAAGAGTCAAAGAAATGTCAGCAAAATTGTTAAATTGAGTTCACAAATTAAAAATAAGTTTTAGGGCATTAATCTATCTATAAACCTTATACAACCCAATAATAAGACTAAAGATACAGTTTTATCGCTTATTAACTCCATACATTAATGAATAAACAAATATACCCTGAATTAGTATAAAATCTAATGATACTCGTATCATAAATCCCGAAATTAAAAAAATGAATAAGACATTTGGCTTTTACTAATTAATGATAATCACATCTTCTATGAGGTAATTCGGCTGTAAATACATTATATAAGAGATGGCAAAGATTGCGTTGATTGATACAAGTCAGCTACTTCCTTATTTGTACAATTCATCACAGAGTTATGCTGAATAAAATGACCCAGGAGCACCATTAATTTTGATTGCAATAAATCGACTTTCAAGTTTTATTTTTTTATAAATATGTAGTACAGCAGTTTCCATCATGTGCCTCATAACTATATAAAAGATCAAGTATCTCAGATGTTTGGTATGAAATTTGATAAAATTTGGGTAAATATGTATATGAAATTTCAGATGTGAGATAAAACTATATAATGTCATCTGATATTATTTGGGTTTTACTTTTAATTGTATCTTGCTTCACTCATATACGAATAGGAGCATTTATCGTCAAAGTAAGGAATTATTGTAGATAGCTAAATGAAAGAATTTTAGGAAAACGGAAATGTAATAATTTGTATATGAATGAAGCTCTAGAGTTAGGATTTGTGTTCATTTGCTATTTTGATCAAAGTTCATTCATCCATAAAAGATATTTACAACATGTTGGGGCTATGCAAATATGAAATTAATTATATTTATTATTTTTCTTGATTAAGACCTATATACATACAACCACCTTATTCGAACGGCAAAATAAAATTAGAATTATTTTTTTAAGTAAACTTTGTATATAGGGTGAGGAAATGTGTCAAAGAGGTTGTGGCCGAGAAAGTTCTGTGGTAGCATGACCTCGGAAGAATAATGGCCGAGAGGTGACTTGCGAAGATAATATATGAGAATGAATGAGATAGAGTATAAATGATTGAATAGTTATAATACCTTTGCATTGTGAAGGTTTGTGGGGAGTTTGTTTTCGACCTTCGCCCAAAAGTTGAACCATGATTTGATGGATGCTACTACAAATAGCTCTTAATTCCTCTAGACAACTCTGCGTGGAGAAGAGGGATGTAAAACTCTGTGGCAAACATTTCGTGAAGAATTTCGAAGATGACTGTATTTATACGGACGTTAACTGGCAGGTGAATCTC
Organism: Ceratothoa steindachneri; assembly: GCA_963969495.1. Classification (NCBI taxonomy): domain Eukaryota; kingdom Metazoa; phylum Arthropoda; class Malacostraca; order Isopoda; family Cymothoidae; genus Ceratothoa; species Ceratothoa steindachneri. The sequence goes on from OZ018326.1 coordinate 160,315,376, forward strand.
ATAGAATAAACCTGTCAAAATTATACTTAGTAAAAAATAATTTTAGTATTTCTTTTTACTCTCACTTTTAAATAAATTGGATAGGTTGGTTGGTATCTTAATGCATCTCTTTTTTAATATTTATAGCACAAAGATCAAAAGATGATACATACGGATTATCGCTACCTTGTTCTATCATTATCTGTAACGCTCTTGATTACATCCTTCTATTTCATCTTCATAAATTTCTCGTTCATCTCCGTGTCTCTCCTGGCCGCATTATCTTAAACTGATGATATGAAGAAAGCGTCTGCCACTCTTCAAGAATGGTTCTCTAAACGCCTGTCACGAAGAATCTATTTATCTTGGCCGTCGACTTAAGTCTTCTTAAAGTTTACGACTTCTGGCCATTTTTTATTTTTTGCAATATTCATTAACGAAAATAATAAGAGGATTAATTTATAACATGCCGATAAATCATGTAAAACGAAGCAACAAGAGGGATTTGAAATAATATTATTACTTCGAAAGTATTGATAATGAAATTTATGATAGCTATAAAATTCAGTGTTATCAACCTCGAGAGGCGAAAATAAGAAACATATAATAATAATACTGAAAATAATGATAATAATATTATTAATAATAATGAAAACTTGATATTTAATTATTTTAAAAAAGAATGAAATTAGATGAAATGCCCAGATGACAAGTATCCAGACCTTAATTATAAGGTTGGACATCTCTCTTTAATCACACCAGAAAGCACACATGTAAATAAGTGGTTTTCATAATTGAAAAACCAAAAATACCGTATTAAGTAATATAAACATTCGGAGAACCACAGAATTAAATACATTTTAGTCTTTACCTATCTTTGGTAGGTGAATAATTTCCTTACTTTCGTTTTCTTGTTTACTAAACCTCCTCTCACACTCGAAAACAATTTAACGTGGATTTTTTAACAAATCAAAAATCTTTGCTAGTTGATTCATCATCTTATTTAACTTAATAATTCTCAAATATTGAAATGTCATCATATTAATCAAATTAAATTGTTAATAAAAAATGTATTGTAGATTAATAATTTTAGATTTACAAATGCATTTTAATATCAAGATATTATTATCGTAAATATAGTGTGACTTGCAATAATCACCTGAGCATTTTTGATATCTAAAAAATATAATATATGAGTATATATACTAAAGATTCCCACATCCTTTGGATTTAGAAAACAATTAGTATATAGTCTCCTCAGCTATATTTTCATATTAAATAAAAATAACGTGGGTACCACAGATATTTTAATATAACCTTCCAAGAATATGAATCTTTTAGTAATTTAATCACTGATTATTGTAAAATGGCCCATTCTCTCATTGCTGTCACTTTAAACAGTTATTTCTTTATGTAACAAAGAAAACTTTTGTCACCAGTCAACAATAAGATCTATATTTTTCTTTCTGTTTACATAATTTTTAAACCACAGCCAAACACCCGTAAACAAATATTAAAGCATCGCAAACTCCAAACTAGGTCATAATTTGTGAGTTGTTTGAAGTTTGAATCTAAATAATCTAAAACTTCGATAAGCTTATTAACAGAACTGTGAGATTTTCATTTGTTTATAATTATCCCATAATTCAAGTGTACCGTACCCACTTCAGTCTCAAAATTTTTAAATTTTAGATTTCACATTCCGTGCTAAATCCTCTTTACTTTATTAGTCGTTCATGAAATCATGATAGCATATGTTTTTGATTATAGATAGAGAATAATAGGATTGCTAAAATTTAGTGTTTTAGGTTAATTATTAATAAATAAATTGAATCTTATAAACAATAAGCACTCCAATTTCAGCAATATTCTTAGGGCTTCTAATTTCGACACCGTAATATATATAACAAGACAATTTCATCTAATTATTTATTTCTTTTTTACTTATACCAATTAAATTCTCATTAAAACACCTCATTATTTATTAAACTGATAAAGTCACCAAGAAAATGATCGAAAATTGTCCCCGATTTAGCTTATCAAATTTTCATTTCTGTACTGCATATTTTGGGACAAGATTAATTCCCAAAGTCATGGCCAAAATTCTAAAGACACGAATAATGTTACGTGACTCAGAAGCGGAGGTGATAAAGTAGGTTGTCAGGTTACGAAATGTCATGTTCAATGTGTTAAGAAACCTTGACACCAAACTTGAAATATGTCGCAATCTATAATTTGATTAAAAAAACAAACAAGAATATCTAGAAGCTAAGCAAAATCGGATAATCAATCCAATTCTATGGTTATGCAATAAAAGATAGACCCATGGACCAAGTTAACAGCAGAGCAAGATTAGGAGTGTCTAATACATACACACATGTAGGTCACTTTAAGCCAGAAAATACAGAAATGATGGAAAGAAGTTAACAATAATAAAATAAATATGAATGAGGAAAGAGTCATACAAGAGCTATATAAAGGAAACTAATAATTAATTAATTATTGTCCAAAATAAGAACCTAAAAGAGCTAGATAAGTGAACGCAAACACGCGTTGAGCCTTCATTTGGGCTTCATCCGAAGTGATGAAGCCCCATCCACTTTCATTGTCTCAATTTTACTTTCCATTGACAGGGTTTCGGAACAGAAGAGAAAGAGTGTTCTGTTGTGTAAACGGAAAGGGAAATGATCTCGAGAGTGAATGTCAGGATATCCGCCCAATGGGCGGCCAGCTCATGACGCCGCTGAAACTTTTGTGTCGGCACTGCCGGGTGATCGACCCCGTGCCTCAACACTAGAAAAGCAACGCCGTATCCACTAAAAAACCGAGCTCTAATAAATAATATTAAAAAAAGGTTATCAGCAAAACTATTTAGCCCATAAAATTATGGATGACGTGCATCAGCGCCAATATAATTACCTGTTCAGTTTATTCTCTTAGACTCTCTTATGCACAGACATACCCATCCCTAATATTCGTTCAAATGGAGCTTACATAGCAAGGGGCTATTATGGGGTGTAGCAGCTCATCCAGTCAGGGCTAGTCCCTTCTGCAAACCCCCAAAATGAATACCTACCATACAGCATTATATAAGGTTCTTTCTATCAGCACCTTTCCAACAAAATAATCAACTCACCTGTTACTCCACCAGTTTTTCTACGCATCGCATCTGTACAGATAGATGGCCTCTTTTCTCTTCCACTATTAGCCATTAAAACCAGGTCATTTTCAGCGTATCCAAACATATACGGAACCTAACTATTGCACCTTCTCCTTACTCCTACGCTTCTGTCCACTACTCTCACTCGTACATCTCGTAAGAATTCGTTCATAAAGATACAAAGAAAAAATTATTCGTTAAACACTTTTGTCTCACTACCACATCAAATATGAAACTACTCACTCTGACCATTTTTTAGTCGAAACACTCCTTACTTCCAGCACCGAGAGTTTTCATTCCTATTCCAAAACAATTACCTTTCTTATATCCACTATCTTTCAAGCTTTCTCAATAAAAACATTTAATTCACATATTCCCTACGCAATCAACTCCTACTTTGCTCATACCCTATCATTCCCTCTGTCACGCCACTACCACGTACTTTCAGAAATTTTCCTTACAGCTTTTCTGCAACACTCAGCAGAATTATTCACCTATGATTCTTAAATTCCTTCTTTCGCTTTTTTCCTTATACAGTTGTACTACCAGAGTATTCTTACAGTCTTCATGCAATGTCCTACTTTCGCAGGCTTTATAATGGGACGAGAAGATTTATTCTATAAAAAAAACATCTACTCAAGTTACCTTCTCCTATATCAGAACTTTTCCACTGCTAACAACATCTATCGTGCTGGTCTGTTTCATGGCCGATGTTTACTACCAAATAATTTGTTAAGAAGAATATACTCATATATATATATATATATATATATATATATATATATATATATATATATATATATATATATATATATATATATATATATGCATGTTTATTACCCGTCAATTGACACATTTAAAAATGTCTAAATTTACAGGCATAAAAAGCGTGGCGCCAATCGTTTTAATAAATAGATTTAACATTGTCAGATACTTCGCAACAGAATGGAAAACACGTCAATTCCTACCTCTGCAGAAATATGCAGAAGTTAGCAAGTGTGAATGTTGAGGGCATGCTAATTTGGGGATAGGAATTATGCAACGATTTTTTCGAATTACAAACATTACGTAAACATTTAACCAATTCATATAATCCACCCCAAATTAGTAGATTAGACATAATGCGTGAAGATCCATTCATAGGTTACCTTTTTTCGCCTTTATTTACCCCGAATTCCAATAGGTCTTTCGATTTTCTAATGTAGTCTCGTGTGTATATATATATATATATATATATATATATATATATATATATATATATATATATAATAAAAATGAAGTCTGTCGTCTGTCTGTATGTGTGTGTGTGTCCATTTATAGGAAGAAAGGTTAGAAAATCTACCTAAAATTTAAAAGTGTATTCTTATGTACAATCTTCCGAGGAAGACAATGGAAGTAGTCCCGAGTATCCAAGTGTCCCCTTATGGAGCTACAGGCCCTTTTCAAAACTTGCCCCATCTGTTCAATCTAGGGAACGTAAGCTGTGTCTAGACCCCACGAGACATGTTAGTCTTACCATATATCGTTGTTCACGTGTGGGAAGCAAAAGCAACCTGTTTGTCTATTCACCACAAGGAAACACAAAGAATATTGTTTACCAAGAAGTGTTGTGATGTAACATTGGGTAAAGAATAATTTGTGATAAATATAAGAATTTTAACCTGTATCTTGCTTATGATTATTTTTATTTTTCTTTCTCTGGCAACGCCGAGTACCTCATTCAGTGACCCATAAGGGAGCCTTAGAAGCAATAAACAAGACAATGCAAGATATCAAGGATTGTGAGGCTCCTATGGGAGGTGTCACTCTTTTGCTGTAAGGTGATTTCAGGCAGACACTTCCATTGATCCCTAAAGGAACCAGGGCAGATGAGGTCCGGGCTTGCCTAAAATCATCTTCTTTTTGTAAGAATATTAGCACACAGTCTCTAAACATAAATATAGGAGTAGAGCTCTTTGGTGATCAACTGTCAACAAAGTTTGCAAACAATCATTCTGACACTGGAAAATGGCAAATTACTTCTTAATGCTGATGGTGGAATATAAATACTCGTATCTCCTGTCTGTAGTTATTAATGCTATTGATAATTTCAAGGCAAAGGTATTACCTAATCTTAAGCAAAACTAGAAAAAAACTACACCTGGCTGTGTGAAAGAGCTATATTAGCTCCGAAGAACAACACTATCTTTAGAATCAATAAACCTTTTGTCCTCTAGGAAGTCAACAAATTTACAAGTCAGTTGATATAATTTCGGATCATACTCAAATATTCGATTATTCCAGTTTCTATACTCCCTAGAACCTCTTGAAATACGTCCTAACCAACTTAAACTGAAGGTAGTATATCTAAATAATGTTCTTGCGCAAATTTGATCCAACAAATCTCTGTAATGGCATTAGGCTGGTAGTATAAAATTTGATGGCACATGTCATAGATGCTATATTTCCTAATTCGTGTAAGTTTTGCAATGTAAATTATAAAAAATCGTTAGGTAAGCTCTATTAGTGACATCGTTGCAATTAGATGAACCCTGTTTTTCTTTACTCAACTATAATGTTGATTGCTTTAGGGTTGGAAGCAAAATTATTCTGTTTCTATATACTCCGCAAAAAAAAGGAATATTGTGTATCAAGAACTTATATAGTGTTGCAGAATAAGCCTGAGTTTAGTTCATAGAATGAGAATATTGTTTGTTAAGAAAAAAATCCTCTTACTTTATTTCCGAACGCCCATTTTACCCGAGTAAAGACGGGCATTTCTGCTTGTATATAATAAAAATGAAGTCTGTCTGTCTGTGTAGTTGTGTGTTTGTGGCTGTCCATTTATAGGAATCAAAAAATCCCGTTTTAACCCTTTCCCTACTCCTCCCCTACCAGCTCTACCCCCTCTCTCTCCCTTTATCCCACTCTCTCCCCAATCTCTCCCTCTCCCTCTGTCCCTACCCCCTCTTTCTCTTCCCCCTCTCCCTCTCCCCTGCTTCCCTTTTCATCTCCACCTCCCCCACTTTCCTTATCTCTCCCCCTTCCCCTCATCCCCTTACAAGAGGATATTCCCTCCCATCTCTTTCTCCTCCTCCCCTGACCCCTTCTCTCCTCCTCCCCCCTCTACTCCTCTCCTTTCCCTACTCCTCCCCATCCCCTATCTCCCCTCTCCTACACCATCACCTTCCCTCCCTCTCCCACACTCTCTCACCCTCTCCCTACCCCCTCTCTCATTCCCTATCCCCCTATTCCCTTCTCAACTCCCCTCTTCCCTTTCTCCCTCCTTCCACTCCCTCCCTCTCCACCTCCCCTTCCACCTTCTATCCCTTCCTCACCACCTCCTCTTCCACCCTCTATCCCTCCCTCTTGCCCTCCCACTCCCCATTCACCTCCCCCCCCCCTACAAAAGGGCATCCCTCGTACACCTTCCCCCCTTCCCCTCCCCTCTACAAAAGGACATCTAAACCAAGAGTAACAAAAAAATTAAAAATAGCGTTCTTAAAATATAGAGTTATAGAATAGAAAAAGAAAGTAAAGGAAGAAGAGGAAAAAGATAAGACTCTCGATCTGTTTATGTGGCTACAACGTTGTTTGCTTTTAACTACCGGTCAGTCACATGTGAACCTAAACTGAGAGAGGCGCGAGGGGAAACATTTACTCATTTTAATTACATTATATGATGGAGAGAGAGAGAGAGTGCACACCTCTCCTGAATCGACCTTCAACCTAAAAATATAATAAACAGCAAGTAAAGATATTTTTTTGTCACAATACAAAAATTTCGAATAATGTGCATCTGTATTTACTTGTGACGTGACTTTTACTCAGGGAACGACGGATTTCTCTGCCAGTATATATATATATATATGAATCGAGCATAGCACAAGAAACAAAAAAAAAGGATAATTTTTTCTTCGGAAAAAACTTATTTCCTAATTCGAAAAATTCCGTACAGGGTTCGGATTCGAACCAAGCACACTCAGGCAGCGAGCAACCGCTTTGATCTCAATTAATCCGCACCTTAGACCACTCAGCTACGAAGAAGACATAATTCTTTCGTGCTCATGAAAGGTTCATATATATATATATATATATATATATATATGCAAAATTCGAGTAACTCGAGATTAGGGGTGCGGTTAGTATAAAGCAAAAGTGACAACTCTCAGTGCTCCAAGCGCCTTAGGTGCTGAGCATCGTTCCTTGCCAGGGAAAGTGTTTTAAACGAATCGTTATAACACTTTAAATAAGGAGTTGTATAAATTGATTTGTATATAGTATATCTGCCTTTGCAGGACATATGAGACTATATGAGAATCAATTGATACACTTCATTTTTAAGAGTCTTATAAAGATTCTTTGAAAACTCCTTCCTTAGATAGGCACGATGCCTGGTCCGCATGGTATTTTTAGCAATTGCATGTAAAATCTCGAAATTTCTCACCCGTCTAGCTTCTCATTCATTTGTAGTTTAAACTTTTAGGTATAACTTCATTTCTATTCGTAATGCTCTATTAAATCCGCCCACTGACTCTTTTCAAGGTCAAACAATAACTTTGTTTTTTTTGGCCGCGATGAACCTTGATTTGTTAGTCTGGCTCTCTCTCGTTAAAATCATTAAAAACATGTTTATTTCCCCTTGCATTCCGCCTCCGTCCCCCAAATTTATTGTGATTATAAGGGGTATAACAGACATAATTAACTCTTCATTTCATCAAATAAAGCAAAAAGATAATGCAAACAGATACAGAATAGCTATACTATGCATGAAAAGAGTGCAATTAAACAGGCAAGACGGGTTAGCAGAGAATTACCAATTATGCTCCAACGCAACCATCGACCGAATACTCAAATCACTATTTGAAAAGTAATGGAGCTAGGTTTTGAAATTTTGCCACACCCTCCTTAATTACCTAACTTCTCTCTAACGGATTATGACTTTTTCAAACAGTTGGATATGTTTATTTTTGCTAAATATTTTACGACTCAAGCAAATCGACATTTCATGTGGTACAAGTAATATTTAGAGAATAAAAAATAATTTAAATGTTAATTTGTATGAAATGACGAATTCAAAGTTCTTGTTCCCAATTCCAATGGATTTCAAGTATATTCAAACTAATAGTATAAAAATGAGATAAAAGAAACAAACAAATACGTGAATATTGTGTGGTAAAGTGAAAGTATTTATGAGATAGAGAAGTATTATATCACAGTTAGGATTCTTTGATAAAATCTCTTTCTCTTCACCACTACTCCATATAGAGGACCTAGCTACTTAGCAAAATAATATGGCATCTAACTGAGAGCCGCATGGAAAATTTAATTCATTTATTAACATCAGTCCACATAAGAATTTAGCTAAAATGAGTAATTTCGATGCAATAAATTTTACATACAATTAATTCTCTGGCGTAAAGGGAGATGTTAACTTCCGCTATGCCATTTTTTAAAAATATTTTTTAGCCCTGTAGGCATAGGAGGACTTTCATCGTACTTAACGAGAGTTAAGGAATTTTCTTCCTTATCTTCTGTTCTTATTCTACATTATCGGTATATATAGCGCAATGAAAAGTATAGACAATCTAGCTTACTCTTAGATGAGCAAACGAAGAAGAATTTATACATTAATATATATGAAAAGAAGCATTTAAAGATAAGTGGTCCATCAAATAATATCTATGAGCTCTGCTTTAATGTATGCCCTAAAATGGCCGTAATAATTCAAACTAAGTAAGAGGGAATGGAAATGTATATATATATATATATATATATATATATATATATATATATATATATATATATATATATATATATATTACGTAAAAGGGGTTGAAGTCTTTATGCGAATGTAAATTGCATAGAGGCAGAGAAGTTGAAATTTGCCTCTCTTCCTCTTTTTCTCTCTTCGTCACTCTCTCTCTCTCTCCACACACACACACGCCAACACAATATATATATATGTATATATATATATATATATATATATATATATATATATATATATATATATATTTATATATATATATATATATTAGTAAAAATAGGTAGCAGTCTTTCTTGAATGCATATTTTGGTAAAGAGCATTGTATATTTAGCCTTAATTTTCTTTGGAAACATTCTATTTTCCTTATTATCTTCTTTCACCTCTCCTACGTTTGGTAAAATCCAAAACATTAACTGCTGAGCTTATATATATATATATATATATATATATATATATATATATATATATATATATATATATATATATATAAGTTAAGGATGAATCCGAGCGACAGTTAATAGTTCTCATATAATCATAACGAGGTTTCGGGTACATTATTGATCATCTGGTTCTATTAAATAGATAGAACATATTAGCTATGATCACAATAAAGTATAATTGTGATCAAAGTAGAGGATAATTGAAATTTATACTGTAAAATGTGGTCAGGATTACATTGACAAAACCATGGAACGAAAACATTAATTGATTAGGTTATTTAAGGGATCTTGGAAATTATTGATTGCGTAAACACAAATAATGTTAACCTTTAGCGAAGAGGAAAGCACGAAGAACTGAGGGAGATATTTATGTATGCGACGTCATGGGATCGGTAGGTTGTAAACTTTTTTAAGAGATTTATGCGATTAGGAGGGGGATGGCAGTAGAATCAGTATTGCAACTGGCGTCTAATTACTTTATAAACAGTGATTCAAAAATACGTATGGAGGTGGGATCTTTAGAATTTCCCAAAGTTTAGGTGCGAAATAACAATCTTACATTAAATGGAGTGATCAAGGGTGGGGGACATCTCTTTATTAGTGAGAACGGAGGCTTATTCCTAAGTAGAAACAGACTCTTGCCTTCATTGAACGGACGGGGTTTCTAATCTAGGTCATTCGGTGGCACCTGGGGCAAATAAATCGATAAAAAACTGAGCAGCTCATCTCAGGGGGGAGTCTGTCCTAAAATTGAAAATATTTCCCCAATAAAAATTACTAATTAAAACTATTTTTAAGTTAGTGTGTTTGAAAATTCTTTTGAGAAGACTATTGAGTTTACGGCATAAGTGAGAATTAAGGGGACCAATATCTGTGAGGAGACAATAGCGAAGATTCTTGGCAACAGTGCCAATTGGTTGAGGTGGATATTAGATTTTGCCCCCAAGCTGACGAATACATTTTTGGATTATGGAAATTTGAAACCCATTATTTTAGAAGTAACATTTGAGGAAAGCAAATTCTTTGTGTACGAAAAAATAGTCATATGATAGTTGATAGCCACGACGGAGGAGAGTTTTAATGTTGGTAATTTTGCATGTAATGTCACAGAAGTGATGAAGTTAGTTGAAGTTCGGGTTAGGTGGATATCTAGAAATGTGAGTTTGCCGTCTCTTTCTTTTTCTTGTGCGAATTTTGTTATTATGGCGTTCATTTACGTAGTGATAAAAAGAAAGGTGTTTGTTGTTCAGATTTGGATACTAAAATCGTATTCTCAACAAATCGACGGTAAAAGATCGGGTTGAAAGCATGGGGGCACTCTCGCAAAACAATTTCTTCGAAATTAGACATAAAGATATCAGCAGGTAGAGGACCAACGTGAAAACCCATTCCTACACTATCAGATTTCTGGTAGATGGAGTTATTGAACAAAAAAGGTGATTGTCTTTAACAATTAGTTCGAGAATGGACCGGAATAATGAGGGTTAAATTTTTCAAAAGTAGATTTGGGTTCAGAAAAAGCCTTTTTTATGATCGGGTCTATGGTCTCGTTGAGAAGGATATTTGTAAAGAGAGAAGCGACATCAAAACTGCAAATAAAGTTGAGATTTGGAAGATTCAAATTTCGGATTTCTTCAGCGAAGGAGTAACTATTATTGATCTTATATTCATTAATGGTAAAAGCGTTAAGGTCAGGAACAAGATATTAAGCTAACTTGTAGGTTGCCATCGAGTAAGCTGGAAGTATAAGGCGAAGAGGGGCACCAAGTTTTTTGAATTTTGGAAGATCATACATAAGACCAGGGTTAGAACCCTTGGAGAAAAGTTGCTTGTAGGTTAAAATTCATCGATGAACATATGGGATTTAAGTTTAGAAAACAATCTATTCACTTTATTATCAAAACTTTAAGAAAGTTTGGAATGCTCTTTGTTATTAACATTAAATTTCGTAGAATCAGAAAGGTTGTTACTCATTATGCTAACATAGTCAATTTTGTTTAAAATACCCACTAAATTACCTTTATTAGGCTGAGTGACAACAATTATTTGGATTATTTCCAAAGTTACGAAGGAGTTGTATGTCATTTTTGAAAAATATAAATAGGGAACTAAATCGGAGGTTTTTCATTTTAAGGCAGAATTCATGAGTAAGTTGAGCAAAGACCAAACCAGCAAACTGATGGTGTAGGAATGGGCTCTCACGTTGTTCCTCTACCTGCTGATATCTTTATGTCTAATTTCGAAGAAATTGTTTTGCGAGAGTGCCCCCATGCTTTCAACCTGATCTTTTACCGTCGATTTGTTGGGAATACGATTTTAGTATTCAAATCTGAACAACAATCCCATTCTTTTTACCATTACATAAATGAACGCCATAATAACAAAATTCGCACAAGAAAAAGAAAGAGACGGCAAACTCACCTTTCTAGATATCCTCCTAACCCGCACTTCAACTAACTTCACCACTTCTATCTATCGGAAATCTTATATTACCGGTATCAGTGTGAATTTTTATAGTTTCTGTGACATTAAATACAAAATTACCAACATTAAAACTCTCCTCCGTCGTGGCTATCAACTATCATCTGACTATTTTTTCGTACACAAAGAATTTGATTTCCTCAAATGTTATTTCCAAAAGAATGGGTTTCAACTTTCCCTAATCCAAAAGTGTATTCGTCAGTTTGGGGACCAAATATAATATCCACCTCAACCAATTAGCACTGTTGCCAAGAATCTTCGCTATTGTCTCCTCACAGATATTGGTCCCGTTAATTCTCACTTATGCCGTAAACTCAATAGTCTTCTAAAAAGAATTTTCAATCACACTAACTTTAAAATAGTTTACATTCGTAATTTTCATTTAGGAAATTTTTCGATTTAAGGAGAGACTCTCCCCTGAGATGAGCTGCTTGGTTTTTTATAGATTTATTTACCGCAGGTGCCACCGAATGACCTAGATTAGAAACACCGTCCGTTCAATGAAGGTACGAGTCTGTTTCCACTTAGGCATAAGCCCGTGTACTGGCTCCGTCCTCAGTAATAAAGAGATGTCTCTCATCCTTGATCACTCCATTCAATATAAGATTGATATTCCTTACCTAAGCTTTGGAATTTTAGGAAATTCCAAAGATCCTACATCCCTTCGTATTCTTGAATCAATGTTCATAGAGCAATTAAACGCCAGTCGCAATACTGATTCTACTGCCTTCCCCCTCCTCATCGCATAAATCTTATAGAGTTTACAACCTACCGATCCTATGAAGTCCCATACAAAAATCTCTCCTTCAGTTCTTTCGTTCTTTCCTCTTCCCTAAAAGTTAACATATATGTGTTTACCCAATCAATAATTTCCAAGATCCCTTAAATAACCTAATTAATTAATGTTTTAGTTTCATTCTTTTGTCAGTGTAAGCCTGCCGACATTTTACAGTATCAATATGAATTGTCTTTTACTTTGATCACAATTATAATTTCTTGTGATCATAGCTATTATGATCTAACTCTATTGAATTTATAGAGCCAGATGATAGATAGTACATACGAAATGTTGTTAAGATTAAAGGAGAACTGTTTCCTGTCTCATTCTCGGATTCATCCATAACTTAAATATCAGACTCCTTAGAAGCAAACCAATTTAATATATATATATATATATATATATATATATATATATATATATATATATATATATATATATATATATATATATAAGTATAAATTAGTAACAGTCCTTCTTGAAAACATATTTTGTTAAAGACCATTGTATATTTATCCTTAATTCATTTTCTTTGGAAACTTTCTTTTTTCCTTATTATCTTCTTCTGCCCATCTTGTAGATGCTAGATTACTTTTCCTACGTTCAACTCTCTTTTTTCAAATTACTGCGCCTGATAAAAACCAAAACTTTAATTTCTGAGCGCTATATATGTAGCGAGAGAAAGAAGTCAGTCTGCTCATAGTGCAGGTTTTAACGTGTGTGTGGTGGTCTGAGGCGGATAGTGTTGTTTCTTAGATTCCGTGTAGGTAGCTTGTTAAAGGTCTGTGGGCGGGAGTGTCAAAGCCTGGTACTAAAGAACTAGGGGTAACATTTGTAGTAGAATTTGTCAGGGAATCAAAATGTGCTGGTTTGATATTTTGGATGTGTGCCTCCAATGGACCAGTGGTTCATTGGGGAGTATATGAATGTTGATATCTTTTTAGGATTTTATATGGGCTCTGGTATGGTTTTGAAAAACTGGGGCAAATCTGTATGTCCTTTAGAAAACATGAGTCCAAGTATCGAGCTCCTTGGAAATAAAAGTGTCATGTTTCAAAATATGCCTGGAAGTTATTGGAGCAAGTGAGTTCATGATTTTCCGATGTTGTTTTATTGATTTGTGTTGTAAGGGATCTGTGTTTCAGGTGACAAACAAGTCACCTGGAAGGCGTAAGAGAGGGCCAAAAACAATTTCTTCGGAAGAATATCCTGTCTCCTAAGAGGGATTGTTACGCATAGTGAGCAGAGTTGCGGTTATTTTTGTTAGCCAATCACTAGGATCTCCTTTGATAGCAGGGAGTTTTTTAGGGTACGATGGCATATTTCTAACACACAGTTGCCATAATCGTTCACCGGAGATGTCAAAATGTCTACTGTGGCAGTTAGCTTTAGTAATTCCTGAAATGATCTAGAATGGAATTGAAGGCCATTATCAGAGATTACTTTAACCGGGTCACCAAATATTGAGATGTAATGAGTGAAAAAGGTGTCGACTACAGACTCTGATGTCATGTCCTTTAATGGATATGCCTTAATCCATTTTGAAAAATAGCAAATAACTGTGAGAAGATACTTGTAGTTTTCTTAAGTTACATGAAAAACACTGACTAAATCCACATGAATCGTGTGAAATCGAGACTCTGGTGCAGTAATTCGTGTGTAAGGTAGCTTTGTGTATCGTTGCACTTAGGATTCTGACATGAAAGGCAATTACGAAGCCAAGATCGAATAGCTTATTACCTTCATCTCCAGGCAAATCGGTCTGAGATAGTTTTGAGAGTGGATCTAGTACCTAAATGGCCAAGATTATGATGAAAATTAAAAATTAGTTTGCGAAATCGAAATAAGATAAGGCTGTATATAATAACCTTTTGATAAATCGCAAATGAGAGAGTGAGAAGAAAATGGAAGTGCTACTTTGTAAAATTTAAGGGAGATACTATCATTCTATTGTAATTCAGCAAGTTGCAGATATGTTGATTAGGATCTTGCAAGTGCTGTATAACCAATAATAGAATAGGAATGAATTGCATGGAATGAACGATCTAGAGTGCTATTTTTATATGCCTATGTTGGTGTATGTGTAGCAGATTGTCACTTGCAATCGATGATGGGGGCTCTAGAGAGGGTATCACTAGAATTATTCTTCCCTGCAATATGATGAATGTCATTTGTGTATTGTGAAATGAATTCAAATGAACGGTCTTCTTTAGGAGAGTATCGTGTGTTGATGAATTTAGCAGCACCAATTATGTCCTTATAATATATGAGCAGAAAGAATTTGTCCCTTCAAGTAAATGTTGAAAGTGCCTGGTTGTGAGATGAATTGCGGTCAATTCATTAGTGAATGTACTATGTTTTAATTTGGCGCCACGAAAATATTTGCTAAAGAAGCTCAAAACCTCCCACCTATTTCCATATTACTATTGAAGGACGGCACCAAGGCCAAGAATAGAGTCGTCAGTAATGATACGAAATGGGCAGTCTCGCTTTGGATGTGCCAAAACGGTTGCATTTATGATATCCCCGTTTTATGGCCTTGAATGCATCTTGTGCTTGGCTGTCCCATTTTAAAACTGAATCGGGGTGGCGTTTATTGGCACCTTTTTAATAATTTCGTGAGTGGAATCAAGGTTATAGCTGCTTGTCGAATGAATTTCCTAAAGAAATCCACCAAACCCATGAAACTCTGCAACTCGTGTAGACTTTTAAGGACAAGATAATCTTTAATAACAGTGATTTTACCTCGTTGGGGAGATATGCCTTGTGAATCAACTCAATAGACAAGAAAGTTGAGCGCGTCTAACGAAAAGATACACCTGGCAAGGTTTATCTGTAATTCTTGTGATTCTAATGTTGAAAAGAGCTGTTCAAGATGTTGCAAGTGTTGAGTTTTTCGTCTTCACTGGTTATGAGTAAGTCATCTACATATGAGAAAACGAAATCCAAATCACCCAAAACATGATTGATATACCTTTGAAATATTTGTGGTGAGTTTGACATTCCCTGGGGTAAGACCAAATATTCATAAAACCAGAGGGGGGTTGTCTAGCCGTGGTCTTAATGGATCCAGGGTCTACAGGAATTTCAAAAAAATGCATCGTTAAAGTTAACTTTAGAGAATGTAGTACAGTTTGGGAATTTTGCCGTGAAGTTTGTAGGGTAAGGTAAGGGATATTTGTTTCTAATAGTCACAGAATTAAGTCGCCTATAGACACAAATAATGCGGTCCTGTCATCTGACTTTTCAACAAGATGAATTAGCGAAGAATAAGGTGATTTGCTTGGTCTAATTATACCTTCTGAAAGCATAGTTTGTATGCTGCCTTGGCCTCTCAGCTACTGAGGAGCCCTCCGTGAGAATGAAATGATGAAATGAGGGGTGATCGCTATGCCTGCTCTGGGATTAACACGTTCATTACTTGGTTTATAAATAACACTAAATTTGTTTATTAATTGGTCTATCGGGGATTCAATGGAAATAAATTAAAGGTTTGGAAGTATTGAACCTTCTTTATGGCTTGAACGGATAAATTCGTAGTACCATCAACTAAACATGATTTCATTAAATTAACTAAAAGCTTATAGTGTGCGAAGAAGTCGGCACCTAGTATAGCACATTGCACATCACAAATTAAAAAATCACACAAAATTGGGCCTGAGTCCTTGTGAAAGGTTTAAATTTTGAGTGTCAAACGTACGAATAGGTGTGCTAGAAGCTGTAGTGATTGGAATATGTGATTCTTCGTCTCTGTGTTTGCACTAGGATAGCGGGTAGAATGCTAATTATAGAATCAGTATCAACTAAGATTCTCTCACTTGTAATGGTATCAGTGACGTATATAAAAGGATGGGGAGCACACAACGACGCAATGTCCTCCATCACTGTTGCCTGGAAAAATCCGGCATGGCACTTGACTGTTAGCACCCGGGTATACAGCGATGTGCCATTTGACCGAAATTCCTGTGACACAAACAAATACCGTTTTCAAGTGTATGAGAGTTGCGAGAGTAATTGGAGTCGATGTGCGGGGGGGCAGGAGAGCTGTACCGCCGCGATAGTGATCATCCTCTTGATGGGTCCCTAAAGTGTTCTAAGATTGCTATTCGGTGGGAGAGGTTTGCCAATTCCTCTTTTATAGGAGCCAGCACTGCTTCAATTTGTGACTGAGAGTCTGGAGGCGGGCACCTTGGTAATGGCCGTTACTCGTGCCTGAAGTCGCAAGTTGGTCAAAAGGGAATCAGGAGGCCAGAATTTCGAGATCTCGTTGAATGTAGGGTGGGAGTCGTCGGATTGCAATAAGACGAATCGTGACGTTTTGTGCAATTTAATGTTGGTTAAGTGCATTCTTTGGATTTTCCACATACATCAACTTTGAAAATCAGGAAACCTTTTTACTTCTGGTGGACAGGGCATAGCTGAATGCTAAAAACAATTAATATGCTGTGATCTGAAATAAAAAAAAAAATATATAAATATATTAAAAAGTTTGATCAGCTTAAAGGATTCTCACAAAAATAAAGGTGTAATTAGGGTTATATATATATATATATATATATATATATATATATATATATATATATATATATATATATATATTTCGTAATACTTTCATAATTTAAAAAAATATATTCTCAATATAATGTATATTAGTGGTCAAAACGATCAAAATATTGTAGCTATTAGTTTCCATATAAAATTTAATCAGACTAAACCATGAGCTCCAAATGTCGTTTGCCAAAACGACCCCTTTTAAATACATCGAGAAACTGAACGTAATCCTCAATATCTTTAGTCAGGTGTCCAAGTGTTTTTTCCCATGGACCTTAAGTTAGGTCCTTATGGTAACTATTCAAGTAAAAATGAATGGCAGTCAAGGAAAGGTGGAGGATACCCAATGCTTCCTCTTCCTGCTATCTAAAGATTACACAATGTTTCGTGGCTGTACGCATGTCATTTCAATCTTGAAGTAGTAGGTTCCATTTTGAAATTTTGAAAATATAAAAAGCAGGTTATCCAAACATTTCTCCAGATTATATATATATATATATATATATATATATATATATATATAAATACTTTTTAAAGAATGTAAATTTTATTGATCCATAGTTGAAAGTCCAGACACCTATCAACTCCATATCACTCAATACGAATCCACACTCTGACAATGAACCCAGAAATCTATAATTCACGTCCTGTGATAGAATAATGCCCATCTAATTGAGGGTTGCAGCATCAGTCTTCACGACCATCTTTACACGAAGAAGAAAAGGAAGAGAAGCAAAACTAAATAAATATTCAGAAAATATACCTATTTGCTATTATTTTTTTATTTCGTGTTTACTCGAATTGTTTTATACGTAGACACTTATATTATTTTGGCTATTCTGATATCTCCCTCTTTTAAATTCTAAATTATAAGGGTTTCTTATAAAAATACATTTAATGTTTAACATTTACCTAAAATATCCCTCCTTGCAATTTATCTTAGTTACCCAGAAGCTTTGTTTTCAACCTGCTAATTGTTTGTCTGTAAATCAGACTTCGTCATTATCCTTTCTTCCTTGAATCCTTTCCTTCCGATCTTCTTTGTTATAATGAATCAGACTCGGATCGGGAACATCGCTCCTTGTTTCTTTGCCTCTTTCATTGTTTCTTCATCGCCCGCTCTTTTCAATGGCAGGTTCTAGGAAGAAAATCTCTTCGGTACGCGACGAATTATTAAAGTGTTTAGGCCCTAACGAAGCCTCAAGATATGTTGCGATCTTTTGGATGAAATTCGTAAACTAAACCGTCCATCCATCACTCAGGCAAAAATAAATTATGGAATCGTTGTGTTTATCCTGATCTCTTGGAATAAAGGGGAAGAACAAAGAAAGGCGCGGAGGCTGATCTCATAAATCCAAGAATTTGGGTGCTCTCCAAGTCGTTTCTTTCTTTCTCTCCTCCACAGTCCCGCGTTCACCTCTCTCTATCACTCCCCTCACTTCTGGATCTCATTTATTTCATCATCTTCCATAATATATCCATGTACGGGGATCCAAGTGGCCTGCATGTCGATGTTCAGTAGTCGATGGTTCCTCAATATTACTCATCTCCTTCCTTCTTTCTGTCTCAATTTTGCTTCTTCCCTTGCCATGAATCTTCGTAGCAAATCTCGCATCCTCTTGATCATCGTATTTTGAAGCAAGTTGGAGTAATTTTTCACTGACTTGAATATTCTTTCAGAATTTTGTTCATTTAGAAGCTCCATATCATTAAATGATAATGTTTTGGAGATGCAATGATAACTTTAATGATACCAGAAAGCTCATTGGCCTTTTATGTAACTACAGCAATAAAACAAGATGATTATGTTTAGATTTACTCTCTTGAGAAAAAGAAATAATCCCCTCACTGATCAATAAACAAATCGGTGAAAACAACTATGGAAAATAATAAATTTAAAAAAATAGAAGGGAAAGTTCATTGGTCAGTCCATGTCGGGAACAGCGATTCAGTTTGGCCATTATAAATTTTTGCCAGGCTATAGCATTGTTTTTCCCTTCTTCGTTTCGGATGCTATTATGAGAGGCGATATGTCTTCTCATCGAGTTGGTGAATTATCAGGCAAGGAAGTAATATTTTTCCGTAAAAGTTTTCTAAGGTTTTAAAATATTTATAATAAATTGTAGAAGTCGAAAAGACAATTAACATTATTTACACTCTATAAAGGCTCTATCCAGAAATTACCGGAATATATAATTTTAATTTATTAATTTCCTATTGAATGTTTTCGAAACCAAGATATTTAACTAAATTTTAAAGGCTATACAAATTTAAATAGTTTCCATCAAATGTACATGGTACACAGAAATTCTGATAGTCTGAAAAGTTAAACCCACAGACACAAAAAAAAATGAGGAAAAGATATTTCCTAAGTTTGACCTTCCGAAGGTCATAATTCTAAAACTTCTGTATATGACCTATTAAAATAAATCTAATCCTTCAGAGATTTAACTTACGGAAACTCAAAGGAAAATTTATATCGGTAAAATGTGATTTTTTAACGTTTGAGGATAGAACACATCATGATGTTTATAAAGTAAGTAAAAATTGGAAAGGATTCCTTTTAAAATCCCACTTGTTTTCATTTTTTTTCTATTTTCGTACGATGTAAGTGATTATTTGTTTAAACCCTTTAATTCATTAAGTCAATATAACTATTCTAAATCTGCACAAACACGTTACGTTCCTAAAAATATAACTATTTAGGTAAGTTCTTAGAATCGACCAATGAAAACAAAGAAAAAATATCCTAATTTGAAGACGATTAAAGGAAGAATTTAGGAACAGCTTCGAGGCCTTGGTGGCGTCTTTCAGCCGCGGTGAGTCTCAGGTGGTAGACCGTCATTAGCGAGGGAGGCGATGCGTCAACCGGCGTCTGAATCCCCGCATCCAACCAGGCTCTCCCAAGAGACCCCTTCAAGCATTAAAAGCAAAGGGTGACCAGGAGCAGGCGGCTCCGAAAAAGAGAATGAAAGGAAAAGAAAGAAAATACAATAAAAATAGTGTAATAATGCGTAAATATGTTCTCGGAGAGATGAATTAATGTTTTATACACCTATTTACATATGTATACGAATGTAAATATCAAGAAAATGAGACCTTAGATAAGTTATGAAAATAACGACAACAGAGTTTTCCTAATTGGATTTTTATTAGAAAATCCTATGAAAATATAACAAAAGAAAATGCCACGCTACTTCGTCCATCCTTTTTGACATGATGTCTAGGTAATATACTTATTTCGAGTCAGATACAAAATT
The DNA here is from genome assembly GCA_963969495.1 of Ceratothoa steindachneri. Taxonomy (NCBI): domain Eukaryota; kingdom Metazoa; phylum Arthropoda; class Malacostraca; order Isopoda; family Cymothoidae; genus Ceratothoa; species Ceratothoa steindachneri. Next base: position 160,335,774 of record OZ018326.1, read on the forward strand.
CCACCTATCACCTCAAATCAAAAGGCTACGATGAACATAACAGAGTTGGAACAAACTAACAAATAGAAAGGGAGTGGGAAGCGCTCGGATCAGCAAGCTGATGGCCAGGAGATGGTAAATGGAGGTCAAGGGGAGTCTAACAGACAAGAGGAAATGAAGTGCTGTCTACGATGAGATGGGGGTCGTAGAAGAACATTAGTGAAGATTTACGAGCGGATATTTGTACATGATTCCACGAGATAGACTGACATTCAATGTCCTCACTTTTAAATATATGAAAGTCATCACCTTAAAAATCGAGTCATTTTATATGAACTATAACACTAGATATCGCTGATTAGGAGAAGTTACGCAAACTTCTTGTCAATATTGATGGGCATCACGCATCCTATGAGCATGTGCGTAGCATCCCTAGCGATGACGTCAACCTTCTTCCAGCATAACTAGAATGATTTCATTTTTTTAGCTATCTTAGTCTCATAAATTATAGCAGATTCGCCTTGTACAAAACAACTGAAATCGGAGAAAAGCCGTTTCGTTTTCTTCTTTTTTCAACACCATTCTATTTCATTAAATCGATATGTTTCTACTATTTTCAATAATGTATAATAGTAAAAGATGAGACACTGATAAGTTAGAAATATTTGAAGTAAAAATACGTAACATTCCAATTTAAGCCTCGTTTGTCTCCGATTTCTGAGCCTTTCTTTCTATCTATCACCATAAAACACTCATTTACATCACCCTTGTCTCATAAGTTTGAAGATACTGCAATTTAGGCGTGTTTCTTCCTAAGACAATTTTTTTATTTGATTTTGTGAGAAGTTTAATTTGCACTTTCTTTTTGATAATTCGATTCACACTATATTCATCATTTACACTATCGATATTTCTCTCATAGATATTTATTAGTAATAACAAATATGGATAAAGACGGCACGTAATTCCATAAATTCCGACAGTACATAGTCACATAATTAAAGTATAAATTCTCCTATTTATCATTGGTGGTATTAGCTAAATATATATTCTAAATGAAGGGTAACTTTAGTAATTAAATAATTATTAGAGAGGGGAGAGTTAATGTATTTTTAGTCGCGTGCGAGTCTAGTCGCGGGCGACTCTACATCTCACCGTGTCATTCGGCGTTCGGTCCCCGTTTTGCTCTTTTTTTGTTGTTTCTGTAATAACATTGTAACTATTCAGTATATTCTGACTAAAGTTGAAACCCTAATGTTGTTTTACATTCTCTTTCAAATGATATAATTGCCAAAGTTCTCCCAAGGTTAGCCCAGGAATGATTTTGTTTTGGCAATAAAATCATAACTATTCTGCCGATTCTAACGAAATTTGAAACGCTTATGTTGTTTTACATTCTTTTTCGATTGATATAACTTCCAAGGTCCTCCTAAGGTTAGTCTTTGAATTATTGAAACATTTGAAAGTCGTAAGGTCATAAATCAGAATAAGTGAGAGCATTCGACCTTTTGGTCAGCAGACCTTGTTTATGATATGCACACCTCTGTCAATATTATACAATCTGTATTTGGAATTTTTTCAAGGGGAGGGGGACATGTTATTAAATGATATTGTTCGCCCTATTCATTTTTTAACCAGAAAATGTTTCATTAAGTAGTGAAAATTTTAGATATTTCTCAGAGCTTATGGTAAAACTCTAAGAATTGAGTAAAAATTTGAAAAAAATCGAGCAACTTACTGAAATTTTGAACATTTCTAAACATATTTTTTAAACTTTAACATTCGAAATTCCACGAAGGATAATACATGCACAAATTAGAAGGATGGAACCTTTCACGGAAAAATAGGCCCATTACCCATTTTGTTATTTTTCTAGGCATGGCTTTTATTATAAGCTGTTCCTTAGGATATAAAATACCAGTTACATTTTGGGCATATGAGTCCATTTTTTAAGTGGCGATTTCCTTCTATTTCTTGGAAATGATATTAGGATAAGGAATAAGTTCTTCCGTTTTTTTTAATGTTGTATTGATTTAAGTTTTGTTGACGTGATTGGTGCACATATTAAGAAGCAATAATAAATAATGAGAGAAAAAATTTGCAAAGGTTAGGCTATGTCTCTTAACAGCGTAGACTATTAGGCTTTTGCTTAGGCGACGTCTTGAAGTTGATTAATAAGTCATTGCGGTTTATTTAAAAGCTGTGTTAATTTAATTTTTGTTCTGTACCTTCAAAGTGGAATGTCAAGTTGAAAGAAAGGTGCATTTTCGACACTTGTTTTTCATTTTCGATCGAGACGGGAACAATGCAAACGCTGCCTAAAGCTCGTTGCGATATTTGTGCTGTGTACGGAGAAAATGCTTTATCAGAAAAGACAGCTCAATGGTGGTTTTCACGTTTTAAAAACGGTCATTTCAATCTTAATAACGGAGAACGTTCAGGTCGCCCCATTAAGTTGGATGAAGATCGATTGAACGACCTTCTTCATGAAAATCGTCGTCAATCCACTAGAGAATTGGCTGTACAATTGGCATGTGATCAGAAAACTGTAGTGAATCACCTTCATTCGATGCGGGAAAATTAAAAAAACTCGGTGCTTGTGTTCCACACGCTTTGAGCGAAAGCAACAAACTTCAACGCTCCACGATTGCCGCAGGCTTGCTTGCTCGTCACAAGGCTACTCGTGGATATAAGGACAGATTTCTTCACCGCATCGTCACTGGCGACGAAAAGTGGTGTGTTTATGTCAACATGAACCATCGAAAACAATGGCTTAACCCCAATAAAAAACCACTTCCGCTATTAAAGCAAGGATTTCATCCACGAAAGACGATGCTGTGTGTGTGGTGGGATTGTGAAGACATCATTCTTTATGAGCTCCTTGCGAACAACGAGATTGTCAATGCATAACTCTACGTTCAACAGATGTATGGACTCGCCGAAGCTAATCGTGAAAAGGGAAGTCATCGACGTTATGGAGTCCTTCTGCAACACGACAAGGCTCGTCCTCACCTTGCTAATATGACAAAAGACGCCATCAAAACGCTTAATTGGGAAAACCTGTTGCATCCTCCATATTCGCTAAACTTTGCTCCATCGGATTTCCATCTGTTCCGATCGCTCTCCAACAATTTGAGCGGCGTTTCGTTCAATACTGATGCGAAATTAAGAATCTGGTTAGACGAATTCTTCGAGTCAAAATCCAGAGATTTTTATTGCAGAGGCATCGAAAAACTAGTTGAACTTTGGGAAGAAGTCGTAAATAACAACGGAGAATACATTATTGAATAAATTTCATATTGTTATCAATTGAAAATTAAGTTTTTCTAAAATTGCTAATGATAATGAATAAATTTGATAAAACCACAAGAACCTATTCCTTAACCCAATAGAAAAGGAAACGCGACTTTAATGGAAGATTTATGACAAAAATAATACTTGGAATTTCGTAACACTCTGACACTTAAATCCCACATTAATTAATCAGATATCGAGAATAATTTGGAAATTTGCATTGCTAAAATCTTCGATTACGAATAATATTAACTTTGATTCTAAATTAAACTTTTACATATCTTAAACGTCATTTTTGAGCGTTTATTTTTATTTGTTATTGTTAATTTTATGTGACTAATAGTTAAATGGTAAATATTATGGAAGTGTCAAAAAGCCCATTCACATAGTTATTCTTTCGGAATTTTCATCTAGGTAAAAATGTGAACTAAGTTAACAGCAGAAAGCTTGCGTCAATTTGATAGCGAAGGAACAATGAGACTGAGCCAGTGCCAAAATAGTTTCACAATTTTTGATCTGGAAACATTAGTTTTTAAAGATGAACCTCATGGAAGAAGACAAGTGGAATTTGATCTTTTAAAATAATTAGAGAAAAATTTGATTGTAATTGTTGAATAATTGACTGAAAACTGCGATCGAATCATTTGAAAGGCTATCTTTATTTAAGGAAAATAGGCAGAGTTTCATGATTGGGACAATGGATTCCTCACGACCTGTTAGAAGTATACTTGCAACAAAGAATCAACATTTGTTATCTATCCTTTCTTGACTGAAGAGTGAGCCAATTTTAAGTAGAATAGTTACAGGAGACGAAATGTGAATTATGTCATTAATATTAAATATTATGAGGAAAATATGTAGTGTGACATCTCTGGGAGAATATTTTGTGCCTTTAAAGTGATATGAATGGTATAATCTATTTCAAACTTCTTAAAAAAAATCAGACTATCACTGAAGAACTTTACCTTGCTCAGTGGACCGTTTACATGGAGCGCATGAAAAAATCCAGTGTTAATAATTAGACAAAGAGGGCTCGTTTCATCGACACAACGCGGGACCTTATATTGAAATACATATCATGTAAAAGCTTCTCAATTTCAATTGAGAATTAGTGAGTTATTCTACATACAAAAATTAGTTCAAATGGGAGTTTAAGGAATCACCTAAAGAGAATGACGATGTCAACATCAAATGAGGTGGAAATCATCTTAAAGAACTTTATAAATCAAAGTCAAAGGAATTTTACAAACATGCTAATGAAAAATTAAGACAACGATGGAGACTAATAATATAAAGTAATGAAAATATATAACTTAATTTTTTTTTTTTAAACTTTTATTAAAATGCAAATAATTATGATGAACAATTTAAAAGGCTGGATTACTTATGACTGGCTCTATTTCTAATAGTCTATTTTGCGCAATAGTGTCTGTAAAATAGTGTTCCCGCGTTACAGTACTGAAGCACGTAAGCAAAGACTTTTCTTATTATAAAGATGATTTGAGATGAAACACTAAAATGATGGAATATTCAAAAGAAGGATACATGCCCACTTTTAATACAATTTTAAGCTCCAATGCTGAAAAGACATTGCTAATAAAAAAAGAAGTAGGATATAGTGGGTATTCTATGGTTGATGATGCGTTCTGACCTCGCCTTGTTGAAAAATACTTTTACTGAAGTTAGATAAAAGGAAGATTTATAGCTGATGGATGTACTTAGAATTACCAGTTATTTTTGTTCTGTCGTATATTAACTGATATATAGTTATTTCTCTCCTGACACCATAAATCTAACATAATTCGACTAAAGGATGTACAATTTAGTAAAATCTAAGATTATGAGAGTATTAAAAATTTAGGAACTATTAGACATGGACGGCTCCTCCATCCTTCAAAATTAAGCTGTTTAGTATTAGATTTATTATATAGATAGCTATACCATAAAACGTGAATTCTGCACCTAACGCATAAATCTTTTGACTTTTACCGTGAACTGTTTGTCATATTGGACTATAAATACGTTGATCTTATATATATATATATATATATATATATATATATATATATATATATATATATATATATATATTACAAGTCCGTAAATGTCTTCCATTCGATCTATTCATATCTGTGGCCTGTATGTATTCAAATCACATCCTGGAATTGCAATCATAAATCCCCAAATTTTACATCATATCAGGGAATCATGAGGATCGCAAGATCGCAGCAAACGCGCTCTGTTTATTGGCGGTGTATACTTTTTCCAAAAGTCCCACCTTGTTTTGGCGCTCAGATCAATCGATAAAAAGAAATCTGGGAAGCACACAGTGTCACTCCAAAGATTTATGTGCCTTCAGCCCCTCATTCCGTATAATCCCCTGAAGACTTTTATGCGTCTTTCAACAAGCGATAGAAAATTAGGCTCTCTCTCTCCTCGATTTAATACCGAAGGAAGAATAAGCGTATATATTATGTGCATGTTTTTGAACTATATTATTTATCCGTGTGTATTATGATTACACAGCGTAGTTAATGATCCATAATCCTCCATCATAATTGGTTCTAATGTCATAGCATATGAATACTTTCTGCTACGAACGTGTGCAATTTACGGATTTACCCCTATATATAGAATGATAAATGCTTTAGTCAAAGAAAACGTACATAAATGATGCGACGGTATAGAGAAATTCTTTAAAGTTCGCGTGTACGTATCATGAAAGCTTCCTTACACAAATTTGTTTGGCATTTTGGGGGGAATTGATGTAAGAAGAAGAGAAAATGTGAGAAAAAAATAAAGAAGAGACTCTCGGCATCCTTCCTTCCTCCTCGGCATCTTCGTGTTGCCTTTTTTCTGCTCTCATCAAGGCTTGAGTTATGGATAATGTCTTCTATCCATTACACGAAGGCCCATTACTCCTCACATCTCGCCGTGTCTACAATTTGCTTTAAAAATTGGTCCTATTAATGGGGTTTTTTTGCCTTTCTCTTTAGACCATTTCAATTCGCTTAAGGACGTTCTAATTTTTACGACTCTATAAAAATATTGGAACTCATTTTAAGTGTTAGGAGCAGATCTTTTTACTCCATTTTTGACTCATTGCCTTGCTAATACTGCTTCATGATATATTCTAAAATGATACATTAATGGGATTACGCTATTACTCCGGCTGAATATATTCTTTTTTTGATTTCTTATTTCTTTAAATGTTGAATTGTGGAGTATAAAACATTTCACTAAGGGTGAAATATATTGTGGCAGATTTATATACGACGATGTAGATTTCTTTACATACGCTCCTCAAGCATAAATAGAGGTATTCTCGTTTCTAAAGAGTTCTTTTGGGATTTATATCTTTTATTCTTCCCATGTATTGCACATGGCTTAATTCATGATGATGACAAACAATATCCTCATGAATATAGCATAAACAATTAGGTATGAATACAAAAGAAGTGAGAGAGGCCGTCCCACTTCATTACGAGAGTTCATAAATTTTCCACAAAAATGTAATATATTTCCCGGGAATAAAAAATGACCCCTCGCCTATTATTTGCTTTTCTTTAGTCTCACTTTAATGATCACCCAAATATATACATACTGGCCAGTGGCTAGACCACATTATATAAAGAAAAGAAATTTTTTTTTATCTTGTATATATATGTATATATGATTATATAATTTGGGAGTAAAATAGTCCCCGTACTGGTTAAAGTTCCCATTTTCGCCCTGTTGTGAAATGATTTGTTTGTAAATAGGTACATTTTATTCGATCGGTTTTTATTCTGGTAGCATTATAGTAGTGATATGATTAATAATAGGTGAAAAAACTATAAAAAATTCTGATGACTCCCTTTTTTTGCCAAATGGGATCAACTATTTCTTCCTGGCCCACGGGCACCTTTTCTGATCTCTAATTCTGTTTGAGTATTAAGATGGGAGTGAGGCAAAATAGCTTTGAAGCGATTAGACTTATTTTCCCAATGAGCTTGAGGTGGATTTGATGAAATAACGTAAATGACGAATGACATCCAACCTGAGAACTTTCGACGAGAATCAAACTTACTCCGATCAACCAGTTTAAGGGAAAATAAAAATCGGTAGCTGTTCCCTTGTCGTCAGAGGAAATGTTTACCAGAATATTTCGAATATTTCCCTGTCTAGTTCGCTTGAGGCGTTACATAAACGATTGCCCTCAGACCTAGTTCAATTAGCCAGTGGTAAAATCGCAACGTTAATTTGTTGATTATCGTGCTGACTAATATATATATATATATATATATATATATATATATATATATATATATATATATATATATATATATATATATATATATATATATATATTAGTGTGCTTGGGTAGCAGTCTTTCCTGAATGCAAATTTTGCCTTAATTAATTTCCTTTGGCAATTTTCTCTTCTTCTAACTATCTTCTTTATTCCATCTTGTCGATGGTGGATCACTTGTCCAGTATTCATCTCTTTTTTAAATAATTGTGTTTGGTAAAAAACAAATTAAATTGCTAAGCTTTCGATCTTATTCGATCATCTTCGGAGCGTTTTGATATGTTCTTGCCTCCTTTACCGGTCTAATAAGTGGAGTGAGGATCTAAGAGAGTAAAAAAAACCGATTTTAAGGGGTATTTATTCCCCCTAGGAATAAATACCGCTTAAAAATCATTTTCTACTTCGCAGCGTCTCGATATGTTTTTGCCTCCTTTACCGATATAATGATGAGTGGAGTGAGATCTGAGAGAATGAAAGAAAACGATTTGTAATAGGTATTTATTCCTAGGGGGAATAAATACCCCTTAAAAATCGTTTTCTTTCACTCTCTCAGATCCTCATTCCACTTATTACATCGGTAAAGGAGGTAAGAACATATCAAAACGCTCCGAAGATAATCGAATAAGATCTAAAGCTTAGCAATTTAATTTGTTTTTTACTAAACACAATTATTTAAAAAAGAGATAAATACTGGACAAGTGATCCACCATCGACAAGATGGAATAAAAAAGATAGCTAGAAGAAGAGAAATTTGCCAAAGAAAATTAATTATGGCAAAATACACAATGGTCTTCAACAATATATATATATATATATATATATATATATATATATATATTATATATATATATATATATATATATATATATATATATATATATTTATATATATATATATATATATATTTTAGTATACATACGAGAATAAATGTATAGGTAAAAACACAGGAAATTAAAAGAAATCAAACGAGGTTCAGAGCGATTTTGTTTATTCCAAAATTATCAAGGGATGTAGAAGAAAAGAATAAGGCATTGAAACATGGGAAAAAAATAGTGGTCTCAAAACTAAGCAAGTAGTGCTGACGTGTTATTAGCCACTTTTTAATACTCACTCTTCTCCTTGAAGATGGTGGAATAAACGAAAGCACTCCGAGCCTCATTTCTTTTCATTCAATTTCTCATAGTGTCACCTCCACAAAGAATGGAGTACAAAGAATGCAGTTGATTGGCAGGAAAATTCACAGTAGGAGATGGAATCTTACTTAATGCATGCTCCTCACGTCTGTTCGGCAATATGGGTCCCTAACAGAAGAGATGTGTGTATTGTGAGTTTTTGTGAGGTCTACACAATCAAACGGCAGATGTTCGATTTTGTCTTGGCGTTGTTTGCATCTGGCGAATGATGGTGTCGGGGCAAGGTTTATTCTATTTTTGGATTGTTAGAGTTTAGTGTACTGAAGTGACCTGAGGTTAAATACGATTACTCGGTGCCTTCTCTGTAATGATTTATCTTATTAGTTTATTAAAGATGTAGGCTCGTTTAAGATGTTTGGTAATACTGCGTCCAAAAGTCTTTGAGTGAAGGGAGCTTGAATGTATTTGAGTAAGTTTGAGTTTGGTGGTGTGAAGGAATATTATTTTAGAGATGTTGGAATTAATGATTTGGGGCTTTTTTTTTTGTTTTATGTCTAGGTGGTGGGGGCTTTGCTTTGGTTGGAGAGAGTCAGTGATCAGATGAATTGTTTGGTTCCAATCATGTCTAGGTGTATTTTAATTAGTAGTATTTGTGATTCAGTATGTAGGTGTAAGGTTGGTGTGCTCCTTAAATCACTCCACCTAATTGGTTGCTTTAATAGAGATCAAAGCGGTTGCTCACTGCCTCAGTCTGCTTGCTTCGATCCCTACCTCTGCATGGATTCTTTCGCAATTAGGAGAATTCATTTTTCGGAAGAAAAAAATATTCTGTTTATCTTCTTTCTTTGCACTTTGATTAATTTATTTCCACTATTCTCTCGCGTTCATGATATATATATGTTGGGAACAGCTTCTCATATTTACATGTTTTGTTAAAGACCAGGTTGTATTTTGATTTTATCAATTTTATTTTGGAACGTTCCAACTGGTGAGTGCAGTTTTTTTGTATCTGGTTGAAGATTAAAGATCAGTTGAAGAAGAACCATTTTATTTTTCACAACTAATTTGAGTTTTGACCGTGAGCTTTTCACCTTTCTTACGGCACCTTCAGACGGAACTCTTGGTTATTGTTGAGGCTGCGTTGATTTTGTGTTTCTCTTTGTTTTGCCTCCTTCACCGATGAGGTAGCTCATTGTTGGTCGTGAGCAGCGAAGAATGAAGGAATTTGTTCTTTGGTGCTATTATAGGTCAAAGTCGGAGTACCATGTTCCTTCAGCATAAAAGATGAAGTACTCACTCGGAACTGGTGCGTTTGGTGTTAAGTTTAGGGCCCATCTCTTTAATAAGAAGAGCCTACCATACTCAGAAAAAACCCTAACCTTTGCCGCCTAAATATTCTGGAGGGTTTTCTCATTAAAGAGATGGGCCCTAAACTTACCACCAAACGCACCAGTTCCGAGCGAGTAATTCACCTTTTCTGCTGAAGGAACATGGTACTCCGACTTTGACCTATAATAGCACCAAAGAACAAATTCCTTCATTCTTCGCTGCTCACGACCAACAATGAGCTACCTCATCGGTGAAGGAGGCAAAACCAAGAAAAAAAGCCAAATCAACGTCGCCTCAACAATAACCAAGAGTTCCGTCTGAAGGTGCAGTAAGAAAGGTAAAAAGCTCACGGTCAAAACTCAAATTAGTTGTAAAAAATAAAATGGATCTTCTTCAACTGATCTTTAATCTCTAACCAGATACAAAAAAAACTGCACTCACCAGTTGGAACGTTCCAAACTAAAATTGAAAAAAATCAAAATACAACCTGGTCTTTAACAAAACATGTGTATATATATATATATTTATATATGATTAAAAAATCCCAAAGAAAAATAACCGCTTTTAGGCTCAAATCTTTAGAGGCAAAGAGGAAATGAAAAAGAGCAAGTATAATAAAAGCTTTTAAGTAAAAATTAAATACTCATCCAGACAAACTGACTAAGAGATACATTAGGGGAAAAGCAATGGGAGCATACATAGACGCAAGCAATAATATTAAATGTGTCCGATAAATTTTATTTATACTGAGAGAAAATTTGACGTCTTGAATTTATCTAATTTAAATAAAGCTTTTTATATTCAAATTGTATTTTGGGCTAATTTTATGATGAACCTAATCAACTACATTTATTTTAGTAATTTGTACTCCATTTAAATGATCATGCATTAGGCTAGTGAATTTAGTGAGTAAAGGTCAATAGTATTGAACTTATACCCAGCCATGCAACTGTATTGTTGTTTAATTCAAATTGTCTAGTCTTGTGCTTGTTTGTCCTAAGTATCAACTGCAAACATACTGCTTCATTTGGAGAGAAATTTCTACTATGTAAGATTTTAAATAGTATTATTGCCCCCAAAACATCACTAGCATTAAGATCTTTCATTAATTATGGTAAAGAGGATAGGTGATCGTTATAAAGAAAATTGAAAATATTGATTCAGAGCGGTGGAAAAATAAGCGAAGAGGGCTTGATGTTGCTCATTTGAATCTCCATAATTTTCGTGATGGAGAAACTTTTATATAAAATGCTTTTACGGCACAAACCAAATTCGCTTCGAGGAAATTATTCTAATTTTTAAGGAATAATGTTTTCTAATATGCATCCAATTAGTCTGAGTTTATAAAACATTCAACTGACTTTACATTAGACTTATTCTCCCTAGTCTCCTTTAGTCAATCAAAATAACATAGCCACACAAATTATATTTTCTCTTAAGAAACCTCATATGAAGTATAGTATTCACTGCCCACGAATTATGTTTTCTCTTAAGAAACTATAAGTTCCTTGTGATCATGTCAAAAATGAGTTTTCAAGAAATTGTATAAGTAATTGACCTTGAATTTGATCATCTACTTTACAAGCCCAAGGAAAAAATAAGTATAAACTTCCAATATTATATATAGAATTAAATTTTCACTAACATATATCTTTGAACTTTCAATTAAAACAATTTAACATCCATTAAGTAAATCTCAAAATATAAATCTCAATTCATTGCTATAATTTAAAATTTGTAATAGCAATTTAACCATTTCTACATTTAGCTCTTTAAAATGACTACGGCAGATTTCAAATCAAATTATGTAGCCTCCAAAACGTTTCTAACAGAAAGAGATACCTTAGAGAGCAAACCAAGAGCAACCAGAGGCCAGGAAAATCGATGTTTTGTGAGTCACATATTTATGTTGTCTTGGTGTATTTCACTTTTTGGGGGTTTTGTTGTAGAACCAGAGTTAAAAAACATAGCCAGGACTAAAATCAATCTTTGATATGGACATAATTTTAGGAATTTATAGCTTAATGGTTCTATTTTGAAAGAATAACAATTGACAAGGAGAGTAAGGAGCAGCTACAAAAGTAATACCTACAAAAATTCAAGGGACGATACAAAGAAGACGGAATTTAATATTTAATTAGCCCTTGCAGGTAGTTTTTGATTAATTGCTTCACCTTCAGTGAAAATATTCATATACAATGAAAAGAATTTTTCGGATGTGTACATAATTATATGCAATGAGTTATATTCTTCTGTCTATTTACAAGTATGTAAAATCTTGGAAACCTTCCTGGCAGCTTGTATAATTCAACGATTATCAGTTTCCTAAAAGAGAAAAAATGACGCGGTAGACAGTCAGAATAAAAACGAGAAAACCGAAAAAAGAGAGTGAAAAAGATTGATAAAGTAATGGATTTTATTTACATTCCTTTTACCTACGTTTGGACAGGAATAATTCATACAACCTTCAGGGTGAATACGTACAAAAAACACAGATTTCCAAGTTTACACATGTGTGCCCGCTTTAAAGGTCACAATAATAGGACAGTTTTAAAAGCTAACTGTATGGCAGTAAAGGAATGACACCCACATATCGAATATTCAGAAAAGGGGAAAAAATGCCACTGATTATTGCCGGGGCCTGAGGAATGGGGAAAATGGTAGTGGCAAAATGCCAGAGACCTACGACGACCCTTCCAACTCTCAAGGGGCTCACTAGGTTATCTATATATTCTTCAAAATTATTATACGGAAAAAAACTATACATATATTTCCTTTGCCAACTACTTAGAGAAGATTTATATCAGTTTTTGAATATCAGATCGGAAATTAACGTAGTGAAAAGTCCTACTTTAGAAAGTGGATGATCATTTAAATTTCAAGGCACAATTGCACATTTTACGCATTAATTGAAAGATTAAGCCTTGTTTCACTTGCATTCATTGTCCTACACATGTTTTTGCCTCTTGCATCAATTGCCTTGCAAGTTTACTTGAAAACTTGACATTAAATATTGTGAACTCTTTTTTTTTTTCTTTTATGGATCGTTTGTCATTGATGGAAAATGGAAAATATTTTTTATGTTTTTTTGGAAAGTAATAAATTTAGGCGATCCAAGAATTTTTGTTACAACCTTTTAGTTATAATTAGAGAAACGTTTAAAGATGGCTGCGTTTGACTAGCGACAGATATATAGGCAATGCTTGAAATATAATTTTAATCATTTTTATGAAAATTATAATTTAAATCGCGTAAAGGTCACACTCTTTACAGATAAATAGAAAACATAAAATAACCAATTGATCATTTAAATAACAAAATATGTATACTTATAATAAAGAACAAGTCAATAAAAACTTATGTATAGAGGCATGCAAAAAGAGTGGGCCCGATATTTTGCTCTAGAATCGTTGTACAATTTTGATTGGTAATTAACATTTTGTTGATTATAATTTTCTTGATATGTATAACATATATCTCGTTTGCTCTTTTTTTTTAATTTCAATCTCTTTTTTTTGGTTTTCTATTTGTATGCATTGTCTCAAAATTAATAAAATCTTGATATCTTCTACCCCAGAAATAATAGGTCATCCTTATAATTAAATTCCTACTAGTTTCTTGATGATTCGATAAAGTTTATAGCTGTTCCTGTCGTATTTTTTTATATTTTCGTCAATTTCGTAGGTTGTAAGCAAGCGTCAATCCTAACAGTTCCTCGACAGCATAAACATTAAAGACTTCTATTAATGGTTTTAGGTTAATAAAGTTTTTATTCGATAAAAAATACTACTGTTCCTTTGCCTTTATAAAGGAGTATTCAAGGATTTTTTTTTATTTTTTAGTATGCAAGATGATGTATGTATTATCATTGCAGACAAAAAGTATAATTAATCATAAAGCCAACTCCAAAATGGAAGACATACAATTATTAAAAATATTAGGGCTGTCATTATCTTGTTGCATTTTTTCTCAACTTTCTTGAAAGCATTTTGGCTACTTTCATTTAATATCATTATTTTCCTTCATCTATAAACCCCACAATCTCACCGAAAACAAAGTATGACATTTATTAATAACTTCTAACCGCTAAATTTGCTCAAAGTAACCTTAATTTGATTTCTCAACCCTACTAAAGCATTAGACTAATTAGTTGTTACTTTTAATTCCGCAAATAAAAATTTCCAATTTTAATTTATGTCTAAATGTGTTAAAAATTGCCTTTCATTTGAGTTTGGAGCGCACTTTTAAACTGTAAAGTAATTAGCCGGTACTTTCAGAATGAATCAGCAGCTATAATCCTGCCACTATACAAATCGCTCCTGCGCCCACACCTCGAATATGCGGTTCTAATTTTGGTATCCCTCCCTAAACAAGGATATAGCGCACTTAGAAAGAGTGAAACCTCGGGCTACGAAACTAGTTCCTGGAATCCGAAACAAACCCTACAAAGATTCCACTCATTAAACCTACTATCACTTTAAAGTAGACAATTACGTTGACAATTGATCGATTTAGTCAAAATCTTAAAAGGAATTACCAATATTGATTACAGACTATTGTTCAAGATGGACGAAAGGGCCAACAAACGCCAAAATGGTTTAAAATCAACGAACAAGCAATTTAACTCTACTATAGCTCAAAATTACTTCACATTTAAAATCACGCAAATGTGGAATAGCCTGCCCAACTGTATAGTAGAAAGTACGTTAGTTAATATGTTCAAAAACCGACTTGATAAGTACTTCAATAGTGTAAATATAACGTACTGGAGCATAGAAGAGCACACCATATGAAATAAGGAGTTGGGAATAAAATAAAATGAAATGAGCAGCAAAAAGATTTCAGCGACGCCTTCCTGCATGGAGTGAATGTGAATTCCCCTCTTCCTTTTCCGTCTTTCCTATAAGTATATTATTTTATTCACTAGCAGGTGAAGCCTGCGGGAGAAGAGAGTACTGTCCTATAACACCCCCCCCCCCGCCTAGTTTGAAGAAGCGTGTTCGTGTATTTGATGGATAGCTGAACCTGCATGTCAATGGTACACATGTAGATAAGTGTGTACCGTAGAATTGCCATAATTAGAAGAGGCATGTAAATAAAGGTCAAATTATGCACATGTAGATAAGTGTGTACAGTAGAATAGAAATATTTAAAAAAATTAGGTTAATATATATATATATGTATATATATATATATATATATATATATATATATATATATATATATATATATACAAAGGGTATACATGTAGATAAGTGTGTACCGTAGAGTTTAAATAGTTAAAAAAAACAAAAAGCATGTAGATAAAAAGCATGATACACTAATTTTAGAATGTGGTAGTTAACATCTTCTGTAAGCAGACTGGCCTTGAGCGGATCTTAGGGTCTTTGCTGGTCCTTTTTTCTGTATTATGTGGTCATCAATCAACTAATATCAAAGCCGTTGTCAGATTTCAAAGTAATGAGACACATACTAATTTGCAAAAGATATATATACCTTACAAATTCCACTGTTATTCTTAATGATTTTATTTTTTTGGTTTAGTAGGCAGCTATCATATAGTTTTTCTTGGAAATATTGAAATATAACAGTTTAATATTTGGGACGTCTAGTCATTTTGCACTTCATCAATGACTCAGCAGCCATCGTGGCAAGAAAATAATTTAAATCTTTGTTTGATTATAAAGCTGAAAAGGCCACAACAGTGCATCTGCGACAGATTAAAATATACACATTATTTTAATTTAGCCTTTGAGACCATGAACAACATTATGTTTTATGAATAGCATGTAATATTGAGCTTTTAGAATTGCTTTCTAAACACATTTTAATAGAACTACTACGAAGTTAATCTTAACAACTTTCGAGACGAATGCATAAAATTTATAAGCATATTTGAAAGATTTAAATTATTAATTATATTTTTTAACAACTTTAATGCGTATTTTTTAATTATAAATGATGACTTTCATGACTATTTCATGATTATCTCGCAGTTTACTTATTTCTTTTATTTTACTATTTCTCGTAAATATTAGAAAAGTTTTTGCCAATTTTTCCGTAAAATAAATATTGGATCATGGTGATAACCGAGAATTAGAATTTCGCCTTACATATGGAATATGGTCCTTCGTTTTCACGCACTTTTTTGGGGGGTCACAAAGATTATTATAAATATTGAGAGGTAGAAGGAAGACTATAGTTTTAATTTACTTACAGGTTTAGAGCGTAAAATAAGGATAAAAAATACAAAAAGGAAAATGAAAAAAATCGCATTGTGTGAGGCCGAAGAAGAGTAAATAAAAATAAGAATGGCCAGACTTTGATATATCTGACTACCCATACAGAAAACACAGGAAAGCGACGTTTCGTTTCAATTATTGAAACTCTTCAGGCTTTATTTTCCCCAACGTCCATCGTTTCATTTTCTATCCAAAATGATACTATCCCCTCATATGGGTTCATTTACTATTATGCTTACGTTTACAGTAAAATAACTTTAATATTCCCCGATTCCTACACAACTTCATGTTCCCAATAAAGAGCTCGTATCTTCCTCCCTATTTAAAGCATTCAGGGAGCTCGGCATTTCTCGCCATCAATCACATTAAACACCTCCCTCCATTGGTCTTCCTCTCTATCTTTTCTTCGCTCCATTAAACTTTCTTGTCACCGCACGTGGGCTTTCTCTCATTCCTCTCTTCGTCGACTCTCACTTACAGCTCTCTCTCGCTTCTTAATGGTTTCTCTTTCCTTTTTATTCCCCTTCCTTTCTACCCGAAATGGGTCGTCGACTTTCAGACTGATAAAAATGGAGGAATAATTTTGCATATTTTCATCACAATTAACATATTTTTTTTCAGGTAGGGGATTTAGCTTTGCAAAAGGTACATTCAATTGTCCTTAATAAATTGATTAATCGATGTTACGTGAATCAAACACTTATTTTCTTGTGAATACCTTTAAAATACTTGCAAACTTTGGCAACATTGTGGAAGACTCACAATCAGATGATAAATTCAATGTGAACGTATCACATAATTTCGAACTTACATCACTTAAGTCGTACACCATCGAGAAACCATTTTCAGAGGTAGTAAGCAATCTCAATTGGGTGTCACATTTTCCGGAGTCCAATATATCTGCCGGTCCCAAGCGTTCGTCGTGGGGGTGTTTTCTTGCGGCTAATTCAATGTGTTTCTGAAAAATGAAATAAATTGCTGAAAATTTGGCGTTCCTTATTACACGAGCAAAAGCTCGAATGGGAGTGATTAAGACAAACTGTCAGCTTTACCCACAGATTGGTTCGAGAAGTAATGGCGATACAGTTTAGAGAATCATGTATGTGGTATTGTGGTACATATGTAAGTATGCATATAATCAGGAAAAGTAGTTAAAATGATGAAAGTGATGATTTAAGGAGAACTGTCTTTAAAGTTGTTTTGTATTCTTGTTATTTTATAATTACTTCCAATGATTCAATAGTGGAAAATAATATTTTAAAGTCTGACATAGTTTCTTTCTAGTTAATTTATTAAATCATTAACGAATCATTCTGTACGTGCGTCTAATAATTAAGCAAAATTTACCTGACAACGTATAAATCTATATAATTACACTCTTTATATTCAATTTAATGTAATTACGGATATTTGTATGACCATTAGCGGCTAAAGAGGTTGGTAGTGTCAAGTAAATACAGTTATTGTAGTGAATGGAATAGAAGTAGTTTTCTCACGCGACAAATGCATGTAATTAAATGCTTCCTGAAGAGCTTGTGTACCAAGCGTAGACTCCATCACTACTTAGAGCTTGGCTTATTCAATGGGCAGTGTTAGGATTATTGGGTGATAAATTCATTTGATAAGAAACGCATTCAATAAAAACCTTTATAAAAGTCATAAGAAACGGAAAAATGCCAAAAGAGGAATCAATTGGCAATTTTAGCACCTTTTAAATCATGCAATTAAGTATAAGTCGCATAGAACAATCAAAATAAATGAATAAACTACATAAAAGAGCGAGAATTCTCTTCCCCCAATCCGTGCCGACCTTGAAACTTATACGCAGGGCACTTAGAGGTGATTATAGCTCGTAAAGAGACTTCGCGATGGGCCTTTACTACAACTGATATGCGACTTTATGTGAGGGTTATAGGTAGTTTCAAGGCAGTAACTGAGATGTTAAAATCATGTTTATGATGGTTTTAAGGCCTTCGGATAGACGTGCGAGCTCAAAAAACAAAGAATAACCTGAAGATACTTAAAGAGATTGAACGAAACTGATACAGATAAGGGAAAAATATTTCAATACTTGCAAAAAAAAAAGAAAAGAGATCGAGAAGATATGTTGTAGCACCTGTTGCGAATACTTTTTCAGAACTGGTTCCGCGCAGTATCACTAAGAAAAACTTTGAAACGTGTTTTCTCCACCTTCAGCTTATTAACAGTTTATGAGAAAATTATAGGCTGGAACTATGCACTTAACTTTTTATTGCAAGAGTCTAATTATATACGTTACTATTTTAATTGAATAATTACATCTATATCATCGTCATTATATTACGATTCCTCTAGTTTAGACTGAAAATTACACCTTTTTCATGAGATAACAAACACATTATTTCTATCTTTACACTCTATACAAGTATTGTATGTGTTTTGTGGAAAACTGAAATCCAATGAATCGTTAATGCATATTGTTGGTGGGTTTAGAGAATCGATAGGCCACACACATGCGCTTACCCCTACATACAATCTTACATATCATCAAAATACGAGTATAAAAACAAACTGCACAAGGATGATAGATTATGTTCACCATAAATCTCACATATATTCTATATTATTTAATATTTTCCTATTTATTTAAAATCATGTATAACTCCCTTTAATAATACACTTCACTTAGCCATAGATCAAAACACCAAAACCAACAAACTATACAACCTCTTACACAAAACTGGAATAACACCCTGATATACACCACCATAGTAGCGGGTACCTTACCCTCCTGCTACAAGGCTCGAATGCTCTTTTTCATTAAAAAATATCCCACAAAGAAATCCAGAGATACCATTTCGCCTAGTCTTTTCACAATCTTTCCTACATGCTTTCAATTTTTTATCCACTATTTTTCTATCTCAATTGACTATTTGCATCTCTTTTTATGTCCAATATTCAATGATAGGTTATGTTTGAATGCCAATAAAACTCGCCAGACTAAATGTAAAATTATATTGACTTGGTTTGTTTATGAAATTGAAAATTGTAGTTCTGGCAGTTACTTCAATCTCATTTCCGCGTTAAAGTGTGGCTCATACTTACCAACCACCTAAGACTAAGAGTTAATATCAATTTAATGGACAATGAAGTTGATCTCAATGGGGTTAGTTAATCTTTGAAGTTTTTAAAAGAAGATACCGAAGTACAAGATAGAACTTCTGTTTCGTCTTGGTTAAAATATTTTTTTTTAGTTGCGTTCACGTGTCTATATAAGTTTTATGCCGGTGCGTAGGTCAGTCGGTCGGATGGTTACCAATTTTACTTTTAAATGAGTTTGGGGCAAAAGAATCGTAACTATTCGGCCGATTCTAACAAAATTTGAAAGCTTAATGTTGTTTTACATCTTCTTTCGATTGCTATAACTGCGAAGGTCCTCCAAATTTTGTCCGGAAATTATTGAAAGTTTTGAAGGTCGTAAGGTCAGAATAATTGAGAGCACGGGACTTAGGAGTGTTGACCTTGTTTTTTTAGGACGCGATCCTAAATCTATCGATTTGTTGCTTCATAGGCAGCACCGTGTCTTCGATCATCATTTTGAAAGGGAGGAGGGGGAGTTTTATTCAAACTCTTACGCAAATTCGAGTCTAACCATGTTAGTTAAAGATGGTGAAAATTTAGGTCGTGCCAGAAAACTTTTCAATGGTGTACTCATCTTTTCACAAGAGAATTTGCTGTCATATAAAACAAATCGAAGAAGAGAATCTGATTATCATTTTGGAAGAATTGAATGAACATCTGCAGTGCACTTATCTTCCCACTCATCCTTATCTAGCACTGACAAGCAGTGTAAGTATACTGAAACATTGGTATCAACTGATGAGTGACTATCCCATGTTCACCTACTGAAGATATTACATCGTTGTATGAGGAGAAATGAAGTCAGTTATTGATAATTATGGGAAGTAAAGAGATATTTGATTGAATACTAAAATATAAAATATCAGTAATAAGATCAATGGTAAAAATAACTATTTCAAAGTGGATTTTCTAATTAAATAAGTTTACAATGGTTTTCAAAAGTATTATTTCGTACGCGTTCCATAAATTCCTGAAGGTATTTCCTAGTAAATCCCAAGGAATTTTAAAGAATAGCAGTGACAATTAATCGAGGGAGGACTATTCTTCAAATCAGCTAAACTGTAAACAGTATTGTTTAAATAGTTCAATTTAAAAAAAACTTAAATGGGTGGGCTAACAATGCCTACCTTAACATAATTTTATATAGGAAAATGGGATTAGGATATTTTCCACAATTTTTAATCGGAATAATTTCATATGGACCCATTTGAACAATGAATATTCCAATTTGTTTCCAATAATTCAAAACTCAATATTCCTATTTATACGAATTTTTCTTTTGTAAAAAACCGAAGGAAAATTTATTTGAGGACTTTTTCATTCAATTGCTGATCAATTTTCTCACTGATAAATAAATTATTTGATTTATTCTATTTCTTTCATATTTCCAGTTTTAGAATTTTTATTCATTAAATGTGCTTAAACTGGAAAGCATATTTTTTTTCATGGGCAAAACTACTGGGAACCTTATTATTAAAATTAGTCATTTGGGACAACTTTTCTTAAAAACCAACAAACCTCTTTTAAGACCTACCATTACTTTTATTTTTAAACTAAAAAAATCTGTAAAATTCCTACTCGAGTTCTGTTCGAATTACCATTAATATGGAACCTAAAATTAAGCTCAAGGAGCCAGTACACAGGAACTTAAAGAAGGAACGAATATACAGGAACCCAAATTATGACCAAAAGTTTCTTGTGTTGCGTTGGTATAGAAATTGGAATGAACCTTTGAGACTAAAATGCGTGAAAAAATGGTGAGAAAGGCAAAACAAAGGATATCACTGGAGAAAATACCCTGCAATAGAAGAAGAAAAGTATTTATTCGTTCTCCAAAGTTTTATTCATTAGAAGAGTATAGTGATTTTGCTGTTTTATTAGTATTTTTTTATCCTTTTTCACTCCCTGATTTACGTCCATTAGTATTCTTTCCTTACTATTGTTTTTCGTCCAGGCTGCTTAGTCGATCAAGAAGATCCCGCAAAATACTAAAAGTTTGTTTTCATAGAAGTAATTCTCATTTTCCCCTCAAATTCAAGGCAAATCATCATAACTATAGTATACATAGAATGATTTAGCACTCTAATCCGTCACTGACATGGGTAGAAACAGAATGCTAAACAGTGAAATGGGGAACAACTCTTCTCTTTCCGCTGCACTCAGTATAGATCAATATTTTTTTTAGAAAATTAATAGAATCTAAAAGCAAATTAGGAACACTTGTATTGCAACAAAGGTTGAGGAACCTAATATTAAAAGTTGCCTACTGATTATATTATCTTAATTTTTGTTCCTTCATTATTATTTTATGCGTTGTAGAGTATAACAAGCACATGAATATGATAAAGGAACTTACCCACTCGTCATTACTTGTTAGGGCAACTGGGATCACTATCTCTTTTAGGGATTAATTTCCCGAGTCATACAACTCCACGAGGATTACAAAAGTATTTCAACGAGTCCATTTCATCCCTAAAACATTCAGTTGTTTTGCATGATCCATTCTCTCATTAAGTTTGTTCTCTCCTATTGGGTAGTGAGAATTTCACTTCTATGACGCATGATACTCGTCGTAGAAAGCACCTACTGTGAATGTCACTTAGTTTTGGTACGTGAACTTGGTAGTGATTCCGGATGGAGAAACTGCTGTAGCGTAAAATAGTTCCATTTATCCTTTAAAGGACGTTCCCTGTAGATTCTTCTGGATATCGATTTATCTATGCTTCCTAACCAGTCATTTTCTTTATTTTTAGACCTTCCAAACAGTCTCAACACAATCTGAGATTTAAAAAAGAAGTCGTTTTCGTCTCATTTAGCCTAGAAATAGGCTCTAGCATTAAATATTTTTTTAAATGATAAAATCTCTTTTGTATATATAACTATAGTGACGTTATCATACTTGCATAATCAGTATACAAAAACATTACCAATGTACATCAATAATACAGAGTACATTTTCTTCGGGTGACTCATTCTCATTATATTCCCTTGAGATATAATTATTTTAATAATTGTGTCTCAATCGAAGTTAATGGCTGATGTATTATTCCGCTTAATGATGAAGACTTCTCTTTCTCGGTTTAAAATAAAAAAATATGTATATCATTGATTATCATACCTTTATAAATATATTTACCACCCTTTTACAGGGTTTCTTTTATTTCATATATACCTAATGCCCACTCATAATTCCGTACTAGCCCTTAAGTTTGAAAGAGCTGGTTGCCTTCAGGATAGTGCTCATCTTCATGCCTTTTCGAACTTTAAACAAGAATATCTTGGTCTATAGAGTTCTTCTTATAGTTCACAATGTGATCCGGGTAATTCTTTTGCATTTTCAGAAGGTGTATATAGGAAACATTATATTGAAACGCCGTTTTTAAAAAGTGCTATTGTATTTCCTGATTTACCAAGATATACAATTTTGTAGGTGTTTTATTCAACAGAATTTCATGGACATTTTTTTTAGAATTTTAAGTCCAAGTTTTTTTTTAAAGTCTTGTGTCATCTATATCCCAGTGCTCTTAAAAAATCCTTTTATTCCATAGCATTTTGGTTTATTCCATCTTTATTTATTCAATATACCAAATAAATATTTTTCTATTGCTAAGAAACTTGCGTATATTTTTAGTTTAGCAAAGTTGGTTCATGTCAATGAAGAAATATTATATCGTTTAAATATATATAAAACCCCCAGTTAATTCTAAGCGATCCTAAATATAGATTACGATATAGATAAATTATACAATGATTTTTTTCTCTTGCAGGTATAGTATTTATTGTGCATGTATGAGACAAGAAGGCACTACATTGGGACCATGAAGGTAAGATTTCGATTTACTCATGTTGAGATGCTGAAGTCACCAACGAGCGTTTTCTACAATGGTAAAAAAATATCAGAATTTAAAAAGGGCTTTGCCATGTTTATATTTTTATCAGAAGAAAGAAAAACCTCCCTACTTTCCGAATTGATCCTCTTTTAACACCTGGTTTCCTTCAACGTATTAAAATCTGTAAAACTAATATATAGTAATTTTAGGTAATTTGTGAATTGAAATTATGGATTAAGTAACAGTTTCAGTAATTAATTCATTATTCAATCTTTAGAAGAACAGATATTCATATCGCGGAATTTCGTAAAAATTCATAAAATTGTTTTATTCCAAGTTCATTAACCTTGGCCTTTTAAATATGAAAGGTATTACAATATGTGACGACTAGCTATGAATATCGATTAGTATATTTAAATCTTTTCTCTATCTAATTGATAAATAATTTATTCAGATGAATAAAATAGGAAATAAATTATATTTTTTTGGGTTGACGAAAAGATTTAAGTTTCATTGAATTTACAAACTGGCAATCCGGTAAGAGTTTTTTTTCCTTGAACGCGAAGCGCAATAGCACCGAAGCCGTACTACGCAGAAAGTTTGTGGGGAAAATATGTAAAGAAAGTAATAAGGATGGAAAAAGTGAAAATGTATATGAGATATATAACTGCAGATTATACTAAAGACAATGGGGCCTGGAGGATAAATGATTCTCCAGATGTCACGTGATCCGCCCCCCCCCATCCTTTTTGTGTACTATGAGGTTAGAAACACCTTTTTCAAGTCTCCAAAATAAACCAGAAAGGCAGACTTATTTTTTATTGAAATACTAATGAATAAGAAATTAAAATGGAAGGAAATGATCCATTGTTTATTAAAGCTAAAAAAATTGAAAGGAAGTTAATATAAAAGTCAAGCTATAGAACCAGGTAAGTTTGTCATTTCACTTTATTAGCCAAATACATTAAACTAGGAATTGAATCTTCTTGCTTATAGCTAAGCCTACCGCTATTTGATAAAGGCAAATGATTAATTCTCACACTATTTATAAACAAAGGAGTTGAAGGAACGATAGGGAAATGAAAAGAAAATAAGGAACGCCAAGTAATAATTCAAAAACTTATGTAATCAATGAACCATTCTAATCATCATCATCATCCTCATTAACTTTATAATTTAAGAAGGGTATTTTTTGAGTATTTGAATAATAATTTCATCTTGGTTTGGTTATGACTTATTTTTTTATCAGTTATTTCTAATAATTCTTTTATAATATCAAAAACAAAATGGTGAAGTTCAGAAATAAATATAAGTATCGAAATTTTGTGAATTCTTTAAAACCCAAAGAATTAAAAATGGTGAAGTTCATATAATTTATTTTTATATATCTTCTTCTATAACTTTATATTTTAGCCAAGTGATATTTTGAAAGGGGGGAATTTAGTTTAGAGTTACTTTTTAAATTTTTTAGAATTGGCGAAGTTTGGAAAATTTATAAAATTTAACTATGGCTGCTTTTTTTTAGAGTTTAAATTTTAATCTTAGTATCGAAGTGCAAGCTCCCTCCCTTAGGGGGGAGTGGCGAAGCCAGTGCCTGGTATTTCTATTATATTAGCAATATTACCAACTAAAAACTCACCTTAAACAAACTGTGCTATCTTCGAGAGCACTTCTGGGATTAATGTTTTAACGAAACTTCAATGTGGTTTGTACATTTTAACGGTTATATACCGTAAAATAGTCCAACATAGAGAACCAGTTTGCCATTGAACATAACGTAACACCATTGGAATCAGTTTCAGGAGAGTTGTGATCTCGTTCAGTACCAGCACCCCAAAGTAGGTTCTTACATTAATGCCTTTTCAAGTTATACAACTTTCAGATATTTCCATTTATCCTAACTCCTCCAATTTTGTTTACGAATGCCTTATCATAACAACTTGCTACAGAAATTTCCATTAAATTCACCATATGCTTAATAATACTCCTACAATCCGCTGTCCAGAGCGAGCAAATAAGTATCACCTGTACTATTCATCGTACATTTACGTAAATGCTGCATTTTCTGTCACTTTAAATGACAAATGAAGTCGTGTATGTATCTTCCAGGGTAGCAAGAATTCACGGGAAAAAGGAAGTTTTTGACTATCAACAGCTTTCGCATTAAAACTCTTTACACAAAATGTTGTAAATAACAGAATAAAAGATTATATACCGCCGGAAAAAAGAGTAAAAAACCTATATGCCATATATTTAAAACTCTATTTGATGTGCTCATTTATTCCATTATTATCTCCCTATAAAATGCAAGAAAATTATATCACCTCCGTAAATCATTCCCAAGACATTCACGAGCCATTATTAATGAAGACGACAAGCCTTAATCCCAACATCTCGAACCTTGCAAGAATAGGAGTGAAAATCCTCTATATTCATTAATTATGCACAAATTCCGGCAGCTCAAAATCTTTTGATGTATTACAAACATTCATAACAATAAAATTGAATATATTTAGTGGAAATAACACTTAAGATGATAATAATCGAATATTTAAGTATATAATATAGTATTTTCTTTGGTAGAATTTACAATATATGAACAAACAGGGTTGTTCCTTCTAAATTTACATCCAATTTAAGACTTTGTATCTCACAAATCATGTAAACTAGGAAGATGAAATAAAATAAATGAATGATTCATTTTTTTTTAGTTTATAAATAATTTTATTTCTTTGATTGTCTTCTTGATGTTGAATTTAATTATAAAATACAAGTAGTGAATGATATAAGTCCTTTTAATTCATTGTTGATAAACAGTCAAATTTTTATTCATTTGTCTTCAATGACAACGGCCTTCAATCTTGATCTCTACTTTAAAATTGCTTTAGCAATCAAATTTCGAGAAAAACTCTGCCAGGCAGAACGGATTTCTTTCTGTAATTGGATTAAGTCAGAAGGTTGTCTCCAAATATGATAGATCTCTTTCTCTAGGGCAGATCAGATGAAATCAAAAACTGATTTTAACTCTGGATTGCATTTCATTCAGGCCAACTCCCTTGCTACAATGAATGTCAAGAAATATGTTTTAAAATTCGGATGTTTCTTTAAAGGTATGGAGGATGTTAAGTCTACATGAATAAATAGTTAATACTACTCTATTTTCAGTTATTTCAACTAAGATTGGAGTGAGAAATTATGCAATAGTACGTTGAATTAATCATTGCTCCGCAATTGACGAAGGTTAAAATTTTCAAATGAAACTGCGAAAGAAACCATGATTAAAGCTAAAGTGTTACGTAGACTTCGCAAAAGTGTGCACAGCTCAATTTCGCTCTTTCCTCTAACTGCTCCTTGGATACGAAGATTGAGAGTATTTAAAGTTGAACTATGGAACCTTTTTCATCTGAAAACCCAAATATTGTTAATTATACTGCTTGATGTAAATCTTCGTAAAAGCTTCTAGCATCTTGCGAAACGTTTTTATTTGTGCAGCATTAAGTAGTGTAGTAACGTTTCCTCTCTTAAAATTCCATAGTTTTTAGTCCAGATCTTCTTTAGCAATTCTTTGAAATGGGAATAGATATGGCAGTTTCTCTCTCAAAATTGTTTCCAGACTAATTGACTCAAGTTTAAATTTCTCATAACTACTATATTTTTTTAAATTCTGCCACTTTGTGGAGATCAACTTCACGGGCGAAGTTAGATGCTACCTTAAGCATTTTAATAAAATCAGTTACAATAAATTTGGACACTTTCGATTATGGTATTTCACAAGAACCATAATGGTCGAATAAGAATCTTATCTTTTTCAGCAATTACAATAAGGTCTGAAACAAGAATAAAAATAATTACCTCGGATCTTGAATAAAAGTAAACTATAAAATTCTCCATAATAATCCAAAGAAAATCCGACACGATTTCTTCGAAAGCCAATTTCATGTAATTTAACACTCTCGAAACAAAATAATTTAGATCAATTATTGCAAAAAGTGGGCTTTGATATACAAACTTTGTTTGTATTCTCGCACTGTTTTTGATTAGTACCCTTTCTCAATAAGTCCACTATTGAGGAGACAACCCATTATATATATGACTTTTACACTTGTACACATATAGTACGCTAGGAAACCAAAACTTAAAGATGGTTATGGTTGACTTTATACCAAAGAGACATGAACAAACACACGATACATCGACCAGGGGCTAGAAATTTTAACCTAAATGTTGGAAATGAGCAGAGAAAAATTTGTTAAAATGTAAGGAGCAAAGTTATATTAATTCTATTTTCGTAAATAATCAAATCAGGAGATGTCCATCAATTTAACAAAATGAAATAAAAACAGGACACTAGTTTCCTGCCTTTTAATAGGGACAATTAAATTCTGGACATACCAAAAACTTGAAATCAAAGTAAGAAATTGACGTATGAATCACCATAACAAACAAAATTAACCAACTTAATGATCAACTGATAAAACTACATTAATAAAATTAAAAAATATAGCAGAGAATCTATAGAATGTCCGATGAATAATACAGGAAATACTCATTTGCT
Organism: Ceratothoa steindachneri; assembly: GCA_963969495.1. NCBI lineage: Eukaryota > Metazoa > Arthropoda > Malacostraca > Isopoda > Cymothoidae > Ceratothoa > Ceratothoa steindachneri. Next base: position 160,363,546 of record OZ018326.1, read on the forward strand.
CGCTCTGGGCTGCGATTATTGGAGTATTATTAGGCATATGGCGAATTTAATGGAAATAAATTCCCATACCATGTTGTTGTGTAAAGATATTCATAAAGAAAGTTGGATTAGTTAGGCTAAATGAAAAGGTCTGAACGGTGCATAGCTCAAAAAGGCATTAATGTAGGAACCCACCTTGGGCCACTGGTACTAAAGGATATCGCAACTCTCCTGAAACTGATTCCAATGGTGTCATGAAGTATTGAGTGACACACTAGTCTTCTTTGTTGGACTATTTTACGGTATATAACCATTAAAGTGCACAAACCACTTTAAAGTTTCGTTAAAACATTAATCCGAGAATTGCTATCAAAGATAGCAATTACCCCTTTTTTAGAGAAATATTTTTAGTTGGTAATATTTACATCACCAAAATTCTGTGTTTGTATGTTATATAATTTAAATCGTCATCCCATTGAATAACATTTCTTTTTGTCAACGATAGTACCACATATGGTAAAAAATGGTACATATACTAAATTTTATATTAATAAATATGAACCAATACTATACTGTAAATGAGGCTAAGTTCAAGATAAAACAAACGAATTTGACCCGAGAAAGGACAAGGGATCGCATACGAACATGTGATATTCCATATTTAGACCAGTGTACCAGCAATGTAATAAGAAATATTTCTAACTAGTGCCTTAAAATCTATAATTAATTTTGCTCTTTACTTAATTAATGGTAGTGAAATGTCCTTGTAGCAAAATATTTGGATATGAACTGTATAGGAACGAAAGCTTCTAGTGCCCTACTTTTTTTCTATGTAAATTATTAAAGTGCAAAGCTACAAAATATGTAATTATTTAACTATTCCCTCCTTTTTGTAAACGGGAAACGTTCTTGCGATGAACCTGTTACCAGTGAAACTGAATTCTAAACGTAAATGCTTTTCAAGAGATTCCCCTTAATTTTCACCAGATTCTCACACAACCGGCATCGTTTTCTAATCTCTTTAACTATTTGGGATTCTTATACCTAGCCATTAAATTTATTTTAGATTTCTACCTCCCCCCCTTTATAAAATCTACGGTTTCGTTTTGAATCATTTGCCAGCTTCTTTTGAATGCGCTTGCGATATAATAAAGGTTATATTTAATGAAATGTAAAGGAAAAATATATGATAAAGGCATCCATGAAAACTATATAAGTCATATGCAGAGGAAAGGGATAAATGAGTTTCTAGATGTATACACTATGAACTTTAATGCAAGTTAAATAATACACATTGAGACAAAAGGTTCATTACACTGGTCAATACACTTTTTGCTGACTTCTGGTTTTGTGGTTGTTTTTAAATAATTTTGATGTGCTGATTTCAACTATGGCATCCACTTTTTTGGAAACATATCAGGTTTTCATTCTACAGCATATTCCTATTTTACGACGTACTGCATGTATTTACTCGGCAAGGATAGTTTCCATGTGTTATAGCTTCAAACCATAACTTAAAATGTCAACAGAATTTAAAAATATAAATACATTGTAAGCTAACATCACCTATTACTAAATAAATACAGGTTATTTTTTTAATATAATGGACAAAACACAAGCAATCGTATACATACCTATGCATTCATGGGAGAAATTTTTGCTTGCAAGAGCGTCTGGAATGTTTGATGTCTACACAGTCTCGTTAAATACTCCAACAGTAGTCTGCCATCATGATTGTGTTCCATCGGCCTTGGTATCTCTCCTCCATAATCTTTATATGTTGATGTAAACGCTCTCCGTGTTCATCACTCACGTTGCCAAGATTAACGGGAAATTCATCAAGATGACTCTTGAGGAAATGAAACTTTGTGCTCGTGTTGCAGCATAAACGATAAAAGTAATCAAGTAATGTCTCTACCAAATCCTTGTAGTCAGCGTCCTTTTTGCTTCCAAGAAATTCTTTCAAAACTGCCACTTATGAATCTCATGCTCCATTTCTATGTCAGTTATCAAACTCGAGAAGTTTTGTTTTTCTATTAACTTTCTGATTTGTGGCCCATCAACAACTTCAGCCTTTATTTGATCATAACTTAAGCCAGGAAATAATGTACATATGAATTCGAAACAGTCACCCTCTACATTAAGAGTTTTCACAAATTGTTTCATCAGCCCTAGTTTAATAGGAAGGGTTGGGAAGATGATTTTCTCTTACTCAACAAGTGGTTGTTGTATAATATTCTTCTCCCCAACAGTTAAACTTTCTCTAACTCGCCAGAGTTTCTGTTCCCAATGTTTGGCCTATTTTCGGCCAAACACAAGAAACACGGATATTTTGTACATATAGCCCCCTTGTTGGCCAAGTAAAAAATTCACAATTTTTCAGATCCACGCATATGATCCCCATTTGTGTTCACCATATTTGAGTAAATATAATACAGATCTTATGTGTTCATGTTTCTCTTTTAAATGCATAGAGTGACCAATAGGAATCGCACCGAACAAGTTTACATTATTAAGTAACACACACTTTAGACTCTTCTTTGAACTATCTATAAAAAGTCTCCATTCACTTGGATCATACTCTGAAACACCCATCGCGTTTAACAGTCCCGCAACGTCCCAACAGTAAACAAAATCTTCTTCAGTTTTAAAGAATGCCAAGAGATCTCTCTCCCTGTTCCGATAAAAAAGTTACATTTTTTTTTTCCTGCAACAAATTCTTCTCTTTAAATCTAGAAGCTAAATCTTTTTACAGGCCTAGGTCTCTAACTAAATCATTTAATTCAAATTGGTGGAAGTTTCTATGTTCTTGGGTTAACAATGTAGACACAAAGTCTGGATCACTGCCTAGTTCATTGCTTATATCAGATTCACGTATATCACTTACATCGTTCAGTGAAGTAAGTTCTTTGAATACATGTACTGGAATTCCATCTGAATAAAGCATTGGACGAATTGCTAAATCAAGATTTGGGTAACTTATTTTATGTCGCGTTTTCTTGATATAACCAGAAGTCTTTGTGAGACAAAAGTAACAATCATTTACATGGATTTTTGGCTCCTGCCACACCATAGGAATACCAAATCCTAGTTGTTTCTTTGTGCCCTTTTTCGACACATGGTTTACAAACATTTTGCGGGGCCCACGGTTTATCCTGATTACCTAATTTAATCTTAAAGTAAGCCAATTATGCTCTTTTCGCAAAGATACTAATGTTCATTCTTTGAGTTGGTGCAGTAAAACAACCACATATATAGCAAAACGAGTCAAGGGAGTTCCAACATTTCCTTCGTAATGAGGCCATACTACTGTATCTTATTTCATAAAACAAATATGGACAAACACAAAATTGTATTATACACAATTGCTTTATACATCTAGATGTGCATAAAAAGAAGTCTAAGTACATAGATAAAATAAAATAAGAAGAATACCAAACGCCTCCCCTTCCGTTCACTTGATCGTAAGATAGCATGCTACTATGAGTGGTACCAATATGGACAAGTCCATAAATAAAAATCTTGACGTGATAGAAGAAAACTATTGTCATTTTTAAACTCAGGGACTCCGAATTTCCAAAGTACAGGCCCCAAACTTAAGGAATCAGAAAGGAAGTTAAAATTTTTTACCAGTGTCATTAATAAACCTTTACACAATCATGTATCGATTGCCAGACGTATTTTTAAAAGCTCAGAGAAAGTAATGCGTGTATACATCCAATATATACGCTTGTATTTGCATGGGGATGAGGTATATATATATATACATATATATAGATTGATGGCATTAGAACAATGAGCACGAACTCAGCTGGCATAACTTCTCGCGATGGATGAAAAGCAGAACGCCAAATCGGGTCTTGTTTGTTTGTCTGCCGAGATGCAACGCGATTCTTCATTCCCCACTAAATGGTCGAGTAATTAGACTATCAATAACGAGCCTGTTATGTGGGATACGAGAATAGTTTGATTAAAGCAGACGAATGCGCATTAGCGCTGAATTTGGATATCTAAAGTAAACATTTAAATCAAATTGATCAAATAGACAAATTCAATTTTCTCTTGATTTAACACTTTCGCTTTGGGAAGCATCCACCCCGCTAAGTTATGAATGAGTAATCATTCTAATGATGAGAGACATAGCATAATTGAATCCATGCTAATATGTGCGTTATCTTCACGAGGCTCGTTTGCACACTAAAAAATATTAACATCGTCAAAAATATGCTAATGATGACATTTTGTGATCTATCATTGGTATAATATCACGCAAATATTTAAACTTTTAATCGAATTATATCTGAAATTCCACCAATCGCTCTAGAAGATATGGGCAAATACAATTTATTCCTACATCAAAGGGAAACTTGGGATAATTGCCACCAATTGAATATTTAAGCAGGCAGAAGCAGTGAAGATTATAAGTTTCTATCTATAATTAGGCATAAAGAGGCTTTCATAAGTGCATTTATTGCCTTCATTTTATTTATACTATTACAACTTTCTAACTATTAGTCATATTAGGTTTCAACATTTATCATTATATTCGTTAAAGTTAAACTGATTAATTTTGGCACAATTAAAGAAGTTTATTCAATTAAACAAATAAAAAATTATGACGAATATGGATGAAATGTGACTTTCTGTTACCATGAACTGGAAAGAAGGAGCAAAATTGTAAATAACTAAACACGGTGACTTTTATAAATAGATAGGTATGTTCTAACGTATTAAGAAATGAAGTTACTAGATAAATGCTATATTTTCTATTCCTCAGGGATCAAATAAAGAAGTTCATGACAAAACTTTAGTGAAGTTTTAGTTCCCAAACTCTTATTTAATCTATTTTAATGTTACATTTTTAAACAACCATTTAAACTTTATTCAAAGAAAATTTGTATAAATATTTCTTTAAGGCAAATTATACAGGTTCACCCCCAAAAAAACGCAACCCAACTTTTGATAAGCTTTTTTTCTTAATTTTCTCCAAGGATTCAATGAAACTTTAGAGTTAACTAATTTATGTTTAAAAAACTCACATCAGAAAATGAGAGTCTTTGGACTTTTCTTCCTTATTCTAGCGCACGTGTTCGAGATGACCTGCGCATTTCTTGAGGTGCAGCACAAAGTTGCCCATGACGTCCTTACAAATCGACCGACTAAGGGCTCTGATCTCCTTCTTAATGGCTTCCTTGAATTCTGTGATGGTCTTGAGTCTCCCTCCGTAAACTCTGTCTTTAAGGTAGACCTAGAGAAAGAAATCTGGGGGATTAAGGTCTGGGCTGTGAGGTGCCCACTCAACATCAGTCTTGAGACTGGTCACACGGCCACCAAAGTTCTCTTTCAGCAAATCTCAGGACAGGTTTGAGGTGTGAGAGCTTGTTCCATTTGCTGGAACCAAAGCTTCCCGATAAGCGACAGGAACAGGGTTTGCAGCTCCCTCTTGAAGGTTTTGAGGACTTCAACATACTGCTCCTTGGTAACTGCCACTGTCGGGCCAGATTTCTCAAAGAAGAATGGTCCGATGATACCTCTGGCTGAGATGGCAGTCCACACCGTGCACTAAGGGAAGAGTAGGGGCTTAGTTGCTCCCTTATTTGGTCTGGAGATCCTAGAAAAGACATTTCTCTTTGAGTTTACCTTTCCTTTAAGATGCAAGTGAGCTTCATCTGAGGTCCAAAGGAGGTTAAGGGAAGTTGAGGTCCCCTCGAATCTTCTCCAGTATCCTGACTGTCCGCCTTTCTCTGCTCCTTTTCTAAGGCTATAAGGATCTGCTTTGCCTGTATTATGTATAGGTAGGCCTTTATATTCATTACTAGCACTCTCCTACAAGTTTCACGGGATATACCGAGGGAGTGACTTCGTTTGCGCACAGAGCGTTTTGAACTCTACTGAACTGAGTCTCTCACGCTCTCGACAAGCTCAGCTGTACGCTTTTTGGAGCATCCTGAATGGCTTGGACGGTTGTTACTGGCTGCATTGAGGTTCTCTACTGTCCCATAGTTCTCGAAGTCGTCCACCCCGTCCTGAATTCTGCTCTTGAGGGAGGGAGGCTTTTTCACATTGGAACTAATGCACGAAAGTGTTCTGCACTTTCTTGAACGAGCCTGTCTTATAGTAATACTTAACGCAGTATATTCTTTGATGGAACTCCCATTGAGATCTAGTTGTGTTCACAGGCGTTGCTTCTGTCATTTCCTGCAAAGTAAGAGTGCTTAGTGAATGCCTAAAGGATATATCAGAAAAAGTGTTTTTAGGGGGTGACCGTGTATTAATGAGTTAACAATCTTCACTTCAGCAAATGTTTACCGAAGCTAAATCGAACACAGTTTGTAAGTTTATTTTTAAGGATCCGCTGTGACTTAGCAATATGTGATTCTTCAACAAAACCATAAATAAATTAAAAAAAAACTTACAAATCCAAAAAGAAATTCCAGAACTTTTCTATTCATAAATAAGACAGGAAAAAGAGCTATTGATGTACTTCAAGAACAAAATAAACATGATGTTATCCGGAAGATCTCATGTATTTGACAAAAAAAAGCGTAGGAATGACAAAGAGAATAAAAAATAGAAGTAGCAGAAATGCATAAATATATGTATATTTTCAAACTCTTCATGAACACTATATCATTTTTACTAGATTTGGCCAGTTGTACTAAAAATCGATACACCTTGGTTACCCTCAAAAGCTGGAGCCTTCAAAGAAACAAATCTAAAAATTAAGCTTAAATGTAAACCTCGAAAAATAATTGGTCTTTTTCTGGTAATTTTTATATCAAGATGCAATGATTTAGTTTAGGATATCTTATAAATATCATTCGATATAAAAAATAATGTAGAATCAATGTTAAGATAAAGCCAATTTAGCAAGCTAAAACATATTAATATGCTTCTGCCAACTGATAATTTTGTTTTTCACCTCAGTACTTGTTAATTTCTTACAGACAGAGAAAAATATCCATTGCAAATTATTAGGAAACATTCCTCCTTCTTTCCTGCTTTTCAGTCATTTATCTTCTAGCCAGTGAATGTTTTGTCAAAAATATGATAGATAGCACAAGAAGACTGCTATTTTTTGAGGACGCTGTGATTGATCGACCATATATTGCCAGATTTTTTCAATATTTTATGATTAAAATAACTATGTACCTGTTATATACTCGTTAATTGTATTTTACCTAATGATCAAATTAATCAATCTTTCGTGGTGCAGAACATTTGTCAAGAGGCTTGGAAATAATTTTGTAATCATCAGTAATAACGAAAGAAAACGGTTAGTTTGGAGTCATTGAAATCAACAATGGCAACTTTCTATCGACTGAAATGTTGTGTTTCATTTATTTCGTGACTCAAAAGTCTCCCCTTTATTAATAATATAATCAATGTGTGAGGAGACCCCGCCAACAAAGGCTTCTCTTCATAAATATGATTTAGATTTGGGAAGTGGTCGTGCAACAAGTTTCTGTTTTAACATAATTTTGCAAAAGAAATATTGACTTTCAAAATGTATTAGTAACAGTTGTTTTTATTCTCATTCTCTCAATAAAAAAGAAAATGTTATTGATTAATAAGATATTATAGAAATTTTTAAGCTTGACACTCATTTATACTCATCGGCCTAAAGATGATCCCAAAAGAAATAGAGAGAGGAGGGTCGTACTGTACAAATACTCGAGTAAGATAGACATAAACTTAAAGAATATAGAAATATAAAACATGACTTGATGAGTAAGAACAGATCCAATGAGTGAACATCAGAATAGCAAGATAAGAAAAATTAGAGACCAATTCTGATACCCAGGTGAAAGTTTAATTTGTTTTTGAGTGAATAAATAATAGATAGTAGTGAATTATTCTGACAAATTTAGTGATATTAGTTCTACTTCTCTTTTATTGTCATTAGACTTAATTAAATTGGAATATTAAGAATCGTTTCCAAGAAATTTTGTGTCAAATTAGATATGAATTCTATGTCGTAGATAACCCGAAATAAAAAAGATGATCTATAAATTCTATTTCGTAGATAACCAGGAATATAAAAGATGATCTATGAATACTATGTCGTAGATAACCTGGAATATAAAAGATGATCTATAAATTCTATTTCGTAGATAACCAGGAATATAAAAGATGATCTATGAATACTATGTCGTAGATAACCTGGAATATAAAAGATGATCTATGACTTTTATGTCATAGATAACCCGGAATATAAAAGATGATCGATGACTTCTATGTCGTAGATAATCTGGAATATGAAAGATGATCTATGAATTCTATGCCTTAGATAACCCGGAATATAAAAGATGATCTATGACTTATATGTCTTAGATAACCCGGAATATAAAAGATGATCTATGACTTTTATGTCATAGATAACCCGGAATATAAAAGATGATCGATGACTTTTATGTCGTAGATAATCCGGAATATGAAAGATGATCTATGAATTCTATGCCTTAGATAACCCGGAATATAAAAGATGATCTATGAATTCTATGTTTTAGATAACCCGGAATATAAAAGATGATCTGACATAATCAAACTAAAACTATTCTATCGCAACGATCCCGAAATCTCTTTATCTCTCAGCTCGCTCTTTTCAAAGTCAGTCCTCCATTTATAGCGAAATGTAACTAAAGTGGAACTTCAATTTAAAGTATTGAACTCAGAATATACTTTCAATTTTTAGAATAAAATAAAGCGATTGTAATAATGAAGAGGAAAGGAATGGTTTTTAACCGCGTACACGCGACTATAAGTTACTATGTGGTTCCTAGGTCTGTCGGTTGAATGGTAACCCTTTTCATTTTTAATGAGTATTTGGCAATAATATCATAACTATTGGGTCGATTCTAACGAAATTTGAAACCCTTATGTTGTTTTGCATTCTCTCTCAAAGAATATAATTGACAACGTTCTAAAAAAGTTACTCAGGGAATTATTGAATGTTTTGTAGGTCGTAAAGTCATATGGTCATAAGTCAGGATAACTGAGAGCACGCGACTTAGGTCTGTTGACCTTGTTAAATGAAGAAACTGAAAAACTGATGTAACCAAATGGAGAAATTTAACTCACCTATTCGATATAAAACAAATGGGATGAGGAATTAGAACAAGGGTTCTGATAATAAAAATGCGGAAGTAGGTTGGATGGCTGTAAATATGAATTTTTTGAAGCTTTGGCAATAATTTACGTATAAGAGAGTCAATAGGCTTATTTTAAATATTTTAGAGATAATATTAAATAAATAGAAATGTAAAAATAAAGTTTTATGAGGATTGCGAAGGAGGAGAGTCTTAGATAAGGAATAAATTAATTGAGGCGTATGTCTTTCGTACACTACGTAACATGTTATAGGATAGTAGTTAGGGTCAACTTTAAGAGTTATATGAGAGTAGTTTGGGTTAACTTTAAGGGTTTTGCAATACTAGTTTGGGACAACTTTAAGGGTTATACGAGAGTAGTTTGTGTCAACTCTGACCGTTATACGATAGTAGTTTGGGTCAACTTTAAGGGTTATACGATATTAGTTTGGGTCAACTTTAAGGGTTTTGCGATACTAGTTTGGGACAACTTTAAGGGTTATACGAGAGTAGTTTGTGTCAACTCTGACCGTTATACGATAGTAGTTTGGGTCAACTTTAAGAGTTATATGAGAGTAGTTTGGGTTAACTTTAAGGGTTTTGCGATACTAGTTTGGGACAACTTGAAGGGTTATACGAGAGTAGTTTGTGTCAACTCTGACCGTTATACGATAGTAGTTTGGGTCAACTTTAAGGGTTATACGATATTAGTTTGGGTCAACTTTAAGGGTTTTGCGATACTAGTTTGGGACAACTTTAAGGGTTATACGAGAGTAGTTTGTGTCAACTCTAAACGTTATACGATAGTAGTTTGGGTCAACTTTAAGAGTTATATGAGAGTAGTTTGGGTTAACTTTAAGAGTTATACGATAGTAGTTTGGGTAAGCTTTAGTGGTTTGACCAGATCCTGTTGAACAACTCTAAAGAAAGGCAAAACCTAGCTCACCTAAGTTTTAAAGAATAGTTTTCACGATATTGTCTGGATCATGGGCATTATCATCCCAGTTCGCAGAAACGGTATGCAACTCACTATGAAAAAGACATGTCTATGAAGAATTGCTTGATCCTGTAGGTGAACAGCAGTCGTTGACCTTCTGCGACCATGCGAGTTTGAGATGCTAGTGGAAAAAATTTCCAGCTGGAAGATGTGTAGAAAGAAGTCACGAAGGAATTCGCTCTAAAAAATTGCTCGATATGGTGATACCGTCTTACTGGATAAGAAGTGGGTGTTCTTAGTTTAAGCTACAACGGATTCTTTTGACAGAGAACCACATCTCTGCAACAGGGGTCATACTTTTGAGTGAAAACAGGTATACCTTCTAGAAATAGTTGTGAGTGTTCTTCAAATTGTAAAGTGGTCTGGCCCTCAAAGAACAGGGCAAAATTCAGGCAAGATTGAATCGCATGAACGGCACTAATAGGGCTCTGACACTTTGTAGGCTTCCAATGAATCAGTCAGAAGGGTAAACGGCCATAATTACGAAAAAAGAAGTACAAAAAATCCCTCTTGACTTCATGGGGGTTCTTGATTACCATCCTCACCATTCCTCTTGTTGCTCCGGAGAGTACTAGGACAAATCCAGGCAAGAAAATAAAGCGGTTGTAGGAGATAAGTGCGTCAGTTTTTCTAGAAAATGTCACAATGTCCAATTCTTTAACTAGTTTTGCTTAAAAAAACTCATACGTATGACCATGTGCTATATCTATAGAGGGTCTCTAACGTTCAGAACCTCGTTAATCGTGTTACGACATCGTGATTCTACGTTTCAATCGGGCGGACTGAATATAAAAGGCTATGAGAAAAAAGAGAATAGCTCATATTCAACTGGAATTAGACTATTAAACCCTCTAGGAGGTCTAGAGAGGCAAAATTAAAATGGAGAAATCACCTTGACACAGAAAAGATACCAACCAACATGCATCAAATCAGCGAGCCTGGCCAAGTCAAACGAGACGAAGAGTATCGGAGCGAGTCTCGAGAAATCTCACTCCTTCCTTACCATAAGCTCAAACCTGACCGCCCCAGAGTCATCGAACTTTGCACTAATGTTTACAAGGCAGTAGTCAATCTGCTTCAAGACATACACTACCCTATGTACAAAGTTTTGAGTGGAGTGTGCAGGTACCTACACAGGTATGTCATTAAGTGTGCAAAGATCACTTACTTTAGCTGTCTAAGCGTGCTTGGACACCTTGCCCAGAGAGCTTCTTTCTAAATAAGGATAGGCTTTTGGATTTTTAGTAAGGGAAGAAGCTAGTTCCTGTGGTAAAGCTGGACGGCTCAACGACACTAGGCGGCCTCTTAATGACGGTCATGATGTCTTTGAGGCACCGCATTTCATCTTATTGTTTTATTGATTCGTACGGAATCTTCACCCTGCTCTTTCCCCTTCCCAAGGGGACAAGTATACGAGAAAAATCCACCCTAACCTCGGCCTTACCGGAAAGAAAGAATGACGCATCCGTCTTCGTATCTCCATTCTTTAAAGGGGGAGAGCCAGTATCGTTCTTTTGGTGCCATGGTCCACTTTACTTTGAAGTGTTCCGCCCAGAAGTGAGATTATGCTTTGCGGTTGGTCTTGTTATGCCATGATCCCCTTTCCTTCAAGGAGTAACCCCCTTATAGGGTGATGGATTGAGCTCACCTTAGTTTCTTGATCAGGTTTTCCGCTCGCTTAGGAAGCACTCGGGCTTCCAACGACCCATGAGCGAATGAAAGCACGTGAAGAGCAGGTGCACCACATCTCAAGTAATATACAATTTATGGGTCAAATATTTGGGGGCAGCCAAAGAGTGGTCATCAACAAATTGCAGCTTAATTGATTTAAACTTCTTCTGGATGCCCATCGATAGCGGACTATCTCCTCCCTTGTCTATTCTTTCAGACGGGCCCCTGAGAGAGCATATGGAGGAAGGTACCTTTGCTTTAAAGAGTGAGCCACTTATGGGTAGCTCAGAGAAAGAAAGATTTCACTGGAGGGTATGGGGGCATAGAAACTCCTTTAGCTTTAGGACGTAATATCTTGAGCCTTATGTACAATCTATTAATTGACCAAAAAATTTCAGCCGAGAAAAATATTTTATTTGATTTATTTAATTATCATCAAGCATGGTGATTTATTTTATATTTCGGTTGAAAATCCCTAAACTCTCCCACACTCTTCGACTCCACTCCGGATAGGCCATATAGAAAGCTAATTGGACGAGCTATACTACGAGGTGCTTCTTTCCCCTCCGGTGACTAAATGTTCCGTGGTTTTGGCCCCATTGAGAATTTGACACAAAAAGAATGCAGGTATATGAACACATAACCCCAGCCGGAGCAAGGAGGCATGGGATGAATCTCTTCGCTAAAAACTGGTCCGGGAAACGCGTGCAAAATTTGCCACCAGCCAAGAAATGTTGTAAGTAGAGGATCTTAAAGAAAATGGCGGAAAATGGTAGAAGTATATAGCTAACAGAAATAAACCTCAGGTAGTTTTGAGACTCACCTGGAACACTGGGTTACAAGAGGACGTGCCACTCCTCCAGGTAATAAGTACGACAGTCTACATGGGATTTCCCTTGTATGGTCCAAGATAGTATCATATTTATCGATTAAATTACCACAGATAAATTAAAAGGTAAATTATACGATTATAGGGGAAGGGAAAATGATTGGGGCTTTCACGTTTTGCTTTCTAGTATAAATTAGACACAATCCTGTGGATTTATCCTATCGAAGCAGTTGGACCTGGACCATTGGCTGCTTGATTGACTCGATGACCTTTGTTTGTCCCTGGTGGCATTGTCATTCTTTTAATTATGTTATGTTTGTTGAGAAGTTAAAAATACCAATTAAATATTTTCAATCGACGGATACCTTTTTCCGTAGACTGTTGCAACACTACAGTTGAGCAAATTAATTACACTGTACAACAATGAAAAAAAACCCGGAAATGAGAATAGCCTTTTCTATGGTTATTTTTTGAGTAAATGAAGAATATAACATCCGTCTCTTTCTGCAACCCTCCAGTTTCTCGTAAATTACCATCCTACGTAAATTAAATATACTGATGGTTCCGGAGGGATTGAATGCAAACAGGATTTGCCCGAAACTGACGACTCTAAAAGTTATGAACGGATTTTGATATAATTTCAATAGAGTGTTCATAGGGTATTTTCCAACCTAACCTATGAAATTTATACAAGTTTACTCAACTCTTACCTAACGTTTGGTAATTGTGTAACTTACCATAAATGGTTCCTATTTTTCTTATTTTATTAAATATTTGTTACTATTTATATTATTTTTTCACATACTACAATGTGTTATCTTTACAGGATACAGAGCTAAAATGCCTAGAGAATGCAAAAATTCCCCAGACAGTTTCTGTTATATATGTGGATCAGTTACATTAAGACAAACATGTGAAGAAACTTCATGAGCTGTATTTTGGATGTAAATTGGGTGACCAGGACAAATGCTGGTGACCTCACATATGTTGTGGTGGCCAGCACATATTCCCTTTCAGCCTGGGTGAAAGGCAAAGTGCCTAGCCTCATGTTTGGAATACCAATGGTCCGGAGGGAGACAAAGGACCATTCAACGGATTGCTCCCTGTGCTTAACATATATTAAAGGTGAGTAATCAATATGTTTTGTTTTTCCTGGTTTTTAATATATTTTCAAAGGATGAATCTGTTAAAAGATCAAAATACATACACTTTTGTACTTCCACTATTTCTGCAGGCGATCACAGCCAGTAATATCCATTTTTAGTCTGATTTGATTTTAGTTCACTGCAGGTCTCAAGAGCAAAGGTAAGCAATCTATCATGTATATAGATCTTCAGTCTGCTATTCGCCTAGTTCGACATTTGAGTGCTGTCATGTGGTACAGCCACCCTCTGAGCTACCAGGCGATGATACGAGCAACTCAAACGATTCAGAACCTCAAGATACACCATATGGGGCAGAGCTTGAATCTGACCATAAACCACACCTCATCACCCAACCGAAACACAATGATCTAGTTTTCGATTAAAAATTTACTAAGCAACAGAGTGAACTCCTGGCCTCACGTCTGCACCATTGGAAATTGTTGGATGAACATGCTCGAAGTACAGTATGTAGGAAGTGTTCTGCAGATCTACAGCAATGGCCTTGATCTGTCCTATGAACCAAATGAGTGGAAGTTATTCATAGATGCATCCCCTTACAGTATAAAAGCAGTTCTGTTGCACATTGTGAACACCATGCAATCACTTCGAGTTGCTCACTCAGTCAGTTTAAGAGAGATATATGAGAACCTTCCCTTTATTTTAGACCGCATAAGTTACAAGGAGCATCAGTGGTTAATTTGTGCGGATTTGAAAGTAGTAGCCCTACCTAATGGGCCACAAAGTGGATACACCAAGTTTATGTGCTTTTTTTGCAAATGGGACAGTAGGGCAAGATCAGAACATTATGTACGCTCAGAATGATTGCCTCTGGAAATATGAGTGATAAACATGGAGAGAGATTCAATCAAAATAAAGCCTCAATGGAAAACCGGGTATAACGGAAATGAGCCCTGTTATTCTGGCTGATTGCGCTGGAACATAAAGCGTTAATACATTATATAATGCTAACAAACATGCTGATTCATTATATATTCATTAATTAATTACAATAAACACATTTAATCCTACTTTGGGAGCGAAATACATCTATGGTATCGTGGAAATCGGTATCAATTGCAAAATTATTAACCCGACAATTTTCAAGAAAATGTTACATGATGAGCTATTTCTGTTATCAAATTACAATTCACCACATTGAACTTCATAATAAAATGCATATGAGATCTATGTTTTTTTCTTGTCACTGAAATTTGTTGTGCAGTTTTATTAATTCTTAAATTCAATCTCATATTTGAATGCAAGATGCTGTCATTAGATTTTGTGCTAGATGCTAGATAGAAAAGGTTAATTCCCTTCTATAAATAATCTAGATATGCACATATATGTTACTCTATGTACATAAGCTTCTTTTTTAGCCGCTCTTCGATTAAACTAATCCTTGGTCTTATAAAGCATATTTTTAATCATTGTCGTAGAATGACCCACAAACATATATGTTTGCATCTACCTGAATGAGTGGGCGCTCAAGTTCAAATGAGTGACCTTGGCTCAATTCTGGTCGCGACAGAAATGGGAATAGAAGTAGGGGAGGGGGAATAATCTTCCCAAAATGAGTGCGAGAAATTTAAATAACAAACAATAGAGTTTAGTTGGCTGTCACTAAACAAATGAAGGCTGCGGGCTATAAGGTTTATGAAAATGTAGAAAAAAAATAACTTTAATAATTTACACAGAATACACAATAAATATTTAGCATGAAATAATGACAATGGATTACTCGATGTTTACAGTAATCGATACAACGAAGCTACTTGGAGCGAAGAGGGGCGAGCACTATTTGAGTGTTTGGGCGGTTATGACGAGCCTCGGTACGTATGTACACAGTTAGGGATAACTGGGAAGGATGCCACAGGTGATTCGTTTCAGCCTGACTTGGGTTGGAAGCTTTAAGAGATGAAACGGGGAAAGGTTTGTTATTCGAGTGACTTTAACCACGGGGATTTTAATCTCTAGTAGTAACACTAACTGGAGAGAGCATTTGTGCCAAGCGAAATGAACCGAAACCAAGAATGAGGATGAACGAATTGACTGGAGCTCAGATCCTTCCGTATAATTCTTGCATTTGGCTCGTTGGGAAACGAAGCGCGATTGAGAATTAAGTGTCTCGTTGAGAATGGCAGGCCTATACTATCGATGCCCAGTTGGGACCAACAATATATAAAGACCAGCCGGAACCGTTACTGTCTGATGTCAGGGGGAGGGGGGCTCTCCTTGATCAAACACGGCGCTAAGGGATGGAAAGTACCCCCACGGGGGTTTCTTGATAACGCCCCGAGATTCGACAGAGGCACGCGTTTGGCATTCCAATCCCTCTCTTATCGCTAAAAGCAGTTTGATATTCAGACTGTTTCCACCGCTCTCACTCTGCGTTGCCTGACCTCGTGGTTTCGACGGGGCACATGGTGGCAAGGAACCTCTATTCTCGACAATCATTAATTAGGTCTTACTCATGAAATTTTGTTTCGTCCCCAAAAATGTTCCTTTTAATGATTACAGTTTGGGGGCGTAATGAAAATAGAATATGTGAAAATTCTAACTTTAATGTGATATGGGCTTAAAAATTTATTTTACATTGGTCGAAAGTTTATGTATTACTAAAAAAAATTATATTTTAATATTATGCCAAATATAGTATATTCCCAAATATTCAAAACAAATAAAATAATCGGTGATAGTATTTTTGCATGATCATATCACTTTTATTTTATTCTACCCTTTTTTATATTAAAGTTTCATGATCAAATTCGACAGTTTTATAAGAAATTTCCCACGATATTACGAGTAGCATCGCTCTTTTACACTTGAATACCTTTATTTCCAGATATGTTTGACCAATCACAGAAGTTTTTCGGCTTGACCAATAGAAATTGACGACTGCACAACCACTAGAATTTGCAATGGATTATATCAGTCCAGTATAAAAATCTCTACCATGTGTGATAGTTGATAGATGTAAGGTTAATTGTTTTGTAATCGCTAATCGCAAAGTATTGTAATAGTCAAACCGTAAGCTCGATTCATTATTGACTCTTTATATTGTGTGGCGTTGTGACCCAGTCGATATGAAATAAATAAGATACTACGACAAGTTAGTTTTGAAGCTTTATTTATTTATTTTTTTTTGGGGGGGGGAGATAATTTAGGACTTACTAAATTTTCTAAGTATTAGTTAAAACTAGAATATTAATCTTAATTAGTTTATTAAGCTTATAGATTTTGTTGTTGAAGTTTCGCATGAATTTGAGATATCTTATCTCAGAAACGAAGCAACTCTGAATATTTATATTCGTGCTTCACCCTACTAGTTTTATGTTTTTCACAGTTTTCTTCTGTTTGGGGAATTTTAACATTTGTATTGCTTGTAAATCCTTTGTTATCCTATAAGATTTATCCCCTAAACGAAGTATTTTTAAGGGGAATCAAAGGTATAACCACTCGAATCATAGTAAACACGGTAGAAAAACAAATAAATATCTAAGTGAAGAACTAGTATAAATATTTCGATTTCCTTTAAACTAACTAAAGAGTAAGTGTCCTGTAAATGATCAGAATTAACAAGAACAAGCGTAGTAATCCCAAAAATAACTTTGGCTCAAAACTATAAGAAAAAGATTAAAGTCATCAGACTTATCATAATCTTTATTTTCTTAAATCTCCCAATGACAAAACGTTATTAAGTTCATAATTAAGATTTATAATTAACTACTTCACAAACTTAAAAGCATACAGTAAGGCGGAAGTCAATATTGTAGATTATACCCACGGAAGAGTGAAAATTCCTTAATCTTTGAAAGTAATCAAATTTCATAAGACACGATAGTAGTGTACATTATTTGCTATCGTATTTTTGGAATTGAAGATAAAATGAACCTCTATCTCCATGAACACACAAATTAACACGAAATGTAGAAGGCTCCGCCCAAACAACATCCTTCACTAATGATAGACCACAACTATGGTGCGCGCAACCGTATATACCATCTTGGGCAGACAAAGAATGATAGTCTGACAGTAATTCAGTTAAACAAAGTCACGGGTAGATTCACAATTACATTTACAGTCGCAGTCGCAGTCAGTGTCGCAGAAAGTTAATATACTAAGCCAAAACAGGAATAGGTTCGCCTGAAGACACGACACGACCGTCTCGAACTCATCTTACCATGGAGCAACCCAAGTTCTACGCCCTAAAATAAAGAGTCCGAAATTCCGCCGTTTGGGAATCACAATTTTATGGGCAATCCATATCGATCCTCTTAAACAGACTACCTAACCTCAGGCCGAGGGAGAGTATTATCTTTCATTAAACAATTAGAGTCAGCCTCAGGTCAGCGCCAAGTCGCCGTGTGGCCCTGTAACGAGATCTTCACTGTTAATCAACATCGGATCTGATTAGTAATTGGATGGTTCACCCCTAAAGCCGTGGGAAACTTTACAACCGCAATTTTTCCGAGAGCAACCCCCATAACTGCCGACGTAACATCCATCAAGCCACCATGAACTGACCCTCCCAACCTCACCTACCTAATACCACCACCATTTAAGCACCAATAACTGGTGACCCCTTCGCTCTAACAAAAAGAAGAATGGCAAAGAACAATGGAATCAGAGAACGAGCAGCAAGCAGAGCCCAAGGTCTCTTAAGCCATCACTGCGATCTCCAACAAGCTACCGGTTTTTCATGGAACAGCAGTATCGGGATGGTTCAAGCTAGTGGAAGCCCAATTTCACATCTCAAGAAAAACTCGGGAAGAAACGAAATTCTTTCACATCTTGGCTGCACTACCACCCTCAAACCGTGAACAGCATTCTAGCTAAGGTTCTGGCGTCCAAGAATTACCAACTTCTTAAGTTAGAAGTGTTCGAGCTATTCGAGAGGACCAAACCAGAATTATTCGAGAAGCTCTTAGAACCCTCTCCACTGACGGGTCGACCATCGGTGAATCGAGAAGAATTAAGGAAGACCGAGCAGAAACTCGGAATTGGAAAGAAACTGGTAATGCACAAATTCATTCTGCCCCTGCCTACAAACATATCGTGTCCATTATCAGCAACCAGAAGGACTTAACTCTCGCGGAACTAGGTACACTCGCGAATGAACTAATTCCGTTATAAAAAGCATAGTGTTTTAGTATATACAATGGTAACAATAACGATAATAGAGCTAACTTGTTTCCAAAAATTAGTGCGTCACGTAAAAATGAAAAAAGTGGTAGTCAGGATAATTATGTTCAATACTCAAATAATGCACGTTCAGTGCCCAAGGAAGCGTATCTTGAAGGTAGTCGGAAATATAGCGGTGATTTCGATTATCATTTATAAATTCCCGCACATGCCGCCCCGTTGTAGGGTCATATTGAAAAAGTATGAGTCCCTGTACAACCATACAAATGTCGATGCCAGCTCGATCCCCGGTCTAACTCCATACTACACACAATCGAAATGGGTAGTGCCCCACGGAACTTCGTGTGACCGAGGGCTCTTTCAATGGAAAATTTACAAGCTACCAGAGGAACGTTCGAAGCTCTATATAAGGAGGAGGTGGTGCGCCCGTCAAAATCCCCTTGGGCCTCACCCATTCAAATGGTGCCAAAGAATAACAAGGGAGATTACAAAGTGGTTGGTGATTTTCGATCAATAAACGCGATCAGGACCGGACAGGTATCCTTGACCAAAAATCCAGAGTATGACCAAACATCTCCATAACAAAGTGGTTTTCTCACGATTAGGCCTAGTTCTGGCCGATCATCAGATTCCAATGAGTTCAGGAGACATAGAGAAGACCGCTGTGGTAACCCCCATTGGTTTGTTGAAATTTTTTATATTGTCTCACAAATGCGAGTAGCACTTGCCAGCGTCACATGGACAATTTTATTTAGAAGATTAGAGTTCGTCTATGTATATATAGACGACATTCTAATATTTTATGACAACAGGGAGAACCATTTAGACCAGTTAGACCAAATATTGAGAAAACTGACGGAAAACAATCTACGCATATCGATGGAAAAGCGAGAATTTGCAAAAGAAGAAATCGATGTCCTGGGTTATCGTATTTCGGATGCGGAATATACCCCCCGCCTAAGAAAATTAAGGAGATCAGTGATATGACACTACCAACGGACTAGCTACAAGGGATTATGCCGATATCTGGGCATGCTTGGCTACTACAGAAGAATGATGCCGAATTTTGCTGCAATTTCGGCGCCTTTGACGAAGCTCGCGGGAATTCAACCCAAGTTTTGGGAGCTCATCTGGAATGATGCTAAATGGGCAGCATTTTATATCACTAAAATAGCTTTAACAAACACAGTCAAGCTATGCCATACGCTACCTAACGACTCACCGTACCAATTGGTGATTGACAGTCTCCCAACACGCGATAAGTGCTGCCCTCCACCAAAGGGTAAATGGACTCCCGCAACCCGTGGCATTTTTCTCAAGCAAATTCAGCAGGAGACAGCAAACCTACTACAACTACGATAGGAAACTTCTGGCGGCGTATCTTGCTGTAATCCATTTCCGGCACATGATCGATGGCCGTGATATAAATTTGTCACGGACCACAAACCGTTAGTCACAGCATTTTCTTTGCCAAACAACATCATTGGCTAAAGGTAGGCCACGTCCACGGTGTGCGCCACCGTATATACCATATTGTGTACACCGAGAAGGGAAGTCTTACAGTAATTCAGTTAAACAAAGTCACGGGCACATTCACAATTAAAGTTACCGTCAGAGTCGCAAACAATTATGATACCAACCAAAATCAGAAATAGGCTGGTCTGAATACACGACACGCTCATTTCGAATTCATCTTACACCGAAAGCAACTCGAGTTCTATGCCCTAATAAAGAGTCCGAATTTCGCCGTTTGGAAATCCCTATTTTATGGGTAATCCATATCGATCCTCTTAACCATCCTTCCTAACCTCTGGCCGAGAGAGAGTATTATCTTTCTTTGAAAAATTGGAGTTAGCGCTAGGTTCCTGTGTGGCCCTGTAACGAGATCGTCACTTTAAAGCAACATCGAGATTTGATTAGTAATTGGATGATTCACTCACAAAACCGTGGAGAATCTCACAAGCGCATTCCCTTTACCAAGCAACCCCCATAATTGACAACGTACCCTCTATCAAGCCACTACGACATGAGGCTACCAAATTCACCTACCTAATACCACCACGATTTAAGCAGCTATATATAATTGCTTTTAACAGAACTAAGCGTTTAAAAATTAGGAATCAGTTCGCCATTAAGGAAGAAATTGTAGATAAAATCAATAATTAAATTTGAGAGAGTTGTGCTTCGTTTGGTTGTATTTTTCAAGCAAATCTGTATTTCTTGCTAGTTACGTATAATGCGCGAACACGCATATATATACATGTATATACAGTGTGTCTATTTATGCTAGGTATAGTGCCAAAACACGCATATATACATTTATATAAAGTTTGTCTATATTTTATATGCAATACCTCCTTAGAGTCAGATAATTATCCCGAAAAATTTTAGGAAATATTTCGTTACAGATACATTTAAAAATGTAATAGGCATAATTTTCCAATTACACACAACACTATTAATTTCGGATATTACATAATCTATAATCGATTATCTCAAATGCAAGTACACTGACCATTCAGACAACTTTGCAAAGAAGAATTTACTGTTAAAAAGGCCATATATAAGGAACTTTCTTAAGAAGGGATAAATTATATTGTGAAGGAATTAGGTAAAAGAAGGTCTTCTCGGCAAGTTTCAAAGGATTTGATGCGTAATAATTGCACTGTGAAGAAAATTGTTGAGACGGGTTCTTTATAAAAAGGCAAGGGTTTAACCGGAATTTCAAGTTTTGGCCACTAGAGATCTCTATTAAATCAGAAGGAAGTGGCTAAAGACCTTCATGCTAGCAGTATTGGCATTTTTTTAAACTTCTTGGACTCTTTCAGTCTCAAGTAAATTTTCTACCATTATCAATAGAGAACAAAGCCTTTAGTAACCAAAAGCCACCAAAAAATATCTACCGTGGGCTCAGACATAAATAAACACTAAATTTAGCAAAGTTATATTCACCGATAAATCAAGAAACACTCTGGATGGGCCAGATGGAAGGACAAAGGGCTGGGTTTTAAATGGTCGTCAGATAAAGCATTCATTAAAGGCAACTAGAAGGAAGAAAATTAATGATTTAGGGAGTAATTTAGTAAGATCCTTCAGAGTTTATCATGGCGTAAAACTAGATTTGAAGGTCAGCTCCTGGAGGAAAAAATTCTTACCTTCTTACCTCGTTGACTAGGTAGGTAGTGAGGACTAAGAAATCACTGAACTTTATGCAAGAAAATGCACCTAGTCCAGCTCACAATTCTGTAAGAACGGATTAAAGTCAAAAGGATTTTTAGGACACTGTATCATGGACTGGCCTCTTAACAGCTGCAATCTAAGTCCTATAGAAAACTTGATGTTCATCCTGAAATATGACGTTTACGCAGATCGAAGGCATTGTAACAGCCAAAACGACATAGAATGCCATCAAATTTTGTATATTTAACTTTTATATATAAAAATAGCTAAAATATAAGAATTGTATAATCATTTTTCAAATATATATATATATATATATATATATATATATATATATGTATATATATATATATTTATATATACATGGTACGTCAGTATTTTGAGGTCATTTGTAGGAATGAAGAAAAGACGCATAGCACATCAAAAAAAAGCTGTATTTTTTCAATAAATGGCTCAATGCCTTACTTCGTGGTCTTTAGCGTTGATATGCCTGAACCAGATCATAATTATCAATTTTGAATATAATCTTTGTTATAGCGAACTCGAGAGATTTAATCGTGTTAATGGGAGGTTGCTCTCTCTCTCTATCTCTCTCTCTCTCTCTCTCTCTCTTTCTCTCTTCTCTCTCTCTCTCTCTCTCTCTCTCTCTCTCTCTCTCTCTCTCTCTCTCTCTCTCTCTCTCTCTCTCGACTACGTCACATACTTAATAGTCCAAAGGGATTGACTTTGGGTGAACTAGGACGCCCTATGTCCGGTACAACATGGTCGTGAAAATTGTCTCGCATTCAAGCTTGGGTCATTGTACCCTGTTCTAACCTGAAAATTTTTAACAATATAACTATAATAGCATTTCTAGAATTAAAAAAATAATATGGTCACTCAAAAAGTTGCTTGCCGAATCAAGAAAATATGCAATATTTGTGCCTATGAAATACGAAGTTTTTCTTCTGGCTATTAGACTATAATTAGCCTTGTTTTATTCTCTCTCTGTTTCAGTCATTATTTCAATTTTAATTTAGACTTATAAGTTATGTTATGTAATTAAAAGAGAAACCTGTTTCAAGGAAAAAGGTTAGAATGGAAATATATTTTTTTGTGAAATTCCAAATAGAAATTGGACTCATAGAAGTATTTATAACATAAGTAAAAATACCTATCCTACTGCATCGATAGTTCAAAAGATTGAGTTGCGGCAATGATAAAACCTGTACGACAGAGAATAAAATGATTGAAGTTGAAGAACTTATTTTATCTCAGAAGAAAAAATACGTAACTTGCGTATAACAAAGGAAGATCCCCAGTGAATTAGGTATTTTTCTTTCTTCTGTTTAACGGGTTTTAAAAGGACAAAAAATAAAATATTATAAAAGAATGCGCATTTCCCTTCGTGATATTAATGTAAAACCTTTTATTTCGGGCGTGTTGCCCATGATTAAAAGTCCTGTCACAAATAAATAGGGATGCACATTGTTTTAAATTTTTATATTGTGGTAGAAAAATATCTTTACCGGTTGATAATTATTAACTTTTGGTTCAAGGCAGATTCAGGAGAGGTGTTTTACCGCGCGAGCGCCCGGCAGTTTACGCTTACGCGTAGAAATAACCTGTAGTTATAAGCGAACAACGTTGGGGCCACTTAAACAGATCTATATTCTATAACTTTATATTTTAAGAACGGTATTTAAAAAAATATTTCTCTTAGTTTGGAGGTCCTTTTGTAAGGGGGGAAAATTGAGAGAGAGAGAGCGGAGGAGGAGAGGGGGAAATAGAGTAACAACAAGGAGTAACAACAAGGAGAGAAGGTACCCTAGAACACCTTACGGTCCATTCAATGAATGTACCTTTGGACTAGCAGTCGAGCAGGCACATCTCTGCTTAAATGCTTTACTTCCTTTCACGGTCAATTTTCAAGATCCTGTCTAGTCTTGACGTGAACTGGTCAACGGATTCACTGTTGACAACTTCCAATGAAAGTGCATTCCAACTACCGCAGATACTGTACGTGAAAAACTTTCCACACAGATCGCGGTTGTAACACTTCAGTTCAAGTTTAAACCCTTAATTTCTTATTCTGCTCTCAACAAGTGTGAAAATATCCCCGTAGTCAACATTGTCGAACCCTCGAAGTATTTTGAAAACTTCGATGAGCTGACCACGCAGTCTACGGGTTTCCAACGAGAACAGATCTAATTCCCTTAATCTATCTTCATAACTTTTATGTCCGATAGAGGGAATCAGTTTGGTTGCCCTGGCTTGTACGCGTTCCAATCTCGCGATGTCCTTTCGAAATGAAGGACTCCAAAATTGTACGGCATACTCCAGGTGCGGTCGGACAAGTGAGTTGTACAAACATAGTACAATCTCCTTGTTCCGATTTTCAAACTGGCGCTTTATATAGCCTAGCATCCTTTGGGCCTTTTTCTCCGCCTCAATGCACTGTTTCGAGAACTTGAGGTCACTAGTGATTGTTACACCCAAGTCCTTCTCGGTGTCGGTGGATTCAATAGCAGTGCCCTAAAGGATATACTGAGATTGGGGGTTTCTTTGGCCGATATGCATCACTTTGCATTTGTTCACGTTGAAAAGGCATTTGCCACGTGTCCGACCACTCCCCAATCTTCCCAAGATCTTTGGAATCTTGGCAACCATGTCACCGTCCATTTCGTTGACGTAGATGATGAATAGTAGTGGTCCCAGGACAGAACCTTGAGGCACCCCGCTAGTAACGGGCAACCACTCAGAAGCCTGTCCATTCACCACCACCCGTTTCCGTCTGCCACTTAGCTAGTTCTCGATCCAGCCGGCTACTTTTCCGTCTATGCCCAGCGCTCGCACTTTGCGGAGAAGGCGGCGGTGTGGTACCTTATCAAAGGCTTTCTGAAAGTCTAAGTAGACCACATCCACCGCCTTGTCCAGATCGTGCTCACTGAAAACGAAGATGAAGAATTCCACAAGGTTCGTCAGGCATGACCGTTGTCTTCAAAAGCCGTGCTGGGAATTCCTCAGTAGCAAGTTTGACTTTAAATACGACGTCATTTTGTCCACCATGATGCTTTCCATGAGTTTACCGACTATCGAATTCAGACTGATAGGTTGGTAGTTTGACGGGCAAGAGATAAAGAAAGAGAAAAAGGAGATATTGGAGAAGAGGGGGAGAGAGTGGGGAGGGGGACATAGGGGGAAGCGAGTGGGAGAGAGGGAGAGAATTACTTTCTCTTAGTTGGGTGTCATTTTGTATGGGGAGGAGAAGGGGTGAGAGAGGGGGAGTGTTAGAACGGGATTTTGTGATTCCTATAAATGGACAGACACTCACATGTTAACACACACAGACATACTTCATTTGTATTATATATATATATATATATATATATATATATATATATATATATATATATATACAAGCAATGATACCCGTCGTTGCCACGGTAAAATATGTGTTCGTAAATAAACTGATCTTTATCTTTTTTTATTCTTCACAAACGATATTCTGATTCTATGAACTAAACTTAATGTTGTTCAGCAACGTTACAGAACATCTTGGTACACAATATTCTTATTTTTTTCTTTTGAGTATATAGAAACAGACTACTTTTGCTTCTAACTCTAGAGAAATTACCATAGTGTTGACCATATTGTAACTATGCCACTAATAGTGTTTCACCTTAATATTTTTTTAATTCATATTGCAAAACTTACACAGATCAAAAAATGTAGTCTTTTGAATTTAAATTGCAATTCTGAGCCTGATGAATCCCTATGACATGGGGCATAAAACTATTTACCATCAGACAAGTGAAATTAAAGAGTTTTGTTGCATCAATATTTCACTAAAACATTATTTAGATCTACTTCTTCCAATTCCAGTTGATGCATAGGTATGTCAGGAGGTTCTAGAGAGTTTAAGAACTCAGTGGAATAATCGACTATTTGAGTATGATCCGAAATTGTATCCACTGACTTGTAAATTTGTGAACTTCGTGAGAGAGGAAGCAGTATATTTATTGATTATGCAGACAGTGTTTTACTTCGAAGTCAACTTAGCTCTTTCACAAAGCCAGTTGAGTTTTGCTGAAGATTGGCTCACACCTTTGCCTTGAGATTATCAATAGTATTAATAACTGTGCAGACAGGAGATATTTCTATTCTACCATCAGCATAAAGAGGTACTTTGCCATTTCCCAGTGTCAGAATGTTTTTGGAAAATTGTGCTGACAGTTGATCATCGAAACGCTCTGCTCTCATATTTGTGTTTAGATACAGTGTTTAATATTTCTACACAAAGCTGATTTTAGGCAAGCCCGGACCCCATCTGTCCTGGTGAATTTATGGATCACTGGAAGTGTCTGCTTGAAATCAGCTCACTTCAAATGAGTGACACCTCCCATAGGAGCCTCACAATCCCTGATGTCTTGCATTGTCCGGCCTAGTGCTTCTAAGGCTCACTTATGAGCAACTGAATGAAGTAACCAGCTTTGCCTGGGTAAAACTAATCATAAGCAAGAAATAAGCTAAAATTCTTATATTTATTCAAAGTTATTCTTTACCCAATGCTACATCATAACATTTCTTGTTAGACAATATTCTTTGTCTTTCCTTATTGTGCATGGACAAATATATTGCTTTTGCTTTCCACATTTGAATATGACGTAGGCTTAAATCAACCTTCTCTTTGAGTTAAGTTAGGAAAAGGGCCTGTAGCTCCATTTGGGGAACACGTGGAGACTTGGGACAAGTTCCATTATCTTCCTCAGGAACTTTACATAAGAATACACTTTTAGATTTTAAATATATTGTCTAATCTTTCATCCTATATATGGACAGTCACACACACACAAACTGACATACTTCATTATATATATATATATATATATATATATATATATATATATATATATATATATATATATATATATATATATATATATATGTGTGTGTGTGTGTGTGTGTGTCATATCTGTGTATGTGTGAGTGTGAAACAAATAAAACTGACTATGCTGGCTATAAAAATATAGGAGCGCAATGCTTTCCCAATTAGAGAAGCTGGAGAGAAGAGACACTCCAGACACTAATAAAAGGAAACATTTTGTCTTGTAAGACGTCTGATATATAAAAGATATGGAAAAAATATACTAGCATTGCATAAGATGAATAAAAGTAGTGAACGTCGATTCTTTCGTTCACTGAACAAAATTTTTAATTTTGCATCGCAGATTCGTAAGGCAACATGGCTGTCTATCGAATGAATCTTTTTAAAAAGAGACACTCCCCCTACATGTGAAATATAATTAAATTGCCAATGGGCATTCAATAAGTGAAAGCTATGAGTGTGTAATAAGGTAAGAACTAATAAACTTGACTAAATATGATGCAATATTTCTTTTATTTAATCGTATTTTTGGTCATTATATACCAGTTTCATTATTTGGACTCCTTCCTTATTTACATTTTTGTTTATTTCTTGAATATAAATCCACTTCTGAGTTAAAACGATGCTCATTATTGTCATTCAATTGAGTACATCAGTTCATAAGTCGGATTTCTAAAGGTATCTGCATTTGATGTCCAAATTTTTGTTGGCAATTTTGATCCTCACCAAATTTATATGCATTAATGTTTGACTATACCATTTCTATATTTTCTAAACATGTGTCACATCCATTTTTCACACACAATTTCATTCTTACAAATTCATTTTTATTATACATACAATAAATTCTCTCACAATCAAATACTGGTATCCAAAAATATTTCAATGCACTCGTTTCTAAAAGTATTAAGGTAAAATAATACATAGCTTTCCTATACAAAAGAAATATATAAAATTTGGATTTTATACTATATTACAGTACATTCTTATACAAAATTATTACAGCCTAATTGTATATAAAGAGTTAAATTACACTTGCAGTTAAAAGTGTTGGAGAAAATCCATATCTTAAAATATTATAGCACACTTGTATGTATAAATATCATAATATACTACCTCATTCAACAACAGAACAAGCCTCCATGTGTTTTTTTCTCAATCAACCACTTTTGTGTATACTCAGTGTATACAGGCAAAAATCAGACACTTAAACTAAAATCACAAAGTTTGAGATTTGTGCGTCCTCAAGGTCCTTAGTGCTGCAAGTATTCTCCTCCTCAACTTCTTATACGATTAATTTTGCCCTCAATTCATCTCCTTTTACAAAACCTTTTTTACCAATACTTTAGTAGATATACCCATGTTGGTTTAGTCTTTGGTAAATAAGCATAACAAAATTAATTGTCTCAGACATAAATACTAGTTATATTCGAACTAAGATGTTACATACCATTAGCACACTTTCAAGAACGGTGAGGGGAATGAATGTTCTGACTCAATCCAACATTACCTAATGTATTCATAGAATTACTATCAAAGATAGAGAGTTCTCTACTAGAATTTCTGTCATTTCAACCTTGAATTTGGCTACAATTATGGTAAATGACATGAGATAACACTACGATGTAGGATCTTTATTCCTGTATTCCTTAGAAATGGTCAAGTCTTAATTTTGTTGATGTGCTTTGGAAACTTGCACAGGTTGCGAATAACGTAGCAGTTCTAAAATATTATGATGGTCTGTATAACCTAGATTGTTTGAATTAAGTTCTAAAAACTTGTCATGGTTGTGGATTATGGATATGGTTTTGAATAATAAAAATGGATCTGTCATTCTAATTCTGCAAATATTTTGAATAATGTACATGGTTAGAAAAAGTTGTTAAGTTTCTGAATAATGTAGTGTTCTGATTGATTCGAAAATAAATATGACTTTCTGCCGAACCAAACGGGAAGCGAGCAAGGTGTATATTCCAGCAAGTTGGATGTGGAGCAGAGCATAAGTGAAAGTATTTACTAGTGAAGCCCCTTTTCTGACTGTGTGGGTTTCCATCGTGGTTTGTCGATACAAAAGGACCAAGTCAGTGCGAAAGGTGCGGCTTAATTGTAGCCGTCTTAGCAGTAAATAGCTTCTCACCTCTGGTCTCATTGTTACCTAGTTAGGTCCATATGTTCTTTTGGTAAGTCTAACCTGGCAACCCTAGATTAATGGGTCTAATCCAATTCGGCTAAATAAATAAACAATGCTCAGATGATCCTAAAACCCGTGGCTACGGTAAGAGTGTGGTTTGCGCGAGGCCCACCCTCTAGTAGCACTCTTATGAGTAATGTTTGTGCACTTAATATCGACGAAGAAATTTTTGAACTTGCAACTTTAAAGGTAGATAAAATGTTGCAGGTCACTAAATTAAGAGTGTTGCGAAGGAAGTGGAGATGTCGCAAAGTGCGATTTAACTGCCTCGAAGAGTTGGACGGACCTGAGGAAGAATCGCATCTCAGATCCGTGGTGAAATGCTGGAACAAAAGCAGCCTCAAAATCCTGCCCAAGCCCAAACTAAAAAAAAGGTATCTATAAGAGTGTCCTCCCAGAGTGAGGTCTCACAGCGAAAGAAACGGAGGCTGATTCATCTTTTCTGTGATTACCTAAAGAACTTAATCGACCGGATAGTTTGAAAACCTGTATAGTGTAGTTTTTGGTTTTATGTAACATCCATCTGGTGGCCCTCAGTAAGGGCATAGACATGGAAAATATTCGATGAGCCTTCTTTTAGCTAGCTTAAAAATATATATATAAATAACAAAAAAAGGGAAATGATAATAGAACAAAACCAAAATGACAAAAATGGAGCAAAGGTACTTTT
The DNA here is from genome assembly GCA_963969495.1 of Ceratothoa steindachneri. NCBI lineage: Eukaryota > Metazoa > Arthropoda > Malacostraca > Isopoda > Cymothoidae > Ceratothoa > Ceratothoa steindachneri. Next base: position 160,393,306 of record OZ018326.1, read on the forward strand.
GAAACACCGAGAAAGAGAGGACTCCCCCCTCTCAAGGGACTGAACATAACAACAAAAAAATGATGTCAGATACTATAGAGGGGGCTGTCTTTCTCGACCAACTCAATCTTTCTCCAATCGGGATGTACAAACCTGTGCCGTGTAAGGAACAAGTGGCAACGATACCAATCCTCACGGTACCAGCTTAGGTAGCAGGCAAGAAGCTACACCAGACTAGAGGATGTGCCATACATTCTGAAAGTCCAAGCGGTGCTCACAATAAAGTTCAAGAGACCAATTCATCAAATTGCTATGCATTCTGGGCGTCTACTGATTCTGGTACAACAAAAACGGTCTGAAGCCGTTGAGGTATTTGTGGGTATATACTTTGGAAAACTAGCTGCGCGATGGCATGTAACTTTAGATTCCCATGTGGCCTCTATTTCTTTTGCAATTCCTCCAAAAAGGCTGACCTGATCTCCTCCATTCACTAGGGGAAAACTGTTTGTCCCCCTCATCAGTGGGCTCATTTTCCTCAAGACTTACATGCCCATGGACCCAGCACAAAAAATCTTGATATTCTCCCGAGTTAGAGTTGTCTTGATGTCACGGATACTGCGAATTACAAACAAGCAAGTCTGTAAGTTTCAACGTCACAAAGTCACTTACTGCTCTTTGTGAGTTGCTATATGTAACCAATCGGCCTCCTAACCGGATGCAGCGCATAAACTCTCGGAGCATATAGTGTATTGCAACTAGCTCTGCCGTTAAGACAAACCGACGCGCGGATCAGAACCAGCATCTTCAAACAAGGGCGAGATGCCATGGGGACCAAACCTCTCCTTTGATTCGGAACTGCCCTTTGCACTAGTATGGCTCCACTGTGAGAAGATTTGAGCAAAAAAAATATGAACTCAATATTCCCGTTGTTTTAGAGAGTTTGGGAGCGAAAGCTTAGTGACAATCCTTTTAAGCTGCTACCCTTGAGGGTGACATTCAGGGCAGAATCACCTGCACCACCGGCAAAAGAGAGCTATATTGATCTCTTCAAGGAGTTTTCTTGCCTTAAAAGAGAAAAGTTTAGGGTATGATTTGTGTTTCACCCCTGGCATAAGCATCTTTTAGATTGACCACTGACGAAATAAGGCACTAGATTCACGCGTTTAAAGACAAAATGTAATATGTACTCGTAAAGCAAACGGCATCTCCGCGGAATGGAGCATTCCCTCTACCTACAGGGGATGTGCGAAAGGAACCACTCGCCAAGCAGATAGGCGGAGAACATGTGATGGGTCGAGTCCACATTCCACAATTAACTTTCGGCTGCGGATGTGCAAACTCGCAACCGTCTTTTAGCTTATAACTGTCAATGGAGTGGCAAAAAGTAGAATAATAGCTTTTTCATCACTTTAAGTGATGAACACCACAGAATAAAGTATATCCATGATGCGGGTACAGGAGACTCTAGGAATGCGAATATGTTACGTTCTAAATGAGGCGTCGGTCAAAATCGAGACAAAGAAAAAATGAGACTCTACTACATCCTGGCCAGCCACATTTAGTAAAAGGTCCAGGTAGATATAAAGCAGTGATAGTGGCAAAAGTAAACAGCCCTAGTCTTGGACAAAGTAAAACGCAAAGTATGAGCTTCGGCATGGCAAAATATGAGATTCAGCTTCTGTTGATATCGATGCTCCGAGGTAGTCATCAGGGCCACCAACAAAAGAGTTTTAAAGGTTGTACACATTGAACCGAGTGTAAACATCTTCTGGCATCACCAAGATCACACCGATGGTGGTTGGTGCTCAGAAAAAAAGAGAGTAATACTAATGAAACGACATATTTCTACCCTATTGGATCGGAGAAATATCTCCCGACGCGTACGCGGATTTGACAATCTGGCAGGAATTTTATAAGAAATAGATAGTCTTCCCCTCGTTCCCATGGTGCGTAGGCTTCCCTGATACGCTATGGCTATGCGGTATTGTAACCCTTCTCCAAATAAAAAAATACCGTGGTTAAGTGCTATCCAAGGAGGAAAGTCTCGCAAATCAAATTTTTAACAGTAGCGGAGCATCCGACCTATCGTAAAACTTGAGGAAGCCGTATTGTACAAGAGACAGGTAGCATAACCGTTAAAAAATTAAGCTAACTTAACAATTATCCAATTTCTGCAGCAAATTGCACACGCAAGAAATTAAAGAAACTTTCTGGAAACTGGAGAAAGTAGAGTCATCTCTCCCGGCTTGCGAAAGGAAAGCAAGAGAGCCATTACCCAGTAATCTAGGAAGATACCTTCCCTCCAGATCCCTTTGAACAAGGCAAACTAAAAGAATGCGATCAAAATTGAAAGGAAAGCGGCCTCCGTAGGTGCCATCGAGAGCGACGTGAATCGGAGCATCTTTTGAGCCAGCAGACGGGCTTGATTCCCACAATTCTAAAAAGATAAAATATTTTCCCTTTACCATCTTCTGAGTCGCTGGCGGGCATCTTTATCTCTACCAAGGATCTGACCCCCTATATTTTCTCAAAGGATCATCGCAAAAAAATTCTAGCTGTGAAGAGGTTTCTCCTCTTAACGTTCTGTTCTCTTCCAGGTGCTGCGTCTGTCTCCATGGCCGATATGGTTGAAAAACATACATCGATACGGGAGATTACCTGCCATGCTAGTTTCTCAGTCAAGATTGTGAACTAAAGTGACCCACACAGATTAATGAGTGCTCTCGTGACATTGGAAACTCCTCCCCCCCCTCCTTTTGTTTCCTATAGTTCGTATGCCAATTATGTTGCAAACAGGGAGCGGCATTTTATGAAACGCTAACTTAAACTTTGAGGTGATGATTTGTTAGTCCCCCAGACTGACATATTCTTTTCGGATTTCTCAGAATGGGAGATCTTTAGGCGCGTTACTTGTCGAGGTTCTGCTTGCCCGTTGAACTCAAGAGAAGGATTTGTACATTCCCTAGTGTTGAATTACTGGACTAGCCAGCCTACTGAGAGAGCGGGCCTTCCTCCGGCACCTGAGATTTTTTTATTATATTTCTCCTTTTTGTTGGTTTGTTTTGTCATTTTGTTGTTGCTTTCTCTTTTAAGTTTTTCTCTTGTTGATATTTAAATTAGCCTAGAAATAAGCTTGTTTGTAGTTTCAGCGGCTGCGTACCCTTTTGGCGTCCGCCAGAAAAGAGACTAAATAAAGCATTCCATGTTTCAAATTTATAAGAAATTTAGCAAATAATGATAGAAGTATTAGGCAGGCTAAGAGGTGTAGTGAAAATGAACTGTTTAAAGTAGAAAATAATTATCAATATTTTAGCGAAAGATAGAGTAATTAGGATATCAAATTTGAGAACATGCACAAGAATATGTTTAATTATTACAGTTTGTAGCTGCTAATGACAGCAGGGAAAAGGAAATCAATCGAAGAACGAAATTAGTCAGCAAGCAGAAGAAAGATTAGCTCCATCTTCCAGTGAAGCCAACCTGTACGCTGCAAATAAAAAGTACGCAGAAGCTGAGAGCAAGACAGGGCAGCATTGAACGATATATGTTAGGAATAACCAGCAGAGCTCATAATATATATATATATATATATATATTCCATGGATAATGGAAAAAACACGGAGAATATATATAGTAAAAGGGCCCAGTAAACCGGCTGTCTTTAATAAATAAAGAGGCTCGGAAGACAATTAAATTTGTCCAATGTTATGAGTACCGTACAGACTCCATCTTCCAGTGAAACCGTACAGACTCGTGTTCTGCAACAAGATCGATGAAAGCGGCCTCCAGAGGCTTTTGCCCATCAGTAAATTGAAATGGGTTGATGATATATATATAGAGAGATATTTTATATTTTATTAAAATGTAAATAAATTAAAATGTATAATACTATATACCCACTTGCATCTGGTACTGCATATCATCAAGAACATACATACGTACCTGTCCTCCATTCTTGGTTGAAGTGTTTCCTAACCAGAATTAATCAGCAAGTACATTGGAAGCTTCATGGTCCATAATTCATCGAAACCTTAATCTTTGCTTAAATGGTAACTTGATTGTGTTCTTGTCGTTTGCCCTAATGCACGCTTCATGAAATTATGGTGTCAAGATCGGTGAAGCCTGCAGCGCAACGCTAGATCATTTTATACTTGTATATTTTTTGTTGGAGGATTAATTGTAAGTATCAGTGGAGCAAAATTTATAATGTCTATATTACACTATATCGTCTTGTCCAAAATTCGATTCAGTCTTCTTCTCGAGTGGTAGAGGAAGAGGGGGAGAGTAATTTGCTTTTTCCTAGAACTGAATAAAAAAAACAGGAGTTATATCGATTTACTCTCTAAATTGTCAGGTTTTGGGGACTTACTTTTGCCCAAGGTAACTTTATTATTTAAATTAATTTTACAGTCACAATGCAGATTCATGCTAGGACATAAAGAGAATAAACTTCACAAAATTCATAATCCTTTAAATTATATCTTGATTATTTTCATTAATTTCCTCAGTAGTCACAATGCAGATTCCTGCTAAAAAAAAAGAAGAATAAACCTCCCCAAATTTATACTACCTTAAAAGGAAAATTATTTTCCTATCATCACTCAGACCGTGGTAAGATTGCCACATTAAGAACAAGAAAAAAATATGTCTTGGAAACATAATATTCAAAGGGTGAGCAAACAGTTTGAGATAAAGTTTAGGTTAAGCAGTTCCACAAAAATTAATGGAACGCGAAATAAAGGCAAAAAGACATATTACAAAAGTCGCAAGAAATTGAACGGCTGAACTCATTTCATTGTCATTTGTATTTGCTTACCCTCCATGCGATTTCAACACTAGGTTTTCATAATTAAATCAAAAGTAGTAGTTCCAATGCCTTAGCAATAGGTGCTCGGACTTATCAAGCTATGCACAATTGCAAGGAAACTTTTAAATATCAAATATTTATTCCCTTTTTCGTTTGACTCTGAAGATTCGATAACCTCAATCCACTAGCATAAGGAAAGGATTATATTTGCCACCAAGTGTGATAACTGAGCAAGGTTGCCAAAAAATGAAAAAGAAAGAAAATTCAACAACAAACGAAGGATATCAATACAAAAGTCAAATAGGATACCAGAACTATTTTACGAATCAGACAATAATCCAACACTAGGAGAACGTGACATACTTACGCGAGTTATTTATAAGAAAGACCGTTTTTCACCAATATAGGAATTAGCACATCTTGAAAAAATACATGATTAATAATAGAAAGAAAATAATAAACAAAGAAGCGAGTAGTAACACAAATGGAATTCAGGAGGAAATCGACATCAAACTTTTTCTTTCTCTTTTCATTTTTGCGGGAAATATAAATTTCCTGCAAAAACAATAGGGAATCAAAGTGGCACGTTTGAACTTAAACACACTTTGGGGATTAGATGACCTCTTGAAGTCTAAGGGTCTACAACCTCGAAAATATCCGGATCCTAAAAGCAGCAGCGACATTATTTTAATCTCAACTGAACACAACCAGTCTCCCATAAATCAGAGTGGCAGCATTCCGTTCGCTGCCTGAACTCGGCGTGAAAATACGGTGAAGAATAAACTAGATTCAGCTCTTTATTTCTGACCTGCAAGAGAGGATCAGGTGTAATATGAGCAACCATACTGCAGCTGTCATCTGGGGGATTGTGTGCTATTCCGGCTCTAATGCCTGACAAAAGAATTGAGGCTATATCTTCCACATACTTTCATTCATTCTCTCTTCGCCACATTCTTTACAAGTCTTTTAATTCAAAATTTCTGCGGGTGAAGCTTTCGTTAATTTTCACTTTAAATTTAATTAAAAAAATATTTTTATCCAAAAAAGGCCTTTTTTTTCAAAAGAAAGAGATAACAACATCGGGCTGTTCTTTCAAAATATTACTATGGCATATCATTTGGGTTTGATAATATAGGTCTATATAGAGTTTACTTTTATAATATTGAATACTCAAGTATATAATTCTTATCAAATTCTACGTAAAAAACACGATGCTGTTACAAATAGATGCGAGTTAGCGAGTTACAGTTCCAGCATAAGTGCAGTAGAGTTACATCCTTATAATATAATTTACACATTAATATTATTACGCTTGACAAACGCTTTGGATTTGAGAATTTGTGCATTATTGGATCTTCTTTGTTGCAAGGTTCAGAGAATATCATTTCAACGAAGCATAGTGATATTTCTTAACCAAATGCTCCATATTAATATTTTAGGCTCAAGAATTTATTTCGGTCCCAAATTATCTTATGTGTTTGGATCATTGTATTGGAACAAAATACTCAATAGAATGTTTAGCGAACTTCACATTCATCAAATAAAAAAAATAATTCTCAATCAACGTACTGCAGTCAATTTATTGGATATATAATGGTGAATTACCAATAATTGTGTAAAATAAAAAGAAAATTTGGTAACATTTCTGCTTGTTAGAGTTCAGTAGATATGTTTACAGAAATAGTGCTATTTTTCTCATATAAAACAAATAAAACCCTATTTAACAAAAGAGAGGAAGACTGACCGTGTTAATATAGCGTCGTATTATCCTATTTGGGTCTTGAAAAGGCTTTTCCAAGTCACTGCTGATATTTTACGTTTCCTGTTTGGGGGAAAGTAGGAAGCCCGTATCCGTAGAGTTTTTCACATTGCCCCATTCGCTCACCGGAAAATTGGGCTATGTATGCATTTAAACTGCATAGCGGTTTATGGGTCAGATATTTCAAACTGTGTATGAAAGGAGTTCTACCAACTGCAATATAGAAACTTTAGGGAGATGGAATGAAAACTATTGATTACTATGATATCTAGATATACTGGATAGATTGGATCTTCAGATTTGATAAGAGGAAGCAATTATGGAAGTAAAAAAATGGTTGTCAGATTTGAAGGATATGTCTCCAATATACTTCTAAATATAGGAAATTTTTACTAAGCCAAGTATCAATCAAAATAAAGCGTTAATTATATATCCATGCAAAGTTCATCTTAACCTTTTTAGCGGGGAAGGGCTCCTCTTTCGGATTTCTAGCCGAATGATTCGGACCCATAGGTTTCCATCACAAAACTTATACTAGCTTTAAACCAAATAATGGTAGGTAAGGCATGATAAATTGCAGATATAAACTAAGCATGGCTATAAGTTGTACATGTTCATTTTACATTTAAGAATGAATACAACTGCAAGTTTGATACAAAATAGCATCTTTATTCTAAATATACGATGATTAAAATGATCGCAACAGATAACACAACAGACTTAGTTATAATATATTAGTTCTTGGTATGTAGAACTTTACTATCAATTACTGACTGAGATCTTCTGCCACAAGAGCGCACTAACTGAAGGCATTCTTCAGGTGTCATTTTCTCATTCCTCTTGTAATATTTATCAAAGTTCTTCGACGATGCTTGGGTTTCTCTCCTTACTTCCGCTCTTAGCGTCTTCCACAAATTCTCAATCAGATTGTGGTCCGGGCTCTGAGTAAGCCAGTCCATGACACTTGCTCTTACTTGATCCAAGAAATTCTTTACCAACTTCAACGTGTGGCACTGTGCATTATCTTATAAAAATTGCAGGTTGGTCAGAGGCGGCTCTCATATGGAGTAGAGAAAATAATTGAAGAAGATCTTTATAAACTTGAGCATCCACTCTGTTCTGCAATCGGAAAGTGGGCCAGTACCTTCCGCCAAAATTATGCCTCACACCATAATGCTTCCTCCACCAAACAACACGCTGCTCTTAACAGAGTTCACGGATAATCTTTTGCTGGGTCTTCGATGGACGAACCTCTTGCCATCTTAATCAAGAAAATTGTAGTTGGATTCATTGCTGAAGCGTAATTTTGACCATTGGTCTTCTGTCCATAGAACGTTAATTAGTGGTGATAATGTAGCTTTCTGGTTCCTAGGGCTGATCAATGGCTTGAATGCTGGTATGTGAGATTTTAAATAGCTTTCCGTCAGGCGTCTTGATACTATCTTCCTGGAGACAGTATTACCTATAGTTTCAGTTTATTCTCAGGAAATCCTGGCTGCTGTTTTATATCGGTCCAGTGTGAGACACTTACGAGGGCTTGGTCATCTCACTTTGGGGAGTTCTTAGGCATACCAGTAAATATTCTACTGATATATGAGTCTTTAGTATCGTTACATGATAAAATAATCTGTACGAACTTTGGGGACATTTAACCCCTTAAGCTAAGACCAGATGATATCTTTGACGTAGGTTAACAATTATTCCCTGGATAGGCAGGTGTAGTAGGTCCCTTAGGCATGTTTGCTCGTCAGAACTTAGCAAGGTAATGATTGAAAGTTCTAAAAACTCAGTAAAATAAGTTACTACCGTAAATTAGTTGGTTGTCTTAAAGACAGAAGTAAATAGATTTACGCTGTCCGGATCATTTTACCACCGCAATCAAGTAATAAACAAAATTTCTCTATTTACGTCATTTCGTTCATAATATATATATATATATATATATATATATATATATATATATATATATATATATATATATATATATATATATATATATATATGCGTGAAACTTACAAGGAAAGAAAACATCTGGCAGCCCAAGTGCTTTTGTTGTTAAAACCACCCCTTAGACCACTCGGCTACCCGAAAACCGCCCCTAAGACCACTCGGCTACGTGTAGCCGATAAAAGAACCACCAGTTGCGAGCGTTTGAAATCTTAAAAATTAAATGGAGTACCTTACATTTTAAAAAATATCCAGATTAAATGCTTATTTAAATATAGTAAAATACAAATACAAGGACATAAACAACATAATGATTGCAACCATAAGAACCTAGCGTAAGAAACCTTTTGAAAAACTAGAATATATATTTATATACACAAATTTGATTCAAATATATATTTTCATTGTTCCATTTTTCTCATAAATATTTTATCCAAATATAATTTCAAGTTGTAGCATAGGATTATTTTCGTAACGGATCATTAGCCATCTGATGGATTTTGTGTGAAGTCTGAAGAGAGAATTGTTAATGCATTTCTGCACGCATTTTTACGGCTTTAAAATTTTATTCTTTAACCATAGTTAGGGAAAGAGAATTTTCTCAAATGTAAATTGTACGGAATATCTCCACTTTCTGATTTGCGTAAGAATCTATGATGAATTTTTCCCTTAAATCAGCTTCAATTTATATAGTCCCTTGCGTATTTAACGTTCTCCTAATAGTCTAGTCTTCCATAAATTCTGCATTATTCATTTAGAGCAAAGAATATATTTATTTTAATCATAAATTTAGTTAAATGGAAATTCAGCTGTCACGTACTGGGTATAGAGGGTATATGTACTTTTTCTAAAGAGCAACAAATTCAAAAGAGAATACATGAAGTAGGATTATCCGAATACGACTCCTTTGTTTACCGGGTGAGACAACTTACGCCTGGATAGAGTTTCAACCTTTAAAGGACGTTGCCAATTATAGCAGCAAAGGTGTGATTTCAGTCCGGAAGTTAATTGGAAGAAACATGTAAATGGAAACACATTTACGGAGATTGAAGCACAAATTGAAGTCAGTTTCATTGACTTCCAACACGACAGTGGCGCCCTTTCTTGCTTCCATTGCCGCCCTCCAATATCATGAATTAGAAGGAGGTGGTAGGGTAATAACACTTTGTCACTCTAAAGATATAACAATTTCATATTTTTATTAATGTCGTCGATGGTCTAAAGCTTATAGTCTCATTTTTCTCATCTTCGGCGAAAGGTAAGTGATTCTATCGTTCTTGAGTTGACTTCATGTCCTGGTTTTATAGTATCACTATATGAGCACCTATTTCCATATATGAACAAATAATCAACATTACGGTCGTTTATCATGCTACATTATATATTCTGGTTTATTTAAGTTAAGATATTCAGTTTATTTACGAATTAATTTGGATTTTCGATTAGTATTTTTTTCATCTCATAGCCAAGATTTATAACAAAATTTACATTAAACTTCTCAGTTCCATGATATTTCTCCAGACTGAACGTACATTATTTTTCTTTTTATTGACAACACATTCGTTTGCAAAATATATTTATTTTATAAATTTGGGGCCTTTAACCCAGAAGCGTATATTAATTAAATATTACACAAAAATGTCATCCAAGAATACATTTTAGAAATACAACTTTCACAACATCGATGATTTTACTTTTCGAATCTTATGTGTGATCGTTTCTGTTGAAACTTTTAAATACGAGCCAGGATTAAAAATGCCGTAGATATTTTTTGTAACAGATTTCCTTAAAAATTATTTTATTTAACAATAAAAAACGAAAAGCATCGAGACCATCTCCCCAAAAAGTTATAAAGTAAAAAAAAAAGTAAAAATGCGTGGAAGATACATATGGAGGGTGCGGAGAACTGATGAATTTGATCAAGCTCCGCAAATATTCCAAATCCTCTTATAAGCTTTGGGGCAGGAAAGGCAAGTTATCCTACAGAGGTAAGCTGGAGTACGATTCCTTTGAATTACATGGCATCCAAATGCGAGGAACATGGAATAAATACTTGAATAATTAATACCTTGATTTTCTTTAAATTATTTAAAACCAGAAGTTTGCTTTGTTACATAAACGAAATTCAAGAATTATGAGCTTTGACCTTGTGTTATTTTGGATAGAGAGAATTTCAGCACTTCTGAAAGGTTACTTAGTGTGTACATAGATCCTCCTTTCGCCCATAATTTACCTAGAAATTCTATAAGCTTCAAGTCATGTATGTTTAGGAAAAAATGTTTTGATCCTATTTTGCATCTTTTTTCTTTTGAATTCGAGCATGGTGTCATTGCGTTCCATCTTCTACAACCCCTTGTCTCTTTTAATATGGCCAATTGAGACTATGAAAGATCGAGTATATGAAGGAGATAGATGTGCATTTCGGAATTAATATTCTGAAAACAAATGCAAAATCTGACCGTACACTATACTAAGTAAAGTAATGTATTTCCACTCTACTATGCCATAACCTATTCCTATCTGTCTTAGTTCAACTGATAATGGGTTCTTAAAAATTAGATATTTCAAAGATCATTAGTCCATTCTAATTCTAGGATTTATATATTCAAATCTGAAAACAGGAATATTAATGTTAGTCAACATAGAAGAATCAAAAGTTTGCTATTAGTCGTCAATTAAAAAAATATCCATTTCATATCTCTTATCATAAAAAAATGAGTAGTATTTTTTTATCTAACTAATGTCTTTGTACAATATGAACATGGGAATGAAATTAAATAAATATCCCCAAGAATAATGACAATAAAAATAAAACCCATAAAAACTCTAAAATTATTAAAGAAATAGAAAATCGGTCCTATGTTCGAGAATTACTAATACTAGAATTACAAATTACAAGTAATAACTCTGAAAACACGCAATCCGAAACAAAATAACACAAAGGAGAAGGGTCAGAAGGAGAAGGTTTTTCTAAGCACTACTCATTCCTCGTTACGGAGGACGTGAAAGAGATGAAAAGGGTTTGTTAGGAATTATTCTTGATGTCTCTCGACTTTAAACCTTTTCACACGGCTCATTTTCATATATCGATTCTTTCTGTGTCCAGAATGTAATTATATGCCTTTTCCAAGAGCTTGCTCTAATTAACGTACCCCGTGTACGCATCTAGTTGCTTCCATTATGAAAGCCCCTTAAAGAGTGGGATCGGACATGATTAGAGGATAGTCGTAAAGTCTCTCTCACCTTTAAATTCTTCCTTTTGACTAGTTGAGCTATTTTGAGGGGGTTCTTTTCTTTTATATTTATAATTGGGTTTACTATTCACGAAATTATAAATTCTATGACATTTGCCAATATGAGAGTCAGAATTCTCAGGGTTCCGTGCAATCTAGTTCTAATTTGCTTTATAAGATTCAAGTTTCCAGTCATTACTCAGTCTTAAATGTGTCTCTCTCTGACTTTCTTTCTTTATTTCTTTCTCTCTCTCTCTCACTCCCTATTTCTCTCTAAATTATTATATTTGCCTCTGGGTCCACCAATACGCGCTCCTCACTCGTATTCCGCAAAACAGAAAGCGGTTGAGAGCTATAGCTAATCCAAGATGAAACATTCGAGGTGAGCGAAGTTAAGCCATTGGGTTGTGCTTAGTCGCCGGATGGAATACTAATACGCATCGATTTCATAGAGGCCAACATATGTTGTTGCGACCTATGTTCCGGCACCGCAAAAATAATTAGCCCAACTCAGAAAACAAACTCAAATCGATCGTAAAACCAGAACTAAAAGCTCAAAAACAAATCGATGGATGTATTTTTTTGTCACTTTTGTCGCCGAAAAGATGAAACTCAGCAAGTCGAAACCACAACAAATTCCTATCTTTGATTTGTCTATTTTACCCCTCACACGGGAAAATCCAATGAACCTTCGTCCTCTACCATTTCTTTCCTGATCAAAAACTGAAACCAAAGCAGAGCTAATTTCTGCTTAAATAAAATAAACCTTTTAACAACTTAGCCATTTGTTCTGCCTTCAATACCGGGATTAGCTTTGGAATCATATTCAGTATTTATCTGGTTTGAGAGCGCATAGGTTGTAATAACCTCTAATTAATTATGCCTCATTGTTCCGCTCGATGAGGTAACTGAAGTAGAGAGCAAGTATTAATCAACCAAATACTTTAACTTGTTAATCAAGTTGTTAACTATGTACTGGTAATATTTTTTAATGTCTATATCAAGTCTTTTACTGATCGATTTTATTTAGGTCCCAAAATGAGATAAAAATATAAAATAAATATTTACCAAACAACAACAAGTTTACAACCTTCATTAATCATGCAAATATAAATTATCAATATTGACACTTCTGCACAGTTTCTTCTTTTCATATTTTGGAAATCATCAAACCATGCAATAAGAAAGTCAATCTAATATTATTGTAAAGCTTAAAACAAACTGAAATAAATCCATATCAGTATATTTTTTAATAGGTAACTTAGAGTATGTATATATAAAAGGTTTACATTTGGTATCTAAATTTGAGACTCTTGCTACGAGAGAATCGTTCATAAGGCAGGGATAAATCACGTAAAAAAAGCTTGAAATCACAATTTACGTTTTCCTTTGGCAATATTTATTCATGTGACTGATATCAACTTCATTTTCCAATATGAGGGAAAGAAAATATTAACTGTTCTATTAGAAGTGTCGAATACCCCATTTAATCGAATTATAATTTGAGCCATATCGTTTCAAAATGCCATAATTAAAATAATATTATTAACGAGGAATCACAATGATAAAGGGTTTTATAATTTCTCCACTATTCATCACCTTGGAATTAAATATAATGGCGATATCATCAATTATTAGCCTTTAAGTACACCCTTTAATGAAAAATTAAATGTTTTCTTTTTAATTCCACCCTTCTGTTTTAATTTATATAATCAAACAGCTATTGTGACATCATTTACAACTCTGTTCTGTTAAGTTTACCAAGGATAATATAAAAACAGAGAGTTGCCAAATATGTACGAAGATTCCAACTTCAAGTCAGTACAGTCCTTAGTCAAAGTCCAACTCTTTCGCCCTAGAATGAATCACACTTAATTTATTGCTTCCTTCTCTTCACTGTTTGTTAATATTATGTATTTTTTCATGCCATTCTTTGTCTCTTTTAGAGTTATATCTCATTTATTCCATCATACTAAACAGCATGATTCATAAAAATACCAGATAAAAATAATATTAATATATCCCTTTGATTAGCAAGTTGAAAGTTTTGAGAATATACATGAGTTGCAATGAATTTTCAAACATCATTAACTTGTCTTCAAATTTGACAGAAAATTATTAAACTAATATCTATAAAGTAATAAAATAAACCATGCGCTTTTCCTTCTGTTTTGTTGGTTTAGAAGGTGCAGGAACCTTTTTACTTGTCAAATAAAGTAATCATAAGAAGGTTTCAAGGATACATACTAAAATAAATAGCATTCTCTTAAAACGAGTTACTTTAAGGCTAGATGTAAATCCATTCGGAGTGACAAAGGCAAATTTTATGAAGCCTTTTTGAAAAACTATTATTTTGACTAATTTTTAAAGTTAAAAATATTATATTCATTAATCAGCTAAGGCTATTGTGAGAATCATTTTGTCGAGAAATGCATTAGGATACGGAAGGGAGGCGAAATTTCTTTTACTAGATGACTCTTTGTTTTCCCCCATCCATCGTCATGATTTCTCTGCTTCATGCGAAATCAGTGCTGGGTTCACGTTTTTCATATCGAGTTCATTTATCTGGTTATTATTTAAAACATAAAGAATTTCTAAAAATTTTTGCAACTGTAGAACTAAAAATGATGTGTCTGTTGTAGAAGAGACAAAACCCCCCACCTGACACGTATACGATTGTCGTGCCGTCGGCCCCAACTTCTATAGAGAAATCTACCTAAATTGTCTATGTTGGGCAGGCATAGAGTTGCGTACCCTCTCTGTTCCAGGCGTCAACAGTTGTTTCCTCGTTAAGCTACCTTTGAAATATACATTCCCTACATTTAACGCTTCTTATTTAAACAAATTTCCTGTATCTCACTTATAAGATAATTTAATTGCAAATCTTCCATGCGTTGCGATTTACGCTTTATCAGTGGACTTGAAATTGTGTGCAATTTTCGTGTACACGATTATGCTTTCATGTGTTTAATTTCAATTAAAATCTTATAATCAAGATTAAATTTGCCACCTTCAATTTTCCTTGCCGCTCTTTTTAGTTAGTACGGTGCTAACAATGACATTTTTTTATTTTCGTTTGAATTACTAATTGTGCTAAATTGCCTTGGATATGATGTACTATTAAATAACCTCTAATTTAACCGCGACATTGTTATAGACATTGACTACCTTTAATGTGGCATTATGTGTGGCATTAATCTATCTTTAAATTTACATCCACTTTATTAAAATTAAACAGGCTTAATGGTTTTAACGCAAACGCCATAAAATTTAAGGAAAGCTAAATAGTTATTCAGATATAAAAGCCATAATGAACAAAGAGCTCGCTCTTATTTATGACTTCTCGTGCTAGGCGCGAAGCTCCCTAGAATGGGCTTTGTTTATTAAAAAATATACTAATGGATGACCGAGACGTCACTTTCCTGTTTAAGCGAATTCCGGACAACCTTTCTAAGTCACGTTATAATTAGTGCCGCAATGAATACCATCTCAGGTAATTGTTATCTTTGTAATCAAGTCACAATGTGTGCCTCTTTGCAAGTTTTCTATTGCGTATTTGCATCTTGCATGTAACTAAAAGATAAATGACTCTCTGCGGAGACATGGGAGATAGCTGATCAATTTTGTTGCATGATAAACGAAGATACGATTTTCAGTTTTAAATAGAATTTTACCATCAAAACAACGAATAAGTAATATAAATAAAATAAAATTATGGAGTTTATCAGATGGTGTTATTTCATAATCAGACTGTCAGGGTAAAATATATGCG
The DNA here is from genome assembly GCA_963969495.1 of Ceratothoa steindachneri. NCBI lineage: Eukaryota > Metazoa > Arthropoda > Malacostraca > Isopoda > Cymothoidae > Ceratothoa > Ceratothoa steindachneri. Next base: position 160,408,803 of record OZ018326.1, read on the forward strand.
GTCACGATATAAATTAAATTAAATTAGATAGATTTAAATTAAATTAGACAGGTAATTATTACATCTCCTTTGTATATAAATCAATTAAGTATACGTCTCTCTCTTCTTTAACGTACCAAAATTCAGGCAAATGAATGACTCATTTTATGATAAGTAAGTTATGTAATTATTTTATGGGAAAACATAAAACTTCTTTTATTAAAGTGTGTATAATGTATAGGGAGATTTATTGAAATACCTATGCTTCTGATTGAGTGTATCATATTTTGTAAGTTAGATCAAATTCTCGGATCATGAGCAACTGTTAAAGCATCAGTAGTTGTAATTTTAATTATTTACTAACTATATTTATTCGTACATATAAGTATACACCATTTTATCATACTTTTATATCCATTATTTACGCTATCTGAGTTCTCTGCCTCTAATATCATGCTATTTGTTGATTTCTTCGTGGTCTAATTAGGTATTTATGGAAAATATAGTTCTTTCCGCCATTTTGAAATGTCTACCCTACATATTATAAATGAATTTCCAAGGAAATATTAATTAGAATTTTAAAATATGACCAATGAGCTAGCTATTATTTCTCCATAATTTTCAAAGATCCCTCAATGTATGTGGTTAATATTATAACTTTTAGAAATAAGCTAGCCTAATTTATGAATCTTGGCGTAATTAGCTTTGATAAGATTAATCGCCTCTTTTTTTTTAATCCACCATCTTTAAAAGAAGTCAACCCAAGATGAATTACGCTACGTAATTGGTTAAAAGGAAGGTCAAATGTCATAAACAGTAATTAGACTTAATTGGCACAAACAATATCTTTTTCATTAGGTAAAAATAAAAAGCACAGGTTGGAATCAAGTAATCGCATTTAGGCGGAAATTTTAATTTTACTCTTTCATATTACACAAGGAAATGAGTCACATTTGCACTGTTATTTATTGTCCGACTTTATTATATTGTAATGATAACATTAATTATTCAAACTCACATTATAAAAAGACCGTTTCTGGTTCCCATACAAAATCGATTAATGATTCGGGAGGAATTAAGATTTTAGTTTTTGAGATCTGTTTGTCTATGACTGACACACATCAACCCCGCCTGTGCCTCAATAATTACCGAGAAATACATAGGATCATACTCCGAAACATCACTCCTATATAATGTATTTTACAACAATTTCACGCCTTGTGGTAACTATCTCATAGGAGACATAAAGGTTTGAGTGGTCTCCACACCACCTTATCTAAAGATGAAACTCATATTTCTGCCTCCATTTAAATACATAGATAGAGAAATGTCACTTTGTTGTATAGGAAATAAGAACCAAATCTCTAATCAGGTCCGTGAGATCAAATCTAAGGAACAAAATATGTGGCAATTTTGCTATTGATAACCTTTCCTTGCCATAGGTTGGGTGGAAAAGTGTATTTACGTTTTGCAATGAGTAGTAATATGTTACTATTGACGTTTTTTTGTATAATAAAAAACCTACGAGTACATCTTCATTAGAATGATTTTTTAGCGAAGATCACATATTGATGAAATTAAGGGACAGTGGAGATGACATGTAAACACAATACAAGAGTCCGTTGGGGAACGCAACTCTCCTCAGGCTTCTCTCTTTCTTTCTGCAACAAAGACAGCTACAATAGCAGCAGCGGTAGTAGTATAGATATAACCGTTCGCCGTGCCCTTTCGTTTTGCGTTGTCCTCTGCCACTTACATAGAGGGGGGGGGGTGAGGAAGAATGAATGGTAGGTAACATTGGCATCATTATGTTCTAATCGAGTACCCTAACTCAATTCACGGGATTATTTTACAACGATCATTTTCCGCACTGTGAGCCAACTCATTTTACGTATAAATACAATCATATTTAATTAACATCTACGACCCGCAGCTGACATTAGAGTTGTTCTATTCTCATTACGCAACCAAAGAACGAAGTCGATAACGGGTCGATTCCGTTTGCCCCAGCACGAAAGACAAGGATCTTTTGTTCAAGGTTTTTTTTCTGTGAGGGATTACTGCTTCTAGGATCCAAATCGCGGTTATCGGCAGTATATGGTGGTCGTTGGGAATTTGATTCCACTCAGAAAACCATCCTGTGACTTAGAAGTATCTAGAAAAATCCTTCCTCTATCACATCAAATTTAAAATATAAAAACCAATTTAGGGGCTTAATTATTATCTCCAAATAATGATTTCCAGAAAAAATTCTTCATATCTTCTTTCACGAAAGAATGAAAACTTATTTAGCTGAACGTTATTCTTTACAGAATTTCCTGTTATTTCATTTATATTTCATCTACCTCATTAAAAATTAGAAAAAGGTTTCATTTCTCTCCCTCTCTTTATTTTATACATTATTTCTCTTCTCATTCACATTACATTTATGATCTAATAGCTTGTGTTTCGGATCCCATGATAAAATGCAGCTACCCATGTTATATGCATCAGATGGTCAGGATCAATTTAACTTATAATTTCTCAAAACAAATCACCATATTTGTTGTTCGTTAGGTGTTACTTAACCGACCCTAACCATAAATAAACCTAACCTTGTTAGTTCAGAATAGCATATTCAGCTATATTGGTCGTTAGTAGATGCATAAAAAACAAATAATCCCAACTAATGCTTTCAAATTAGGTCACTTTAACATATTGCTTCCCCAATTAACCTTAAAATCAAAAGGTAAAAGTGATCCGACAGCTTCAATCTATAGTAAACACCAAGCATAAACAAAAATCCATTTAATCAACATTTCTATCAGGTCAAAGTCCATCTAATCGAAATTTCTATCAAGTCAAAAATCTATGTCGGCAAATGGAGTCCACCAATGTTCAAGTCTTGTTTTTGAAGAAATTACAATTAATGCACAATTATATACAAGGTATTTTTTGGCTGAATATACGAAGATATTCTTGTAAATATGAGGTAGATGGTTATGGAAATATGATCGACTTTTTTTAATATATAACGCTTTACATATGCAATGTGCGTATAGCTATAAAAATTCGGTTGATTGATACAATGATATTCGTTGGCTATATATACTGCATATATGGGCTTTATACCCACCAAAATGTGATTATGCTCAACTTTATTGAATAAATGTTATTTGTTGCATAAAACTTTGAATACAATCCCGTGACTTATACGAGAATCTTATATCAGTAGAGCAACAAGAGTCAAACACTAAATATTTAAAGCACCTAAGCCAGATACTAGTTTCCACAGCTAGATTCTCTCAAAACTATTCTCCGAGTAAAAATCTCTAAATACTGCGTTGAAACTCAAATTATGTGGCCTTATTTGTTCTTTTATAGTTCTTTCAAGTTCAGGTGGCTTGGTTTTAGGTGTTGTTATATTTGGACCACAACCCAGCGGAATGTAACACCGCGTCCGATTTTAGCCAAAATTAAGATACATCACGTGTGGCTAGCCACCAGATGGAGTCTCGATTGAGATTGACTTCCCGATGGCTCCTATACGTGGTAGATACCTATGGTTTTGATCCTACCTCAAACTACAAGTTCCCAGTGAGAAATAAAAGACTACAAAACGGTGGTAAATTTACGGATCAAATTATTCCTCTATTAGAATTTATGTTTTCCACATAGAATTTTTAACTACTTTTATTTTAGTGCGAAACTTTACCTTGACTCCGCAGTTCCTAGGAGTAGCAATTCAAATTTTCGTGCTAATATTTACCCTCACCCCTTAAATAAAATGTTCAATACTATTTAATAGTAGTGTAATATACTTCAATGTATATATTTCTATGCCTAACTAGTTATATCTCCTGTTAAAGTTCGTAGTAGTTGTAATCAAACTGTAAAACAGTTGAGAGTAATTTTATTCCTCAAATTCTACAAAAACCTAGATTCACTAAATAACTACTTTAAAAAGGTCAAAATAAATCAGGAATAATACCTAATTTTATTTCTTCAAAGCAGCCTTCGTGAGTTCCTATACACATATTTGTATTCCGATAGAGTGTATCTGCTGCACCTTAAATATTACTCAATTCAAGATCTAAAATTTACTGGCTATTACAATAAGAGCCATGTGTGTGACATTAAACTTTGATGGCGTTTTTTTAAGAGAACACTCCAACATGCAGCTATTGTTTCCCGAACGACCTATTTCCTTGAGCCCAAGGAAATTATAATCATCCCTTGTTCCTATAAATCGGCCGTTCTTGATGAATCTGATATTCCGCTTCCAACTCTGCCACTATTTTAGCATTTATTTGGGAAAGTTGGAATAACGTAACAGCAACTCGTAAACCCCTCAAACAAATCATTGCTCTTTAGCGATAATTATTGGAAAATTATAATTTAATGTCGAGATATATTATTTACTCAAATGTGAAACTTTGCAAGATCATACGATCTTAATGACGTAATCAGTCGAAACTAAGAACTGTTAGGTTGTTATATTCGTTGTTTAAAAGTGTTTAATATAGGCTATAATAAGGGTTTCCTTTTCTGATATGGTACATACACTAATTTCTTAGATATGGTGATTCAGAAAACAAAAATTAGTCTAATTTGTTGATGCAGCATTAAATATTTGCTTAGTCAGAATCAAGCATGGAGAAATACAAGGGCCGACAATGCAAATATAGCTTTCGACTGCTCGCAGATGTCTGAGAGTGCTATTGGTTGAACAGATGGGACTTGTATGCGCGCAGTAATTCTGCGTCTGAAATAAATTGCGTTCACCTCATCCGAGTAAGTGACTGGACAGTCGCAAATTCCCGCATCACTGCTCTGGCTCTCAAAAATAAACGTTCAGCCCTTTATTACACCATCGAACAAATGGCGACTGAGCTGCGTCACGACTGATTGAGAAATATTGGGACGCAGAGGGTGGTTTGCATACACACAGGGGGCAAAATTTATCCTATGAGAGTGCTCCTAATTCTATATATAAGCCCCTTTTTCCTCGTTCCTTGCATTTACCTTTGTATATATTCTCAGCCTCCCCCTTTCACATCGTTCGGCTTCTTTCTTATTCACTTACTCACCGTATTTCACTCGATCTTACCGAATTGCGAGCATTGTTCTTTTAATGGGATGTGGCTTCCTACTTCTCACCCCGCTTTCATCTCTAAAATAGACACAAAGGGGAGCAAATGGCGGAAAATGCTGAAAGAGTAAACAAAAGGTTAAAAATAACCCCATATGGGATTTAAAAATTCCAGCCGAACATATACCTAAGCCTTGATTCTCACTAATATAAATCTAAAGCTCCTTTCATAATTCTCCCGCATTCACTCAGGAAAGCTTCTTGGAATTTTAGAACGCGCCCCAACCACTTAGCAAAAAGCGATACTTTTGCCCGCCATTTTCATCAATAAATAGTGACTGAAACGAACGAGGATTGAACTTTATAATTTTTACATAAAATTCATATATGCTTTCACTAAGAGCCTCATTATTCTTTCCTTATACTTCTCCTTCCGATAAAAAGAATATAATAGTCACAATAACAATGTATGTGCGTCAATAAAGAACAATACTATATTTTATTTAGGAAGATATCAACATTACTAGCATATATGTTAGAATTTTCTTTATTGTATTTACAAAATAGATAATCTAATATAGCATTTCTATTGTTTTATCTATTATAAACTTCATCTCAGATTCCAAAGACGAGTTGACATAAATTCCATGTACAGATAATTGGTTATACCTAAATACAACCTAGTTACAACCACCCACTCTTCCGATTACATTGGAAGTAACACAACCAGAGAAAGCAGATGTGTAAAATTTACTCAACTGGTTGAGAGTAAGTTGGGTATGAAATGAAAACAGTTTAGTTTAAATTTATCGTCCCCTCAGGGACTCTAAAACGCCCCATTAAACTGTGGCACTGCCCTTATTTCACTTACGCAAATTAAAACGAAATAACTCCATTCATCCATTTATTAATTTGTGACAGTGTAAAGGGTTATCTTAATTCCATCGTAATTATCACTAAACATCCTTCTGTGCCCAATTCCTTGATTTATTTTCTCAAGGAAACTCGTTTTAAGCTTAATGGGCGTCTAAGTAGAATCCCCCTGCCTCCTTCTGTCCTCTCGAATTTTAATAATCACCTGATCTTGAATTTGTTTAAAATTCACTATCTTTATACAAATTCAAGATCAGGTGATTATTAATCAATGAGCATCTAAGTTTAATTCACCTCTTAGACAAGTTTATAACGGTTTTTAATGTTCCATTTAAATTTTATTTTTAATATTTTGTACCATGATATCAAATATCTACATATCTTTGTGTTATGGTTTATTATATTCATATAATACCTTTCCGTCAAAATGATAAAAAAATCACTATTTTTAGAGGCTGTGTAAAGGAATTATTGATGCAACAATATTAATATTAATAAAGATCTTTTGATAAGTTAGAATAACATAGTTTAAAGCAGGTTATTTTTTTTTCAATAATAGAAATTGGAATTGAATAAGTTAGAAATTATCGACTTAAGGCATTTTAGATAACATAGAAGCATTTTTTTATAAATATATATATATATATATATATATATATATATATATATATATATATATATATATATATATATATATATATATATATAATAGCAATAGGTTTGCACTGATTTTATCCATTTTGGCCTATCGATATTTTTATAACAATAATTTCTGCTATAACAATTATAATTTATTTTTTGTTTCATGTACAAATAAATGTAATTTTACGTCTTACTTTGAAATAAAATAAAATTGATTTTTATTATAAAATGCACTGCAATAACAATTAAACTGAACATGGTAGTAAACAGAGTATCTAAGTGTAACTAATAATATTTTTAAAATTTTTAATTTATATATTTCTGAGTCGCATCATTATCATAAGCCATCCACCATCTCGCCATTAGTGTAACAACTATATTGAGAGCTCTGCAAAAACTAATAATAAAGACGTATCGGATAATTTTAAATTTTAAACCAATTTAAAACATCTTAGATATATAAAATTACGATATTAACTACTTGAAATTAAAAGAAACAGAGAACTTAAGGTGATACAGTCTCAAACACAAGCTTCCATTGCGCTTGTGTAAAGAGAATCAAAGACGCTCGCTGATTGGTTGGAGAGTGCTCTCCTCCGTCTTTTATTGGCCATCTCAACGTGTCTCTTCCGTGTGATTGGTCCATCTCGGAAATTTCATCTTTTTGAGTAGATTCCTCCCGTACGTTTCTTAGTTCTTGTTCTTGGTCACAGACAACGATTTTCGTCAGATCACTGCAGGAGAAAAACATCAAATAATAATATTAAGATATTGCAGATTCGCTATTAATTAGATAATTTTCGTAAATCAAGTCAAATCAACAGGTACTTGAAAATAATGAAAACACCAATCGATATTCAGCCTTAGCATATCATTTATTTAATCTCTCGATATAATTTAATATATATAAATTAAATATTTATATTTTACCCCCCCAAAAAAATATCGACCAACATCGGGGTGGGGTGGAGGGTTAGAAACCATACAGAAAAAATATACAACCTTCGTGATGCGGTTATTTTCAAAATACCTGCAAATTTCTTTTGTTTGCGTTCGGGTTTTTGCCTCTATAAAAAACGGTCAATTTTGTAAATGCATCAAAACCATAAACCTAAATATTATATGTATATATATATATATATATATATATATATATATATATATATATATATATATATTCTCTTCCCTACGTATGAATTCTACGGTCACCAAATTTGATCTCCTCCCTCATCAATCATTTTGTATCTTATTCTAAAAATTACATTAGCTTTCATTGATTACTTTGTTTATAATTTTATGTATATAAGGTATAGTAAAAAAAACTCGTGACTTTTTTATATTCAGTTCCCACAGAACATGATCGATATGTTCCCCGTATTCTTCGCAAACTAGTCGCAACGTTTTATTTCCCATTACGATTCACTTTCTACCTTCATAAACCATCTCTTTAGCTATGTTCCGAATGCACTACAGTATGAGATGGCAAACTGGCATTAGAGAGAGTCAGTCATTTATACCAATAATGGTGATCGCCATCTGTTGTGGAGAGGTTTGAGTAAACGCAAAGGTATAAGATGTCACATCTTGTTGTATCAAATATGATTTGGCCGTTCGATGGTCTCTTGCACCTCTGAAACTTTGTTACTCCCTTTTCACCCTTAATTATTCATAAAATCCTAGCCAAAATACTTAATGAGAGGGCATGAATTCTTTCGATAAGTTGATTTTAGATTGAAGAAAGAGGTGAAAGTTTTTGACCATAGAATTCATACCTAATAGAAGATTTTAATTTAAATCTCTCAGTTAAGTACTGTTTGTGACCTTAAGAGTATATTGAGAAAATAAAGGAAATTTGTTAGGACATTTTTATTGCAAATGAAGAAATGATAGATTTATAAGGAGGATGAATGAAGAAGAAGAGATTACAACAAACCCTTAGATCTGGTGCTTCGAGCGAAAAATAGTAACCCTGAATTTTGAGCTTCAATTTTGAACGCAACCACCGTTGCTTGTTTATTAAATTTATTTACGTTTATCAATAAATAAAAGCGGAAGCACTTGAAACCATATTTTCCTTAGTTTGTTTATAATCCGTAGAGAAATCTTGGTTAATAAAGAAGAAATCGTTCAGAATCCACTTTTCTTTTCGTTGCGAGTTATTATTCATTGAATATTTGGGGTCAGAGATAACATTACCATTAAATACTAAGTATATACAACACTTAGTGTTCACGTATTACAAAGTATGCTAAGATGTAGTGCAATACAAATATAACATTCATTGGTTTTATTTTGCAGATCAAATTTTATAATTACATGTGTAATTTTAAAATATGCACATTATCACACTAAAAAATCCATATTACCCGTAAGTGAACTATTTACAAATTTAGACTTGCTCTTCTCTATGGATCACAGAATTCATATATGTACATAATGATGTACATTCTGCCTTTAAAGATGGGCAGAAGTGCTCGCATTAAAAGATTTGACATCACTATATAGGGGCCAAGTTGGTAAAACGTGTGAGTGATTACAGAATAGGTGAGCAAACAAGGTAAAATTGAGTTAGTTAATAAGAAAAAGTCCTTAATAAGGAAACCAATCCTTTGACGCATCTGAAATAACTTGAAATCTTACAATGAAGCAGACAGGAAGGCCTTTCTTTAAGAGCTTTTAACACAGTATTTACTTACCACATAAAGATTGGATACTGTGAGAATTTGAGATCATACATGCTCGAAGAGAACGGAAATTATAATTTTTTAGCAATTCCCCAAAAGTTAGAGCTGGTATGTGATATACTTCTTACAAAAGCAAATAATATAAAACCATGCAAAAATATTTCCTACCAGAAATATAATTAGATTTTACCCGAATATAAATTATTTGTCTCTTTCAATTAATATATCTCAGTCGCACAGAAACACATGTTCTCTCTATATATATATTTATCTCTCTCTAAACACTCCATCGGAAACAAACTCTTACTGTAATCTATTTAATTCTTTCTCCTCTTTCTCTCCCTTAGTCTCTTTCTCTCTCTTTCTCAAAACATCATCTAATACTCTCTCTCCTATCTATCTCGTTTCTATCTCTTCTCGAACCCTGTTATCTATAGCATTCTCTTTATTTCGTCCTCTCTCTCTCTTTTGTAACTTTTTTTAACTCTTCCCTTTCTCTCTCTCATATATATATATATATATATATATATATATATATATATATATATATATAGTGGGGTGAAATAAGTATTCGTACACCTTCAAAATTAAATTTTAATAGACTTCCAACCACTCAAACTTCATGAAATTTACACAATATATGTATATAAGTGTAAAGTTAAAGGTTGGGTGCACAAAAAGTCATGAAACAGAATTGATATTCCGTAAAATTGAAATAAATGAAACAGGGGCGAAAACAGTATTCGTACAAGTCGATATTTGGTGATTAATACTTAGTTGCGTAACCTCTTTAGCTTTCACTGCTCTCAATGGTTTTCTGTAGTTCTTCACTACTGCGCTGCAACATTCCTTTGGTATTTCGGCCCATTCTTCTTTGCAAATTATCTCCAATTCTTTGATGTTCTTGGGACCCCTTTATTGAATCTTGCTCTTCAATGTTCGCCTCAAGTTATATATTGAATTCAAACCTGGCGACTGACTAGGCCACTCTAGATTGTTTACATTGATTTTACGGAAACATTCGCGAGTAGCTTTCGCAGTATGCTTCGGATCATTATCTTGTTGAAAGATCCATCCCTCCCCAAGTCCAAGCTTTTCTACAGAAACGAGGAGATGTTCTTTTAAAATGTCTATATAGATTGCCGAATTCATGGTCCCCTATATGTTGTGGGTATTGCCGGTACCCCTAAAAGAGAAACACTCCCACACATGCTACTCCCTCCCCCAAAGTTTACAGTAGGGATCTTTCCTCCAGATAGGACATACATTGATACGGCCAAAAATTCTATTTTGGTTTCGTTTGACCACAGGACATTATCCCAGAACTCATCAGGTTTCTCCAAATGCTCACGTGCAAACTTTAACTTTGCAGCTCTGTCTCTTCAGCAGCAGATGTGTCTTCCTTGGCCTGCGAGACTTAAAGTCATGTCAGTTCAGTTCATTACTGATGGTTCTCTTTGTGACCGACGTTCCTGCAGCCAGTTAGTCATCTTGAATTTCCTTACGGGTCATCATAGGGGCAGCTCTAACCTTCCTAAGTATTGCACAAGAAGTTTTGGAGTGAATCTTTTGAGGAGCACCTGAATGTTCAAGCTTTTCGATGGTTCCAACTTTTTCCAATTCTGAATGACAGAGCCAATAGTGCTGAAAGGTATTTTCAGCTGTCGCATATCTTCCAGTAGCAAAGCCCATCAGTATGGACCTTCAAGATCGCCTTTTTCTGGTCATTGGAGAGTTCTTTATTCTTCGCCATGATAACGTCTTTACTGCGGGAAAGTCGATTGCTAATGGCATTCAAATCTTTCCTGAGCTCTTGGTGACTGCTGTACATATTATTGGAACCCACTAGATGCTTCTTCTCACCGTCATGGGGTTTTAAAAATGAATTTCGTTCGGTTTATACTTTTTCATCCCTGTTATCATTAATTTCAAGTTTACTTAACATCAATTATGTTTCATGCCTTTTTGTGTACAGAACTTTTAACTTTATATTAATATATATATATATTTATTGTGTAAAGTTCATGAAGTTCGAGGGGTTGAAAGTCTATTAAAATTGAATTTTGAAGGTGTACGAATACTTATTTTACCCCAATATATATATATATATATATATATATATATATATATATATATATAAGTTCTTGATTGAGACTATCATTTTTATGTTAATGATTCCCTTTTGTTTCCTATACTTAATTATTCAAAGAGACAACATACCAATCATTAACTTACAAACGATAGCTTCATAAGAACCCTACAAATATTTTGAAACTTAATTAAAAAATTTCTTAAATCATATAAATATTTAAAGCTACTCCTTATGAGCTGTATCGATGTAAATATATATTAATATTTATTATTCATACAAAGAAAGGATAAAAAGTTAATTTGTGAGATCTATGCCAATTAAGACAAGGCCCTGAACTTATTCATGATGCTGCTTTGTTTATCTTTGTTCCTGGCGCATAGCTCCACATTATATTAATCGTAATGCTTCTTTATAGAGAAGTGTCTGGAAAACTCATTAGCATGCTCGATGCAGATTCAAGAGAACCGCGGCTGAACGCACTCCAGATGAGATTTGCCTAAATGAAGGCCCATAAATCAAAGTAATTACCTTTCTTCCCGCAACCAACGTTTCTTTTCGACGCTCAATCCATCGGCTTTTATTTGCGGGCGACAATTCCCCTCTACAACTCTGCGCATCACCTTGCTTCATAAAGAGTCTTTAATTATTTATATCATTTATATGTTTTTTTTGTTATTATTTTTCAAATGTGCTGAGTTTATAAACTGACGTAAATTCGTTTGCAATATGCTCTGCAAGGTAACTGGTGAAATAATTTGGATATACATATTTATTATAGCATTATTAAGGAAGTCTGTGCAGTAAAATCTAATGTAAAAAATGAAAATTATCTTCCTCTTACTTAAGCGGCGATTCCACGCGCCCTATATTTCTCCGAATTAATCAGTGATAATTCTGAAGTGAATGCCGTTCTGTCACGAGACCTTCCATTGCACACATAGAGAATCACTTAAGCAATAATCGCAAGGGTCCACACTTGCGCAGTGGCTGAAGTAAAAGCTAAAGGGGGCCATATGTTCTTTGTGCCTGTTTGCATGAATGGTGTGCATGTGCTTAGTTAATTTACCAGTGCGGACAGAGGAAACAACGACAAAATTCGAATTTGAGACGAGATGAAGATTTAAATTGTGGTCGATCATACGAGCAACAAAAATGGAGACGCCCATCTTAATGGACGGGCGTGAAAGGCGCCGCTCCTGATTCACGGCCGTTGAGCAGGAAACTTGGCAGTGGAAGGAAGCAGAATCGGAAAAATGTGAAGAAGTGAAGGAGAATCCCATGAAATGGATGATTTGTGACACACGCACAAAAAATAAGCTAGAAAATAAAATCGCATTGTAAGCAGAAAATGCATTTTCGTTATCCTAATAATGGCGGATGCAGGCATAATGGCGTAAACAGAAATAACGGAATATTCCAACATGATCCATGTTGTTTGACCTGTTCTAATCGATCGTGATTGACACGTGATGTATATTAGTTACTGAGGAAAGAAGAAAAGGAACATAAATGTATATATTGCTTAGGGAATCATGCGTTGGCCTCTTTATTTCTTAAATAATTACGGACCAATTTGGCTGAAGGAAAAGTTGCTCATGGGGTAAAATGAAAATCTTAAAGGTGTTTTTCCATTTGCTAAATTTATTTAGCTGTATAAAACTCACCGAACAATAGAATGATTTCCAGTGCATAACCTTAAATTTTCTTCTTGATTCGGGAATATTTTATAGACGAACTTCAATTTTGAAACTTAAAAATAATGTCCTTCTCTCGAAACTTTGGGCAGACAAGGGATTTATAAGGAATAAATATTGATTCTTTGCCTTATTCTTTTTAATATACTAATTATATATATATATATATATATATATATATATATATATATATATATATATATAAATATATATATAAATATATATATATATATATATATATATATATATATATATATATATATATATATATATATATATAAATATATATATATATATATATACATATATATATATATATATATATATATATATATATATATATATATATATATATATATATATATATATTATACATATTTGTGTGTCTGTGTGAAAGAATATAGTGAAACACATGAAGCTTAAATTTGAACCAAATTAAACACAATGGGAAAGCTGAGAGGAAACCAACAAGGAAAAAAGGGATAAGAAATAAGAATAACAAGGCAATTAAATTTTTACACTTTTGTTCCTAACTTCATATTATCCTTCCCTCGACGGTTTTATTCTCCCCACTCCCATTATATTTAAGCACCATGTTTCGCAATTTCTTTTCTCATATATATATCTACATATATATATATATATATATATATATATATATATATATATATATATATATATATATATATATATATATATATATATATATATAAGCGGCAAACGCATTGATGGACGCAAACTTTAGGCGAAGTATAAAGATAATGAAGAGGGCAGAGCCGAAGACGTTCTTAGCATTTATTGCAAATGTTTCAGGATTATCACCAATCACATCATCAGTGCTAATTAAAGAGTGCAAAATACAGATTAATTAAATATATACCTAAAAAGTTTTTAACACACACACAAAAAGAATAATCGTGAAACATGAATATTAAATTGGAGACAAATTGAATACAATGGAAATACTGAGAGGAAATCCAACAAGGGAACTTATATAAAATAGGAAAATAATTGGGAGTGAATTTTACTTTTCCCAAAAATTCTAAAATTTAACAAATTAACATTTTTTTAATGAGTGACTATAATTAATGGAACTGATAATGAGTTATTATTTAGATTGGGTTGAAGTTTTTTAATATAAATTGATTTTAGCAGGTGAAGGTCTGAGATTTTGCTTACCGTATTAAGTATTGTAAAGTTCTCGAGTGTAGTGTTAGAGCCACATTATAATAGATGGTTTCGAATGGGGGATGGATCAGATTACCAGTTCTCTCCGATCTACTCATATGCTGCAAGAAGTTGAGTAAAGCGTACGCCTTGTTGCCCCCACATATGATACAGTGCTACTGCACGTACAACGAAAAACGTATATAATATTTAGCGCATACAGGGGAGTGCTTGATCTTTGAATTTAAATAGTGATCCTAGTTTTAAGTCATTAGTGGGACTAATAAAATGTGACTTATGGTGAAATAATAAAAAGTGTCATTTGCATAGTGCCTATATAAGACCGGAAAAAAATTAATTGGACAATAATCAATCTAATTTCTTCGATCGAATTAAAGAGTAATATTCTTTCACTACACAATAGAATAGAAACAGAATTTCGCTAATTAATCTCATACAAATATTCCTAATTATATTCTCTCTTTTGTTTTGTTTTAAATTACATATTCTAAACCGGTTAGATTGCATCAATTAGGTGTTGTCTATTTCAGGGAAATATCAGGTTTTCTTATGTTTTCTACCTTTTGGGGGATGATATGTAGGACTCTGGGCATCTTACAAAAATCTCTTGCAGTCACATCATACCCCAGCAGCACTTCGTCGGTTCACTTAAAATTGTAAAACCCTCAAGCGCAACTCCACGTTGATGGGTAGGGTGGAGGTTTCCTGGGCATAATTTGGTAATCATCATTTTAATAGATATAGAGATAACTATGTTTTCTGTCTCCTGAATTCATCCAAGAGTTAGAAATAACCTAAAATCTCATTTCATAAATAATTAAAATTTATGATTGATAAAAAAACGAATTCGGATCCTTCTTTAAATTGATTATATAGGAAAGATCATAAGAAGTGGAGGCTGCAATTAGCGATAATATATTAATAAATGTATGATTGGTGCTTGAAAGAACGGTTGTTGCTTGCTGTATGGATGTTATAAGAGCAAATATATTGATGCCTATGTTAGGACTTTAGGGTTGGGACTTTTATGTTAGGACTTTAACTAATGTAATCATAAAGATTTTTGGTTTTCACAAAATTCATCATGCATAGGAACCAATGGAGGTGTACGAGTAAGAGGTGAGAGGGTTTAAAGACATAATCTTGGCGAGCATCTTTTATTAGTTTCTTGGCAGATATTTTGCAGCGCTTTTTTACAGAGGGGCGGTATGCTTTATTGCTGATTAGAAAGCATGGATGTTATAAGAGCAAATATATTGATGCCTATGTTAGGACTTTAGGGTTGGGACTTTTATGTTAGGACTTTAACTAATGTAATCATAAAGATTTTTGGTTTTCACAAAATTCATCATGCATAGGAACCAATGGAGGTGTACGAGTAAGAGGTGAGAGGGTTTAAAGACATAATCTTGGCGAGCATCTTTTATTAGTTTCTTGGCAGATATTTTGCAGCGCTTTTTTACAGAGGGGCGGTATGCTTTATTGCTGATTAGAAAGTTTAGATTATTCTGTTTATAACGGGTTAAATATAGCCAGTTTAGTTTATTACTCTTGTTCTTTCATCTAGTTTTTAGATATTAACACATCGTTTGTGAAACTTACCACTTTCAATTTCATTACCAAAATATATTACCAGAAAAAAATAAGCTTATGAGAAGATCGATCTTGCAAAAGACAGTTTTCTTTTGAAATTTCATCATTCATATTTTTATTTTCTTGTTATACCAAATACTAGAATAGAGAAAATGAAATAACAACAATCTGCACACCTCTTAGTTGTCGATTAGAACAATTAATGGAAGGCATAAAAGAGAAATTTCAACTGAAATGGAGACAAATCGAGAGAAGGAGATGGTACAAAGCTGCTCACGATTTAATCACAATTTCGTCCACGAAACTCTCCTTTTCTCCAGCTTTAATAGCTAAAGGATTTTTCAGGATGTAATGGAAACTGATGGTTATTTGTTAAGCATAGCGTGCATAAAAATGCAGTAAATGGTGACCATTGGGTGCAGGATGTCAACACTTTTTCAAATTTGGATTTTTCAAAAAATTCAATATTATACTGAGAACTTGGACCATTTTGCAACAGTGCATTGTACTCTGTTATATTATATAAAATATTTTTCGCTAAGCACACTAAATATTTTATCCTTGTAAACTATCACATATAAAGCGTGGTAAAGCAATTTTAATAGTTCTGTTATGTTAATTTTTAGCTACCCCCGATGAATAATTTAGGTGACATCTCCTCCCTCTTTCCGATTCCCTTCAAGACCACATATTTCACATGTGCATGGTGTCGTTTGCTAAGATGTATGCATGCTTATAATGCAATTTCATCTTAAACGGGTGAATATTAACACTTTCATTCGATAAGCTCAAATGAAGGAGCTATATCAATAAATACTATTAATTTTATCGGAGACAAACGAGGCAATTTTAAACGCGCGTCATTTTAGTATAATCTTCCCAAAATTGAATCTTCAGTGTATCTGATCGGTTAAAAGTCGCTTCAATTTATAATTTTAAGATGTTAGTCGGTACTCCAAAGATATATTAACGTAGGTTAATATCCAATTACAACGCTATAAACAAAAAAGCTAAAAGTATTTATCCTACTTTCCTATTTTACAATAACCACCAAAGACTTTTACGTCTGCCTTATACTCACCTTCCAGTCCACGAAATATTAGAACGGAGCTTCTCCTTGCGAGATATCAAAGGTTATCTGAGTTGGAGACCAACGGTTGTTTGTGTTAATTAATTATTCCATCGTATTTTATTTAGTTAATTCATTCTGTATATGAGTTATTTCCATATGTTTTTCATTAATTACTTTCCATAAGCCTGGAAGTGATCTGAAATAGTGTGGTCTCAAAATCGACGTACTTTCGAATCCCTTATCAAATCTCTCAATCACTTATAAGGTAGTGGATACGTTCTGCAAATTGCTTTAACTACTTACGGCAGAAAAATATAATGTTTTTATCTAATTATTAGTTAATTATGGCATTTAATATAATGGGAAAAGATTAAGAAATTAATTTCGGCGGTTTAAAATATTATAAAAAGCAAAGTTTCTTTATAAAATAAGTAGTTTTTGTTAAGGAATAGGGGTACGGGAATTTAAACTTCGTTCAGTTTAGATCTCGGAGATTTATGAATATGATAACTTTGATCCTCTGGAAAAGGAATTAAAATCTCATTTATTCTTATCCGGAGCACTAATTTTTCCTATAAAGAATCCTTTTGGAAAACTTTTCTAGCCCTAAGACCCCCATCTAAACCGACAAAATATATATGACCCATATATCGTCCGATATGCCAAAACTCTCAACAAAATGCAGTAAGTAGAGAATAAATATCATTTTTATAGGTTACGATGGAGACTAGAGGTGAAGTGAAATAAGACAAGCACACACACACTGATATATATATATATATATATATATATATATATATATATATTATATATATATTCGGTTAAGTAAAGCAAATTGCAAGAATTCCTTAATTGTCTAAAAAAGTCTCCTAGAGTTCCTTAACGCTCTTCAAGAGCGCCGACCATAGTGCAATCGTACTTCTATGCTTGTAATTTCATAATTTAATGCCATGTAGTTCGAAGAACATTATAACCCTAAACCTATAATATTAGCAAATATATCTCAAGCAAGAGATGATCCAGCAAATATAGCCATCAAACTTGTGCTAATAGTTATTGGATTAATAATATACACTTTATTTTTAAAAAAACAATCGTAATTCTTCTTTTTTTTAAGATATATCTTCATTTTTTCATCTATTTCAATGCAGTTTTCCAATATTTTTAAGGAAACGATTAAAAACATGCATCTCTTGCTCAATCTGGCTTAAAAGCAATTATTATCTTTACATAAATCTTCCAGCAAGATAAATGTCTTTATTTGCGCAATGCTTGAGTTATCGTACACCCTTGTATGTACACATGAAAATATTAACATCCACATGTTATCTGAAGCTCTAAACGGCGAAGGAGCGCAAGACCCAATATTTCTACTATACGTTATCGATTCTTCGTCATGCTAAATAAAAAACAAAGATTGCTTCATTCGCCTTGCAATAAAATTACCATAATGAACAGTAACAATTTTTAGACTTAACCTTAAAAGCTTCCAGTCACCTTCTATCATTCATTATCACCCCCAAGTTATATCTTATTTGGAAGATGAAAGTAATTGGAACAGATGCAAAAAAACTATCATCCATCGAGAGACTAAATTTGCGCTTCAAACTCATAACTTCCCAATCAAAGCTGGGTAAATCGCCTGTGAATCCAGATATTTTCACAATTCGCTGAAAGGTGATCTAATATTCCATTAACAATAAAAGAAAAGAAAATTTCTTATTCATGTTTTATCATACCTTCAAATTGAATTTGGGGACTGTATTTCACTATTCAATCATTTTTAAATGTCTTTCTGAAGCGAGAAAAAGCCAGAAACTTCTTCTTCTCTTTGCATATGAAGCCTGCCCAAAAGTCTCTGGTATACAGATTGTAATATATAAGAGAATGGAGAAAAACCTAATAATCCGAGTATAAAGCTCTGTCTAGTATAACTGCGATATAAACGACTTTTATATATATCTCGACTATGAACCAATTCATGTACCAGAGATGTTTATGATTATACTGCAGGAAAGGTGCAAGCTTATATAGCTATCCATTTTAGTTGAAGTGGGATTCAGTGAGAAGTTTATGTCATTACTACTTAACATATATATCAAGATTTACTAGGGATTCAACCATTTAACACGGTTTTGACCAAATATATGAAGCGGCTTTTGCAGGAAATGCGTGCGATGACACTACGATCGAGAAAGGGTGAATAGTTTTTAGTTATGTTTTATATAATAAATTGACTATATCTTAGTTAGTGGAGAGCAATAACATGGTAAATTGTTCTTATTACAAGAAAGAGTAAGACATCTTAACATTCACCTGTCTTTCCTCATTTTCCTTCCGGCTCTAAATTTGTCCTGACAACCAAACTAATTATATGGCAAGAAGACAGAAATAACCCAGTGCCAAAAAAGAAAAGACAAAAAATCAATTACAAAACTTCACTCGCTCCTTTTTTTCGAGTGGCCACGAACAAGCAGAGGTAAATATTCCTTTAAATTTTCCACTATTAAACATTCTATGCAAACTGTAATCGTTATTTATTGAGCATTTCAAGAATGTACCCGCAAGATTTATTTGATGCAATTAAGAGCACAGAAGGGTAGGAAGATAGGAAAAATAGTTGCAATTTATTGCGGCAATACTTTATTAATGTCCAATGTAAACAATGGAAATAAAACACCTTTGGAAGCAGCAGGCAATTAAAAAATTAAATTTACATACATCGAATTCCATTTTTTTACAAAATGGCTTCAGTTTCTGCAACGAAGTGGGGCAGGATGAGAGAGGAAGAGGAAAGGCCAGGCGAGTGTCTATATTCTGAGGACCGATGAGTAAGGAGACGCCAGAAGAGGGATGGAGACACAGTGGAACAAGAGGATAAAAGTATATGTGGTGAAGAGAGTGGGAGGTAGGATCGTAGGAGGAGAAGGGCAGAAGAGCGATGAGTGGAGGGAGGCGAGAGGGGAGGTCGCAACAATCGATGGAGCTTAGGAGCTGTAGCTCCCGACCTCATGATGAACGAGTCGCTTTATTTTGCCGCTGCGAGAATTATGGGCTTTAATCTAAATCAAGAGAACGCAATAAATAAATGTAGGCTTCATGAGAAACAAATCTAATTATCTTTTTTTCTTCTTCTTTCTAATATATTGGCTGGAAAAAAGGAAGATTACATCGCGTTGCCTTTATGAACGAATGAAGGTACAAAGTTTTTTCTGTACATTCGCGTATACACCTCGTCTAAATACAGACGTACATATAAATATATATATATATATATATATATATATATATATATATATATATATATATATATATATATATATATGAATATATATATATACATATATATATATATACATATATATATATATATATATATATATATATATATATATATATATAAATATATATATATATATATATATATATATATATATATATATATATATATATATATATATGTATATATATATATATATATATATCTATAACATTTCGTTTCGAAGGGTAAAAATGGTTAGCCATAATTTACCTTGTATTTCGTTTTCACATTATTTAAGATAAAGAATCGTAAACTAATATTGGAGACGCATCTGATTTGGACTTCATAAATTGTAAAGAGACATTCGTGGCTGAAACGGTGAGATTTAGAAGGCCGTCACAGCTTACCCGTCCTGAGCGTCTTTCTGTATGGTGCGACACTTTGCTGCCGCTTTCCTCGCCGATGAGCTCAAAGAAGGAGACAAAAAACAAACAAACAAGATCTGCCTTAGAAACTAGCCGGCGAAGACGAATAAATAACGTCGGAGTTTCTTCGCCATTTTAGAGACTTCATTCGGAAATAGAGAAAAATAAAATTAATTCGTTAATTGGTCTGCTTTTTTATTATATTTTTAGCTCTTAGACTTATGGCTGCGCTGCATCTTATAGATGTTGCTCCAGAAAAATAAACTTATCTTCATTAATTAAAAATCTTAATTTTAAGGCTTTTAAAACAATTTATCATCCAAGTCATCTGAGGCGTCCTCTTAGCGCTGTGGTGTGTTTATAGTTTCAAAAACATAGCGGCCAAAATTAAAATAATTTATTCCCGGTAATTATGAAGTTAAAATAGTCACGTGGGATAGACTTGCTTAGCAATGTAATTATTTTATGGCTATCAACCTTACCATGTTCAAATCTGTATCATGATTTGACTGGAGAGTAGTAGTTTAATACTACTACCTTTTAAATAAGGAGTTTTGCTTCTCTGCAATTTGCTTGAAGCACAAGGGTAATCCAGGTAACTTTGCTGCAACTGACATTTCGAGGATAGCGAGCGTATCCGAAACGATTCACAAAGAGGAGCTGTGAAGATATATACGACATATTTTGACCATCCCTTACTTCAGGAATTTTTTTAAAGATCTTAATATAAACTCTCCCTGTTATATGCTCTCCTTGGTTATCGATTTAAATTTGAATTTTAAAACTCAAGCTTACACGATAGCCTGTTAGCCAAGACAACTACTCAGATATAGAAACTACTGCTAGTTCTTGTCTCAATGCAGGGCTGATAGATGAGGATGAATTTCTTCTAGCAATGACTACAAATAACAACACGTTACTTTTAATGATAGGATCTTGACTCGAATGGTGGTAGAATTTATTTTTTCTAAGATTAGTATAGATAACGCCAAAACTTAAGGAAATAATATCAAAAGTTCTTTTGATAAAGTATTCTAAAAAGGATGCCTTACGCTACAATTACAATGTTTGAATAACAATGAATTTAAAAAAATCTGAATGTCGAGACTAGTTTCCCTCTGTGCAGCAAAATATTATAAAATCAGGGGCAAGATGAGAAATTTCGTACCTGTCAAGGAAGCGATGCGAAGATAAAAGAACCCGACTACTAATGTATGAATCCACTAAGTATAGCTTCAAAGATATATAACTATATTTACTTTTGTGCAAAAGATAAATTTTCACACACTAAATTAACTTCAAAGGCTCTTTCTTTTTCTATTATATATATATATATATATATATATGAATATATATATATATATATATATATATATATATATATATATATATATATATATATATATATATATATATATATATATATATAATGTATGTATATACATTTTATGTTTGCGAGTGCGAACTCTCTGTACTCTCTTTGGTTCCTTTAAAGAAAATTCCAAGTTAAATGACATTCAGCAATTTTTTTGTTTCAACATATCAATTAAAGTGTCCAATATAACGCTAATAAAATCTGGAAACCGTATAGGACTAGAATAAAGGGAATCCAGAAAATTGGGAGAATCCAATATATCGCTTAGACCACGGATTTATTGCTAAATTCACCAATGAACAAAAAGAAGACTGTCCTTTTAAGATATATATATATATATATATATATATATATATATATATATATATATATATATATATATATATATATATATATGTAGAAGGTGTGTAGGGAATAATAACAATCAACAAGATGTTAACAAACACAAGAAAAATTATTAAGGGGATTATTTCAGGGAAAATTAGCTTCTTTCTCTTGATAAAAAGATTTCTCTACCATGATTCTAATATAGTTCATTACATGGAAGACAACGTCTTCAACTTGATGACCATAAGGAAAGCGAAATATAATATTCATCGGGGTTCTGCTATCCATTTCATAACTAATATAAGAGGAATTATTACATCCAGATTATTCAAAGGCCAACTGTTTTAGAGTATTGTATATTCATTAAAGTTTCATTCAGCTTTTACTCCTCTAGTCTTTTAAATATTATAAACCACCCTAACTTCATTTTATCATACTATATTCCTTTATATATTCATAAAAGCTGTATTTTGTGATTAGAAATACCGCGTCTCACATTAAATGAAGTTGACCAACATTGCTTCGGGTTATCCCGTGAAGAGGTATCGATTGTGCTTGACTTTGTACTTGTGGTGTGACCAATGGCTTCGATCCGACGTTAAAATCTATATATTCACGAAGATAATTTAGAACTGTGATATTCGATGATAAATTTCACCAAAATAACAAATAAGTAGAAAATCGTAAAATGTCATATACTAATTTTCAGGCCTTATTTTTACAAATTTTTATATCCACATTAATTGTGCACTATTTAACGGTATATAGCAATAGGATAAGTAACTTTGCCCTGAGTTAGAAAGTGAACGGGTGACTATTTAATTATCTCTAATACTTTTAAGTTCTCATGAATTTAACTCTTAAATTTCTACCTCAATAAACATTGAACTAATCTACAACATGTATCAATCTCACAGCACCCGTACACCTAAAAAAGCCACCTTCTTGCGATTTAATGATTTTTTACACCTTCCCAATCATCCAGAGGTTAGCAAACAACTACCTTTAAGAAACATCTGAATTTCTATTTACGTTCAATCAATTTTAACTCGAATTCGGCACATGTAATTTTTTCACGAAATAGACTTTCCATACATAAATCGGAAACTGTTTGTTGAATGTGAAAAGTTATATGCGTTGCTAAATTTACTTTGGTTAAAAACTTTTTTTTAAAGTATAGTTCATTCCTGAATTTAAAATCCCCTCAAGTTTTATTTTATCATGAATATGACTTCTGAATAAAATATACTTATATAATTTTAAAAATGTTGTTATTAACGTAATTTTTCCCCTACAATGAAGAATTTTAATTTACGAAAAAATGTTATTACTTGATTAATTTGAATTGCAGTGTTTTGGCAGCCAAAAATATATGGCACTCTCTAAGCAGACCTTTGAATCACCCAGTTACCAATTGGATAGGGTTGTTTTGCATGTAAACTTATAAATTTTAATGCTTAATTCACTTAAAGAACCAGCATAAACTTCCGTATTCGTTATGCCTTGTCGTTTGAACTGATCCCAAAAAATTATATCACCGGATTATCAAACAAGATTAGCTCAGTTAAACAAAATGACTTATCAAATTAAAAACAAATCTCCTTTCAAGATTAATAATTTTTCTCCCCTTTAATTTTAAATGGAAGGTGTGGGAAAAAGTTGAACTTCCTATTTTAATGGGGATTGCTTATAGGAATTTTTGAGACCTTTCATTCTTCTTTTATTCCATGCAATTATTATTTTTATTATTTACTTTAAAAAGCGATAGAATTTCAGTGGGAAGTTTGTAAGGAAAGTTTTCTAAAGAAAGCGTGGAAGTTAGGAAAAGAGAAAAGGAGAGGAAGTTATATAACCAGAGTAATTTAATGAGAGTATATAAAGAACATGAGGGTAAGAGGGCCTGCAACTCTCACCATATTACGATCGACAAAATTTAAATAGTATTAACATCCTGCATGGGATAAAAATTAAAATATCTCTTTGACCGCAATTAACCATTTAAAAAAAGAAGAAACAAGACTGGTAACCAAAATAAGAACATTTGCACTTTGTAAAGAAGAATGCAAGGTAAGAGAAATATCTAAATGAGAAGGGTAGATTATTCTAAAGAAGGGTAGATAAATACAAAAAATAACAGTGTTAAAAAAATGATGAAATAGACAGTAGTTGTAAACTGGTCAACTCCAAAGTCTGGAATCAAGCCCCGCACCTTTTGGTTAACAGTCTAGCAAACTAACCACTACGCACTCGAACCCCATTTAACCCAAAATAGGTTGGGTTTTTTGGCCCTTCTTTAAATATCCGTCGTTAAAAGGTGAACACAAACGCACAATTTAACATATTGCCTCCATTGAAATTACTTCAACATATTGCTTGCAAATGGACCTGAAAAACAATGATTTTAAGTGAGTCGAGCAACTTTTCAACCAATCGGTATATTTTTGATGGTCGTTCTGACTAATATAAAATAACTACACCAGGCAAGTTAAAGGGTTGTTTATTATTTTTTACAAAGGGATACTATGTTAAATCTCGCAAAATGAAGTTATTTACTAAGGTGGCTGATAGATTGCCTACCTAAAGTCAAATATGTGGTTAGTCTCTTAACAAGATAGAGACAGGAATAAATTTCTTTAAAACGTCTTTTGTCATTTATGATCTCGACATCCTTATCTTATATTGCCATCATCGGATTTGTGTTATCTTAAAGAAGACATAAAAGAGAAAATTGTGGATGGTGGGAGGTGATAAAAATATCCTCACGCGATAAATGTATCAAATGTGTTAAAATTCAATTATTATGGTTGAAATGTCAAGTAAATTTAAATTTTGATTTATCATCGACAAAGTGTAAATGTATTATTATCTTACTCTAGCGTTGAATCATTTTAAATTCACATTTAAATTTCAAATAGCCTAACATCAAATACAACTTCCTTTATATTACGAAGTTTCTAAAGGTAAACACATAATAATATAAAAATAATAATTTTAATTTAATGCGTAACTTCTTTGACTCAATTTTGGTAACAAATAAATTCAAATTTTACAAACTTAGGTAAATGTTTAGCTATTGTATGCTAGGGAATAATTGCGCAATGGGGCAATCCTTATTACTTCTATTAGTGTAAATCAATTAGTTAACTTAAGCGTTATGTTTGGATACATCTGGTACGTTTTCTAATAGGATTTCAATGTCCAATCGCTTCCAGAAAAGCCTACAGGCACGCATCTTTCTTCAGCAATATTTCGTAACGGGAGCCCTTTTTCACTGTCAGCGACTCGCAAAATGGAGGCAATATTGCCAATTGCTCTAAAAAATAATGGAGTGTCTCCCATATTATAGGATTCAGCTATTTCAGGACCTAGTTGTACTTTTGTGCTTGTTTCTGAAGCTGTGCAGCGATAAGGTCGCAAATATTTGCGAATCGACACAAAAATATTAAAGTAAATACTTGGTTTCTGCCAAATATTGAAAAGTAGCTTTCATTTGTAATATATATTTATATATATATATATATATATATATATATATATATATATATATATATATATATATATATATATATATATATATCTTGTTGTTGATATGAATATATATAAATGTATAATATCTAAGACGGAAAGGAAAAGAGTAAAAAGCATAGATCTTTAAAAGGGCATATATTTTATTACTGATTCCGCCCTGACTTAATATTTATTGTTAATATGAATGTGATTGTGCTAAATCAATTAGTTCTAGAATAAAATGAGAAATTTGAAGTACTTTAGCAATAATTTCGAATTGAAATATCAAATTGGAGCACCTATTTTAAATTTGTGGGTTGACTTATTCCTTTCAATCCTTCAAAATAGAATGAATTGTTGGTCAGCGCTGTGAATACCAAGTAGCAAGGCTAAATTTGGCTCCAGGCCGGCGATCCCAGACTTGGCGCTCCCCAGAAGTGACTTAGCCAAACACAAGCGCCGGGACGAAGCAGCTCACTTGATTTATGGAGGTCATCTCTCGTTATAGCTTTGTGCAGCATTATCAGGTGATTGGCTAAGGCTGATGGGTGATAGATGAGAAGGTGGAGTTTTGAAAATTCAAGGATGAAAGGTGGTAATTGGGAAACCATGATGGTTCTAAGGCACGTCGGCGTGAAGAATGGCCATCCCTGATGAGGTATCAAAAGGATTGCAGTCTGCATACATTCACGAGTCCCCTAAAATCTCTTCGTCATAAAATTAATATAACTTCTAAATCTAAATTTTTATTTTATGTCTCAATAAATAACTTACCACGCATATTTACTCTTAAATTGTGGTTGCGAACGTTATTAAAGAATATTGTGATATAATGCGAAAGAGAATTCCTTCCCTGGAACTTTTAATAAGCAGATGAGAGTGAAAGATGTTTGCCAGTGTCTCTGGCCGGGTAGTCTGGTCACATTTATAAATTAGAGCGGTTCAAATAATTTAGCTTAGATCTATTTGCATGAATCGAACGCAGTTTATGTAAAGAGCCGATGAATTAGAATCACAAAAGCACACACATAAGTATATAAAGGTATTCGAATAAATAAATAATGCTGTATAAATTTGAAATTTTGCTGTAATTGCTTTTGCATGACAGTGTGAGAGAGGAGGGTAAAAGAAATTCTTCTTTGTCTAACTTTCAACTTTTGCCATGACGCGAATTCTCACTAAATTAACACTAATAACAAACAACACATCATGAAATGACCAATCATACATCTACAAGTTTCGAAGAATACTTGAAAATGTATAGCCGTAAAAAAATGAGGAAGTGAAAAAGAGAGGTTGTGTCCGGAAGAGAGAACACAGAAGGGAGAGTTAGGGGACAATTTCGTCCTTCAAGGAATCACGAGGAACGAATGTGACCGAAATATGGAGTTTCGGAATTGAAAATATATGAAACATATGCAGGCAATTGTGCCTTTTCAAATATTTCTGCCGAAAGAGCAGTTCACAGCTTAATAAATAACAATAAAATGAAATTTTATTTTATTTAAAATGAACGATATAATTTTAGACTTTAAAATATATTAGTAATAGATTTCTCATATATATATATATATATATATATATATATATATATATATATATATATATATATATATATATATATATATATATATATTGATGGGGATAACACTTGAGAAGTGAAGAATTCGAATGGAAGTCCCGATTCTGGTCGAAATTTAGGGAGTTGCCATATGTTGTAGGGACCCATGGCTGAGCCTCACGTTAACCTGTGTCTTACCACTAAGATATACAGTACGAATTAGTAATAAACCCTCACCTATAATGAAACATATATTAACATATATATAGATATATATATATATATATATATATATATATATATATATATATATATGTAGTGCACACCATGGTTAAGCTGAAGAAAAGATACGAGAGTAAACAAAGACAAGTTTAGAATATCAAAAAATATAAGAAACACAAAGTTAAACACTCAAGAGGCGGAGAAGTGAGATGAAAACAAGGCCCTCATGGTTCGGACCGAGAGGATACACGACCAGAGAAGGTGACTGGATGATAGGGGACCGAGGCAATGGAAGAATAAGGGAGAGAGCGAAAGAGGGCGAAAATAAAGGGGTTGGAAGATCAATGCTCAGCAGAAAAGCGAGTCTCGCAAACCAATCCATCTTGGGGACAAAATACATTTCGAGCACGAGTGGGGTCGTGGTGAGGGGGCGACCCGGGTCAGTCGCGCCGAGGCTATGTGAGAATTCCGCTTAGACGGAATTGCAACGTTCGCTCTTTCGTTTCCACACATATTGTCTTTCCAGTCTGAGTTTTCTGCTTCCTTTTCTTCTTCTTTTACTCCCCAACTCCATTCCTGTAAAACGTGTAAGTCTAGAGGATAGCCATTGTGGTCCTTTCATCGCGTTATTTATTTGTAATCATATAATATTTTTAAATGCATAGATTGAAAGAATCGGCATCATTTTATAAAATATACGGCTCTCCTTTTTCGAGCTATTGTTCTTCAATATTTTTTTAATTTATGGAACATTAATCACTGAAATGGTTATAGCCTTTCGTTATTGCACTATATATATATATATATATATATATATATATATATATATATATATATATATATATATATATGAACGAAAGAAGAGCTATACGTGCGAGTATATGTACGAGACTCTATGCAGTCAGTGAAATATCTTCATCGCTTGCTAGCTTCTTATTTGCTCAGTAAAATTGCCTACAATCTTATACGCAATAGTTCCGACCTCTGGGTGTAATATAACTTCTTTTTAAAGAAGCCAAACAAGTGCAACCCTGCCTGTGTATGCTACTCAAAGTTTCACAGACATGGTCGCATTATGTTTTAAGTAAGGGTAGACAAACTAGAAAGGAGAAGAACGCAATTCGTCCGAAGTGTGCATAGAGTAAGGCATCCAATAGTTTCGTCGTAATCTTGTTAATTTAAAAGCATTTCAACAGAACTTGGTATATAAACATACATTTCCTCAAGAATTTACCTTATGCGAATTTAGAGTGAGTTTTTTACCTTTAAAAGTGGGATATGTAAACATTGAGCGTTTGTCTTACTTATAAGACATCGAGGGGTAAGTATTTTACGAATTTTCGGAATGAGTAGACGAAAAATATGCGCAAATTTTCTTGGTTTGTGAATATTATACTAAATTTGTTAGGATATTGTTTGAAAATTACTATCCACGAAACTCTCCTTCATACTTTATTGATGTCCAAGTGGATCTTAATATCGGTCCATGTTTGCATGTGGTACGTCCCTTGTTCACATAATTTTGGCCCGTAAATTGTTAGTAATGTGATAAGTCCGTTGGTATGTTATTTTGCGTTATGATTCCTACACAAAATTAAGATGTAAGGAAGTTTCTAAGGATGAATGTTTACTTCACCTAAGGCCTTTAAAAATGGTTCTAATGTTAAATATTTTACTCTCTATTTTACTACTAATATTATTCTTTGATTTATCTGCCCACTAACATTCATTTAGTTGTTTCTTTCAAGGAAAATGAAGAAAATAGTTGTAACTAATGAAAGACATTTTAGTAGACTGGAAAAAGCACAGATTGGGAAGATAAATAAAATTAGCAGAGCATATTCAAGAACATGAGTGCAAAAAAAAAAAACAACTAAAAACCTTCCGTAATAACTTAAAACGCCCTTGTGAATGACAAAAATTATCTATCTATCTATATTCGAGCGTTAAATGAAGTCTAAGTCTAATTTTACGATATTTTCTGAAGACTTCATCCCTGATGCTATCAATGTAAAGATATCATTAAAATATGAAAGAATAGCACTAATATTTACCTAATCTACTTTAATTCTTGGCTAATAGATAAGGTTTAAATGAAATTGTTCTTTGATTGGTAATTTTGCTTTCTTTTTCTAATGAAACCCTCAACAGCTATCTGCTTTTTAATTTAACTTTAATAATTTTAAACAGAATTTTTAAATTCTCAAGTAACGCAATATTACTTTCTTTCATCACTACATTATTGACTCATCGTAGAGGATCTTTTTAACTATTTCCGTAAGTAATCATGAAATTCCACCCACACTCTTAATATATTTTCTTTATTTTTCTCTTTTAGTTATTCTCATAGTTTAAAGAGAAATAAATCTTCAAAGAAATTTAGCCGAAACGTAGTTTGTAATTTATTAATGACATTTGCATTACTTCAAAGTAAAACTTCAACCAGGAGGATACATTTCTACGGCAACTGGGAATAAAAGAAACATTTTAATACTCTATACGTATTCAAAGTTAAAAAGTTTCAAATAAATACGAAGAGAAAAATTTAGTTATTTGAAGGTGGAGGAATGTCCTTAGGAAAACTTTATTACTGCAATTTGTCAACTAAAATGAAAAATGAATCTTGGCCAAATATGCGCTTTATATCTTTGAGAAGGAAAGAACAGGAATTAGATAGAAAGAGGAAAAAATCAGACAAAATGTAATTCCGATGTATTTTCAACATGAAGTTAAAGTTTTTTATTTTTTTTATTAGAAGTTAGGTGGGTTATTTTCATTGTTTTAGTCAAATGGAGGTGATAATGTCATCGATAATGTTTAAAAAATCTATTAAATTAAAATTAAAGGATATATTGATTTAAACAACTAAGATACGTCGACGAAAGTCAATAACTACCAGCAAATTTAATTAATGTTTCTGATCCAATCGAAGCCTTTATGATTACTCGTTCTCTCTGAGCAGATACAATAGAAAGAGTTCAAAGAACAAAATTTTATTGATAATCTCATAATCAAGATAATTATCTACAATTCTCTATTTGATGCCTACAAGTTAATCCGAAAATATCATTCATCAAACTGATAGAAGTCATACGTTTATGACTATAACTACGAGATATATAAGCAGCAGTATTTATACCTGCAATTATTCTCACTACAGATAGTTAGTTAAAGAGAATATCTAAGATACCTTCTATCACCAATGAACAAACACATAAACACATCTTCCCATGGGAAGAAGTGATATGATGATGGGAGTTGCGGAGAGAAAGAAATGGAGCGCACTGTGAATTGTACCCCAGAGATGAGATGACAAATGACGAAACGTCACAGGTGTCTTGGGAGATATTATAGTTGCTGGAGATGGTTTGTCATTCAGTTAACCGCCTCACCTAAGCACCGCCTTTTATATACAATTGCTTCTAAACAGAAATACTCGACACAGTATTTCATGCCAGATGGTGAACTTGTGTATTTCTATATTTATTTTTTCTTGGATTGTCCAAATGCGATTTTTATTTTCGTTTTCTGTCATTATTTTAACATCCATTGTGGTTTCATCATGGTTACAAATATTATCAAAAAAGTGTAATTATTACCTCATTTCCTTCAAACCACACAGAGTGCACACCACGAGATGGCAACATAATCCCCACAAAATCTTGTCTGTCTCATGCATCTTAACCCAACGAACAAAGTAAATATTTATTTCTCAAGTGGAACTAAATTGAGAAATAACTTTTCTCCACCCTTGTTTTTCTTATTTTGACTAATATTTATTAGCTGAAATAAAGTTCGTACCTTCTTACCCCTAAACAGTCACTGTCAATATATTCTCGTAAGGAAAAAATAAATGTATCGAAATATATATTTAGTTATTTCTCTCTCTATCTCCCTCTCTCTTTATATATATATATATATATATATATATATATATATATATATATATATATATATATATATATATATATATAAGAAGTTTGTGTCTAGCGTCTATTAATCCATAGTTGTTCGCCGAGTGGTGAATCTCTACCAACTTAAGTAATCCTTAAGAGAAGAGGTGAAGCTTTAAGTTAAGCACTAATAGAAGAAAGGGGTACGTATGGCAGCAGTCAGGTCATGAAGCATGAGAGTTGAATTAGAGAAACATCCCCGGTGAAAAATTTAGAAGTGAAGCTTGGAAGCTTTTGAAAGAGTGAGGAGGCGATTTTTGGAATCTTTTTCCCATCAATGTGAGTGACTCAAACAGGAACAAGAAAGTATACGAAAGTTGTATGGACGCACCAACCAGTTTATTCTCCCTTTCAGTGTCTTAGACCTGTTTCGAGACTTTTTAATCGGTGTAATGGCGCTCTGTAAACACATGTGGATTACACTTTGTTTATCAACCAAGGTAGATTGTGTGCGGGACCAATTGTTCCCTCCACCTGTGATATGTGAGTTGCAGTAATCTTGAGCTAGAGGTAACGAAAGTGTGATTAGTAATTTCAAATCTATTGTAAAGAAAGTGTAAGTGGATGCTGCTATGATTATGGAGAAAACAGAGAGAGTATTTGAAGACATAAGCATTATGGACTTGCGAGACAATTGACTAATAAATGTGACGCCCAGATTTTTAATAGTGTCAGAAAAGGGTACTATAAAGGCACCAACGGTAGGAATAGTATAAATTGTTTAAAGCAAACTGCATCTACTGGATTACTCACCGGTAACACTTCCATTTTTCAATGGTTAAGCTTCCTAAAATTGTCGCCGCTCCATTCAGTAATGATATATAATGCACTAGTTATTTGAAGCATCATAACAATCGACGCTGGAAATGAGAGATATGTTTTTATGTAAATAGGATAGAAAAGGAATTATAGACCAAAACAAAGTATAAGAATAATAAGGGGATGAAGATAGCTTCGTAGCAATAATGAGCCTTGGGCAACACCGAAACTCACATCCTTCGCGGGCCAAGATATATCACTTCCGATATGAATAGATGAGCATGATAAGAGAACTACGATCGGAACCAGTAAGTTCAGTTCCAAAGACCCCCGGGTATTTATGGGGCGATGAAATAGAACAGCTTGATTGACAGAATCAAATGCTTCTGAGTGATCTAGAATTAACAAAATGGAAAGATGGACAGTATCAGCCACACAACGAAGTTCGGTTAGTAACATGTAGGAGAACTGGTTCAGTACTCTGACGTACTGAATCCACAGTGAGAGAAAGCAGATTATACAGAATCCGTGCTAACACCAGACTTTCTAACACTTTTAAAAGGAGCAGGATTTGATAGAGGAAGGAGGGGGTTAATTTAAGCTCTGGTGAGGAAATGAGGCATCGGAAAACTCATAAATATAATGGATATGAACTATTGTTTTAATAAAAAGGTTAGAAAATCCAATGGTGTATGGGAGAAAAAGACTATATAAATTGTTTATGGGCATTTCGCTATCGTTAAGGCTACAGAGTATGTATGCATTGCAGGCAAGCTTTGAGATGATGGGGTCGGTGTGAGTAGCAGTGGAGTATGCTAGAGAAGGTATCGCAGTATTCTTGCCAGGGAAACGGACCATCCGAAGGTGCTTCTCACACGCTCGTCTGTCTCTCTTACAATTCTATACTATACTAATTTTATACTTACAATTTTATACTATTTTCCATATAAATCCATGCATCATCGTCATTTAGGCTGTACTCAGTCCATAATAACATAAAATAGAGAAAGTAGAGAGAGAGTGTGATCCCATCTCCCCCGAAATGTTTACAGCAGTGCTTGGGGGGATTTTCATGCCTTTGGAGTAGGAACAAAAGGGAATCAGAAGTAATGTTAGATATCTCAGTTACCCTTCAATAAGACTACAGTCACTACCTACAGAATTATTATAAGCCAGTTTCACACTTAAGCGCTGTATCAAATGCTTCTGTAATAGAGTGAGCGAGTAAAATTTATTTCGTTGAGGTATCTTGACCATGAAGAGAAATACACCGTGTTCAAAGTCTAATAGTAAGGGTATTAAATAAAGCGAATTAATTTATTAATTTGCATTAAACAAGTAGTTCAATGAATTAAAACAAAGGTTGATGACAGAAAATAACAGGTAATTAACTAATCGGTTCTTCGGTTTGTATAGTAATGAGTAGTTACTTTTACACCGCATCGGGCACATCTAAAGAACGCTCTTCATCCACGCTATGCAAATGACTGTATCCAATAGACCAATCTAACAGCCCTAAAACTAAGTATACAAAGTAGATACAGTGAGTTGCTTGGTGTGGATAAAGAGCGTTCCCACAGTGTGCCCGATGTAGTGTGAAGGAGACCACTAGTTGCTATATTAACCGCATACCATCCTTACGTACAGTGCAAATTTCCTTACTAATCGGTAAAATATATAAAAGAGGGAATTTACTTTGAACCTGTTTTAAATCCGCAGTTTACTCCAGTTCACAATATTTCGTTATCTACCATTGTGACATCACAAAAAGATGTGCAAAGTGGTATTGGCGAACTGAAAAAACAGAATGATAATGATCAAACAAAGAAGATTCATAACACTCGCGGAGAGTCATACTTTGTCATTAAAGGTAGATTTTTTTTTTAACTCTAACTATAAATTGTCTGCTCTCTGAAAAAATAGGAGTCATATTTTTTCATTAATTAGTGTATTTTTTTTTCTCTCTCAACCGTCTTTTGAAGCATGGTAATTTTAGCAGAAATTCTTCCACAATGTCTTTTTGTGTCGGTCCTGAGATACAACGATGAATTTCGACACTTCAGTTTCTAAATTTTCCCAACACCTTCCAATTTTTTCAAAGTTGTTCATGGTATTGGCTCCTCTAAATGATGGAAGAGATTCTGAAAGTAGTTTTTATAGTATAAATCTAGCTTATTGTCTAAGAGCAACCTGAAGCTAAAAAATGTGTGTATATATTTCTCCTTCTCTTCCCTGTATCCCTCTCCCCATTTCTCCCTCTCTCTAACACTCTACCCATAAGAGAGAGGAGGGTTAAAGGATATAGGGAATAGAGTGGTAGATATAGGTGGAAAGAGTAGGGAGAAAGGGTGCAGGGGGAAAGGGTGCAGGGGGAGAGTGGGGGAGAAGGGACAAGAGAAAAGGGGAGAGAGGGAGTGAGAGAGAGCGCGGGAGATAGAGGAGGGGGAGAAAGGATGGGGGAGAAAGATGGTGAAAGAGTGGGAGAGTAAGGAGATAGAGAGGAGGAGAGATAGAGGGGGAGAGTTGAAAAGACGGATGGGGAAAGATGGATATGGAGGGGGAAAGGGAGGGATGAGAGGGATGGTGCAAGGAGGAGAGGAGAGGATAGATTAGGGGAAAGAGGGGCGAGTGAGGGAAAGGGAGAAAATGTAGAGGGATAGGGAGGTGGGTAGCAGGAAGGGGTAGAAGGGAGGGGGGTAGCAGGGAGGGGGGTAGCATGGAGGGGGGTAGCATGGAGGGGGGTAGCAGGGAAGGGGGGTAGCAGGGAGGGGGGGTAAAGAACTCATTTGAAATTCATACCAGTTTACTTGTCCACTTTAGGAAAAAAATAAAAATATGAAAAAATCACGTTCTAAAAATATAGGGTTACCAGGCAACGGCTTTGCTACTAAGATTAAAATTTAAAATCTAAGAAAAAGCAGCGATGGTTAAATTTTTATAAATTTTCTGAACTACGTCAATTATAATAATTTGAAAAAGGAACCCTAAACTAAATTTGCCCCCTTTTAAAATATCACGTTGCTCAAATATAGATTTATATAAGATATATAAAAATAAATTTTCTGAACTTTACCATTTTGTTTTTTGATATTATAAAAAATTATTAGAAATATCTTTGATAAAAACCATAAGTCATAACCAAACTAAGATGAAATTATTATTCAAATACTAAAAAAAAATCCACTTCTTAATATATATATATATATTATATATATATATATATATATACCTACATATATGTTTACAATTGCAACACTTAAACGCAGCACTGGCACAAAAATGTCCTTTATCTGTGAAGTAAACATGGTGTCCTCGTCTTTCATAACAATGATAACCCACATGTGTCACTTTTCTCCCTAGAAAAAGGAATGCGTTAGGTTGTGAAGTCTTTCCTCAATCCTCCAAACCTAACGGACATTGAACCATTCGATTACCATTTCTTTAATTCATTACAACATCACCTTAATGGCAATGTGCACTTCGATATGAAAGAGGTTGAAAGGGATATCAAATCATGGATTTCATCAACACCGAATGAATTCTTTAAATAAGATGGCCACTGTTTAGTTAGACGATATAAGGTACTGCTAATGATGATGAAACTGCTTTATATATTAAAATGCTTTTACTTTTCTATAAAAAAATATTAGTTTTTGGCATACTACAATATATAATTATCTGATGAACCATATTTATGGACATATAGTCACTACATTTGACATCAGAGCCACCCAAAAGTGTCATTTACTCCACCAAAGAAGGACTGTTGAATGCGAGATATCGTAGAACCTAACACTGTTTCATTTGCAGGGACCATGTAACTAGTATCAGGTTTTATCTGTCCAAACCTTTTTTCAAACTTCCTCTCGTTCATTTTGCACAAACTCTCTTGTGATAAACCCTCGACTGCCTTTTAATCTATCAATACTTCTTCTTTTTAACCTAGTCAAAATACTCAAATTTCCCAATTCTAGAAGTTCTTTTGTAAATTTTAAACGTTATTTATTTTAATTGTCATAAAAAACCCCTTTTCTAGTTTTTTTTTCGAATACTTTCTCAGCGTGATTTTATTAATCGCCATTCTATTATGACTTTTCACTTACCATTATCTCCTTTTGTCGGATGCATTTTTAAGTTAGTGAAATTCTAGCTTTAAAATTATGACTATTAGAATTCACATATAATATAGCAAAACTTCGATGAACATTTTCTCTTTTTCTCTCAGCCAGGATTAGAGAGGATAAATAAATATCTTCTTACCTACTCACCAAACATTATTTGCATAGAGCAACTTGGAACAAGAAAATCACATTCATTTATTTCAAGATATTGACATTAGTTACACATATTATCCATCATTACAGAAATCTTTCTTATAGGTTCCAGTTTTAGGTTTATTGTTAGAGTGTGGTTTTCCTTTCTCTACAATACCTAATCCATCCAAATACAATGAGGTTTTAGTTATAATTTATATCCATAAAGAGAAAAAGTGGCTTATTTTAAATATTTGGGAAACAAAACTATCCTATTTTAATTAAACTTACCATAACAACTAAGCATCCATTTCTATAGGTTATTTACCTAAGGTATCCATAGATTATTAGATCTCTATAATTAAGTAAAAGCTGGTTTCAAAGTAAAGATATTGACATTTGGCGCCGTGTTAGGTGAGAATGAAAATAAACAAACGAGCTACATTATTAATTATATTTATATATTGTTAGAACGTACTATATTTTATGTAAGGAAACCACACCGCCCTCAAATACCTTTACAATTTCACACGCCGTAAAATATTTGGACCACTCTAGGGAGCTTTTTATCACGCGCTTCTATTAAAATAGATCAACATATAGAAGGATTCTCCCGAAAGAAATAGGAGGAGATATTTCTCTATTGCCTGCTATCCATCTCCGACGGAAACTTATATCTCTCTTTAGCATAAATTCAGAAAATCCTGTGTTCTTCTTTGTTACTCCTTGGGCTTCCTGTTTGCAGCGTCCGACGCTTCAAGTAAGAGCATTATATATCCTATTGTTTTGGACAAGGCAGGATTCTTTCAATCTTGAGGTATCAAAGGTTTCTGGAGTTTATAAAACAATGCTTTTGTGTATAAGGGAGAGCTCTAGACTGAATTATTGAGATGAAATTCAAAGGAGTCTGTAATTAATAAGAAAGACGTGTTTAAGTGCTGGGTCTTCCATACACTATCATTCTTTTGAACATTACGTTACCTTGTAGGGATTAAATATGAGTGAATATCTGTTGTCTGTAGACCATGTATTTGTAAGAGATTCTATCTAATATTGAATGTTTATTTGCTATAACTCAAATAAAACAAACTTGAAAGAAATTAAGAAATAAAATGTCAGTGAAATTTGTCGTTGACATAAAAATGTTGTCATAAGGATTTAGCCCAATAAAGACAAAATATTACTTTCTTTATAACACTATTTTCATTCCCAGACAAGCGCCATATTTTCGTAGTTTTAGGGGAGAGGAGTTGAAAATAAATTTCGAGTCATTTTCCCCTATGCTTCTTGTCTTATTATTTTTAGTTTGTTCTTGATGAAAAGAACTTTCATTGAATTTCATATTATCCGCATAAACACACACACACACACATATATATATATATATATATATATATATATATATATATATATATAGGAAAAGAAACTCACAACTTGCACGTGAGTCAAAATTATGATAAATAACACCCACAATGAAAATGGAAAAACGATTCCGAGCCCTTTCGTTGTGGGTGTTATTTATGATATATATGTATATATTATATATATATATATATATATATATATATATATATATATATATGTGTGTGTGTGTGTGTGTGTGTGTGTGATGAAGGGAAAATTATGCACGACTGAGGTCTGAAGTTTTATTTCAGAGCTTCCAGATACAAGCTAAGGTCCTTCTTCCGAAAAATGAGCATTGCGGACTCAAACTGCATGGTTTTTCCTTCGACATGTTCTCTGAGCTACAAGTATTCCGCGAGATATATATATATATATATATATATATATGACAGAAAGAGACAGAAAGACGGAGGTATATAGATAAGTATAGCTAAATATTTATATATTATGTTATTGAGTTTCTTTACCTAAATTCCCTAATAGAAAGTCAGAAATCAGTTCTGAATAAAACGTTTTTTAAATCCCCTTTTTGCTACCGCCATAAATGAGAGCTAGTTCAGCCAGTTAATGTCCCTTTCTAATCTCTGCTCTTTCTAGGCGTGACCTTAATTTTTACAAATGTTATATTAAGCGATTTCTCTTTTCTTTATAATGACAAAATAAATAAACTTCGAATTTCAGCGTGTTTCATTATATAATTGCCTTAATTTGTAACATAAACTAGTGAAGAAGTCAGTAATTAAATTGTACAAGCTGAATCCACTTGGAATAATGTTAGAAAATTGGAAATCTCTTCGCCCGCACCACAAAGGCGATTGAAACATCTCTAAAGTGGTCGTTTTTCATTTTCCCGCCAAATCCTTTGGAACGTAATTTACACCTATGAGAATGGAGATTGCGCTGCACTGAAACATTATATCAACGAGTACTCCAATGCAACCAATAGCTTATCTCTTAAGAAGGGTTATTCTTTAATTCTTGATTGCATGGTATTCGCATAATGAAAATGAATTGTAGATTATAAACTGGCCTTTACTTATATGAAATGTCTGGATGAAATGTGCAAGAGAGCCCTGCATAAGACAGCTTAGATTTATTAGGGGATGAGAAATTTTTTCTCCCTCCAGAATAATTACTTCTCCTTTTTTTATATGACTGTTAAGATTTATTGTTACGTTTAAGTTAAGCAAAACACAATGGAAGAAATTATACATGGACTTGACTCATAAATATATAGACCACTTCTCGTAAAGACATCAGTAGTATAGGTTACATTCCCTTATTATATTTGCATTAGTATATATTACTATATGTACTGACCAGAATCATTGATATCACTTGGTCTATTTTAAGGGCGGAAATTAAGCTGCCAAGAAATAGTAAGATCGAGGGAAAAAGACCTCAGTTGTTCATAGCAGTCAATTGAGTCTAATATCTAAATAAATAGATTCAAGAATCGTAAAATATACCAAGGGAGAATTTAACTATTGATATTTTCGAGAGCGTTTAATAAACAAGAGATAAAACACACTCACACCTAAGATAGATAGTAGAATCCTAGTGAAATTAGCATTTTTGCTTCAACATAGAAACTTCCATCTATCTATCTTTAGATCTATCTATTTATCTATCTATCTATCTATCTATCTATCTATCTATCTATCTATATATATATATATATATATATATATATATATATATATATATATATATATATATATATATATATATATATATATATATATATATATATATATATATATATATATATATATATATATATATATATATATATATATATATATATATATATATATATATATATATATATATATATATATATATATAAGCACTAGACGGGTACTGTTTTCAATGGCTATGAAAAAATCATTATTAGCATTAAACATTAAGTATCTAATTAGTTAATATTCATATATTACTGCATATGTCCTTTGGCATAATATGTCTTTCTCTTCTCTTTTCATTTTGTTTCTCTCTCTCCTTTCTATTACGATCCGGAGGCTATTCTATTTACAAGTTAAGTTAAAAGATATAACTATTCATTTGCCCGCATGAATAATATTATTATTCATGCGTGCTCCAACTTTCAATAGGCTTCATTTCTTAATTGTTTGTCGAATTAGGAAATGAACCTCTTGAAATTTGGGGCCTTATATTTATTAAGAAAAATCTCCCTGGAAACCTTTACTAATAAATTTAATACAGAGAAAGAAAGATTTACGATCATTTCAAAGAAAAGATGGCGTCTAGGCCTATTTTATCTGGTTAATCGATAACTTATAAACATCGCGACCTCTTCTCTGATCTCTCCGACTTTATTTATCAAAATTGAATTTAATTTAGATAAGGATAGGCCGTAAACTACGAGTCTATAAATCTCCTTCTAGTAG
This sequence comes from Ceratothoa steindachneri, assembly GCA_963969495.1. Classification (NCBI taxonomy): domain Eukaryota; kingdom Metazoa; phylum Arthropoda; class Malacostraca; order Isopoda; family Cymothoidae; genus Ceratothoa; species Ceratothoa steindachneri. Next base: position 160,449,150 of record OZ018326.1, read on the forward strand.
ATGGGAGATCTATGGCTTTGTAATAATATGTATGTTTATTCATATATTTTCCAAAATGTCAGAAGTGGTCCAATAAACCTTCATACAGAATAGATGGAATAAGTTTGATCGAAAGCGTGGGGAATATAGCTTTCCTGACGTATAACCTGGGGGGAATTTTTCACTCGTAAATTAACCATAGTTTGCAATAGTTAAAGTGTGATATGTTTTCATCCAACTTCTCTTTTCAATAATGAAAGAGATGTGTTTTTTAATCGAATTGGATCTTATCATAAAGATAAAGATTTTTCGGTAGAGAACCGAAATTTGGACCGGAATAATCATGATATAAGATAGAAGAAAATATAATTGGAGATATACTCTGAGATTAAGATCATATAATACGATTAAGATAGTAAAAATAGACGCTAAAGAATTTTACATGACCAACATAAACTTGAATGTTTAATACATTAATATATTGGTGAAATTATTCGTTTTTTTTAGGAATGAAAACATCCGTTACTATTTACGAAGAGAAAATAGGGCCATATTCACTTAATATGAATCTGCCTCAGATCCGTTATTATAGCTCTTAATAATATGAAATATTTTTTTATAGAAATCTTTGGTAATTTTCTGAATCTTTATAACTTTAATTAGAAAATAAAGCCACAATTTGATGAATTCGATTCATTTTTCGCCTTTTGCAAAAAGGAAAAATTAGGAATGGAGTAAAAGAATAAATTGTAACATAATTAGGCAAATTCTACCAAAGAACTATTCCTTTTTTGAAAGCAAAATCCAGAGCTAAAATACCAATTATGGAATCCATTCACAAGTTTTGTTCTTGTTGCTTTAATCAAGTTTAGCTTCTTTACCATTATATAAAGCTATTCATAATTTATCTAAATCTTTAATTCTTTCATACATGTTTTCCTCCTTCTCTTCTCCTCTTACGTTCTTTATTAGTGTTTTGTCATCAGATCGATTTATTGCATGTTCAAATCTCACAATGGTGTTCAAATTTATACTTTTTACTGTCTCAGATTTATAAACAAATTATTCCCAAAGGCTCCATCAAACCATCCTCAACTCTCTTTTCGTTATCTTATCCTTATATACTATTAGGTCTGTTTTTTATGCTAGTATTTTTTTAGAAATAGTACTTGCTCCGTATAGATAACAATGTCTTTTGGGATGCTCCTATTTCTTTTTCCCAGATAATATTCCTTAGTTCAATCATACCATTTTCATTTTCTTTCTCATTAATTAATTAAACCTGTACTTTATAAGCCCTCTCGTTTTAAATTAAATAAGAGATTTCTTTTAAATTATGCCTCTTTTACTTAAAAGAGCGAGGACGTGATGGTAAGTATAAATTTATATCCCTCTTTAAGTTCTAATTGCTATATTAAAGTTAATTTGAGGTAAAAAAAAATATACCTCAAGTTAATTTTTTAATAGAAGAAACCAAGTCTGAATTCGAATTAAGTTCCAAAAAAAACGTTCTAGATTCAATAGACCCCCCTTAGTTTGAGTGTAACAATGCACTTAGGTCGTGTTGTAAAGGAAATACCCACCTACTGGGATGATTGGTGTTGGTTGGGTCTTTGAGAATATTAAAATCTTTTTTTGAAAGCTAATCGTAATTATTTTCAAAGGATTTTCAACAGATTCTCGAGAATAAGATTTTAAAAATGGAAACGCTTATTATGATACTTTGTTTAGAAGTGATTCCTTCCCATATATTGTAATTGCGAATTTTTTTATAATAAATATATTTTACAAACAGAATATTTACCTCTCTGTAAATCTTTCTTCCGTAAATTCTTAAGAAAATGGAGCAGATTTCTTCTGCACAACTCCGTTCATACTTTTTAAAGACTAGTTTGGAACTAGTTATTTCTACTGAAATTTTATTGTTGTTGCTTTATTCCTTGTAAATACAATATTTCGTAAAAAAAGGCCAGAAAATCTTCTCTTCCTTCCTTTTAGCTGGGCATGAAAATTTGAATTTCCGTTCAGGCATGAAGCTGAGTTTACTAATTTTCCTATATGTACCCCCCCCCCTCAATTTATTAAAGATAAACGTAGACAATCGTTTAGTTGTTTTTACACTGACCAAGATGGAATGCAACTCGTTTCTACAATTAATATTATTATTTAAGTTATCTAAAATACTTCAAATTATGTAAATAAATAAAGCGCATGATTTAATGAACTCATGTTAATAGTAATGAACTGACCATATAAGTGATAAAAAATATGCATATTCAACAAGAGTTCATTTGGGGGGTTGAGCCCGGTTGTTTTGAGGGTATTAGGTTTTAGTGTAGCCTAACTATTAGGCTGCCTTTTAAACGGCGACTTATTCCCTTAGATGCAGTCTCAGATCAGCGCCTTTAAAGACAAATATTTTGTCAGGGCTTCGACACTTTTAGTAAAAATAAGTTATAGGTATCTTAGTTTATGGCTGTGTTTCTTAAAGATTCAAAAATAAACGAAGTAAATAGTACTCTGATAACAATTTGAGAATAGGATTTGGAGCAGAGTCTAAATATATTTTATTTTTCCTTATTTAATAGTAATAGTCAGTGTCCATTTATTAGCCTTTTCAAACAAGAATTCGATTGGTTTCTTCAATAACTTCCCATTAGAGCTCTCCTATGCTTTAATTCTCAAGACGAAAGTATTTTCTTATCATTTTGTCTACTGTGTGTAAAAACTACTATATTTCATGTCCAAATTAAAATGCCATTTTATTTTCTTAGAATATATAAGTCTTAATAAATATTTTTGAGCGAAAATCTTTATATATTGAAATAAATAGAAATCTAATGGTTACAGCGGTGGAAAATATTTGTAACTATTTTTTAGTGAAAAGGGTGAAAAAGGCACATATTTTCCCTTAGGATAATTTGGGTTTCTTTATGATCTTTTTTTTATTATTACACATCTGATAGTGAGATTTCCTATGTATAGTGAGGTAATACTTTAAAAAATTCAGCTATTCTTCACATTTTATCCATCCCTTTGTGGGTTTGAGCTTTCAGTTTTAGTCCATTTCTCGAATAGTCTTCTCTTCATTTATAGTAAGTAACTTTATTTTATCTAACTTTCTCTGTTCTGTGAATAGAGATGAATTTGACAAAAACAGGAAAAAAGATTTATCCTCATTATTTTACCTAAGATTCTAGAAGCAGTGAATTAATGCGCGTTTTAGATTGCAAAATGCATTAGCTGAGTTAGCCGGTTATTAATTTTGTTCACACTTTTGTCAAAAACAAATATGTCTTTTTGCTTAAAATATGAAACTAAATCCAGCTTGTTCTAAATTCTTAGTAACTCATGGACGAACCTAAATGAAATACAAAGTTACTTTAAAAAATTAAGCATTTTTGTTTAACTAAAAAATAGGCAAATGTTCTTTGCCTTAATTAAATATTTGGTAAAAAATAGCTTAAAATTTAGAAAAACATAACTTTTTTGGCCGAAATATTCTATTACGGAAATTAAAAAATATTTCCTGTTTTACCCGTCTTAAATTTGCTAATTAATTTGTGTTATTCTTCTAGTTTCTGTTGCTTTTTCTTCTTCTATTTTGACTTTGATATGGACTGAAACTACAGTGCGGTTCCAAACAACTTTTAATAATCAAAACTACGTTTAATTTTATTTTTTTGTAACAGGTAGAAATGTTTTTATTTTTTCTGATTCACCTCTACATGATACTGTTGTTTTTTACATATCTTTTACTTATTGTGTTTGGCTAATGACTTCCAAGATTTGTCATAAGTCGGCAGTGGCCGTTCATATAATGCTGTATAACTCGCCATAAGGAAACAATTTTACAGCTTTAAATTCATTCATGTCTCTCAACTGTAGCTTTCATTTTTTTCGATCGCAGATTGACACAATTATTCCTTAAATGTACGTTAGAGTAGTTTGCTTCATTACCTTCGTACTGGTTCGTTACTTTTGTTCAATATTCCCTCGTATCTATTAACTTTTAGTTAACTAATTTCGTTCTTTAGAAGCTTAAGATGAATTACCCTTTGATTTATAACTCAAGGAATAATTGAACTTCAAGGATCAAAGAGGTATTTGATTTATTGGATATAATGATTAAGATCTACCCTTCCCCTGCTCATGCATTTGGAATGGCTGATTATGTTTCCTGTGGTAGTATTTTCTGCTTTGTTTATACTTCTAAATTACTAGGGTTATTTCTATTTACTCATTTCCTTATAGTTTTATATTTATATTTTATTACTGCTATCTATTACTTTCATATTTCTGAGGTTCACTGGAGATGCAAGGGAGATGAGTAAGGATAGCATCAGACAGTGGTCGGGTCAGTACTTCAAATTTCTAAGCTATATTTGCTTTACAAAACTTTAATTTGTTGGTGCAGATTCTTAAATTAAAAGTTATATATGCTATAGAAAATATAATGAAGGTCATAACCATGCAACTATGTAAAATAAAAAAAATATTAGGTGATAATTAGAACGATACTTCAGTAAACTTCACAAAACTGACTTAATGGGGCGACATGGAACTAAAGAGTGGCCGTAATGAAATACCTCTAAATGCAGAGAGTGTGGTTCAAAGCATATCAATGAATATGTTTAAAAATGAATTGGATGAACATCTATTTTCTTATTAAAAAACACGAAATAAAACAATTTTTATTTTTCTTTAGCTCTAAATGTCCTCCAAAACATCCTTGCCCTACCTTCCTCACTTTTTCAAGGGCAGTCATAGAGCAGATTTCAGGGTCATTACTGATCTTCATCATCATCACTAACTCTATAATTTAAGAAGGGGATTTTTTTGAGTATTTAAATAATAATTTCTTCTTAGTTTGGTTATGAAGAATGTTTTTTATCAAAGTTATCTATAATAATTTTTTATGATATAAAAAAACAAAATAGTGAAGCTCAGAAATAAATATAAGTATCGAAATTTTGTGAAATTTTTAAAACCCAAAGAATTACAAATGGTGAAGTTCAAACAATTTATTTTTATATATCTTCTTCTATAACTATATTTTAGCAATGTGATATTTTGAAAGGGGGAAAATTTAGTTTAGAGTTCCTTTTTAAAATTATTTTAATTGGCGAAGTTCATAAAATTTATAAAAATTTAACTATGGCTGCTTTTTTTTAGATTTTAAATTTTAATCTTAGTAGCCAAGCGCAAGCTCCCCTAGTAGGGGGGAGTGGCGAAGCCATTACCTGGTATTTCTATAATTCTAAAATCATTTAACACCATCGAGGAGAATTTTTAATAGGAGATAATCGATAATTTTTTATTACTTTATTTAAAGCTAAACCCAACAGGGAGATCTCGCACAGAAAGTTTTAAAACGAACTTTAAAGAAAGTACTAAAGATAGAAGTTAAAATGTATGAAAGAGATACAGCCGCAACTCCTCATCCGGGTATAGCGGTAGCGGGGGCACACAACTACTACGGTTGGAGCAGGATGGCACACACGCCTCCAGAAATCAGCTTCTGCAGCGTAGTAACACTGACACCCCCTTCCGAGGAACCGTTTATAGACATTTACAGAGGACTCAGGAAGGAAAGATAAATTCCTCTAAATATACACTGTTGATGCATATAATGTCCAGTTAGAGAAGATGAGAAATTAGGGAGTAGCAAGTCGTTTTCTAGGCATACAATTAATTATTAAGGCGAATTAAACGTAAATATGGACACTCGATACCCTTCAGTTGCACTGAAATTGTGAAATTTTCTTATATTTCTGTTTTTAAGAAGAATTCGCTAATAGAAAGTATGGGTAAATTTTGGGTAAAAATATTTCCATCCACTTTCTGAAAAAAATCGACGATCTCCAAATAGGATCAACTGATTTGTTTTTTTTCGTTTCTTCCGCTTTGCTCAGAATGCAGTAGCGACCTTTCTAAATTCATATTCTTCATTGTATTTTTATTTTCTTATGTTTAAAAATGATAAATGAAAAGTTATTATAAGTAAGTTATCAGAATTCTTTTTCTTTTATACATATTACACTGAATCCTCATCCTCTTCCTCATGCAAATATCGCTTATAATACTCGATGGTCCCTAGCGCGTATCCCAAGGGTCATCTCTCGGCTTCTTGTTTTATTAATAAATATAAACCACCTTGGCATAATTTTATTATGTGAAATTTATAATTTTGCCGATGACATGAAATTAGGTAGTAGTGTAAAATATCATAATGACTGTGAAAACTCTTGAAAAAGGTTTAGTGAGTCAAGTGGTTTGAATGATGTTAGATGTAATTCAAATTGAACAAGGGTTAGGTAATACACATCTCTCATGATAATCTCTCATAAGATTGAACTACGAGTGGTCAAATTATAAAAAGAGTCAGCATTGTAAAGGATTTGTCTTTAGTCTCCAGTGGTTAAATTACTCAAAACAATGGAATGCCCAAACGATGAATAGGATTTTCTGGTACATATCCAGACATTTTGCTTTTAAATCGGCCCCGCACGGGAGTGAAGTGTGCAAGAGGGGTAATAAATATCCTAGCTACAAATGAAATTTGGTGGCAAAGAACGCCCTCCCTTATCCCATTGACCCAGGCGAAACTGGTGTTCTCTCTCGGCTTGTGTTTCGCACTTCTTTACAATCTTTTTGACGCATGTGTAGACCCAACAAAGGTCGAAAAAGGTGTTAAACTTTCTTAAAAAAAAAGTTTAAATCAAAGATTATTATAAGTACTCTATTAAATCTCTTGTAATACCTCATTGGGCGTATATGGTGCAATTCTGCTCTGTATATTTGCGCCTTTCCAGTATTGAGCGACGCAATTAATTTTTGGACTTAGAAATAAATCGTACGAAAAAACATCAATTTACTTTCACTGGAAATTCGGTATCTACTCAGTCAACTTTTTTCTTGAAAATACTACACACTTCACTAATATAAATTATGGTTAATTTTTAAGCTCGATAACCAAACAACAGCTAGGACTAACAGTTTTAAACTACTAAACAAAAGATTTAACACTGCGCATACCAAAAAATTCTTTTTTTAGAAAACACAAACTTGTAAGAACTTGCATAAGAAGGTGGTTGAAAGCATTTCAGTAGATATTTCTAAAAAGCGATAAATATCACTTTAAAATATAACTTTAAAATCTAACGGGCCTTTAAACTAATATTTTATTTACTTTCTCTTCGGTTTATGTCTTCACCTCTTACTTCCACCACTTCCCATATACCTTGAACTCGCCTCGAGTGAATTATAAGGTCTTTGCTACTTAGCAATTCTGTAATAACCGTCAATCATTCAGATTATTAACAAATAAACTATACATACGTGTTTTTCAGTAGCATAGAAGACCTTCAAGATATATATTATACACTTTTAATGATAAATAGACTAAAAAATAAAGCTCATTCATAAAATTAGCAGTTAGTGCTTAGCCCTTCTAAATGGCTTCAGTAACTGATTAGTCATACTGAGTATCAAACTCAGGAGCAAATTCTGAGCGATTGCTTTCCATTCTTGCCTTAATATTGCTTGAAAATCGTCACAGTTTAAGGTTACTTTTTCTCTGCCTACTCTGTAAATAATCGACCCATCTTTTCCATCTGATTGAGGTCAGGGGAATTTCCAGGCGTTAATGGTCGATCACATTTGCTATCATTTGTGCCTCTGCCTTTATGCTCGATCATGATGAAAACCATACAGGAAACTTCTCTTTAATCTTGTGTAGGAGTTGCTCTCCAAGGACATTCTGATACCATTATTTGTTTAAAGGAGTGTTGTGGCTAATAAATATGCGAAGATAAATCGCCTTGAATGAGAAGCAGCATAATGTTGACATAATACTGGATTTATCCAAACGTTCACTTTTCTTCTGCTGTCAATCAATCTCTTAGAAGTCCCAAACAGTAAAAAGAGCAATTAATTAAAATTACCTTGTACTAGTCTTCCAGTATTCGACCAGTATACCTTCTGGAAAATATCAACCTGTCTTTGATGTATTACTTGTGTAGAAATCGGTTCTTTGCTGCATTTTTGTCACGAAACAGTTATCCACAAGTCAACATCTCAATATGTGCGTGGAGACAGTCACACTTGCCTGTTGCCAAACCTGAATACGTTAAACATTAGTGTCCGTGCGAGGAAACATTTCTGATGCCAACAAGATAATACCCTCGGAGTCCTAAAATCTTCTTTGGCGCACTTTTACCCCTCTTCTTGAAAACCTTTGCGATTGGGTAGACGGTTCTTACAAGTTGTATAGTCTCCCCTGCAATTTCCATACAATAGAGGTCACTTTTAGCAATGTAAATATGATTGTACAAAATTTATGGGGAGGGATCATTTTTAATAACATAAGTAAGGAAACTTGCAATATGTGCAGTTATGGTCGGTAATTATAGCAATAAGTAACTACCTTCACAATGCATCGAGTACGCCTGGGGGACGCTCTTCATCCACACCAACATTCTAACTGTGTTCAATAGGGATGAAAATGAAACCAAAGTTACTCTTTCAGTACAACTAGGTTCTAATGGTAGTTTCGGTGACACTGGTTCATTTCCATGGGAAAGATATGTTTGCGGAGGATTTGGTTGGTCCACGCAGGTTGTGCGAGGATAAACTAGTTGGAATTGTGTTTTGATGATAACTTTCATTTTTACGCCGAAGCTAATATCTGGATTCACACACACACACACACACACACACACACACACACACACATATATATATATATATATATATATATATATATATATATATATATATATATATATATATATATATACGGTTATTTGGAAATTTAAAAAATAAAACACCTCTTGAACAATGAAAGTACATTATTAATCTGTTCGTGAATTGTTTCCCTTTAGGAGCTGTTTGGGCTCGGCCAAGGAAGTCATTTTACGGCACTTTGGTCTTCCTATTCTTTTGTCCTCTGCAGTAATTCAGTGTGCCCCATAATCTTCCATTAATAAACCTTTTTTTAAGGGAAAAATTTGCAAGCATAAGTAGAAGTCTCCCTTTAGGAATGGAAATTTATTTTTCTGAGTTGATATTGCCAAAACTATCGACCAACTCTCACCTTACTTCATTCTTATTTGCTTCCCACACAATAACATAAAAGCCAACGCAATTCACCGTTTGTTTAAACATGCTTATACCAAACTCCTAAGGAGGTAATCTCTAAAGCCATACCTATCCAGTATCTGAAAATTTGGGCCAATCTTGATTCGTTAGAAGAAATTATTCGCTGCCAAATTTCTAGGGTCTTGTCGCTCATTTCTTCAGCCCAATAATTTCCTCCTCTCTACTAATGGTCATAGTTAAATTTGCTTTCTCATGGCTGTATGCCCATTATATCTAAAAGAAGACAGGTCAATTGGTGCTCTTCTTAGTTTACTTGTAATCTTTCTGCCAATTTAGATTCTTTTATCCTGTGTTGTGCTCAATATCTCTTCGAACAGCGCGAATATATTAACAGAAGGCCCCTAACGACCAATACGCAATTCCGGTGATGTTATACTCTTTACTTTAAATTGAAGTATAATTATTTTAAAAGAAGAAATGGGTATTGCAAGAGTCTTACAAATTTATCTTTGGAACAATCCACTTTTTGATTCATTACTCTTTGAAACCTGAAACTAACTTTTATTTTTGCTTTCTAGTTATGTTAGCTATAATTAATGACTAAAATATTTAACTTTTAAAAGAGCGAAGAAAATATCGGAATTAAAACCTTTCTCATTACACAGTGGTGGTCTATTTACTTCTCGCATGTCTCTATACTAATAAAGTGTGCCAACATTGTCTCTGCCGAGTATTTTTCCCATATTTATGATACTACATTACCTTCATATAATTGTTGGCATAGATTAAAAAAAAAACATAGAATCTGTGCTACTCCGTTATTCGGTAGTTATGATAACACTAATAATATTAGGCCAACTTTATATCCTTTTTGTGATGATTCATCGCCAAAGCAATAATATATGTATTAGCACAGTGTTATTAATTATTTATCTCCAATATGTCAGCCATTTAAGCTCGAACACTTCGACAAATCATCTTTAGCTTTATTATTAGAACTTCTTCTTAGGAAGAGGCTTATCGATTCGATATTTACATGAAACCGTCGGTTATACCAACATATGGGATACCGTTTGTTTGCAAGTTAAATAGTGCGCATTTGTAATATGTATTTTTTAGATTTGGTATTTGACTCTACACGTTGCAACTATAAAGTCAAGGATCAGTACAGATCTAAAGATTTGGCGTCTTTAGTAGGTTGATCCTTGATTATTTTGAGTATTGATGTCAGTGCAAATCTAATTTCAAAGCCTGATTTGGGATGTCATATAATTTTAATGTATTATTTTAAAATTTTCCATCACAATGACGACCGTGTAATACAATTCGAAAATAGCTGACAATTCTCACTAAAAGATTTACAATGAAATTCTTTGATCTCATATTCTACCTATGCTTATATTTAAATTATTTAACCATTATTTGGCTTGCGAGAAAAATTAAGCTCTTTATTTTAAAGTTTAAAGCTTCCATGAAAACCGATACTAGCAATAAAGTTTTGATTTAAAGTAAAACTTTCTATCAAATCATGAAAGAAGATGAATGACCTTAGTTAGTGCAAAATTTATAATGCATGTTTAATTTTAGCTAAAAATGAGTTTTTAACTCAAAACTAACACACGCAATTTTCTTTACCTCCTCCAGGTGCCAATGGCCTCCGGCGACGTGGTAGACAGACCTACACCAGATACCAAACACTGGAACTCGAAAAAGAATTCCATACCAACCACTACCTGACGCGGCGGAGAAGAATAGAGATGGCCCATGCACTCTGCCTCACAGAAAGACAGATCAAAATATGGTTCCAGAATAGGAGGATGAAGCTGAAAAAGGAAATCCAAGCCATAAAGGAGCTGAATGAACAGGAGAAACAGGCACAAACCCAAAAAATAGCGCAGCAACAGCAGCCCCCTCCCCCAGCAGTTAATTCTCAGTCCCTGAACCAGAGTCAAGCTGGGGGAGGAACGGAGCCTACTCCTCCAAACCCTACGCAAAACTAACGTCTCAACTCAACTTTAATGTAGATTTAAGGTAAGATCTCCTCTACCCTTAAGTTTGGCTGGTGATATTTTTCCAATTAAAATTTATTAGGATGCTGAAGTGATAAAAACAAATCTCCCTTTCGAGATTTTATACCTCATGCGAAAACTATAAATGGGATTTAGATTTATTTTGTCTATCACTAAAACTTCCTAACTCGAATGTCCATATATGACGTTGAGAATTCATTTACAATAATAAAATAATCAGTAATCATTTTATAAAATAAAGTAAACGGGGATATTTGAATAGATATTAAGAAAAGGATTCTTTAATTCGAAAACATTTGATTAATTAATTATTTAAGCGATCGTATCACATATTATTTAGATTTTGATATGAAATTTTATGGCCAAATTTGTGCTATGTTTGTTACTATAACTTCATGATTTGAATATTTAAATATCACGTTGAATATTCATTTACAATAGTAAAATAATACTTAATCATTCTATAAAATATATAGAGCAAAGATATTTAAACAGAAATTGCGAATGAATTGTTTAATTCCAAAACGTTTATTAATTTAATGATGGATATAGAGTTAAATAAAATGAATGTCACGCATTTTCTTACCAAGGAATTGCATTCACTCAAAAAAAGGAAAGTTCTATATTAATAAAATAAACCTGAAGTGAATTTAGTAACTACAAAAAAAAAGTTCGTTAATAGAAGATTACGATTAGTTCTCTTTCTCAATTGGTAATATATGCTAGAATGCTTTGAACTTACCTCGAGGGTAAATAGGAAGTAATTACAGTATATTTATTTTACCCGCAATATTTAGTTAGATATTTCACTATAGCATAAATATCTACGGAAAATTTTATGGCTACGGAAGGCAATCGAGAGTGAAATTAAACCGAAATGGAGAAATATTTGCCCTCCTTGATATGATAGGATTTTATTAAAGAATTCCAGTCATTCTTAAAGTGAATTTTTGGACACATTATAAAAGTCTAAATGAAGGTTTCACTCGTCAATTGCAATTTTCTTTAAGAATATTTGTGAAAACTTGTTATAATCGAGACATCGAAACATGATTTGGTTTCCATTTTGTTTTCTCTTTGCTTATATGCAAGAATCAATTATTTCTAGATTTTTTTACGACTTTATAATTGTAGAGTGTTTCGTATTTTAACAAAATGAATCAGCTTCAATATAATTTAATAAAATTGTATCAAGTATAATGATGGAGACTTAAAAAAAAGAATATTTGAGTAGATGCATTGTCTGGAAGTGGTGGTGAGCTGGAAGCTCCGCCCACTTCTCGGAATTCCTGGTGAAATGAGGCGGTCCGAATGTCTTAGGAAAGGGGGAGGTAGGGAATCCAGTATGGGGGGGAAAATGGGGAAAGGAAAAGGGGTGTGAGGGAGATTTGGAAGAGAGAAAGAGAGTAGGAGTAAAGAGTGCAGGGGTGAGGGAATGAGTGGTTGCAGGGTTTTAGAGAGAAGGACGTACGGGGATGGATTGATGAAGATACAAAGAAAAGAGAAGTGTGAATTCATCACTTAAATTCCAAGGCAGAAATTGAATGTTTGGGTTTGGATCCCAAATTATTCACTGTTTTCGTTACGTTCGTTCGCAAGGGTTTGAGGAATAAAAGGAAGAAAAGGCGAAGAAGCTAAGACACACGTTGGCACCAGAGGCAAAAGTGTTTTTCTAGCTTTTTTTGACGTCTTAGTTGAACAATATATGAATATATATATATATATATATATATATATATATATATATATATATATATATATATATATATATATATATATATATATATATATTTAATCGCTTTGCATGGTGGGAAAATTACTACTGCCGTCATACAGCGTGCGTGAGTATCTTAAAAATTAACTAAACACAAATATTTGCTGCTCGCAATGCGCACTAAGTGGTGTTGATGCGAGCCAACTCAACTTCCGGAGAATGCTGTTGATAATTATATATATATATATATATATATATATTATATGTGTGTGTGTGTTTGGGCGTGTCTGTGTCAGGCACGGACAGTTAATGAACTCAGGGTAGTCAAATGCTGTCAATGTGCTGCAATTTATTTGAAGTCAACTTTAATAAAGTTTATCAGCATAAAAAAACAAACGTAAAAATTAGTGAAACTCATTGAGGTAACTTCATAGCTTCAGCCTTCCCTATGTTTACGTAATATATATATATATATATATATATATATATATATATATATATATATATATATATATATATATATATATATATATTAAATACATAGATGAAGGGACATGGGGGCCTAGGGGCCTGGACCCCCACTTTTTTGACTAGGGGTGGCCTGGCCCATCCACTTTTGAAATCCAAAAATTTAAAAAAATATATGCCTATAAGTTCATCTCCCTAATGGTACCTGTAGGCAGTGTCGGCTATTTTACAAAAATATAGTTCGAATAGGGCTAACATACATATCACAGCCTTTTTTCCTGATTAGTCCAGGCAGGGCCGTTTGTAACTTAAACATCAATGTCCTGTGTAGCTATGTTATTCTTCAAACATGCTACTATGATGGGGTGCGTTGACCAGGCCGGGCCGTGCCCCCCCCTCCTTCTATAAAAAAGGTTCCCCGTACCATGTATATATATATATATATATATATATATATATATATATATATATATATATATATATATATATATATATATATATGAGTATATAAATAAAAATTTGACATTGTGAAATTTTCAAGTATATTTCTCCCCCTTCGTTATAACACACCTCCTTCCAGAAAATCTATCACATATTCCCTTACTACCATCAACCCAAACGGAACTATACATAGCACCACATTCTTATCCAAACTGCCTCCCCTCCTCCCCTCCTTCCCATCTAACATATGTACGGTGACGAAAGTAAAAAACAAAACAAAACCTAGCACCATTCATAAATGCATGGGTGAATGGCAGAAGCACACATAAAATGCAATTTTGTATTATTTCTCTCCAACAAAACAATCTTATATATTATTGGTGATCAATACAAAGCGAGAGCAATAAGTCCTACAAATCCATCTTGTCCTTTTAAAAACAACATGCGAGTAGTTCACCCATGGAACGCATGGGAGAGTCCTCTCTCCGAGTTAGGGAGAGAAGGCAAAGGTGTTTGAGGCAAAACCCCCACCTGAGCGAAGGCCCAGAGTTTGGTCGGAATCAATACATTAAGCACCGCCCCCAGACCATTTCCATCCGGCGTAAAATTTCCTTCGCGTCGTAAACTAAAATGAATTTATATAAGGATATGGTTCCTGTTTTTTCTATTTCCTTATTTCACTGATGAAGCTTTATTTTAATATTTTTTTTTAATGCGGGTGTTAAGTTACTTAAAGCCCAGAAATTACCAAGATCAACTGTTTCCTACAAAACTTTAGTATCCCCTATTTCTTTTGAATGGGGGAAATAACCCCCACCATCCCCTCATCTCCTTGTTTCCCATGCTCTCTTTTCATCCCTTTATAAAAAACGGGAAACCTGTGGAACTATGGTAGAACAATTTCCTTTTAAAGTAAATAGAATTTAGTTGATCAAAGTAAAATTTACGTTTTATATGGCAGCCATATACGTATAAATTATATAAATGGATTTTTTACATTTCTGTTTTGGTATTTCGTAGTGCATTTAAAGTGCCAGAAACTCTTTACCACAACTTAACAGAGCAGAGCATCAAAGAATTGATGAATGAAAAAGTCATTAATTTTTGCCGGGGTATGAGAAAGGAGTATGGCAATATATCTCGTTTGAGAAAAGAATAAATAGAAGAGGTATGTAGATAGATAAATAAAAATGCCAACAAAAACTTGTGGCTAAATAAATGATGAATATTTAAGTCAAGACACAGATAAGACAACATGGAATCTTCATTTGCATATTTTGAGAAAATGACCTGTAGCTGTGTTGAGCTTGGGCATACTTCTTGTTCTGGTGACAATCGGACTCCTATGGAATTCTATTAAGATTGATAAAATATATTCAATATTTATAATAGAGGGAAAAACAACGAAAACATCTACTCTATTAATATGATGTACAGCTGTGTGTTAGAGCAACCCACATATTCTGCCCCAAAATTGTTAATTCTATAGAGACAATCAGATAAAGGATACATATAAATGAGAAAATAAACTTTAAAATGACTAAAATTGAAAAAATATCAACATATGCATTAAAATGAGCATTTAAAATTAATTACTTAATTTATAATTAGCAAAATTACAGTAAAAAACGAATGCACGGGAAATATATAATGCGAAAAAAGAACCAGAACAAGTAAGAATATTTCAATGTATATAATATCATTTTTTAAGTTATATATATATATATATATATATATATATATATATATATATATATATATATATATATACCAGAATTGTTGGTCTTTGAGTTGAGCAAACTTTAGATGAATTGATAAAGTGTAATCAAAGGGCATTAGTTTTTGTCCATGTTTTCATGCAAATGTGAAAAATGGCCAAACTTCAATATATAAATTAAACTTATTTATTTAGTGTTGAAAATTTGGGGGGAAATCTAAGCCAAAACCAATGAGGATAGAGTAGGTGTAAATGTGTGGAAGATACCGAGCTCTAGATGCACCTGATGCCAATGGGGCCGAGAGAGTACGCAATTATCAAAATTGACGAATATTCCCCATATATAGTTTCTATAAAGATAAGTGAAACTGATGGCAGGGAACTTTAATAATATAAATTTATGGGTATTTTAAAAGAACCTTCCCCATGCATGACGCGAAGGGCCGATAGATTTGGCTAATTTTTAACTCTTCATCCAGGTAAAAAGGGCGAAGGGCTCCCACATAAAGCATTTGTGCCAATTTTCTTTCGTTTGTTCAATTCATTTCAAGGAGGATTCCTGCATACGAACATTCCCTTGTCTTTGTCTTAGGAAACTGAGCTTCAGAACGACTTCTTGCGTGGCTCAGTTCACGTTGTGCTCATGTTACGTTCGATAGGTTGCCAAGTCATAGTTGGCTTCAGTTCAAGAGATAGACTTTTCTCATATTTGGATTGCTTCAACTGAGTTTAAAACTAGTTTATCACTCATTTAATTCTTTTCTTTTAATAATTTTGCCAAGATTTATAAATTAGTCCAGGTTTAAAGACGATAAGTAAAGGGAGTCAGTAAAATCGCTTCTTATATTCTGACCAACACTGAAAGATTCTGAAATTTTTTAAAGAAGTGGGCGTATTACAAGAGCGCGCGGAAGGATATCATGGAAGGCGGGACAACGCATGCGCAGTTAATAACAACAAACATGGCGGTCATAACTTCATTTTATGGTTTGTTTTGATGGGGAAAACAGTAAAATCCACGATCTGCACCATGTGCTTCTTGGCTACTTAAGTCACCGACAATGAACAAAGATGTTGTAGCACTCCTTGAATTTTATGACCTTAGCAACAGATTATAATGACTATTTTAGCGCTATTAAACTTTTCAAATTGGTACTAGGAGAATTTTAACGAGCATTTTATTGGCCATGAAATTATTTGCTGATACATGATACGATCTCCTCATGCTTATGGATTAAATGCAGTTAAACTTCATAATCTCATTCAATATTTGGAGATGAGAGAAGACTTTTATCTTTAGCTGGATAATAGAAAAGCTTAAAACCTCACTAAAACTAACCTTGAATATATATATATATATATATATATATATATATATATATATATATATATATATATATATATATATATATATATATATATATATATATATATATATATATATATATATATATATATATATATATATATATATATATATATAATATTCATAGGGTTATAAGCTCGAGCTAAGATACCAGCTATTTTGAAATATTGGCAACTACAAAAATATCTTTTGCCCCATTTTTATATCTCTAAATGAAAGTAATATCAGCAGTTGATAAATACTGAGGAAATTTAAGGGGTAGGTTTATTAATTCGCCCCAAAATGACTTTATAGTAAAAACAGAGTATATAGAAACAATATTATCACCTTTTTTACTTTATAAATATTACATATATATATATATATATAGATGTTGTTTATTTGTCTAGGGATAGTGGTGAGAATGAAAAATGAATTTCTGTACTTCTTTTAGTATAACCAAAGTTTATATAAATAGAATTTTGAGACATAGCATGGATGATATCATTTTGACCATAGCGACATTTTCTACCGGCCGAAAAGCATCGTTTTTCCCGTTTAATTGTTTTCAGTCTAGCTTCTCTACGCCGTGGTTTATAATACCTACTTGCTCTTAAATAACTTATTTAATGTAGCAAAAAGCTAAAAGTATTTTTATAGCACCTTTGTCCCCATAAAGTTTAGAGACAAGAAAGCGAAGCTTATAAGAATTTAAATAAATCTTGAGCGTATGTCCACTGACTGATGTAGCATTCAGCGCTCAGTGCGATACTTGGCGGCAAGGTGTGGCGCACTTGGATTCTGTTGCCGTAAATTAAAATATTTGGAGGAAATTTGGTTTATTTAATGTCTACCTTTGATAATTATAAAGCCCATCTACTATCGCAATCTGGTTTCAAAGGCTGAGTCCGTAAATTAATAAGATTGAGAGCTATCAAAGAGGTTTTATTTGATGAACAACGGCAATGCGTCGGCGATAGTTTTCAGAAATAATAAACTTACTTTAAAAAATATTTGAGGTTGTATGACATGAATATCAAAACATAATTTAACTCTCTGAATTATTAGAGTAAATGAAGTTTATGCTTTTTACTACGAAATGACCCAGGTAAAATTACCATTCATATTTCTTTAAATCTCACCCGATGCTTTAACAAAATTACCGGAAATGGGGCGCTCATTGATCGACCTTTGTAAATCTATAGCAAAATACTCTTGGATAGGAATTTAATTTTGATATATTTTGAAAAATTTAGGGAAAATAAAAACAAATAAATATTCCAATTATATAGAGTTAAATTATAACTAGAGAAGTTGAATTATTTTAATTCAGTTTGAGCGCCACCTGCGTTGAATTCTGTTTTTAAATCTTTACTACTTTCTAGATCTTTGTTTATGGCCTAATATCTTAAATAAAAATAATATTTACACACAGACACGATTTTTTAATCTTAATTTATAAAGGAATCTAAGGAGTGCACTGTATTATATTCATTACACACTTTGCCATCATCAATTCATTGCATTTAGCACGGCCGAAAGGCGACTTATTTCACTTCCCGCAGACCAATAGTAATACTAAGGGTTTTTCGTCTGTCGCTCTTCAAGGAAATTGGCCTCTACATAGCACCCTTAAATCGACTAAAGAAGAGGTTTAGAGTAGAGATGGGTCTTCATGGTACACCCTGAAGGCCCCAAAGTAGGGGGATGAGCGTATTTCAGTACGGAAAATCCGTCTAATTCCCTGTCTCTCGTTTTTTTCGCTTCCTTTTGAAAAGCGATGGGTATTTGTTTTTAACCAGATAGTTAGATTTCTCTCTAAAAATTTGTACTTCCGTAAATAATTTAATAAAATAATTTCGCAATCTTCCAATAACCTATTACTTTAGTACTATCATCTTTGGTGTTTAGCAATGACCTGACAAATAACCTGGAAGATGGAAAATATGTTAATTGCGGAAGGAGTCATGAGAGATAAATACTGTCCATTCATTTCTATAAATTACAGAATTTCCCCAATAAAGAACATACGAAAAGGGATATGGCATTTAATGCAATACTTATTATACCACACGACAGAGAACATTTTATAACAAATAAGACTTCTTTAACTGTCAATTCAAAGGAATATAGTATTATAGCCTACAAAATTCTAGTTTTTTTCAAATGCCCATATATTATGCTTAAAGTCGCGACGACTTGATTCCGATGGGATCGAAACTAATGAATGGCGATTAATAGCCAAACGTTGATCATTCTTCATTACAAAAATAATATATTTTAAATTCTAACACAACTCAGTGTATCATTTACAATTCAGACTTTCTCACTATAACATCAGGTTCATTTTATGTTATCATTAATAATTCGGGATGGATTAATTGTATGACAAATTGAGACACTTTCGGAACTTAAAATTGACATTGGAGTCTCTCATCAATAAAATGTTAAAATACAAAATGCACGTTAGCCCTGATCTTAACTTTAATTATATGAAATTTTTTTCGTTCAATTTTTTTGATTAAATTGGCTTTGATATTTAAATATCGGCTAAATTTCAAATCTCAAAATCCATTAATTTACTGCTTTAAATATTTCTGTCTTTCAATTTGAAAATTTCATTAATATGAATAAAATTTTAAGTTTAGGTAAAGGCATATTAAATAGCTTCATGTAGAGTGGTAAAACACCTTACGAAATTATTCATCTATGTATGATTAAAAGACATTCACACACAATAGTTGTCTATATTATTAATTAATTTCAAGACTATAAGGAAAATAGTGAATTCGTAGCATATTAAGAAAACCAAAATGTATTTATGCCTACATATAATTTCAAAAGCTAATTGACTGATTTAAAATAACCTTAAAACTCCACGCTAACTGTTTGAAGGAATTCCAAAATCTCTAAAAGTTTTATGTATCTGAGATTTCAAAATTTAATTATTTTCATTTATATTAAAACTCTTTATCCAAAATCATCCCTAAACAAAAAATATTGTAAATCTATTAAAGAAGTATCTAAGAGGCGTGGTTATCTTAGTTACGGGGGTTTAACCAAATATCAGACGAAGTAAAAATGATTTATAGATTTATTGTTGAAGGTAAATATGTATATAAAGGTCCAATTAAATGTGATCTCTCATATTAAAGGTGAAATAAATTTCTAATAAATTTCTTGTACACAATAACGAACGTTTTTTGCCTATTTGTTTCAGAAATGTCAAAAATGATTTGAGACGGTTATAAACTTAAATCACTCTAGATATTGGTGTCATTATCCTGTTAGCAAATGTTCAGATAAATTGCCATTACATGATGTATTTGGTTCATGAGATATTCAGATTAAAAACAATTATATTTAATCCAAACTGATTAAGCAAAGAAGGAATTAGGGGGCATATGACCCCTTTGATCCTTCTTGGTGGATGAGAAAATGTAAAAGTTTCTTGTGACCACCATAAATAAAGCGTAAGTGCTTTTCCTCTAATATTACAAACTTCGTTTAACTAGATAACTCAAATATCTCCAAACAACAAAGTTTATTAGATAAAATAACTTTCCTGGAAATATATTCAAAATATTTTTAAGGAATTAAATGACTTAAATACAATCAATATGCAGATCATTCTCTATTTTGTAGTCCTTTCTACTCTCCAAATATTTTATATTAATTTTACCTGTAGCATTTAGCTAATAAATAAACTACTAACACCTTTATTTAATTCATAAAAAGCTAACGACTTCACATGTCAGGCTCCATTATAAAAAAAATTAAGTTGTGTCGTATATATTGTACCATTTAAATATATTTCGTAGCTTTTATTTAATCTTATGTATATATGCTGGCACTATTAGGATTTAAGGAAGGGTCAAAGTCTCTTCAGGATTTATGAGGTATTTGCGAATTAGTAAGAATATTTTAGACTGCATAGAATAATATTTGATAAAAAAAACCAGGCCCTATTATTAGAATACAAACACACTTCTCCATTGCTTTTAGTTTAGAATTAAAAAAATCTAAGCTTGTAATTCACTTTTCTATTTCTTAGTGGCATATTTGGGTAGTAAATACTCAGTCTTAACAATGCTCCCCATTTGCCGATCATTGCAAGTAGATATGAGTTTGATTGAGTCACCTCTGATCAGAGAGAGATATTTTCGTTCATTGTGTCTTCCTATTATGATTTAAATGCCACCATCCCCAATCCAGATTACAAAGAGGGCAAGGCTTAACTAACCAGCTTTGGTAAAAACAAAATTCAGTAGCGCCTAATCCTTTAAACTTGGTCCTTTTGCCTCTAGTCTTATACCCTGGCGATATACTATTCCGTTATTTGAAAGATAATACTAAAATAATAACCAGTGATGGCATTTTAGTTGATAGAGTATGAAAGATAATGATGAATATAAAGAGGAGATGTACTCATAAAGACACTTGATCCTCCTTACTGGCCAACTTTGTGCTTGAGGCACACGGACAAATTAGTACCAAATTGAAACCTCTCAGGTTGTTTATAAATATCTATTTGAACGCTGTATCAACTCAATGCTCAAAGAATGTTCCTAAAACACTAAGACTCGTTTCACTTTTCTTTAATTAAGCAATGGGAAAGAAAGACAGTCGTTAATTGTAATGAAATATAAGAAGGAAATGATTTGTCCTTTCATCAGGCTTCCAACAAATCATTAAAAATGGTATTAATTGTTTGATAAAATTGCATGAGCAAGCATAAAATCTCAATTTTCTTTATATATTTACAAGACATGGCTTATTTGTATAATATTGGGGAGTTCACTTGTAGACTAAGAAGAGTGGCTTGTGTTGCTCATTCATATCAACTCAATAGATTATTGAACCATTGAATAGAAAGACTTATCTTTTTAATTAAAGGCTGGTCAAATACAGTTGAATTTTATTGACTAATGAGAACTCTTCAATTATTTACTGAAATTGATTACCTTATATAGTAGCACTTAGAGCACCATCGGATGTTTGGATAATATTGGGGAGTTCACTTGTAGACTAAGAAGAGTGGCTTGTGTTGCTCATTCATATCAACTCAATAGATTATTGAACCATTGAATAGAAAGACTTATCTTTTTAATTAAAGGCTGGTCAAATACAGTTGAATTTTATTGACTAATGAGAACTCTTCAATTATTTACTGAAATTGATTACCTTATATAGTAGCACTTGGAGCACCATCGGATGTTTGTCATCACTATATCTATCGAAAAGAGAAGCTTACAACAATGATGTGAGATTAAAGATGGAAATTAGCAGCAATAAAAAGAAAAAATGACATCATAAGCGTTTTTCTAAAAACAAAAGAAATTAAATCTCATTTTTCTGTTCTGTTAGTAAGTATTGCATCTACAATAAAATCCAATAAATAAACAGAGCCCCTCCTTAGATTTTATTATCATTAGTGCATAAATCTTTAGTATAAAATATATTTGAAACAATTATGGTTTGGGTATATATATACAATTTTACTAGCATCTAACTGCTCTAAGAGAGGCAACTCCCTTATGTATGAGTTGTTCTGTCATTATAGTTTGAATTATATTGAACCACACTTGGCGCTAATGATATAAAGTGCAGGATAGAGGGAAAATATTAGAGAATTCGCCTTGGAGCTTGATGAAAATGAGAACCGCCGATTGGACATATGTGAGTGCAGACGGGAGGCTGCTCTTATCATGACGCTTAGCTAATTTCGAATCCAATTGAATTGTTCAAGTTAAGCTTTAAAAAAACCTTGCTTCTGTCGATATTTCTAACCACTACAGAGTTAAGAAATCTAATCTTGTTACTGACAACTTGCTAATTATTCTTCAATCGTCTCCTAAGTGGTTGTTATCGGTTGTCTGAATTACTCATCCTTCCCATTGGCTATCTTATAGACATGTAGATTCATATTCAGCATTCTTTGTGGCGTTAAGAAGATCGAAATATATTCTATTAATTAATTGTACCAAAAAAGCCGTTCACTCTTTTAAAGGGTCCACCACATTTTTACATATAGGCCATCCTGATGGATTTCTGGCAGTATTCGGTTTATATCAAATTCATGAGTGAGCAAACTTCAGAATCATAAAGGTAATTCATCAACTACATAAATATCTAGAGCAAACAATCGCATAAGGCTAGTTTATTTCCATGCCTGAGCAACTATTTTATTTTTCGGACATTTTCATAGCTTTTTTAACGGAAGTTTTTTAACTCAGGATCTTTGAATTTTTGTCAGAATTTTCGTGTTGGCCTTTTTTGGTGTTGATCTTTTTCCACTTAGAGTTTAAATTTTAATACTATTTTGTCGAAAAGAATATATAAGATTCCGAACTCTCTAGCTATATATGGAGGTGAAATTCCTTAGATTAACTAGCAATCACTCCTCTTTGGAAGTCAGAAAATTCCTGAAAATGTTGCCATTTTTGCCGGTTGGAGGAGCGATCTAATAAAAATAAAACAATAGTAAAAGAAAGGTAGACATATTAATGGCAAGGCGCTTAAATGCATATATATTATTATTAAATTGAGGGTATGTTTAATATTTCTTGCTGCTCTCGCTAAAAATAAGAACATGTCAGGACTATAAAATCGGAATTGCTGAAAACGATATACTAAATGATGTGTGTCTTTCATTGAAAATAGTAACAGGGGAATTTATGTAAAAAAACTAGCAGTTCGTCTTTAATTTAAATGCATATCCTGAAAATTCTTAGAAACACTATGAGTCAGGCTTTATAGATCTATATTTGAGGAACTCACAAACACGTGAGAATAGTAATACAATGTAAGGAGTATTCCATAGGAAAGATGAAATGTTTCTTGTTTAAAATTGCATCCATATTATACTGATGGCTGTCTTCGAAACTAAATGGGGAGGGAGGATAAGAGAAACCACAAGAGGAAGCTACAGAGGAGCGAAACTGGAGTAAAGAAGCCTTGTACCACATGTATTTTTTCTTATCTTCCCTTCCCATATATATATATATATATATATATATATATATATATATATATATATATATATATATATATATATATATAAAGATATGGAGGAACAATTCCATTTCCTTGAAAGCACCACCGATAGATCTTAGCGTGTCAGTTCCTCTTACGAGGCGCATATATTTTCCGTAGCCAGAATTCCGGGAGGAGAAAAAGAAAGAATTTCTCTTTACTGTTTAACGTTTAACTCATTAAATTAAATTCAGTTTCTTTTCTCGATGGGGGATCGTATGTTATACGCTACTTAAGGGGCTGCTTCTGCTCGTCATCCTATAACTTAATGCTATTTCGAATGATTATGCATTGATTCACCCGTTACACTATCCTCAAATGCAACTCATTTGAATCGCTACTCTATATTTTCTTTTCTTTCTATTTTTATATATCTAGATAAATTACTAGGTAGATATCGTTAAAACATCTTCTGAATGACGACATCTTCAAATGATGCCGAACAATTCGATAATTTTGGAGAGTCTTGCGAGATAAGAAAACGGAAAAATGATCTCTTACTCTTTCTCTTCACCTGAAAAAATAGCGCCATATCGAGAAAGAAAAGCTACCCCTGACGTTGATTTATGCTTCAGAATATAACAATAACTTATATTAAGTAGACATGACTGTAATTAATTTAATACATTTTTAATTCAGGCAGATTTATAATGGTACAATCACTGTTGATTTTATGATTTTTATCACAAAACGAGATATGGTTACATGGACTACCTAAAGAAATGCAAGTAGACACATATCCCAAATTCCACTCATGTATACATTTACAAAAAGAAGCGTTATTTTCTGCCCACTCTCTTCTAGGCCAGTTTTTCCAATGCACTATTATCCATCTAATTTCATAATAAGCTTCTACCTCCTACATATGAACAAATAAAATATCGCTGTAAATAGCGATGCAACCCTGAATTCCCGGAGAAACAATTTTGCTCATTTAATGCCGCAGTTCCCGACTAAGTCATTTGGATTCGGAATTTATTTTAATTTGAGAAATTTGGAAACGTAGAAGATAGAAAGAAGACTTTAAATTAGAGACCGAATATCTTAGCACTTAATGGATGATAAGGCGATAAACAATCGACATGTACTCATCTATGCTTCACTGAGGATTTGTTTGATTAGACATTCCTCTGTTTATTTATTCTGTTCTAATTTTAAAGATTTTCCGAATAATTTGTAATAATATATATATATATATATATATATATATAATATAATTTGTGTCTATTTTTGAGATCGCGAAAATATACACGGTCTTGAATATCTTTCAGCATGTCCACAGGACGATAAGCCAAACCGTGGGAGCAACCAGGTGCTAAAGAAAGGAAGTATTCGTTCTTTAAGCCCCAAATCGCACGCAAAATGTTAGAACACCTTTTGATGAACAGCTTAATACGTTCTGAAAGATGTCGAGCTCAGTTTATCAGAATATGTGGTCAATTCATGGAAAGGATGTCTCGATACAATGCAATTAGAAAAACAATTAAAGTGCGATGCTAATTCCGAGTTTGTAGTAAAAATGAAATGCAATGTCGCAATAAATTAAGCCAAAGAAACACCCATCTAAGATTACGGGTAAGAGCTCTTTTTTGGTATATTCTCGAAATTTTTGGTTGCTCTTCGAGAGAAAATTACCTAGTCATTAAATCCAAAAGGAGAGTGTCTTGTTGAATTTCGATGACAACGATGGTGTTTAAGGTGAGTGGATAAAAGATAAGGCAGTAAAAGTAGGGAGTTATGAATACGAATACCTTTTTCTTCTCCTTAAATGATTAGAGAGATTGGGCACTAAGGCATAAAAAGGCTTGTCACCTCTTCTTTGTTAGCAAAATTTCCAATTTCAGTTAGCTTGTCTGGAATTGGTGATTGTCGAGTTCAATGTTCATTATGCATGGTAACTACATAGTTTAATTCAACACATATTTAATGTTCATTCAGTTGGTTGAAAATGCTTGAATAGTCCAATAAAAAGCTACAAATAATTAATGAGAAATGCCTATAATTAAAGAAGAATCATTTGACAAGGACTTCTATGGTATATACTATCATTCATAAGTGGCCCAAGAGATTGAATTAGAAATACCTATCGAAGTTAGTCTTTTTTATGGTAGAAAACGCCCCTTGGGGGTGATTGTGTACTACACTTAAATTCTTATATTTCTAAAATGAGACAGGGACACCACGCCCCAGAATGGTTAACTGGGTTCATATCGGATGAAGATAGGTGTTACACGATTCGTTAGAGCTCTCCATCGTTGTTGTAGTACATGAAGTCCATTAACGGATGGAAACTAGTCACCAAACTGTGCAATGTAGCGGTTATCGGTCAATGACGTATTTAGGTTAGACAAACAACCGCAACCCATGCAACGCAAATAAACCTTTCACCAATAAGGAACAACCATCAGGCTATACGATGCAGTATTTAAAACTAGTTTCCATATCCTCATTGTGTCTGTGCTATACGTGAGCCCTACCATCACCCCGAAAATACTGAATATGTAATTAATCGGACGATGCAACGTTTCCAGTCAGTCCTACAACATCTCATTAGTAAGGTCACGAGCTCAGTCGCAGCGCTTGTCCATGCCCGGTGTCGTGGTGATAACAGGAGGGTTTTCTGCTCTCATATCCTATAGAAGATAAAGCACAACGCACTAATCTGATAAATTTCGAGTTATACTACTTTATTCTGAGCTGAACTGATGAACTTAATAAAGTTCGAGAGTATTTTAAAACAGCCTTTATTCCTCCTGTCACAAAAGTGACTAAATAAATGCCCGCTTCAGCGGGCATTTAGATAAAAGCCTGGTTAAAGATAAAACCCTGGTTAAAAAGGTATGGTGCAGGGGAAAGCGTTGAAAACAGTACCTGAGCAAGTAACACATACAAATTGATAGATGATTATCCAAAATAATGAAAAAAGTGAAACTATGAGTTAAAAATTAAAGCAAGTTAATAAATGATAAAATAATTTCAAGATACGTGTTATTTTAAGCAATTTTGTACATTATTAAATATCCATAAATATATTGATGTAGTCTTTCTGAGAGGCTTCTAATAATTCTCTACACTTATTGTCTGATAGTCTATGGACAGTTCTTGTTCCTTCTCCAAAGCCATCGCGTATCGCTCAGAATTGCAACGAGATGCAATGGCACTTTTTTAATCAGCTATCCTGGTTGCAGTCTTTTTTCCCTGTTTTTCTGAAGTATTTTGTAAGACAATTGCAACATGAAATCCATTATACAATACCCGATATGTCTTTGTCGTTTATTAGTTCGGAGGAGTTCTTCTAATATTTCTGATGTAGTTTCAACGTAGTGTCACTTTCCTTAGGATATCTCTACTGTTGTTACGGGTTAGTCATTTGCTGAGAATACAGCTTTCAGGTGTTTTCTTCTTATCCTTTACTAGGCTATTAATACAATGAGTCGTAATTCCCTTGAAATAGTCTTTACCATGATGTTCTTATGTGTGAGTTACAAGGAATTACATGGAAAGTAAGTATTCAAGAGACCATTCGGTCCATTTCAATGGAAGTACCTATAAAATTATCATAAATTCTAACTATATACAATACTACACATAAGAAATACGATAGTAAGGATGAAGTCTCTCCCAACCCACCTCTCCCACCCGTTTCTTGGCTTGGAAAATTGAAAATATATACCTGGCATTGTTGTGAAATAGACACATCTTATTGTACAACATATATTTTTTTGTCGCTTATTATTTATTAGATCTACCTACTCCTTCCATTCTTATTTTAAAAACTTTTATTGTCCTATTGGACCTGATAGTACCGCTTGCAGATGCAAAGCATTTTGTCAGATATGTTGAAAAATAATCATTCATATACATCTCCAGGATTATTAGTATAGGTAAAACATGACAGAAACGGGTTCACTGTTGAAGTTGAAGTCTAGAATTCTGTCAGCAAGTGCCTTATTCCGGATATATATATTAATATATATATATATATATATATATATATATATATATATATATATATATATATATATATATATATATATATATATATATATATATATATATATATATATATATATATATATATATATATAGAGAGAGAGAGAGAGAGAGAGAGAGAGAGAGAAAAAAAAGAAAAACAGAAAGATATTGCATGCATGCGTGTGTGTGTTGTAATGCATCAGATACACAAGAGCATAATGCAATAAAACTCCCATAAGTACTGTGGTCCTTGAATTCACAATGAACATCCCTGTGATATTCGCAATTTAAAAATTAGAAGCAAATGCTCTGTGAAAATTCGTGATAAAAGCTAATTACCTGAATTCTGATCATTATGCATACGTACGCTTATACTTTGCGCAATCATTTGTTGACTGAAGTGTAGCAATTTGTTTAAAAGTTTCTCACGCATAATTCCTGTCACGAAATGGTATGCACCAGTTGGGAATCCACAAATACAAAAAAGCAATTTATGATACTTTTCCTAACTTTGCACGAATTAGCCAGAACATTTTTATTCATATCATATAGAATGCTTACCATATACGATAACCAAAGTAGAATTTGCAAATTTTCTATGAAAATTAATATTATCTCTTCTTCTTCGTTCGCATATATGCAATCAACATCTCCGAGCTGATGTCTCAGCATGATGCATACATGTGTTGTCAAAGAACTGGAGCGCCGTATATATGCTTATAATGGAATATGTCCGCAAGGAAATTGCCAACAGGAATGATGTATCGCTTATACGTGATCCAGCACCTTCTGCCTTAGATATTATTCACACATGCCTCAATTACACACTGAATTTGAAGTTTGAATTCAAATATTGCGCTTGAGCTTCCTAGCAAGGCAAGATATCATTTACACTTGCTCCATACCCTTATGGCGACAATTAATTACACAACTTTCCAAACGAAAACCCCAAATGTAATTGGAGAGCATTTTTGTTCATGCAGGTAATATCAAACATTACGATATATTTATCTTCAAATGATATTTATCACATAATTTAATAAAATTAAGTATCATTTTTAATGAGTTTAGGGCACAATCTACCTTTCGTATTTATAACCCTATTTAGTTACTCAATGACATTTCATTTGCCTATGAACGTAATTTTGTTGGCCACTGAAGGCTGCTGAGCAATGGGCCGAATATATTAATGACAAATTTTAAAACTTTTTGTCTAGCGACATGTTAATGGCAAGTAAAAAAGAGTCTATTTGTTATATGTTCAGTAAAATCATACAGATTCTGAGAGGGAGAATCATCAAACGTTCATGGACTATGTGAGAATGAAAAAGATATGAGAGTTACACCTCGGTGTGATTACTTCTATAGGGGATAGAGCGAGGAGAAACTATAAAAACGAATATTTCTAAGTGAGGATAATTAAACGGCGATCCATTCAACAATATATTAATTTACAGAAAATTCCTCCATCTAATTCATCCGTAATAAGTAAAAACAAAAACAGGATCAATCCCAAAAAACTCCTATACATCGTTATTGGACCCAAAGTCTGTAGCATATAAATATATGAAGTTGCATAAAATACCATAAGTGGAGTTTGTGGGGAATATGCGAGAGAGAAAGCATAATTAATAAATAACAACTTATGTAGATCGTAATATGTTATAATTTATCAACACTAATGATGAGCTATTGGAAATATATACATGAGGCCGAGAGGCTTGCATCAAGTCACTTAGCGAAAGATGCATGGGCGAGAGAACAAGCCTAATGGGCGTTCTCGAGTCGCATTCGTGATGAATTTCTCGCTATTTGAAGGGGAAAGAGTACTGGATGAAAAAAAATATATTCACTGAAATAGAGAGTACTTAAAGAAGCCAGGCTACATATTTATTTTCAAATTTGCTTACTTACTTAGACAGAAATGAAAGAAAACATGTAATAGTTGATCCTCTGAAGAATTCAGCATTTATTTTCTATTTTATCATTAGTTTATGGATAAAAATCCAACAACCCTTTAAAGTTATATCTATTTAAATAAGTCATTATTAAGTAAGAAATATACTTTCCAGCAGTTTTTTATTACTAAGACTCATCTTTGTACTGACTATTCAATACCATGTTTGTAATAGTTGTTTGACTTGGATTTAAAAAAGTTATACAATGTTAAACGAGCCAGACAATGGATTACCCTTGGAGAAAAACAAAACACCCCAGCCGAAAAATGGGATTGATCAACGGAAGATTTTCTTATCTATTTGGTGGGGTATGAATGGGATAGTCCAATTTGAACTTCTTTAATCCAAATAAGACTCTCAGCAAAGAGGTTTACAGAGTGGAATTTTAGTAAAAAGGCCATCTTTAATGAAGAGAAGAAGAGTTCTCTTTCATCAAGACAACGCGCCAATTCATATCGCACGAGATGCCAAACAAAACCTTAACAGTTTCGAAAGGGAACAATTGAGTCATCATCCATACTAATGCAGCTAAGCCGCATCAGATTAAAGGCTTAACAGTTTCAATGAGAAAAATTGGGTCATCCTCTACAGTTATCCACCTTAGCCACATCAGAGTAAAAGCTTAACAGTTTCGATTGGGAACAATTGAGTCATCATTCATACTAATGAGGCTTAGCCCCATCAGATTAAAAGCTTAAGAGTTTCGATTAGGTAAAATTGAGTCATCTTACATACTCATCCAGCTTAGCCCCAATCAGATTAAAAGCTTAATAATTTTGATTGGGAACTATTTATTGATCCTCCATACTCATCCAGCTTAGCCCTATCAGATTAAAAGTTTAACAGTTTCAATTGGGAACAAATAAGTCATCCACCAAACTCATTCGCCTTAGCCCCATCTGATTAAATGTTTAACAGTTTCGATTAGGAACACTTGAGTCATCCTCCCTACTGACCCAGCTTATCCTCATCAGATTAAAAGCTTGAAAGTTTAGATTAGCAACAATTGAGTCATCCCCCATACTCATCCAACGTGCCCCATCAGATAAAAAGCCTAACAGTTTCGATTGGGAACAAATTATTCATCCACCATACTCATCCAGCTTAGCATCATCTGATTAAATGCTTAATAGTTTCGATCGGAAACAATTGGGTGGTCTTCCATGCTCATCCAGCTTAGCCACTTCAAATTAAAAGCTTAACAATTTTAATTGGGAAAAATTGAGTCATTCTGTATACTCATCCAGCTTAGCCCAATCAGATTAAAAGATTAATAGTTTTGATTATGAACAATTACGGCCTCGTCCATACTCATCGAGCTTTAGTACTATCTGATTAAGAGCTTAACAGTGTCGATTTGGAAACAATTGAGTGATCAACCCATATTTATCCAGCTTATTCCCATCAGAATAAAAGTTTAACAGTTTCGATTGGGAACAATTGAACCATCCTATATACTCATCCAGCATAGTCCTATCAGATTCAAACTTAATAGTTTCGATTGGGAACAATTGATTTATCTTTCATACTCATCCTGCTTAGCCCCATCAGATTAAAAACTTAATTGTTTCGATTAGGAACAATTGAGTCATCCCCCATACTCATCCAGCTTAGCCCCATCAGAATAAAAGCTTAATAGTTTCGATTCGGCACAATTGAGTCACAATCCATACTCATTTAGCTTATCCCCATCAAATTAAATGCTTAATAGTTTATATTGAGAACAATTGAGTTATCCTTCGTACTCATCCAGATTAACCCCATCAGATTAAAATCTTAACAGTTTCGATTGGAAAAAATTAGTCATCCACTATACTCATCTATCTTAGCCCTTTCTGATTAAATGCTTAACAGTTTCGATTGGGAACAATTGAGTAATCCTCCATACTCATCCTGCTTAGCTTCATCAGATTATAAGCTTAATAGTTTTGATTGGGAACAGTTGAGTCATCTTCCATAATAATCCAGCTAAGCCCCATTAGATTAAAGGCTTAACAGTTTCAATGAGGAAAAATTGGGTCATCCTCTATAGTCATCCACCTTAGCCATATCTGAGTAAAAGCTTAACAGTTTCGATTGGGAACAATTGAGTCATCCTTCATACTTATGCAGCATAGCCCCATCAGATTAAAAGCTTAATAATTTTGATTGGCTACAATTTATTGATCCCCCATACTCATCCAGCTTAGACCGATCAGATTAAAGCTTAACACTTTTGATTGGGAAAAATGGAGTCATTCTGCATACTCATTTAGCCTAGCCCCATCGGAATAAAAGCTTAATAGTTTTGATTGGGAACAATTGAGTCATCATTAATACTCATGCAGCATAGCCCCATCAGATTAAAAGCTTAATAATTTTGATTGGCTAGAATTTATTGATCCCCCATACTCATCCAGCTTAGCCCCATCAGATTAAAGCTTAACACTTTTGATTGGAAAAAATGGAGTCATTCTGCATACTCATTTAGCTCAGCCCAATCAGATTAAAAGCTTAATACTTTCCATTGGGAACAATTGGGTTATCCTTTATACTCATACAGCTTATCCCCATAAGATTTAAAGCATAACAGTTTCGATTGGAAACAAATGAGTCATCCACTATACTCATCTATCTTAGCCCTTTCTGATTAAATGCTTAACAGTTTCGATTGGCAACAATTGAGTCATCCTCCATACTCATCCACCTTAGCCACATTAGAGTAAAAGCTTAATAATTTTGATTAGCTACAATTTATTGATCCTCCATACTCATCCAGCTTAACCCTATCAGATTCAAACTTAATAGTTTTGATTGGTAATAATTGATTTATCTTTCATACTCATCCAGCTTAGCCCCATCAGATTAAATACTTAATTGTTTGATTAGGAACAATTGAGTCATCCTCCATACTCATCAAGCTTAGCCCCGTTAGATTAAAAGTTTAACAGTTTCGATTGGCAACAGTTTATTCATCCTTCATACTCATCCAACTTTCCATATCAGATTAAACGTTTAACAGCTTTGATTGGGAAATATTTTATCATCAACCATACTCATCCACCTTAGCCTCATCAGATTAAAAGCCTAACAGTTTCAATTGGGAACAATTGAATCATCCTCCCTACTCATCCAGCTTAGCCCCATCAGAATAAAAGCTTAATAATTTCGATTAGGAAAAATTGAGTCATCCTCCTTACTCATCCAGCTAAGCCCCATCAGATTAAAGCTTAACACTTTTTTTGGAAAAAAATGAGTCATTCTGCATACTCATCCAGTTTAGCATAATCATATTAAAAGCTTAATAGTTTCTATTGGGAACAATTGAGTCATCCTCCATACTAATCCAGCTTAGCTCCATCAGATTAAAAGCTTAATGGTTTTAATTGGGAACAATTCAGTCATCCTGCATACTGATCCAGCTTAGCCCCATCAGATTAAATGCTTAACAGTTTCGATTTGGAACAATTGTGGCAACCTCCATACTCATCCGGCTTAGCTCCATCAAATTATTCTTTTGTTAGGAGTTACTGAATCATCCTAGAGCAGTGGTTTTCAACCTTTTATTTATAGTGGCATCCTACTTGCTACCTAGAAGCAGCCGCTGCATCCCAGTTTTATATAATTTACGTATAAATAAATAATTACGTCGTAAGCACTTCAAAATTAACTAAGATTGATATTTAACTGAATTTAATCGAAATAAGCGATCAAAAAATTAAATTAATAAATCTTATGTTTAAAAGTTTAATAGGGAATTTGAGTTTGATGAGTATCGCATAATTCTTTCCTATTGGGAAGTTGAGTTTACAAGATAACTCTCACCTCTTCATTCACTCTCTGCCATCTTGCTACTTTCTTTGTTGTTTATGTTGCACAATGCCTCGAAGCTAGTTTTAACGTACTTTCAAGTGTTGCTTGATTGTTTAGAAGTGTTTTAAACACATATTTAATCCAATTTAGGCACTTTAAAAATACTTTCGGGTCATTCCCCCGTCACCCCGATAGAAAATCTTCGATCGAGATGAAGATGTCAACAATAGAAGTCGAAAAAAACCTTAAACAGCTTATTCGAAGAAGTTTTATATAATTTACGTATAAATAAATAATTACGTCGTAAGCACTTCAAAATTAACTAAGATTGATATTTAACTGAATTTAATCGAAATAAGCGATCAAAAAATTAAATTAATAAATCTTATGTTTAAAAGTTTAATAGGGAATTTGAGTTTGATGAGTATCGCATAATTCTTTCCTATTGGGAAGTTGAGTTTACAAGATAACTCTCACCTCTTCATTCACTCTCTGCCATCTTGCTACTTTCTTTGTTGTTTATGTTGCACAATGCCTCGAAGCTAGTTTTAACGTACTTTCAAGTGTTGCTTGATTGTTTAGAAGTGTTTTAAACACATATTTAATCCAATTTAGGCACTTTAAAAATACTTTCGGGTCATTCCCCCGTCACCCCGATAGAAAATCTTCGATCGAGATGAAGATGTCAACAATAGAAGTCGAAAAAAACCTTAAACAGCTTATTTTATCAATTCGATAAATGATATTTACCAACAATGTTTTGAACTGTAAGTAGAAAAATGGATACTAGTGGTAAAAACTGGTGTAAATTATATTACTTATTTAATTAATAATTAAATACTTAAATATAAATAACTTCAAAGTCTTGTTTGATTTCTAGTCATAAAATAATGATAAACATAAAAATGCCGCCTAATAGATTATAGTAATTATCGATTATCCTTTGGATCTAGTTTGTTACTGATTCTGGAAGGGTACAGTAATAGTATTATGAATGTGTTCATATCTAATTCAAAATAATAAATAATTGACTTCAAAATATGTTCATTCATTTGTAGGGGAAAATGAGAGAATGTTTATGCTTTGGGTGGTTGATTGTGGTAAAAAGCGACTGTGGCACTAATGGAGGGTGGTCGGCGTTGAAGTGGTAAGCCAGGGTCCCAGATCTCCTTTTCGACCGAGCGTTCTACGAAAGGGGGGGATTATCGTGGAAACCTAGTCAGGTTGTTTATCCACGTCGGCGTGAAAATCAAGTAGGTGAGTAGAGTGTGAAGTAATGAAGTGGTGAAGAAAAAATGGAAGAGTTTATGAATGTAATTAAAAGAAGGACGTGGCAAATGTTTGTGCTATGTCAGAAGAAGACTTCTAAAAGTTTATGTGGGATCAAAGTAATGGATATTTATTGGGTATGACTCGTTTGTGGGGTAAGAAAGGTTTGGTCATTTTATAGAGTGAAGTGGCATTATGCAAATATTAAATATGAATGTGTGTACTCAAGAATTATGCGGATGAAGTTAAATTCGAAGAAGTGAATCGTGGCTGGTGTGTAATATATGCGTACTTGATTGATATAAGAGAATGAAGTTTCTGTAATGGATTTAGTCGAGAGTGGTAGATCGATTTATAAATGGATAACGGTTGAATTATTGAAGATATCAAATTGTGGAAAGGCAGGCAAGGTTTATATCCTGAAAGAAACGTGTATTGCAAGCATTTCCTTTCAGCACAATGATGCACCTAAATTTCTAAATCTTAGGCAAGTGAGAGATGGTTATTGTAACAGTATGAAGTATCTGCTGTAGGTTAAAAAGTAAATACCGATAAATTTGTTTGATATGATGGGCGATAATATGCCAAAGAAAATGAAAAAGAATTCCCAACGAGAAAGATTGTTAAACTAGCTAGAGTGAGAAGAGATATATTGTTTGAGAGCATGATATAGGATGTAAGTAGAAACGTAGAGATACAGTAAATGTGAAACAAGTTTAAAGAACCGGTAATTAAAGATGGAAAATCTGTGTATTGGTATGTTGAACTAGAAAGGGAAACTGTAATGATGAATCCTGAAGTTATTTATTGAAACATTGATATGAGAGAAGGCGGCAGGTGCAGTAGCAAACTCTTTAGAGTGCAGAGCAGTAATTCAAAGGATGTCGATAAGGGCAAATCAGTAGAAGAACAGAGCATTCAAAATTAACGATTATTAAGAGTAGAAAAGCCGCCAAAGAAACATTCAAAGGAATGTGAATGAAGATCTGGATAGCGGCATAAAGTTATTTTGGAAGAAAGTAAAAAAGCTGAGCTCCAC
Source organism: Ceratothoa steindachneri (assembly GCA_963969495.1). Taxonomy (NCBI): domain Eukaryota; kingdom Metazoa; phylum Arthropoda; class Malacostraca; order Isopoda; family Cymothoidae; genus Ceratothoa; species Ceratothoa steindachneri. The sequence continues at coordinate 160,485,014 of OZ018326.1, forward strand.
TAGGTCCGCTTTCGTGGTGTTAAGAGGAGAACTCTCGTACAAGAGAAAGAAAAATTTAATGTGAATGAGCAATGAGACAAGAAACAGGAGTTTTTATAGGTAAGAGAAAGGGACATTGGAAGAACATTAGGATCAAAGAGGGCAAAGGGTGGCACAATGAAGGCAATCACTACTGAGAAGACAGAAATAACGCCAGGGAAAAAAAAACTTGAATTTTTCTTTCTCCTGTACTATATTGTTATATGGTCTGATATAAGGTTTCTGCATCTTTCTCTTTGTGTTCTAAATGGTTTTGAAAAGTATAAATTAAATATTGCGAAAGCCCTGTGGTGGTTGTTACCACCCGCAGAACTTGTATTTGTTATTTCTTTGTATTTGACATGGATAATGAGCCTTTAACTTGTAAGCGGGTAAGAAGATATGGTATATAAATCTCTTGGAGATTCCTAGCTTAGGGAGATACCTGGTTTGATAGTGTAACGCTATGGGCGAAGTAGAGTCAGCTTAAGGGTATATCATCTGACCAGCAATCAGCAGACCCGGGTTTGAGTGCCGGCCATGAATTTTAAACTTTTTTTCCCCTGGCGCTATTTCGGTCCCCTCACCCTCAGTAGGGATTGCCTTCGTTATGCCGCCCTTTGCTCTATTTGATCCTAGTGGTCTTTCAATGACTCTTTCTATTACAATAACAAAACCTCCTGTTTCTTTTCTCATTGCTCATTTGCGGCAAATTTCTCTTTCTCTTGTACTATATATATATATATATATATATATATATATATATATATATAGACAAATGCCTTACGGTGCGAGAAAGAGCGAGGTAATCAAGTTCACATATGATATAAAGAAGAGATAAATAAACAAAACATTAATTATATCTCATTCTGTACCATTTCCCTTTAAAAGTATTAGCTTATTTAGTGAATTCTAAGGCTATTTCATGGTTCTCATAAAGTTTAACTTAGATAATGATTAAATATTCAAATAGAGTGCATAATGTGTTTTTTTGCAAGATAGACAATCTTGTTTTGTTTACTGTGATTTATTAAACAACTGATACGTTCCATTTACCCTTTTCATTGTAACCGATTTTCATGGAGTAAATGTTTTCTTTTACCGTTAGGCCAGATATTCTCTTCATACTAAACTAAAAAAAAAAACAGTTTATTGGTAAATAATGTGTTAAAATGAAATATTCAAACTTAGGAAAAAATACATATGCAGGAACAGAATTTACCAGGATTTGGCATTCTTTAGGCAAACTACTTATTTTGAATGAACGACGATTCGGATTAGCCAAGATCAAAACACTTGAATATCTGTATTTATTTAAGAAAATGACATCCCAGCCCCCCTAAATACTATGAGTAGAATTGATGTTCTATCATCTACTTATACATTATCCTTAATCAGGTGGTAGTTTTCTTTTTGCTAACTCCAATATCCTTAGACATAGATTTAGAAGAAATGACATCACTGTCGCTCTATGGTTAACCATCTTCTACCTTTTTGGCCCCATCTTTGGCCTTGGATTGAGATTTATATCAGTGGATTTTAAGAGAGCATCACTTTTCGAGTTACCTTGCTTATCCCTATTGGAACTCTTTTATTTCTTAGTGCTAGCCCTTGTTGAACAGGTGAGCATTTTTACCTTTAAAAAAACCACAAACGTGCCTATTTAATGAATGACATAGGTTCTGAGCTCTATTAGAAATTGTGTTAATGCGTAATAGCTGGCTGGTTGTGGTGCAAGTACATGTAGAAACTACAAAGAAAGAATAATTAGAGGTATAATAGAGTAACTATCAAGAGATTACATACTGTATATCTCTCTCCCTATCTATCTAATCTATCTAACACTCTCTCTCTCTCTCTATGTATATATATATATATATATGTATATATATATATATATATATATATATATATATATATATATATATATATATATATATATATATATATCCGGTTAAAAAGGTAATGTTTTAGCTAACTAAGCTCTTCATCAAGCCCTCGGAAGAGGCTCGTGACTGTGAGAAGAGCTCCTTCCGAGGGCTTGATGAGAGCTAGCTTAGTTAGCCACAACATTCCCTTTTAAACAGCATAATTATAATTGCACTATTGCAAATAATTCCCGAGATATATATATATATATATATATATATATATATATATATATATATATATATATATATATATATATATATATATATATATATATATATTATTCTTTCCCTCCAATCTCTTTTTATTTCTCTCTTCTTTCTCTTTTCTCTCTCTCTTTATTAATTTAAGTTATGATGTTGCGTTTGTGTGAATGCAGAGGGTGTAAATATACGATTTAATTGCTAATTATTTATCCACCGCCATAATTACTTCTAAGACCTTCCAGGACTATTTGCTGGTTACAGTCTTGGGTTTCCTTTTAGTCTGTCTTATGGCCTTTTGACTATTCTGAATCTGTCTGACAATGAGACCTATTAGCCTGTAACTTTTTAGTTCTTCCCTCCTGAACAGGCAATTAGCGAAAGAGTTGTGTTGTGCCTTTTATTTGCCATTTTTAGTTTAAACATTTTGCAGCTCAAATCTTCAGTAATTCATAAAGATGGTTCCTAGCTTGTTTTTCATTATTCCTGATCTTAAGAACATGTAAAGTTTCGTCTTCGTTTAAAGGCAAGGCATCCTCTTATTTTTTAAGTCTTTCTGGTGTTTGAGATTTTTTTTTAGGCATTGTTTTTACTTTAATTTCTCAATATTCTTCTTTTCTCTTGCCATTTAAAGTCTACCGATTATTAGGTGTTTATTTTAAGTGATTTATTGGTTTCCACGTTATTTTTCACTGCATTTATATTGCATATATATGATGTCTTTGAGATGCTTCTATCGTATTTGGTAATTTAATTAGTCAATGAGACATTTCACCTAATTCTTGTCTTAAAGAGACTATAATACCTTAAGCGTGGAATTATACACTACTGTTGTGTGTTTATGGGTAATTTCTTCCTTTGAAGCATATTTGTTTATTTTTAAATTCTTTTGTCTTTATCCTGTTTCGCCTTAACTGATGGTTATAATGTTCTTTTTAGTCCTCTGACATTTCAAATACTAGATTTTAGTGTCATTATGGTAGGTTCAAGTTTTATTAGGAGTCAGTGTCACCAAATGCTGAGAGAAAGCTCGGTAAATTCTGTGATTGTTCGCGCCTTTTCTTCAAAATCATGACTGCCCGCAGTGCACTGGGGAGGGCAGTGGGGAGGGCTTTGGGCTTGCTTAGTGCATAATCCTCGAAATATTAGGCTACATATCTCACCATGAGAACATTATTGTCTGAAGATTTATATATATATATATATATATATATATATATATATATATATATATATATATATAAAAATATATATATGAACTGTTGAAGTTTTTCCAAATCGTAGTTTCAATATGAAGGTGAAAACCAAGCACGCTATTGATAAAAGCATCTTTATTTGTCTTGGTTTGAACATTTCGAGGTCTTAGCCTCATCATCAGCACTAAGAAACTAACATAGTAAAGGGTTAGAATTTCTTGTTTTCATAAAATACTAAAATTGAATAGTGCAATTTAGGATAAGCTGCTTAATGCAAGAATAAAGATTTCAATAATTCATGATACAATATAAAGATTGGAAGCAGTTTGATTTATATTTAAATTAGGTTTAAGTTTTAGGATGTAAAGTGATTTAAATGTCCGTAGTTCGTTGGGATATGACTAAGGATTTTGAAGTTATCCATATTAATTTCAGACTTGCATACTTTGATATGATCTCGTATGGGCGAGGGGTCTGGTTTGTTTAGAATCAGCCCCGTACGGGTCGACTTCCCCGATACTGTTTGATGTGACAATGGATTGACCTAATGGTCGAACCAATATAAGATTCACAACTATATTTTTAAATTACAGAGGAGCGGCAAGGGAATGGAATTGAGTCCATATAGTTGAAATAGGATCCAGTATTGTGCCCATTTTTTAATATGAATTTGGGGTCGAGATATGGATAGAATTTATTTAGCGTCTTAATTATATTTTTAAAGTCGTTTGATTTTTTTAACAAATTATGGGAGATTAAACAACATGGATAATTTCTCTACAGTATTTTATATTGTTTTTTTTTTATAGAGAGCATTGAGAAACATTTTAATGTTTTTTCACTAATGAGTCAAGGTACCCATCATTTTTAAAGAGAGTTTAGGAAAAGAGAATTCTAAATGCAGCAGTGTATTATGAAGAACATATATTGTAGGCTCAATGAATTTTGAGAAATTATCGAGGATAACTTAAGGTTTTCTGGCAAAAACCGAAAGAAGCTTGTGCCTAAACATATATATATATATATATATATATATATATATATATATATATATATATATATATATATATATATATATATATATATCATATATTATATATATATATATATATATATATATATATATATATATATATATATATATATATATATATATATATATATATATATATATATATATATATATATATATATATATATATATATATATATATATATATATATATATATATATATATATATATATATATATATATATATATATATATATATATATATATATATATATATATATATATATATATATACAGAGAATGAGAGCGTTTGCAGTCATAAATTAGGTTTATCTACGCCAGGGGAATACAAGGACGGCAACAAAGACTGCACTTTATTTTGATCACGTCAAAACGCTTTGCTGAAATCATAGAAATGCCTTATCTCTTCAGCGGAAGATGGACGCGTTCCAGCCTCGCTTTTCATCCACACGGGACCAGAAATCTCACTTCCACCACAGTTTCAACATTCCTGCGGAGAGAGAGCAAACCGGGGCCTGCCCATGCGCCTCCCAATTCCGATTCCGCATTTTCATTTGTGCTTGTTGATGTCGCGCCTTTTCGGATGAATACATGCAGAGGGACCTGACACCAGACTTTATACATTGGGATTTTTCGTACCCAAATGGGATCAAATGGGATCTTTTACTGAAATTATTTACCTCTTTCTTTCTCTCTCACCCACTCTTAAAAACAGTCAGACTATAAATCGCAAACTTTCTCTTTAACCTTTAACTGTCTCTCTCAAATCAAAAACGTTCTATCGCCCTCTCTCTCTCTCTCTCTCTCTCTCTCTCTCTCTCTCTCTTTCTCTCTTCACTCTCGCTCTCTCTTCCTATAACACACCAAACTTTTCTCTAACCATATCCCGCGCTCTCTTTATTACTCTCTTTCTCTCGATCTCTTTATCACACTCTATCTCTCTCTCTCTCTCTCTCTCTCTCTCTCTCTCTCTCTTCTGCTTCAGAACTGGCTCAACGAGCGAAAAAGAAGAAAAGAAAGAAGAAAAAGAGAAAGAAGAATAAAGAGAAATTAGAACGAGAAAAAGAGAAAGTCGAAGGAGAAAAAAGAAAGTGGAAACAGAGAAGGAGAAAGTAAAGAAGAAGAGAAACGAGAAACAGAAGAAGAGAAAACAAAGGAAGAAAAGAAAAAGAAGAAGAAGAAGAAGTAGAAGAAGAAAAATGTAGAGAAAGAAGAGGAAACCGGCAATTCGCTTCCGAAAGGAAAGACTCGGTCGTCTAGACAAATGTGCAAAGGTCGCCCTTATTGGCGATTCTCAAGCACGGGGTCTGCAGCCCCTGCTAGCGGCTCGCCTTCGCACTAGTGTGAAGGTTAGCTGCCTGCCAGGACGGGGTAACCACAACATCAGAGTAGAGGCGGAGAAATCTCAGATTTCTGGGAGTTTAGTCGTTGCTCTGATGGTAAGTGGCAACGACTTCTACCTGAGAGGAGGTAGGGTAGGCCCTACGGATAAAATCATCCACACGGTCATGGGCACCGTGGACTACTCTGGGCTGAAAACCCGCATGTGTGTTGTGATCGGGATGTTCCCAAGGAGAGGTCCAACACGGACCGCTCACTCTATGAATGTCTCTTTGAACCGGCGCCTGGCAGATTTGTGTACGGCACAGGGGGTCTTTTTGTTGACCCGTACTGCACCTTTTATGGTAGGAATGATCTCTACCAAAGGGACGGGGTACATCTTTCCTTTAAAGGAAAGGCCTTTCGTTCGAACATGATCCAGGATGTCTTAGACAGGACCCAAAGGAGTATCTGTCCCAGAGTGAGGGCAGAGGTACGCCAGTACGCCCGTGAAACTCATGGAACAACCTTCTCAGAGGTCGCAAAGAGGGGTGCTTCCACACCAACAAATAAGCCGGGAAACGGAAAAGCATAGGAAGTCCTACATTCGAGGACTCCCTGAAAGTTCTGTTTAATGCAAGGTCGATCAGGAACAAGTTTCTTGAACTTCCTGCCCTCGTAGCGACGGAAGAACCTGAAATTGTAGCCATAATAGAGTTTTGGGTAAAAACTGCAAACCGATATTTTGAAGATGAATTCACAATTCCTGATTACGAACTCTTCCAAAAAGATAGGTCAGACAGAGAGCGTGGCGGCGTGATGTGGTATATCAAGGATACACTCAAATCAACGAACTGCAACATTGTATCCAACTACGAGCTACTAGGAGTTGACCTAGATATAGGTCCTGTCAGATACAGGACCCTGGTGCTTTACAGACCCCCTGCCCAAATCTTTGAAAAGGACAGGGATCTGCACCGGCTACTGGCTGAACTTGTTCAAGACAGTGTGTGTATCGCCATGGGTGATTTCAATACCCAAGTTTACTGAGATTAAGAGAACCCTGTGGCGAGAATGCACTACTCCTGGAGTTCGCGAACAACGAGTTCCTGACTCAATGGGTGTGAGAGCCGAAGAGAGGCAATAATACCCTCGACTTGGTTTTCACCTCTGAGGATGACATCGTTCAGGATCTCTCTGTAGGCGAAGAGCTCGGTTGCATTGATCACCGACTAGTCATATTTATAGTCAAGGTCCACAAGGTAGAGTCTGCGACTAGTAAATCAAGGAAACTTGATTTGAAAAGAGCAGACTTTGCAGGTCTTCGTGGTAGATTAACTGATACAAAGCTAGAAGTGTGCGAGGATGTTGAAGATTCGTGGAATAGATTCAAAACTACGTTCATGAGTCTTCAATTCCGATTCATCCCTTTGAAAAGACTTCGTCGGTCTTCCGTTTAACCAAAGTGGTTTAATCGAGAAATCGGCCAACTGCTGAGGGAGGAGAGAACGGTGTACCGCCAGTCAAAGATTTCTAGGGACTTTAAAGAGTACCCTAGGCTAGCTAGGAGGGTGAAGTCCAGCATAAGGGTGGCAAAGCGTGCCGAGGAGCTCTGAGTAGCGAGACTCTGCAAAGAAAATTCCACGTTGTTCTTTGGTGATGTAAATAGCAGTAAACCAATCTATCGCACGATTGACCCGTTAATGAATGAGGAGGGGGCATTAAAGCACTCAGATGCAGAAAATGCTAACCTCCTCAACGAATACCTCTTCAGTGTCTACTGAGGAGTGTGGTCCTATCCCCCATCCCACGGATTCTTACTTGGGGGAAAAGCTGGAGGAAATGGAATTCATCCAAGGAGAAATAGTAAAAAAGATCACTGATCTAAATACGAATAAGTCCCCTGGTTCGGACAGGTCTCTACCTAAAGTGTTGAAAGAAGTGCGCGATGAAGTGTCACGACATCTGAGCACAATCTTCAACATGTCAATCCGGACCGGATGCGTTCCTCGAGAATAGCGTGAAGCGGAGGTGACTCCTATCTTCAAGAAAGGAGATCCTAGCCAGCAATCGAACTACCGACCTATTAGCTCCACCTCAATAGTCGGTAAATTCATGGAAATCATCATGGTGGACAAAATGACGTCATATTTAGAGTCGAACCTGCTACTGAAGAGTTTCCAGCATGGTTTCCAAAGGCCACGGTCATGCCTAACGAACCTTGCGGAATTTTTCCACTTCGTTTATAGTAAGCATGATCTGGATAAGGCGGTGGATGTTATCTACTTAGACTTTCAAAAGGCTTCCGATAAGGTACTATACTGCCGCCTCCTCTGGGAAGTGCGAGCGCTGGGCATAGACGGAAACGTAGCAGGTTAGATAGAGAACTGGCTAAGCGGCAGATGGCAACGTGTGGTGTTGAATGGACAAGCTTCTAAGTGGATGCCCGTCACCAGCGGTGTACCCCAAGGTTCTTTCCTGGGACCACTACTTTTCATCATCCATGTTAACGACATGGATGGTGACATGGTTGCGAAGATTTCTAAATTGACCGACGATACCAAGCTTGGTATGAACGTTGCAAAGGAAGGAAACACTGCCCGCCTACAAGAAGATCTCCGGAAGATTAGAGAGCGGTTGCACACGTGGCAAATGCTTTTTAACGTGAACAAATGCAAAGCAATGTATATCGGCCACCGACACCCCTAGTTACGGTATATCCTTAAGGGCACTGCTCTCGAACGCACTGATACCGAGAAGAACTTTGGGGTAACAATCACTAGTGACCTCAAGTTCTCGAAACAGTGCATAGAGGCGAATAAAAGGCCAAAAGGATGTTAGAATATATAAAGGGACACTTTGGATATCGAAACAAGGAAATAGTACTCAGTTTGTACAATTCACTTTGTCCAATCGCACCTAGAGTATGCCGTACAATTTTGGAGTACTTCGTTTCGAATGGATATCGCAAGATTGAAACGTGTGCAAGCCAGGGCAACCAAACTGATTCCCTCTATCAGACACAAAAGTTACGATGATAGATTAAGTGAACTAGATCTGTTCTCGTTGGAGACTCGGAGACTGCGTGCTCAGCTTATCGAAGTGTTGAAAATACTTCGAGGCTTCGACAATGTAGACTACACTGATGTCTTCCGAATTAGTGAGGGCAGAACTAGAAATCGCGGCTACAAACCTGAACTGAAGCTTTACCACCACGATCTGTGTGGGAAACTTTTCACATACAGCATCTGTGGTAGCTGGAACACACTTCCAGTGGAAGTTGTCAACAGCAATTCTGTTGATCAGTCCGAGGCAAGACTGGACAAAGTCTTGAAAAGTGGCCGTTTGGGCACGTAAGCCATTGAGCAGAACTATGCCTGCTCGATGGCTAGTCCAAAGGTACCCTCTCTGAATGCACCGTAAGGTCTTCTAGGGTACATTTTATGCTTGCAGCTCCTTGTAGCTTTCTCTATAACACACACACCTTTTTTCTCTAGAACTCTCTTTCTCTCGCTCTCTCTCTCTCTATAACATACCAAAATCTTTCTCTGACACTCTGTTGCGCTCTCTTTATTACTCTCTTTCTCTCGATCTCTTCATCACTCTCTCTCTATTTCACACATGCACACCTTTTTCTATAGCACGCTCTGTCTTGCTCTATCGCACTTTCTATATATATCACTCTCTATCACCTTATCTCTACTACACCCTTTTTCTCTCGCACTCACTTCCTATCTCTCTTTTCTTTCTTTTTTATGAGCCCATCTAGCGATTACCTACTATTACCTAGCTCTCTCTATCATACTGTCACTCTCGAAGACACTCTTTCTGTCTATCATACTTTGTCTGTCGATCATTTTCTCTATAACTCTATCTATATTCCACTATCACTCTATCTTATTTATCTCTCTATAATAGTCACTATCGCACTCTCTCTATCCCACTATCTCTCTCCTTCTCTCTCTCTCGATATATATATATATATATATATATATATATATCATCATCAATCTCTTTTTCTCTACCATCAACTCCCTTTCTTCTATCTCTTCTCTCTCTGCATTCTTTCTTTCTTGTTTCTCTCTCTTAAAACATTTGTAACATACATTTGACTTTGCTAATCAATCACTTCTATGTTTCACGCAAAAACAAAGAAACTTGAATGTTAAAAGCACTTGACCATTAAATATATCATAAATTATTTATTTTAACAATGCAATGAAGCCTCTATCATCTATTTCATGTAATTATAGTAAGACAAAACCAGAATGAAACGATTAATATTTTGTTGACTATTTAATTTCTGGTGATGTAATTCAGGATTTGTCAAACAATTATCATTAATGTACATTCAAAATTTTATTTCCCTTAACACTCAGTCACCTTTCTTTCTTTCGACATCTCTTTTTATTATTAATTTTCATTTTATCTGCCCATCTCATTTCTTCTTTTTTATGTAATATCATCATCAACACCAGCAACAACTTTCGAAATTAAGGTACATTTGGCTCAAATAAACTCCAAAAGATACTTTCCTTTCGCTCGATTTCATGACTTTTTAAGCAGAAATCTCCTTCACCAATTCGTACAATTTGCCTTTCCTCGTAATGGATCGTTTTGTGCTCCAGCGTCTCGTCAAATCAGCGTTCCATCCCTGACAGAATTCCTGACCTCTTCTCTTCACAATCTTCCTGATTGCCTAGATCTCGAACACAGTATTATCCAATTTTTTCCTTGTTATTTTTCTTCCTCTCAAAACTCTCTCTTTCCAATCCCTCAAAAATTATGACACTCACTCTCATCAAATCTCTTCAGAAGTCTCTACTTAACAATTTTTATTTTTAACCCTCTTCCAACTCGAGCATACTCGCTCACAATCTCATATCTTTTCCTACATCATATGCATAGGTCTGTAACCCATTCCTTACTTGTAGCATTTTTACAACATTCATATCACGTTGTTCATATTCATTGCTATTACTATCAACCTTACGCTTTTCACACTATAGTCTTACTCGGATACACAAAAATTGGGATTAACATACCCTTATATTTCTTTCTTGTCGCACTTAAATCTTTAATATTTTACTTTAACCGTATGCAACATAATCATGTGCTGAGAAAGTGTCATACTTATCTATTTTATGGCATTTATACCAAACACATTCATCAGCATATCCCTTCTGAGCTAAACATAACATTTACTCTTATATTTAGCCATCGTTTCTTTGCCCAACCCATGAGTTTGCCTGACACACGCTTCTTTCACCATATCATTTTCATTTTTAGTAGGTCCAATTATTCAACTTTACGACATATCACTGATTTTTCCATCCATACTCATTCACTACCATCACGCATCGATTTCCACCCACAGTTCCTTCCTCGACCAATTGTTTCAATTCATTCTAGAATATACCCTTTTAAGTTTCTCTCCTATAAATGTGAGGTGAATGGACTGCAACAACGCAAAGTTAACCCTAGCAAATCTCAATTTTACCCCAAATTAAACTTGAACACACGTATATACCCATACATTGCACTTGTCACTCTCAACTCACTCTTTATCCCTGTCATTGTGCACATATTCATAAAAAGAGAGTGCCAGATATATCCATATTGTGATATATTTTATAACATCCAAAAAGAATAATAATTACAAACGACTAATTTAACGAAGTTTTATCTGATTTTTTGGCCTAGAAAGGGACTCTAAGCTTTTAAAAATATCACTACCCATTTCTTAATGTTTAGAAGCACCTGTTAGGGAAGCGTTCCTTTCCCAACTCAATGAGACAGTGACTTACACGAATTTCTATTCAGTTCACGATCACACGTGAAGATAGAGAATAATAGTACTTCCACGGTATATTTTTATACATGATGTCACCAATATTTAGTATAGTTATGAATATTTATTTTGGGGGGACTTTGTAATATACTCATTATAGAATATAAGAATCAGTTCATATTAGTTGCGTGAGAGCTGAGATGTAAATTACCCACAGAAATGCCAAATAAGATTCCGAGCAGTTTCGCTTTTCTTAAATAGGCTTCATTCGGAGAAGGGAGAAGAAAGGGGAATGGAGAAAAAAGGGGAATGGAGAAGAAAGGGGAAGGATGCATCTTATATAATGGAGATAAAAAGGGCAGATAGAGAATCGATTAGATTGAAATTTTACTTTGGTGGGGATTTGAAAAATTTAATGAAAGGGTCAAGGTCAAATAAAATGGATTCATATTGATGCGACATGGATGTCATATAGACACATTTGTGAATGTATCTAGCTACTGTAATTAATTTCACGCAAAATTAATTTGGCATTATTCAAAATAATATCATGATTAGAGAAGGTCATATGTATATTGTACCGTCCAAAGCTAGACGGTATTTTGTTTCTAAGTTGGAAAAGCAATTTATATGTCCTTCTTTAATCTTATTATTAATTGGATGAGTATTAAAGTGAGTTGGAGTTACACTCATTACAATTAAATTTGGAGATCGTACCGTTATGGTAAACGCTGCGATTCACAAGAATCTGCCTAAGGAACCTGTGAGCCCCTCTCTCCGAACAGAGATGGTAGTTAGCCAGTTTTTTTGCCAGGAAAAACTGGGAAGTAGCTCTTGGGTGCTGAAAATATCGAATTTATACTTATATTCCACACATTTCCTTCTTTATTCAACACTCCTATTACAATCCTGATTTCTTATAGAATACTTGCAGTCCACACCAAATTTCATACATCTATTCCACAAAATTTATTCTTTATTCAACACTTTTATTGCCCAACTGATTCCTGATTCCATACTTCTATTCCCAACCTGATTCATTTCTTCTCTTCCACACTATTTATTCTTTATTCCATACTTCTCTTCCATACGTTATTTCTTATTCAACACATCTATTCCACACGTGATTGATTCATCATTCCATACTTCTATTCCATACCAAATTCTTTACTTGTATTCCACATCTTTTATTACTTATTCAATACTTCAATTCCTCGCTTGATTGCTTCTTCCAAACTTCTATTTTATACCTTATTATTTAATCCCATTACACACCTTTTTTCCTTATTTAACTCTTCTTTTCAACACCTAATTCCTTATTTCATATTTCTACTCCAGGCCTTCTTCTTCACTTCATTTACACAGGTTTTATTCCTTATTTATCACTTGTATTCTACACCTGATTCCTTATTTCATATTTCTAGGTGACACCATATTCCTTTCGTTTCTTCCATTAATTTTATTCCTTATTACACACTTCGATTCCACACCTTATTTCTTCGTTCTCTTCCACAATTTTTATTAATTATTCAACACTCCTATTCCAGAGCTGATTCCTTATTCCATTCTTCTATTCCACACCCTATTACTCACTTCTCTTCCACACCTTATGCCTTACTTTTCTTCTATACCTCATTCATTACTTCTCTTACACACCAATGATTAATTATTCAATATTTCTATTCCACACCTAATTATTTATACCAGACTTGCATTCCACACCTTATTCCTTGCTTCTCTTCGAAACATTTTATTCTTTATTCTACATTTCTACTCCACACAATCTTTTCCTTAATTAGCATTTCTAATCTACCCCTGATTAATTATTCCTACCTTTATTCCACACCTTATTCTTTACTTTTATTCCACACCATTTTTTTCCTTATTTAACATTTCTTTTCCCCTCCTGATTCCTAATTCTTTACTTCTAATTCACACCTTATTACTTACTCCTCTTCCACACCTTTTATTCCTTATTCAACCCTTCTTTTCCACACTTAATTCATAATTCCTTACTTGTAATCTATACCATATTTTTTACTTCTCTTCAACACTAATATCTCACACCTTATTCCTTATTCACATAGATGACTTGGAGTAGGGTGGCGTGAAATCTGACTGCCTGGTCTTCAACTCTACTCGGTGATTCGGGATATCAAAACATTATTATATCTGTCTAGTGACATATAATTGCATTATAAATGGTTTTATCTACATATTTGATTTCTTCGTTCAAGAGACACTTTTATTTACTAATTTGCCTTTCAGTTTTAAGTTATGTTCGGTTAAATTAGCTAATATTGCGTTTGATTAAAAGTTAGATTAGTCAAAGTTTCCTAAAGCTAGTTTAGTTCATGTAAAATTAGTGACTGAATAGAGCTAAAAATGAACTTTGTTAGGTTTGTTTTAAAGTAAAATGTGTCTCTAAATCTTTAGTTTTACTTTTTCTTTATCCCAACGGGGAAAAACTGTCTTAGATCAAAAACATTACACGACAATGTGTTCATTCTAGGATAAACTTATTTTGGTAATACTTCATTAATAGACTAAATATTAACATCATTTAAGGAAGAGAATCTTTCCCGAAAGATTTTGATTTATATAAAAATAAATTCATAGCAATATCCGACCTAGATCTTGGCGTCTGCAGGTTGCCGAGATTTCCTCTCTGAAATGGATCAATTGAAGTAAGTCTTCCATTTGAAGACCTTTTAACACTTTCAAGATTATTACGTTTCGTGCGATGGCTCAAGATGAAATGGAGTAAACTTTCCATACACCTTATGGGGAATATATTGCTCTCAATATCGTATATTTATTACCTCTTAATATCAAATCACCGTTACACAATAGGAGCAATTATTTATAAATTATATCTAATCCAACTATAGCCATCAGGGTATTTAGGGTCTTAAAATAAATGAATTAGTTCCTTTATCTCTCGTCTTGTTAGAGCTAGGCTTCGATTTGGTGCTACGAAGCGAACTCCTCTTAAGAATTATAACACATCTAAACAACATGGAGAACATCACACATTGTTTAAATTAGGTTGAATCAGAGATGGCCTAAATATATGTATGGGTTAAATATTAAAATTGAATAGGTAAATTCCAGACGCTGTTGTTCTTTTGAGCTTTGAAAAATGACTCGTTAAATTAATTCACTCTATTTAAGTAATTTGGAAATTTCAGCGATTCCATCTTGTCATTAGAAGTTATTCATCATTTACTTAAAACTAAGTTAGGCCAACCACCGAGAACATTGCTGCCAGAGGTTGACGACAAGTAGGTGAAGAAAATGGTAAAAAAGGAGAAAGTGAAAATAAGAGGCATTTGGGGTGAGAGTGCACGCAATTTGCTGTCACCTACAAAATGGATAGCCATGCTATACTTGACGACACACTGCGGAGGTATCCTCCTGGATCCGACGCTGGATGAGTGAACGAAAGCTGATCGGCCACCATCCTACAAAATTAATCGCTGACCAAGAAAGTTGATAAGAAAAGCTTGTAAAGAGTGTGGCGTAAAAATGCCAAACTGGAAATATGTAGAAGGAATAAAGCTTATGTAGTCTCAATATAAGATGATACTATCGGAGGCACGGACCAGGAGGGCATAGCGATTCACCAGGTACAATGTGTTACAGTTTACACGCAGCATCCATTTTGCGAGGCTTCAAAATGATCCCTTAGAGCGTCAATTTTCTCAACTATCTAAGCAGATTTGACGGATCTGATTTATTCAATTGTAACAAAAAAGAACCCCATCCCCCCGGGCGCTCCCTTCCAAAGAACAATGTACTTCAATTCCTTTTGAACAAAGGTTTGTGAAAAAATTAATATAAAAAAATGAAAAATGTTTAGAAGTTACAAAGATGAAGATCCTAAAGAGTTCTTAGGGTGATTGGTATCAGATGTGTACGTAACTCTCCTGCGTTTAGTTCGCTTCCTTGACGAAGGCAAGTAGTCCCACTTGCAAGGTCAGAAGCTAATAGTTAAAAACACTTGAGGTAGACAAGTAACATAGTTCTTGAATGATTGTTAATATGAATTAAAATGTGCGTAATCCAAGGAGGGTTTATTAATTCAATGGTATAAGGAGTAGGAGAGATAAACGAAGAAAGGATGATGTAGGAGAGAAAGAAAAGGAGAGGTAGAGAAAAAGATAAAGAAGTGAAGAGTGTATAAGGTCCTTTTTATGCTTCCTATTCTTCTTCTTCCTTCTTTTTTTTCTTATTTTCCTTTTTCTTCCTCTATTCATTCCTCCTCTTCTTCTTATTCGTATTAAATGAATCGGTAGCAAATCCATACAATCAAGAATTAATAAACGTTGGTAGGGTACCATATTCTTGGTGGTTTGGGATGCTAAGTACCGGTGTTCTCGCTAAAAGATCATTGGCTTTTAAAAAACATAAAGGCAATAGTTGGGTACAAAAGAACAATCATTTTAACAGCTTGGAGAACAATGGTAAAAATTAATTTGCTTTGGTAGTGTCATTATTAACGTATCGAAAGGGGAAGAGAAGTGTAAGGTGAGATGAAATACTAATACACGTTACATAAATGTAAATGAATGGGTAATAATTTATTCAATAATAGGAAACTAGTTATTATATACATAAATGAGGAAGAAATAGTAAAATCACTTGCCAAAGATAGCTGTGGTTGGTTACTTTCATTTTAGGAGTTACGCTTGAATTAGAATCATGAATTCGAGGTTTTATAGAATTGAAATAGAACAAAACTCATCAGGAAATTAATAAAATTTGAATATGTATGGAGAAAATCACTTCAGAGATTTCAGTGTAGGGATTTGGATCTATATTGGAGAACAGAAGTGCGATAGTGAAGATAATGCCATTTGAATTGCGATCTTATCATAGGCTTCTTTACGTAATCTAAAGTTTCATAATACTACTGTATTCAAAACACCACTTTCATTGGTAATATAATTTTATGAAAGGTATATATATATATATATATAAATATATATATATATATATAAATATATATATATATATATATATATATATATATATATATATATATATATATATATATATATATATATATATATATTCCTTAAGTTTAAGGCACGTATTCCCAATTTTTAAACAAATTTATTGGCTATGTATTTTTTATAGCAATAATTACTACTAGGCAGAATAGATATAACCAAATGAAGTCAAGTTTGTTAAAAAGAAACATTTTTATCTCTTCAAAACATTTTGCGTTCATTGATCATATATTTCTGCACAGTCTGCACTGCTACACAAATTTGATTCACTGCTGCTTGCTATTGTTCAGAATGAAGGGTTGCCTATCTCGTACTTTTA
Source organism: Ceratothoa steindachneri (assembly GCA_963969495.1). Lineage (NCBI taxonomy): Eukaryota > Metazoa > Arthropoda > Malacostraca > Isopoda > Cymothoidae > Ceratothoa > Ceratothoa steindachneri. Next base: position 160,501,839 of record OZ018326.1, read on the forward strand.
GAATATTTTTCACAGAATGCCAAAAGATTCCACTGCGCTAAGCACAGCCAAACGAGGAAACAACTATAGAAGCAAAGTTTAAGCATAAAACGCTTTTGATTTTTTTCTAGTATTAAATTGCTATCGCAATCAATATTTTGATATTTTTTCTGCCCAATGGTAGTTTTTTATTCAAAGCCAACTGACTGGTATCTGGAACAGATTCGGATGCTGGCTGATTGCTGGAAGCAAATCGTAGAGAGTGATGGACTTTATTTTGAAGAATAGATGATGGTGTTGGTCCATAAAATTTTGTTACTTTCTTTCCACTTCCTAAGTAGGCCAGGACTTTCTAGCCAGCTAAGTGGCCTAAGAGATGATTTAATTGAGATTAAAATGGTTGCTTGCTGCCTCAGTGTGCACGGTTCGAATTCCATCCATGTAACGAATTTTTGCGAATTAGGAAATAATATTTCCAAAGAAAGATTTTCCCGTTTTCTGTTTCTTGCAGTTTTTTGGATTAATTTTCATCATTCTTTCGAGCTCATTAAAGATTTATATATATATATATATATATATATATATATATATATATATATATATATATATATATATATATATATATATATATATATATATATATATGATATAATTATTATGTATCACTGAAAAACAGCATGGGTATTCTGCCAGTCCCAGAAACAAGATACGTATTTGAGGGGTGAATATTGGGTCGAATGCGATTGCGATGTTAGATTCCATGTACTGCCCCTGCTGGTGGCAATTCGAAAAATTAACATAAAAAAAACAATGCATCGAATTTCAATTCTTTTCCCAACCACAATAACATAGGATCAATAATGATTTGGTGTAGTGACATAAACTCTTCCTAAATTATCGATGACTCCACTCCACAAGAATAGATAGGTCCTTGCTCCCATATAATAATCACTCTATTTAAGCTATTCTTTCTTCATTCTTCATTGTTTATCCATCAAATCATTACAACTTTTAACCTTACCACAACCTCGACTTGGTCGTTTATCCTGCCTCTGAAATAATTAAAATTTGATGCATAGTTTTTGTTAATTTGGAATTTCCAAGATCCTTTTGGAATGCTTTCATAGCTTGAATGGTTGTGATATGGGCAAGCAATGGTGATAAGGTGTTGAATTTTACCAAACTTTAAAGGGCGGACAAAGAGATAGTGAAGTTGAATGTTTTAGTAGTTCAATGTATCAGAAATTTGCATTAGACTGTAATGGTACCAACGTTACTGTATTGAAGTGAGACTATGATATAGAAGTAGAAGATAAAAATATAATAATCAGAGAAGTGCAAAAGAACAATTAGATAGGCCTATTGTGCGCAAGGCTAAATAGAATAAAGAACAAATGAATGAAAGAGGTTATATATATATATGATGTGAGGAAAGGTGTGAATGAGGTTTTGACTCAGAATGTGCTGAATTGACATTCAAAAGTTGGATGAGAATAGACGTGAGGAGAATATAGGAGTTTGTGTGCTGGTGTGCGAAAGATTTCAAAACAGCCTAAAAGCTAAGTGGATTTTTTTATTGATTGTTCGAGAGTAAAAAGGTTGACCAAGGGTTAAATGGAAGATATCTTGTATAAGTTTGAATGGAGGGGATTTGTGAGGGAGGCGTAATTATGCCCTTCTACCCTGCGATGAACCTGAATAGATGATATAATACATCTCATATGGTGTACCTCATTACTATGACGAGAAAACGGCGCGAGAAAAATATAGGTAACTTTGAGATTAATGAGGCATAAATGTGAGAAGTAGTGAATTTTAGTGGTGTTAATGCCCATCCATCTAGTTCCCACAATGAAACAGCAGTGAAACTTAAATTATTAAGCAAATACTGCTGAATTTATTTAAAATGGTAGAATGAGGCTTAAAATTACTTAAAATACATGGTTTACCTTGCTTAACAGCTAGCCGCACTTCAAACTGTCATCTTTACCCTCTTAACACCTACAACCTTAATTAATCACCCGCCCCAACGACGGGATCAAATGAGTGCCCACATTTTAACGGGGCGATTTTGAGACGATAATCAAGTTGTTATGGTTTCAAATGCACATGGTTTGAACCACGCGCCTCTACAACATATGACATCAGTTGCAAAGATTTGTGTGTGTTTCTATGTATGTATAAGACCTGAGAGCATAAAATTGCAGCGTGAGCCCAAAACGAAATAAAGATAGGAGCTTTTCTAATAATGGGTTGGAAATCCTTCGGAATCCTCCTGATGCGACCTTCGGCTTTCTTTTTGAATGGGCTTAGATTAGCGGGAAAGTAGCGAGCATTTCCCGTACCTTTCTCTCTATAAATTCTAATGTTATTCACAATTTCCCTCCATGAAATAGTGGCTCCCTTGGCAATTCGTTTATTTGGTGATTTCGTACAGTTTCTTTAATATATAATAGGCCGTATATCTCTAAGCGTTATCACTAAATTCTAAATTTTTATGCATTCATTATTTGCTCTCATTTATATCTTTATTACAAATATCTATCTTTGGCTTTTAAAAACATAAAGGCAATTTGCTAAGAACTGAAAGATTAATACCTTTCAGTTATCCAATTATCTTTAAAACCTTCACTAAAATAGTGTTTTATATCTAATGACATACCGTAGGTTTTCGTAGTGTTTACTTAGTAAGAACAGTTAATAATTTTTATCATGTAGACTCTGTGTATGTAGATGTAAATCCTATTTGATATTTTCTGACCTTCATGCCAGACTCTTCACGCATCTGAATCCATCATCAGAGTCCTCGCCTGACCTCCTTGCGAGCCATTACGATCCTCCTCTTCAGTGGGCCTGCACAGAATTGAAGACTTGATTCCCTCCTTATAACCAGACGAGACTTCAGCCCTTCGGACCTTATGCCGTGGTACACGTAAACCTTGAGTTTATGTACATATTTGATAGTCTATCGTAGTCTGAGAATGATATACATCTTAAATCTACACGTTTCCTGATACTGGCTTCTCATAAACCCATGCCCATTGCAGCTCTTTGACAGGAAAATGTTTTGTACACAAAAAAGTGTAAGATACCCCCTCCCCACCCATTTGAATCGAACGGTGCATATTTGAAATTCGATTCGCCTCAGTCAGTAACTTCTCCACAACTGTGTTTATAGGCTAATGGAAGCGATCGCTAGGCTGCACTCAAAGTAACTCTGAAAAAGTGCTGGCAAAAGACTGTTTTCGAATTTGCTGGTTAAAAGCAAGAGTGAGGCGTTACGTTAAACTACTAAACTCGGAAAGAACTGGATATTAGTTTCTCCCTTTTCCAGACGTGTTAGGAAGAAGTATAAAACCCCTTTTCGGCTGTTCCTACAATTCTACCCAGTGAGTAATCTTTACGAAGCAAAATTTTGAATGAAATTTATCATCACCAATATTAAGTGAAAGGGAGTTTATATTTTATACAAGTACAAAAGGGTATGTTAAAAACACATATTTTATGTCATTTAAAATTATAATTAATGTACAGAAGGACAATATTTATATTAAACAAGAAGTCAACAGGAAACAGTCTATCTCATTTTGCCATCTTTGTGACCAGCGGCGCCCCTTAGCACATCCAGTGATCATCATAAGAAATCCACTAAGGGCGTGAACTAGCTTCCATGAATGCAAACGTAAGCGGTAATTACCTTATATTTAAATCATAAGTTATTATCGCTCGAATTACTACATAGACATGTTTTGCGCGTATAGAATCATGAACGATGAAGTAATGATCTAATGCTATGCAATGCGGAGTAATATAATTTGCTGCTTTACAAATTGGAAAAATGTAATGCTTACCATTTAGTCGCCCGTCACGATGCATCTTCATTTACTATACGCCTAAAAAGGTAAAATTCATTAATAATTAGTTAACACTCATACCCATAATCTTATTTATATTTGTAGCTATAGACTTCGCTTCCCGAGAGTATTCAAACTTAATCCTTTCCAGAGAATCAGTCATCCTAACTTTGAGAGAACATTAACCGCTTAAATCACAGATTCAACTGACCAAAATGATGTGAGCCACGAAAGGTGACTTTCTTCCTTCTCTGAACCGAGAAGGTCAGCCTCTGTAGCAAAAAATCGTGTCTACGATATCCCCATAAACCGCAGTCTTTACGGACCACTCGTTTTTACCGATAGTTTTTTATAGGCAAATTTTCATTGCCCCGTCATAATTCTTTCTACGGTTTTCTTGTCTTACGTAGAATAGATATCTTAGGAACCTGAACAAATGTATCCATTAGCTTTAAGGACACTCATGTGCAATCTACGAAAATTATTAGTTATGAGTGTATTACTAGCTTTTATGTTTTCAATAGCAAAAGAATTACTATTTGTTGATTAAACTTTTGATAAGTTACGGATGGGTAGCTTAATGCTAGTTTATAAAGTGAACGTTCATAGATATGGATCATTCTTTGTAAGGATGTGTGAGATGTGAAATTTATTGTCTATGTTTAAATCGTTCAACAAGTTATAGGAATACTCGCACTATACCATGGTTTTAATCTAATTGGGTATTATAGGTTTATTGCCACTTGATCCGTATTCTGGGCATTTTCTGCTAAGCGTTATTTTTGCTAAATTTTATCTATTTATTTTAGAATGCAATATAACGATAGTAAAGAGTATTTGTATTGACGTAATTGACTACGTAGAATACGTCTGTAATAATTGAATCCAGAAATCAGCACCGTAATTGCCATTTATGCAGCGAAGTATCTGAAAAGTAGATTTATAATTGGAAATATTCTCAGGATGAATATGATTCTGCAAGTTTATATACAAAGTATATAACTACAATATATTTATACAATTACTCTAATGAAAAGTATCCATTAATAATAGTTATTTAAATCTCCAAGCAATTTTCCTTTGTATTCAAGTGTTGCAAAGAAACATTTCTTTTATATTTTTTTATTTGCATTCTTTTTTGTTGCAGTGATACTACATTGTGAGCTTCCATGTATACGATTAATTGTTTATTATTACCTGAAAAAAACTATAATTGTATATATATATATACAAATATATTACAAGAGACGGCTTCTTGCATCCTAAATCTGCAGAAAAACATCTAAGTTATTACTTTTCTCCCCTTCAAATCCTTTTTCACCTTAAACGCAACGGCATAAGAATCGACATTTTGAATTTACGAGGCTACAAATTTAGGGAAGCAGCCATGTCAATTCCCTTCTGAGATGGATTTCTTCCTGCTAAGATTTAAGATTGAATTGATGTCGATGTCTGGTTGAATGGCATTCTCCACTTTGGCTCTTCTCCGAACTCAAAACTCTCTGCTAGCACTCATATAATATCTTTTTCTTCCTGTCTATCTCCTTCTTTAACATTTAAGTAAAATGTTTCTACCAATAAGCTTCTTTTACTTCTCTTGCAACTCATCCTGTTTCCTCATAGGTCTCTGACACACAAGTTTCTGATTTCCCTTTATGAAAATCGGTCGATATTTTGGGATTGTTTCTCCAATCTCTCAATATTCTATCAAATTCATCGGGAAACGAGACTAAAGTGTGAAAAGTAGAGGATGAGTGATAATTTTTAACTTTAGACCCAAAGAAACGATGCAATTGGAAGATTTTCTCAGAGTCCTTTCATTTTTGTGCTTCTTATTCACTCATTTTCGGTAGTTAACTTTAGCATATATTATTCTTTTAGTCTTTTTTGCTCATTAATACGTTGGAATTATGCATTTCAAAGAAATTCTATCCAAAGCAATTATATTTCATGCCAACACTTAAGTGTCATAAAGAATAAATAAGTTGCTCATTTCAGCCAATTTTAATGTATTTTTTTAAATACTTAATTATCATATTCATGACAATTATATCTGCATTTTTATTTCCACCTCTATAACAATCATTTTTTATGAGTTTAATAAGATAATAATTATTTTTTTTAGTGGTGATTTAACTGCAATTACTTTGTGATTTATAGGATGGAAATTGGGTTGAGTGGAATCATCACAATTTTCATTGAGCCTGAACAGTTTACGTTACGTTTTGACTTATAGTTGTTTTTTTTGTTGTTTTTTTTTGCCTAATTTAGGTAATTTTTTGAATCTCGTGGTGTGGTGTTATGGAATATGTATTTATACTTCTAAGCTTCATAAACTTAACTAAAGTGCATTCTTAGTTCTTCAATACCTTAATTATCTATGATATATTGAGAGGTTTCACTTTGAAAACTTAAGGAAGATCAAAGCTAACAATTAGTTCGATTAAGCCTATCATTTTAATCAAAATCACATGAATTATTGCGGGAATTGACCTGAATGTTATATTTTAAATTAAGAAAAGCTTAAATAAATTTATAAATTACTGATTGTAATGGAAAATAATAATGGAATTAAATCTTATTTTTGTTAATACTCTAAAATGTTTGTTCCTATTCGCAAAATTTCTTTGTCATGTCATTTCAGTGAAGCACCTCAAATTGGTTAAATATTTTCCTTTATTCTGTTCTCGGTCATAATAACTTTTATTCTAATTTTCTAATGATTTTTAATTTTATTTATTGTATGAAATAACAGTGTTTGAAGCATAATAAATATTTGTGGAAAATCTTACGCAATAATTAGATTCTTTTTTCTATCAACTCAAGATTGTCGAAAGCTATTTGTCCATTTCAATAAGGAATTACTGTGCAGTTTATCCGTCCATTATTCAAGTCAAATATATGAGTAATGCTTCTGCCATAAATTGTTAAAACTTTTTTTTCCTCCCTATTTTTCATATTATTTTCGTTTCTTCAGTTATTGCACGCTGTTTCAATTTCCATGTTCAAATTTTGTGTCAAAGAGCACTTATTCCGTTATCTTTAGCCGAGTAGTAATCATTATATTTCTATGTACTTTTATCCACTTATGTTCATTATTCCAATATGTGGCTAGAAAAATCACCTTTAAATCAATTTTAATCAATGTGATTAAACTTGAATCAGTTTGACAGTCTTTAACTACATGTTTGATACATATTTTTTTCTCGGTGTTTGCCGTCACGAATTTTTAGCTCCTATAAATTTTAAGATTTTCCCTTCTGGCAATTTACCTTTTTCTTTCTTTCCTTTACATATAGCTATTTCTTGTGGTTAATCCATGGCCATGCCATTTGTTTTAACATTCCAATGAACAAATTTGATTATATGAAACACATATTCAAGAGGAAAAATATGGCTTTCATTCTTCCACGATTTTCCTTTCTGCTACATTGGATTCTGTCTTCATCATTTATACGGGATATATATATATATATATATATATATATATATATATATATATATATATATATATATATATATATATATATATATATATATATATATATATATATATATATATATATTCGTGAACCAGAGTCATTATTTGGTACGGAGAATTCATGTGCTAACATTTTTAGAATCCGAGAAGTATTGATGAATTACGAAGTTTTTCACCATCTTTTCCATTTGGTCAAACCGAAAAGCTTATAAAAGAACGTTCCTATAATTGTTATTGATTTTAGTTTCTCAATCCCTAAGAAGTGCAGTTGCCATTTATAAATAATTACAATGTCAAAGCTAAAATATGAGGTAATATTTATAGGCATAAAGTTACCGTTATATAAATGCGATACATATGCTCTTTCAGCGTTGAATAATGAATATGGGTATATTTATTTTTTGTTTTTCTTCGCCGTGCAAACATATATTAAAATAACATGTTTCCCAATGTGTCAAATAATTTGTATATACGACGTACTTGTATTGCATACACATCATACCTATGTATACGTAATGATACAGCCGTGCTCATTTAAAAAAATGTTAAGCAAGTTATTGTACCAATATAGTTGTCAAGTTAATTTATATATTGACTGCCAACGAAATATAATAAATATAAGATGACTGTATACGTGCATTCAAAGTATACGTCTTTAACAAAATGTATCCATTCAGCTTTACCTTAATTTGTTTGTTATATTTAAGTTTATACATAGTTATTTTGCATATGAAAATGATTCCACTTTGTGTATACGATTTAGTAATAATAAATGAGTTGAATGTAAACCCATAAATTTGATTTTATCAATTCCTTTTGGTTGCTGAAGTGAAGAAATTGTGAACCGACCAAAGAGGATGAAATTAACCGGGTGATTCTATATCAGCTTGTGTCCCTAAGAAGAATCACTCTCATGCTATTTGCTCTATAGACCGATGGCTGTTTCTCTCTTCTCGGAGGTGGAAGTGTGCACAAAAGTGAAGGTCAGGTTTAAAATTGTTCAAAGCTTTAATAAGTCTTTTGTTTTATTTTCAGAAAATTACGCCAACTACTGGGACGAATAGTTTAATGGTAACTGATCTTATTTTGTTATTAATTGTACTGTGAATGCACCTAATAATCCTGCCTAAACCACCCTATGTTTTCAATATGTCTTTTCACTTTTCTTTTTATATACACAACACTCATCGACAGAACACTTAAAAGGCTCATTTTCTCAGGAGAGCCGTTCTTCATTTTTCTTTTAATAAAGCTTGATAATAAAAGCAGTAAATTTCATCCATAATCAGATTCCTAATTTGTAGATGAAAGGAAACTTAAGAAAAATCACCATGATGCAAGTTATATATATATATATATATATATATATATATATATATATATATATATATATATATATATATTGCAAAAAAATATTGCAGTAACGCAATTAATTATGCGGTTAAAAGTCTATTTTTGTAGCACTATTTTAAGTGCTACCTTTTCGTGTATGTGAGAAGAGTTCCTTCCGAAGGCTTTGAGGAAGACTAGTTTGCCAAAAATAGCCTTTTAACCGCATATATATATATATATATATATATATATATATATATATATATATATATATATATATATATATATATATATATATATATATATATATATCATGAAAGCTTTGCATTAAATTTTCATCTTGATTTCTTCTCAGAGAAAACTCCTTATATGCAATAAATATGAGTCTGGATTTGACTCCCCGAAATTGAATCGAAAAGCGATGTCGCTTTGGATATTCGAAAACCAATGAAAAGTATTTGCAAACTTTGAATCAGTCATGCTGCTGAGACGGGACCAGTTTCGATAGGAGTAAATATAAACATAAATTGGAATAAACTTGTAAACAGATGGAAGGAGAAGAAAGGGGGGGGAACTTCTCAGAATGTAAAACAGGAGCCCCTTTTCCATGCAAATACATGATAAATGGAGCAATATTGTAGCGGGTGGTCTTAGGGAAAATTCTGGCAAATCAGATGATACATGAAGACGAATCGCTTACGTGATGCGGGCTTTTATCGTCATTAATAAGCACAGGTCTGGAAAATTTGTCACAATATCGAAAGGGTTTAGCCTTCCTTCTAGGCTTAAGTGACAAATCACCAGACTTAAAAGGAAACTTACATTTTAATGAAAAACAACCATCCATTATTTTCCGATGCGTTTGATGCATCGTTGTGCCAGTTGGAAGGCGCATAATTCTTATCCATCTAACTTATGAAGTCCGACTTGGCTCTATATTGAATTGCCTGTATGATTAATGATCAAATAGGACTATATCGACTTTGCAGTATTTCATATTTTGTTTACTATTTGTTTTTCTCTTCTCTAGAAAAAACAACTAATATTTCTCTCGGGAAAAAAGTATTTGTCCCTAATCAATAAAAAATTACTATTTCACAACTTAATTTTCTATAAATGGGATTCAGATAGATTGTTGAGTTGTTCGGTTATAAATTGCGAATTATATTAGCTTTGGAATATTTTTGTTCTTAAATGGCTGCCTGCTATTAATAAAGCTATAAATTTATCTTCAGAATTAGTGATTAAGTCCTCACAAATCTCATATCATTCAATTTACAAAGAAGGAAAATGATTTTATAATGTTATTACACACCATTTAACGAGAACTGATGGGAGAAGTCAGGCATTTCACTCGCTGAAGACAAACTTAGGCCCTAGATAAAACTAATTTAGAATACGGGGTTGGCCATAATGGCTAGAAATTTCTCAAAAAGAGGTAGACATTCACAATATTTAAAAGCAATTCAAATAAACCATCGTTTAAAGCATCGAATGTTAAGTACAAAGCAGTTTGTAAATCAGAGTGAAGGAAAAATAAAACACACATCAGGCGTATAGCCGAAGATATAATATATTTTTTATATATATTTTTTACCCTGGCTTTCGAAGATAAAAGGATTAAATATTACGTCATTTTGACAACGAAAGCCTAATGTTTCTGGTCGAAAGGCTTAACGAGGCTTGTGAAGAAAGTAAGGAAGTTAAAGAAACTGTAAATGGGGAGATTGTGCACACATGGACAATCTCACTAAAAGAGGAGACTATTTGTGTTGCTGTGGCAAGAGAGATCACGTAGCTCTCCTCACCATACACCTGTCCCTCCCCCATCCTCAACGAAAACTGGTCATCATGAGCCAACGTATTAGAAGAAGCATATGTCTCTATGTTTAGATGTAACACCTGCTGATAATCTTAATATTTACTTAAAGCATTTTTGCCCTTGATTGAAACGCTCCCTGAGTGAGAAAATATTTACTAATACGAAGCTCAGAACGCAACCTAAGTAAACTTTGGTTTGCGACTATAGATACTTTATAACTGAACAGACCCAGATCTATTAATCGAGAATAAAGATCTTGGAAGAACAGTAAGGAAAACCAAAGAAAATCAATAAATTAAATACAGATCGCTCAAGCAAAGTAATAGAAAAATAAAATCGTGAATATAAAGTGCTTCCTAAAGACGAAGCACTCGCAGGAGGATGGGGACATTTTATCGACTAAATCGGACCGTTAGGAGGGTGACCTGGAAGTAATCCACCAGCAGGAATACAAAAGAAAGCCAATTTGGAAAAGATATCTGGATTCTAACACCATCCAAATTTATCACAAAATAATTTGATGCAACTTCACAGGATATCTGTTGAGTTTTGCATTAAGATAAGTCCGAGTATCCTAGTACTTACTAACTCCTAGCAACAATAACTAGCATTAATTTAGATCATTTACAGCTGTAAAATAAAAATAACAAAGGTTTTGTACGACGCTCTTCAATGCCACAGGGTTTAAAATACCATCCCTACACCAACTAATAAAAAGGCTTGGAAGAAGAAGTGGGTCTTCAAGGAACGTTTAAAGGGACAAAGAACACTTCATTGGTTGATTAAAATGAAGAAGGTCGATTTGGGATGGAACAGTTTATAGGGTAAATAATTCCAAAAATTGATTATTAATCAGAGGAGAGAGAGAGAGAGAGAGCGCGCGCGAGAGAGAAAACGCGCACGAGAGAGAGCGAGATAAAGAGATAAAAACGAGAGGGAAAGAGACCGAGAGAGAGAAGGAAAGAAAGAGAGAGAGGCAATTAGGAGTGACATTCTACACTTTAGATCAGCCACCGAGACAAAATGCAGATTTCTATTGTCGAAGATTTCAAGGAAAACATTGCAAATAAATCATTAGGAGGAGAGAATGTAAAGAGAGAGCTTAATGATCTGCATACATTTGGTATAATTTCAAAGTTCTGCGAAAATAATAGGAGAAATCGTACTTCATAGAATTTATACAAATACATTTTTGTCATTCCTCTTCCAAATACCTCGGATTGTTTATTATTGGTATGGGATATTATTAGTTATTTACTCAAAAATTCGTTTCTAACTTGTTAAAATTAGTTACTAAATCTGGGGTATTTTCCGCTTGGAATGAGAGTTGCCGGTATATTTCCGATTAAAAATCAAATAAACATTAATCATTCTGAATTTTTATAATAAAAAGAAAATATAAAACATCTCGGTGTTATATATTAGAGATCAATATTTTTTCAAAGTTATCAGTTATATATATATATATATATATATATATATATATATATATATATATATATATATATATATCAGATACTATACAAGGAATCAATGTCCGATCAATTTAATCATTCATAGAATTTAATTATCTATTGAACAATATGAATCGAAATTGATATTTTTTATGATAAATATCACTGGCATTTAATCATAAATATCTACGGAGTAATTCATTATTTTGAAAAAAAGAATAACAAGATAAAATATTAGTTAAGTATTAAAAAAAAAAAGGTATGCTGACTAAAATGTCGCGTGCCCTCATTTATTATGATTTATGTCCTTAGGACTTTGAAAAATTTCAATAAATCTCGGAGTAACCTTGGGAGGACCTTGGCAATTTTATCATTCGAAAGAGAATGTAAACACCTTAAGGGTTTCAAATTTCGTTAGAATCAGCCGAATAGTTATGATAGTATTGTCCCCCAAAACAAATTACATGGCTAACCTTGAAATTATATTATTTGTAAAACAAAATAAGGGTTTAAAATTAAGTTAGAATCAGCCGAATAGTTATGATGTTATTGCCAAAAAACTAATTGCCGGGCTAACATTAGGAGGATCTTAGCAATTATATCATTCGAAAGAGAATGTAAAACAACATAAGGGTTTCAAATTTCGTTATAATCTGCCCAATAGTTATGATGTTATTGCCAAAACAATATAATTCCAGGACCAACATGGGAGGACTTTGCCAATTGTATAATTTGGAAGAGAATGTAAAAAAACATAAGGTTTTCAAATTTCGTTAGAATTGGCTGAATTATGACAATGTAATTAAAAGAAAATCAAAATGTGGACCGACCGACCGACTGACATAGTGAGATGTAGAGTCGCCCGCGAATAAAAAGTCACAACTTTCTAAAAGTTAAGTAAATAGCAGAACTAAATTATATTAAAACCAGGCAATGGCTTCGACTCTAAGATTAAAATTTAAAATCTAAAAAAATCAGTCATGGTTAAATTTTTATAAATTTTATGAACTTCGCGAATTATAATAATTTCTGAACTTTACCATTTTGTTTTTTGATATTATAAAAGATTTATTAGAAATAACTTTGATAAAAAACATAAGTCAGAACCAAACTAAGATGAAATTATTATTCAAATACTTAAAAAAATCCCCTTCTTAAATTATAATTAGTGATGATGATGATGATGATATATATTTTTTCATAAAAATGACGGTCCTAAAATTTGTCACACCTCATTTGGACAGTTAGGAGGGTGACCTGGAAGTAATCCACCAGCAGGAATACAAAAGAAAGCCAATTTTGAAAAGATATCTGGATTCTAACACCATCCAAATTTATCACAAAATAATTTGATGCAACTTCACAGGATATCTGTCGAGTTTTGCATTAAGATAAGTCCGAGTATCCTAGTACTTAAAAAATTGGTTACACCCTAATTGCATAGTCTAGAATATTATAGCATAGCATATTATTGCATAGGGGTGCTTATCATATTATAGCATAGTATAAAATGGCATTGTATATTATAGCATAACATATTATAGTATAGCAAGCATAGAAAACATAGTATATGTAGTATAGTATATCCTAGCATAGTATGGCCTAGAATCGCATATCCTATTATATCCTAGTATTGTCTAGAATAGGTTAGCTTATCGTAGGATAGCCTCCCATAGTACTACCTCAACTAGCATAATAAAGCCTAGCATAGTATAGTCTAGCCTAGATTGCCTAACATAGTAAATCATGCCTAGCCTAGCATTCCATAGTATATCATAGCATAGTATAGTATAGCATATTATAACAGAGTAGATTATGTCATAGCATAGCCTACAATAGTATGGCCTAGCCTAGCATCGGATAGCCTAGTCTAGCGCAGCCTAGCATAGTGTAACCAGGTCTAGCCTATGATTCCCTATAATAGTAGAACTTACCATACCATACTCTAGCGTAGCTAGCATAGTATAGCCTAGCCTTACATAGTATTGCTTAGCCTGGAATAGTATGACTTAGACTAGACTAATCTAGTCTAGCCTAGCCTAGCAGAGAATGTATAGTATGACCTATCTTAGTCTAAAAACCATAGTAAAGCCTAACCTAACAAAAACTAGCCTAACATAGCCTAGTACAGCCTAGCATATACAGGATAGTAAAGCTTACAATAGTATAGCATAGTATATACTATCATAGTAGAACCTAGTCTAGAATAGTATAGTATATCATAGCCTATCCTAGTATAGTTTAGAATAGTTTAACTTAATATTGCCTATCCTCTCATCATATAGCCTAGGCTAGCCTAGCCTAGCCTAGCCTTGCAAAGCTTAGCATAGTATAGCCTATTTACCATACCCTACCTTAGCCTAATCTAGCTTAGCATAGTATAGCATAAGCATAGTATTAACTAGCCTAGCATAGTATAACCTAGCCTAGCATAGTATAAACTAATCTAGCATAGTATAGCCTAGCTTAACATAGTATATCCTATCCTATTCTAGCATGGTATATCTTGGCATAGCACACCCAACAATGGTCTAGCCTAGCTTATGCTAGCTTATCATAGTACACTATAATCTGGCCTAGTCTAGCGTAGTATAGTCCAGCATAGCCTCGCATAGCATTACCTTGTATATCCCAGCCTAGTATATTATAGCATAGAATGGCATAGAATAGCATAGTATACCCTAGAGTAGCCTAGTATAGACTTAAATATATATCCTTGCATAATATATATTAGAATAACCTATCTTAGTATATTATACCTGATCCTATCATAGTGTATCAAAGCCTAGCCTAGCCTAGCCTAGCTTATCAAGATTAAGCCTAGCCTGACTAAGAAGAGTATAAACTAGCCTAGCTTAGCGCAGCCTACAACTGTATATTAAAACTTAGTCTAGCCTTGCTTAGTTTTCATAGTTTATCATAGCCTTTCTTACCCCCACGCTACCCTAGCCTAGTTAGTATATCATAGTGAATCAGAGTATTGCCTTTACTAGCCTAGACTAGACTATTAGATCTTAGCCTAGGGTTACATAACATGCATAAAATAGCGTAGCCGACCCTAGCAAAGCCTCGCTTATCCTAGCCTGGTATAGCGAAGACTGGCCTAGTGTAGCATAGCTTTGTATATCATAGCCTAACCTAGCATACTATAGCATAGCATAGCCTAGTATAGCCTTTCATGCTCTACCCAGCCTTGTATAGCCTAGCCTAGCCTAGCATAGCATAACCTAGCCTAGCATTAACTATCCTAGACATGTATAGCCTATACTATAATATTATACCATAGTCATAGCTTATTATTGTCTATCCTAACGTATGTACTATATGCTATCCTATCATAGCATATTGTAACCTAAATTAACATAGTATATTTTACCCTTGTACATTATATCTTAGCATAGCTTAGCATAGTATATCCTAGCCTATAATATCTCAGCATAGCCTATTCTACGCTTGCAGTGTATAGCATAGTATAGCCTAGTCTATTCTAGCAGACTATCGGCCGAAAAGTTATGATGTTATTGCCAAAAAAAAATAAATTACCGGACCAACCTCGGGAGGACTTTGGAATTATAGAAACAAAAAGAGAATGTAAATCAACATAAGGGTTTTGGATTTCGTTAGAATCGGCCGAATAGTTACGGTATTATTACAAAAAGAAAACCAAAAAGCAAAACGGCGACCGACCGACCGATCGACATAGTCAGATGTAGAGTTGCTCGCGACCTGACTCACACGCGACTAAAAATTCAATGAGAAAAAAATACAAATCACCATGACAGATTTCATCAAAATTTCCTTGACTGCCCATTTCCTGAAACATTATACGCAAAAGTAATAAAGTAATAAAGTAAAGGATAAATAGAAATTAAAGGACATAATATTGAATTTAAATATTCTCAAATCAGGTCAATTATTTCTCAAGACTATTATTGAAGAAAAAAGAGTCAATTCTCTTATCCTTAATGAACATTAAGATATTCCGCACCATCAGTATGTTCCTTAAATATAAAAAATACTATGTTTTCAAATTCTATAGCTTTAGATAAGTTAAAATAAATATTGATAAATTCATTTCATAACATTTTATATTGATTTCTATCTTTTTTCCAAATGCTTTTAAGAAACAATGACATTATAAAATATCTCTTGCCTGATTCTGAAAGTGACTATTTCCAATTGGAAAATATGAGGGGGAAAAAAAACGGAAAATTGAAATAATTTGCATGAAAAGAAAACGAATTCAGAGAGAATTTCTTTGGCTCTCAATTGAATGGCCTTGATTTCCACCCAATAGGAATAAAAATAAATGATTATGCGTTTAAGAAGAAGCAATTTCGATTTGTGTTAGTATTCAATATTTAATATTGAATTTCATCCAGTGAGAAAGATGAGTGGGAAACCAATATTGATATTTTTTTGCTTTTATGAAAGATATTTCCTATAGAAATGTAATACATGTGTGACCTAGTGTCACTTCAACTACAAATGTAGCTCTCGATAGCTTGGTTGAATCGGAATTGGTTTTCTAACGTCAAGGTATCAGGTTGAATCCTAAGAGAGAGCAGATACAAACGTCACGGGATGTAGAGGTCTGGTCACCGATTGATAGACGTGCTGTGATTCCCTCTGCGTTAGGGTAGGCAGATCTTAGACTAATCGCAACACCCCTGCCTCTCCTTTCCCATCTTCACAACACAAGACAACACATCATCATACTCTTCGCCTCTGTTTAAAGGGCATCTAAAGATTGGTAGTTATAGCAACGTACCTCTGAAGTGGTAAGGGTTCACCTTCCACAGGACTGACAATGGTTTCTACCTGTTCGCTGCACCCTGTCTCTTCCCAAACGAGTATCGCATCTTTGTGCCATCGGGGTGACCAGAGATTGTCATTCTGATGTTTATGCTGGTTTCATTATATCGTGGGAGATCCATTCTAGACTAGAACTTCTAGGGTCAACTTTCCCACCTCAACCCTCGACCCCTAACCAGCTTCTTAAAACATATCTCCTTCAATTCACTTAGTGTTATATTCACTCACTTACACACAAATCCGTGCTTCATGCACGCTCTCTTTCCCAACATCCCTCCTTTTGAATCCTCCATTCCTTGTGAGGATATTCAATCTGACTAGGCTTCTAACCTACCAGAATACGTTGACTGCGACCATCGCGGATGCTTGTCTAGAATGCAACCCCGCACCCAATGCAATTAAACACATTGTGGAATACCACGTTGTATACAGCCACGCACGCCAACGACACAATATACACTCCGTAAGGGATTGTGGGGAAATCTTGTACAGGCAATATCCTTCCCAATGGGTCTCAGAGCTGCTCTACCAGACAACCCGAAGATTACCCCCAAATACAAAATATTCTAAGACTCCTTTCCAAGAGTCAAATTTTAGTATAGAGGACAGATGTTTATAATAAGTGCATGATGGCTAAAGAATTTCACGGTATGGAAGACGAAAGCTATAAAAAGAAGTAAAATAACTGTTGCAGAAACACTTTCCTAGTTGGTCCCCTTAAAAGAAGGTAAGAGAATACTGATTCGCTCTTGCAGCGAAAGATTTACCAGATGATGTGACAGAACACGATGGAAATACACGAACTACAAGAATTTGAACGCGATGAACGGTTGCAGTGAGAAATTTATAAAAGACGTACTTATAGCAGTAAAAAGGTCATTAGGAGAAAGCGACTGAGAGGGCATATCTTAAGGTAAGACGTATTGCGTATTTTTCACCTTAATTAATATCAATGTGGTTCTATGAGAGAAACACAACTTAAAATTCATTGTAAGGGGAAAGTAACCGGTTATACCTCCACACAAAACAGGTAATGTGAGAAATAATGGCCGTTTTTAAATGCTGATGTTTATTCATGTTATACAACATAACTTAAGCTTATTGCACCGATATAGTTGACGAATTATTATACTAAAATGTTTTCCTATTAAAAATGTTACCTTAGTTAATATTAAATGTTGCAGAAAGCTAGGAACTAGGATTACAAGAGAAGAAGTGCCTACAATATCCTTTAGCCTTGCATGAGCCTACGCCTGGTCGTAATGCATCGCCTGCTGCTCCCAACATTGTCCGTCCTCGGGGTAGAGAAACAAATAAGAGGGGAAGTCACTTCAATGACCTGCGGCGTTTTGTGATAAAATGATAAATGGTTTCCCATGGTTCAAATCACTTACAGGTGCCTTTGAATAGCTAAATGGTTAAATGAGGCTTGTACCACTCGATGGCGCAACGTAGTGCCAAATCCGATGGCAGATTTAAAATCTCCAGGGTGAATAACCATATGCCCCATGGTCATATGGGTCATTCGATGGCTCTAAATGACGCTTCGCCGCATGTAAACCCGTTTCCGTGGCCTACTCTCTTGCTCTTAAGTCATACACCTATATGGCCCGCCTATGGTCCGCTCTTTGGGTTCACACCCACAATTTCATTACAGAACACAAAAAAATCAGCCACATCCTTGTTCAAACTTCTTACTAATATATCCGAAACACCATTCTCTTCCTCCTATCTTCTCTGATCAATTATCTGTTTTCTTCTCTGAGAAGATAGTCCATATCCGATTTGATATAGCTATAGCCTCAATTTATCACCACAGGTTAACTCCTCCTTTTCTTATCCACACAACTTCTTTCTCTGAGGAATTCCATGAGGAATTAACTTCAAAATATCTCATTTCAAAATGACCTATTTTTCCCTAGATTCATTTCTACAAACTCTCTGTAGTCAGTTTCTCCTGTTGTTTTCCCTTACCGCACAGATATTTTTAATACTCGCGTCTGTAATAGTACCAATTGACTTCAAGCATGCTGCTCTTTGCGTTATCCTAAATGCCCTCGCAAGCAACCACTCAATCTCTCAACTGCCATTATTCTCAAAAGTCCTGGAAGTACTGGGGTGAACTCCGTGTTTTGGATCCCTTGTCCTCCTCCAAGTCGATTTTAAGCCATGACACATTAAGGAATCAGGTCTCCCACATATAACGGACTGCCTTCGTTATGTGGATGACACTATTGATCCTTGCATTTTGGTATTTCTGGAACTTTTTAGCAGCATTTAACACTGTTGATTGTACTGTTCCCCTTCACTTCCTCAATGATTACCTGGATGTCACTGAATCTACCCCTAAGTAGTTCTTCTCTGCTCATGTCTTTCATTTCGAACTTAATCTTTTCATTGTATAAATGATACATTTCAGCTGGTGGAAGTGCGTTTGGGTTTCCGGCAAAGGTCTATTCATGATCCGCTACTATTTCGGATCTATCTTCTTTGCCTTGACATTCTTGAGCGTCGTCTCAATATTTCATTTCACACTATGTTGACAACCTGCCAATCTATAACTCATTTCTCCAACTTAATTTGCTGAGTCCCTTAAAAATATATTTTACCTAGAATATCATCACTGAATGGCTCTTGTATAACTTTGGGAAACTCAACTATAAAAAACGAAAGTCGAGCTGGTCGGCACTCCTGCAGAACTGGCCCGCTGAAAAATTATTGCTCCCGATCATAACCTTTTGGCGCCTGTCATATAGCATTTTATGAGGCAGATAAAATTTGGGCGTCACCTTTGATAGTTATATCTTAAAATTCATGTTGCCAACCTCTGTACATCCTCCCTCTACTTTCTCCGTAATCTCAGATACATCCACCCAAACTTTGACCAAAACGACTTCTCCAACTAGTTCAAAACATTTCAACCCCTGCTCTTTTCCGTAGCTCCTCTTTGCATATCTCTCTCACTGACTTGTATAAGCCCATCAGAATTCTACACTCTGGCTTTGCTTCCTCTTCTGATTTTCCCTCATAATCATCTTTGCTGTATAATTTTGGTTCCAATATATCCTCCCTGAAGATGTAGAGTTATCTATTTTCTGCGATACTTCCGCCTCTCTATCCCTCTTGATGCCTTCTGGAGGTGCCTTTGACTACCCACCTCTTCTCTCTAGTTTTTCCTTAGTTGATAGACGTGTGGTATTAGGAGGCCCATGACCTTAATGATAGCTACACAAAAAAAACAAAATAATTACCATTATGGACAGCTGAAAATGTTGGATAAACAAATCTCACGCCAAACTCTCAATAAAATACTACAGATACTGAATGATTTCATTTTCCCGATATCGAATCATCTGAGGCAAGTCAGTAAAATAACGAAGCTCAATATGTAAGTTTGAGATATAATCGAAAAGTAGTCAATGTGGAACAAATGTGCTTATATATATTTTTTTTCAATAGCAACACTCAATATCTCAAACATTTCACAGGCGGTCTGGCTTGGGTTATAATTCTCTAACCTCTTAATGAACGTCATCTACCCTCTTGATTTTCGAGTATCATTATCTCTACTAGGAAACTATTTAAACCATTGCCACGCTCTACTATGGTAATTAGTTCCTCTAACTCATACTGTCTAATGGTGGAAACAGTCTGAGACGCAGTGCGACCAAGTTTAAATTCACTCGAGGTATTTATACACAACATATCCATGTTCAACTTCGTCTTTAAGGGGGCCAATATTAAAGTTATTCTTAAAAATAAACTCAGAATATTAAAAATAGGTCACATTAATCCTTGAAATTATTTATCTATATTAGTAACATAAACTGTATTTCTGTTGTAGGAATCGACTAAATTTTGGCTATCGAATCTGCCAGTATTTTTTAGATGACCTTAATTGCTTTGAGGTGAGAGGTAAACTCCAACTTTCCTTAAACTTTTTGATAAAGAGATAAAACATTTCCTAGAGAATCGTAAAAAATATGGTTGAGTATTAAAATATATTGGAAGAACTTAAGGTACAAAGGAAATGAGGGGAATATTTGAAGAGTGGAAAACGACAAACTGACTAACTTGGACTCGGTCAGGTATTATATAACAAAATACTCTGGTATTTATTAAATCCCGAAATTACATTATTGAAATAGAAAAATGGAAAATAATGGACGAAATACTTTAAAGTTGAGGAAGCTATTCCTTTAGTTAGCTTCGGCAAAATATGCATGCTCTATTCTAAACAAACATGATATTAACTAGTACTTTAGACTAGTTAGAATATGAAAAGTCAACTATAATTTATATTTCAATGTTTGGACGCATTTAATTATTTATTATTTTTGTGAGATAGATATAGTTCCACATTAGTATTAATAATGGACATATCATTAAGCTAAGTTCTTGCATTTAGTAATTAAAAAAAATTTAACTCGCATTAATTTTTCGAATTAAAAAAGTATAGAAATCGACAATATAACGATTTGAGATCCTCACTTTTTCCTTTTACTCCATAAATGTAAATAGTAACCAAATGGTTGAAAACCTAATCTGAATACTTTAAACAGTCCCATTGG
The DNA here is from genome assembly GCA_963969495.1 of Ceratothoa steindachneri. NCBI lineage: Eukaryota > Metazoa > Arthropoda > Malacostraca > Isopoda > Cymothoidae > Ceratothoa > Ceratothoa steindachneri. Next base: position 160,523,147 of record OZ018326.1, read on the forward strand.
TCAGCTATAGCTAATTTAGCCCTCACGCTCAAAAGATAATGAAATATAAATCCTAAATTACTTATATTTACCACAAGAAATTCAGTTAACTCTACCCTGTGACTGGTTGTTTAGTTAAGCCTGGGAAAACGAGTTTGATTGTTCCTTTATTTCATATTTAAAGACACTAAAATGGAAATACTGAAAAAAGTGTCCTAAACTTTGTTAACAGACCAGGAACAATTTCACTACTATTCAGAGGTGTCAGCTTGTGTGACAAAGCTTGAGAGTGCTGAAGGTATTACAAGAAATAAAGCGGAAGTCACCCATATTCGTATGTTTTATGTTACAAGGGATAAACATAAATTCTCTTAATGATTATAAACTGATAGCAAGAAAATAACTAGCAATTACTTAAGCTCAACTAACTGAGAAAAGAAACCGTGAGAGACAATTTAATAAACGATGTACTTTACTTTGTGAACGTAAAGCAGCTAATTAATGCATTATAAATTAGGAAATAATAAATAGATAAACTGGGGATTAATCTAGAGTGCTAATTGTACTGTTTTAGCAGCTTAACTTTTAATATTTAAACTTAAAAAATTAATTCTCATTTGAAATACGCAAATCCATCAAGGCCTAAAAGGAAATTGAAAATTGTCATTAGTAATAAAACTCAACTGTTTTAGGTGTTTCAAAGCTCTATAGAAATTGGTCTTCTAAATGGTTTAAAGGTGAGGAAAGAGAGGCGGAGGTAAAAGCCGACACAGGGACTTGGCAGACAGGTAATGTGAGTTCACTGAAAAGAGGAACTTACTTGGCAACTAGAGGAAAAAAAAGAAATGTTAAGATGTTTTAGGAATAAAGATTAATTGCCACTGTTTTTCGATCAACGCCCCCTAAATCTTTCAAAATCAAACCAATTTTTATTTATTTTTCTCGAAGTAAATAATTTTATTCACATTGCTTCTTTCATGTGTAAGCATTAAGCACCGTACAACTAAATTTTTACGCTCGTAATTTTGATGGCAAATATTCAAATCTGTTTTTTTAGTTTTTAGGTTAAATGCTTTATATTATAAGTCACTTCCAATTGCCACATCTCTTATTTAGTTGAACTGAATATGTAGTTGGGGTGTTCACTTAATGTTTCCTTGTTTTTAATTTCATAAATCTTTCGTCAGCTCCTCTTCCTCTCTTAATATTTTTATATATTTTTTCACGCATCTTCAGGCCTCCCACGTATGAATGCATACACTGTACTGTATTAATGCATACAACGGGAAAAAGCTTTCCTCGTTTGCCAACTTTAGGGCTAGACAGCTCTTACTCAAACACATTAAGTATTAGTCACTTGTGAGTTACGACCAAACCGATTGGAAACACTATTAGCACATAAGCGCAATTAAGCCACATTGTCTACGGCGAGTCTTTGGAAGGGGAAACATTTTAAATATGGTCAACTTTGTTGTGGCTCTCTTATATTTTAGCAACTCGTCGCTCGAATTACTTGTTAAACTGTATATGTTCTCAATGAGAAAATCAACAGAGGGTAAGCGATGATATTGTAACCGTACCATATTACGCAATGGAACCAAAGGATTCAGATTGCCTATAACAGCCGTTTACTTCCTCAATGGCCATTGATATAACTCAAATTAGGATGTTTTACCAGGTCACATCTACAAGCCATTTTTCGGGGTCGAATTATATGTTTTTTTCTTGTTTCGATTGACAGTAGCTGATTAAAATATAACCGTAGATTCGTAGATCTACAATTTTACCCTTCCTGCCCAAATAATGCGTTTAGCGTCTGATTTTATTGTGTACTTTAGCTCCTATTTTTTGACGCTTGTGGAAGTAACCTTAGCATTACATTAAATAAAGAAAGTTAGTTATTTACGCCAGCCATCTCTTCGTATGTATGTAATCTCACAACCGCATAAAGAAATTCTCATAAAGATTAGAATGACAATCGCTGCCAAGCACAAAATTACCAGGGCCAAGCTTTGCTGTTGATGAGGGTATAGAAAGATCCTAGTAGTCTTTTTCTACCAAAAGGCAAGCAGGGGAATGTGGAGAGGGAATTCTTTCATCAGGTTTTAAGATGAATCTCAAAATGAAGATGAGTCGTGTGTTCGAAGGGAGTAGAAAATGTAGTTAATTTCATTGTTCTCGACTATAACTTATGAGAGATATTAATTGCTAGTAGCAAATTGAAGATATTTATTTTAAAATCTTACCAACTTTCGTGTCTTGAGTAAACACATGAAAAAATCAATAGCTCTATCAATTCTTTTAGGGACTTTAATTCTATCAAAGGTATCATTTTAAATAATAACAATAAAAAGTTTGTTAGCAGGTTTATATTAATAATAGAACTTTTATTCACAATTACTAAAACGATGAAATATATTTAGCAACAAAATTGATATTCAAGTGAGATTTCTTCATATAGTGGAACAAATTCGCGTTTGTTTTGAGGTTGTGGTCACTGTTCATGTAAATTGGAGGTGTCATGAAAAACAAAATAATCAAATTACACACACGCAGGGATAAAAGATCCAAATAACTGAAATTTATGTTATAGAAATAAATACTGGGAAATAATTGAAAGAAGCTAAGTCAAAGCATATTATTCAATTAAAATCCCCTCCCCTTTAAGAGAATAAATATTACAATCACTCACAATGCAGAAACTCAAACACAAACATTCACATTCATTCCTAATTACCACTTTACTTTCTCCAAAGACATACATGGCCCTATTTTCATATAAACCATTATATCTCCAAAAACCATAAAAGCTACTCTCTTCTTACACATAGTCATTTTCTAGGGCTATTTCTTGATTTTTAATCGCGTGTGATTCTATATCTCTTTATGTGGAGCGGTTGGTCGGTCCCCGTTTTGATTTTGTATTGTTTTGGTAATAACATTGTAACTATTCGGCCAATTCTATTGAGATCTGAAAGCCTTATGTTCTTTTACATTTTCCTTCGAATGATAGCATAACCAAAGTCCTCACAAATTTAGTCTAGGAATTATTGAGAGCACGCGATTTTGATCAGCAGACCTTGTTTTCTTTCAATAGCCCTCATCTGACGTCTGCTAGTCGCCATAATTAAAAATTCAGCCTAGTACTATGGTACTTTATAATTCCATTAAAAAGCCAAATACTCCCTAAAAAAGCAAACAAATACCTATGTAACTACAAAAAACAAATAACAAGAAACTAAATAGAACAAGAAGAAGAAAATGCACGCTCCGGCGTAGGGGGGATGCCTGTCTCTCCCCCACTCATGATTACGCGTCCAACATCAACGAAAGTAAAATGAGATAGAAGATATCCTCCAAATTACCACCTCTCAGAGGTCATGAAGTCCAAAAGTCTGTGTACACGAACGCCTTCCCGGCTGCCCCTTAAAATTTGCGAACAAATAAATAGCGAACAAGGTCACTTTGTTTATATCCTCATTTTTTTCTTTAATGATATCAATCTCAAAAATATTAGCTACCTTCGCTTCCACTTGAATCGGTAATTTCTATCTCCACTTTTTACTCAATATCATTAATATGCAAGATTAATGTCAGAACTCAGGCAAAATACATATTTTAAATAAAAGAATTTGAACTATATTATGTTAATTTGAATATTAATAAATATTACATCTTCCACGTGATTTCCAGCATTTATGATGCAAACTTTGATGCACTTTGAGAGATTCACCCAATGAACCGACTCATTAATTGCAATTTGTTGTCAATTTTAACAGATTCATTTAGGATGCCCTGTTTCCTCAGGTGTCTCGTATTTTTATTTCATTGAGGTCACCTTCTCCTTCAGCATACCGCAAAGATTGAAGTCAAACGGAGTAAGGTCTGGTTGGCAAGGAGACTATTGTGATATTTCTTACGTGCTTAGACTTTTTGGATACCCTGAATGGCACATAAAATATCCTCAAGAGGAGCCATTGAACTCTTCAGTGAGTCGAGTTTAATTTTTGCATAGCAACCGAAGTGTAAACCTCCCTTGCCCAAGGCTATGTCGTAGCTCAGTGAAAACTTGGCTTAGCCACTTCCCATGCGATAGGTCACCGGACAAAGTTCCGATTCGTGTTGACTTTGTCTTGTCAACAATTATATGCCTAAGAAACTCATGGTTCTGTCCCACGGTAAATTGTTTCTACTAAGTTTTTAAAAGCAAGACAACATTGGTGGTAAACCCCTAGAAAATACAAATTATGCCCGACCTATAATTGCTTTAAATTTGAAGAGCAATAGCACCGAAACCGTATCCTGCAGAAAGTTTCTAAGGAGAGCTTTGTAAAGTGGCGTAGCTAAATAAGGTGAAAATGTGCGGAAAATATATAACTACAGATCGTCCTACAGGTATTGGGGCCGTAAAAGAAAATTGCGGGTGTTAAGCCCTGTGTGTGTGGGGAGGGGGGTGGCTCACAATCCACCAGATTTTAGCTGCAGCACAGTTGTCCATACTTCACCTGACATCCCCTTGCGCGCTCCTTGCCAATAACAGATTTGAACGACTTCCACCTTTTGTCAACTGGTCATGGTAAAAATGCGTTTAAGTAAAAGTCTGAGAGAAAATTAAGGGTCAACGAAGCGCTGCCTGAAACCACACGGACATGCAAAAGAATGTCGCTGAGGAGAGGAATTCAGTAAAAAATGATTCTGTCCAGACATTATAAACTAACTTTGGATTAATTCATTTTTCAGCAGTAGAAACAAAACATACACGATGATCAAACATTTAAGCGAAATGAAAGAAACATAAATATAAATGTATCAATATTATGTTTATAAACAATACTCGACAAGCTCTTAAGTTTAATAAATCAGGTTATGTCTGTATTTAAGATACAATGAGTTCTTTGTATATGTGAACTTATTGATGAGATATGAGAAGATATATTAACGTGAAACATGAGACAATTATCTCGCCATTAAGAACTACTGCCATGAAGGAAAAAGCAAAGACCCGAAAATCGATTGAAGGAACAACATTTAAAACCAATATAACTGATATAATGAAGGCAGAATAATAGTTAAATTTATTTTACATGATTTAGCGATAAGAGAAGTTAATTTTAAACTAATATTAAGGAAAAACTACCCTATGATTAATGATTGACAACACTTTGAATGGAGTAATCTGAGAGACATTTAAAGGAAATGAATTCTTTTTGACAAGATCGTCACTGTGGATAGGGCTTTGAATCTACGAAACGACTGGTTCTTTTGCGGTGTCAACAGCGGACATCAAGGACACCGGATCATGGTCTTGGTTAATGTAGCCTCAAAATGCAGGAAGATGCCTCATCTTTTCTTCAAGCCTGGAGAAAAGGTCCGTGCTCATGCCTACAGTAATGTCCAGATGTACCATGTTTTGCTTTGCCCTTTAGGCAACTACCAAAAATGGAACTAATTGTAAGCCTAGGACGGGGATTCTAGCCAAAGAGATGAATGAGTGAAAATTATCAAGGAAATGTCAATCAAAAGCTGAGAAGGTTTTTGCGAGGCTGTGTTGTGGCCGTAATTGCAAATAATGGAGTCTAGTAATTACATAATATGCTAGATTCATCTACATTAATATCAATCCTCCTGAGTTAAACTGCCTTGTGATGCTTAGTGAGTTACAGATGTCATAGCATTTTTGAAAATTTTAGTTCCTCAGCCAATAAGTAGGAAGAGAATTGTCAAATGACGCAAGGTAGTATATTTCGTCGATATGTGAATCTCATCAAAAAAATAAAATAGGCATGGTTTCATTCATAAAAAGCTGAAATGCACTTTAATGTGTTAAACGACAATTCATTAAGAGTTTAATGATCGTATCGGATCAGAGAAACTATGAAGATTTGAAAATAAAAATATAGGTAGAAAACTTTCCCATCAGGAATTTTTTTAAAGATTGATTTGGCGGCACGGAGAGAATACCTCCAAAAGATTAAGGGTAATTAAACTGTTTAAAGATGTAAGCTAAATGGATCCAATGTGATTATATTTATTGAAATGTCAAATAAGAGAGAACACAGTTGATATCAGTAGTGGAGATGATCTGGTCGTGGCAAAGGAGGAGCAAACTAAGAACTTCTGAAGACGCATAACCGGACAATCTTTCCTTTGCTCGTGTGACGGGAACTTCTTTCCACACGAGCAGGAGGAGGGTGCCCACAGGAAGAGGAGCCCAATACCCGGAGCGGCCCCATTGGATTCACTCTCAAAGACAGCAACAGAGTTCTCCTCTGCACTATCCGTGGGGCGGGGACAAAATCTTTGAGAATGGTCTTATTCAAAACAATCTACCGCAATATCGACGTCGTCTTTATTTGGCTCATCGACCTCCCTACTGGCTATGCGAACATCCGCCACACAATAGAGGATGTGGAGCGGTTGGACTCTAGCGAGGCGAATATGCACCTACAGAAGATCGGCTTGACGCTAGTATTCCACAAGGAATACTGGTCTAGAAAACGGTCATTCTACGGCGTTTAGACCTACTATTCACGGATAACTCGTGCGATGAAATTAAGGAAGAATTTACTTCAAAACAACCATTGGCTAGGATAAACAGTGTGGAAAAATTTGGAACAGGCAATAGTATCGTGAAAGTCATTTTCTCCACTATAAAAATGGCGAAAAAGGAAGGAATACTTTGGTTTTATTTAACGGTATCACGCGATCAAATAGAGATGGAAGAGATCATACCTATCGACTGCTGCTACAAGTGATATACAGTCGAAAAACACCATATCAAGGACTGCACGGCGACTGAAGTAGCATGGTCTAACTGTGCCAATTATGGGCACGGTTGGAAAGAATGCAGAGAACAAAAAAAATGCATTAACTGTAGAAGGTACCACCGAGCCTTGGCCATGAAGTGTCCCATCGGCAAGGAAGCCATCCCTGCTAAACGAGAAAGCAACTAGAAGAAACTACGCGGAAGCAGTGGCCCCGAAGAAGGAGAGAACCAAAAACACGAAGTTGGTAATGTCAAAGGAGGGTAGAGAAATCATGGCTATGGTCATCTGGCAAACCTGGCTAACTCAGGCTTTTTCTCTGAAGAACTTAACCGTCTTCTGGAGAGAAACGGGACTAAGAAAAAGGTTTGGTTCCCAGAAAACCTACCCTCGGCAGAATTATTGAATATTGAATTTATCAACGTGTCTCGAGAGGAACAACCATCAAAAGATGGACCAAAGCAGTGCCCAACGAAACAGCACAAAAAAAATAAACAAGGAAAAGAAGAAACTTCGGAAGGAGAGGAAGAAACGAGGAAAGGAGCGAAGAAGAAACGGAAAAAAGTAAAGAAGAAAAAGAAAGCAGGGGAAGAAATCAACGAAAAAATAACCATGGATGAAGAAGAAGAACATGAAAATAAATACGTGGAGGTCCTCTTCACCGACAAGAAGGATGTCTTCGAAAAAGGGTACTTTTTCGACGGTGAGGATGTGCGCCTCAAGGTATTTTGTTCACCCCTGTGCCCGCACCCAGAACTACTCCTGCATGGTATCGCCGTAAGGGAGTACAAGTGGACCTATGAGGGGCCCTTTTCACCCGATGAAGTGGCCACGTTGATTTTAAAACGCATGATGTACATACGAGGGGCGGTCAATAAGTTTTGCAATTTGGATATAAGGAAACGAGATATGAGGAAAAGTGTTTTATTAGTTTTTATTATAACTACCCTCGACTTCAATGCACTTGCGCCACTTGTCCCTGAGGCTTTATGAGAGTTATATTATATAAAGAATTATTTCTCATTAATGAGAAATAATTCTCTATATATTATAACTCTCATAACTTTCTTTATTTTCAAAATCAAAGACTTTTAATCCTGAGTTTTGAAACCTGAGAGTGGGTAGATTGCAATAACTCTCAGGACACAATTCCCCAATACCTAAAACACTTAAAACACACCCCGTAGTCCTTAAACATTGGTTTTGGTATCAGTTTCGGGAAACAATTACAATAACTCTCAGAAACAAATATATTAAACTCTCAAATTACGCGCCATCTTACCAGTGAGTGTAGCGTATAGCCTTTACATCAATAACTGATGAAAAAGAGAATTCACTATATAAAAGAGAAGTAGAAATTAATCATTTCAATATACGAGGAGCGGTCAATAAGTTTTGCAATTCGGATATAAGGAAACGAGATATGAGGAAAAGTGTTTTATTATTTTTCAATATAACTACCCTCGACTTCAAATTCCTGACAACCAGAAATCCCCTGACTGCTGTTCAATCCACTCCTGGACGACGAGCTGAACATCTTCATCGTCCCCAAACCGGCGTCCACGCAGTGCACCCTTGAGCTGGAAGGATAAAAAGTAGTCGCTAGAGGCCAGATCTGGACTGTTCATGGGTCTCTTTTGCTAAGTTCATGGATCTCTTTTGCATTCTTACCTTTCTTGGTCAAAAATTTGATCACTGCGCAGTGCTCAATCTTCTCCATTGTTGAAATATTTGTGACTGACGATCTGCGATCAGTAACTGCTTCTTAAATAGACGAGGCAGGAGCGTTTGGCTGCAGGTCCTGACTTGTCATAACTTCTCCTAACACCCTCGCAAAATTTATTCACCGCTCCTCGTATAAATCATACGGTTTTCTCGATCACCTCACGGGATTTACAGAAACACAGCTCCAAACATACTTACAGCAAATACCGTCAAACAGTTTTCAAGGCAATAATATCCAGGGTTTCTTTTCAATCAAAGGGGAAGTGTATAATTTTATGTGATAATTAGTTAGCACTACCTTTTTAGAATCTAACTTTCAAAACTCAAATTAATATTTTAAGTAATAACCAAATTTTTCATTTCACCTCGAATAATGCTATTTTTAGGTGCTCTCTCAGTATTAAATGTGTCATATTTCCTTTCTTTCTATCATTTTTTTAAATCACTAAGTTGAAAAGATTTGTACTGATGCTGAGTAAGAAAACCCTTCCCAACTATGAAAGTAAGAAAGTAAAATTGATCCTAATTCTAAGCTAGGAGACGATACCACATTTTAGGGGGCATCGATTGTGGGTCGATTAAAAATTGTTATTACAGAAGCAAAACATCAATTTATTGCATACCTCACTAAACATTTTTGCTCATACTGATATAACACCTTCTTTATTCATTTTCAGATTTTGAAGGCAGGGTAACACGATTTTTTTCTAAAAAAAAGGATAAAACTATTTTAACTAATCTTTTATAACCCAAGTATCTTTTGTTCCATGACTATCTTCATCACTTTCTATTTTACGCCCACATAATTTACCACTACGCTAGGCTGCCAACACTTACACACTGTCAAGTGAAATCAATCATATGCAGCTGATTCTACATAGGCAAAATTAATATTTTTAATAAAAAAAATTTACCTAAATTATATTTAATTGAAATATTAATAAATGACATCTTCAATGTGATTTCCACCATTTGTGATGCAATGTTCGTTTCGCTTTGCGAGATTCACCCGATACAGTCACTCCAAATTTTCGCCAATTTAACCGCATTCATATAGGATTCGTCCCCTCGAATGTCTTGTATTTTTTATCATCTTTGAGGGCACCTTTTCCTTTAGCAGATCCCAGAAAAAGAAGTCCAGGAGGGTAAAGTCTGTTAAACGGGGAGACCACTGTGTTATTTCCTACGTGTCCAGCCTTTAGGGCCACATTGTACATGCCTTCACTTTCATGTCCTCTGTTACTTTTTTCAATTAATTTAATACCTAATTCACTTGCCTTTGTCTCTTTGGTTGGAGGAGCAAAAATAATAAGAACGGAGAAGAAAACGTTCATAAAAAAGAAATTGATCGAAATTTGCAATGAAAAGAAGTGTCACAGCAAACTTATTGAACAGAGTCGAAAGCAAACTTCCTAGGCAATTTCAGATTTCCAAAGAGGACGGATTGATGCTTTATCTGAGGGTGGACTTTTCCTCCCAAAAAATCACAAGGACTTTTTAAATGTCCCTTGCTAAGTCTAACAGAATTAAGGTCGTTCTTGAACTTCTGTTAATTACCTACACTCTCTTGTAAATTAGGGAAATAGAGTCAGATGGAAGTCTCTTTTATCTATAAACAATATTAAAAATATGAATGCTTAGGCTCAAGAAATTTAATAAATGCCTTAGGAAGTTTGGCAAAGATATTTTGGGGGAGATGAATCAAGTTTTGCCCAATTTTCAGAAAATAGACAGGTATGGGTTTTGAGAATACCTCCTCGTGGGTTTGACGTAAGCATGTTATAATTAACGCTGAATCATTGTAGCTATTTTGTTGTATTTTGGGGCAATTTTCAATGATAAATGGTCAGTGGTGGTTTAGTGTGTTTGCATCATCAACTCGGAAAAATACATATCAAATTTTAAAGACGGACTTCTACCAGTGTTTGCAAATTGTTAGCTCGAAAAAGAAGGTAGTTTATTCATACTGCGAGGACCGAAACGACATTAAATGACTTCCTTGGCCGAATCAGTCCTCTAACACGAACCCAATTTAAAATGTGTGAAGAATACTATGGAAAACAACTACGGAAAACGTGAAAAAACAAACAGGAAAACAGTCAGAAATACCCAACATACATATGGCCGGCAATACGACAAACAATAATTTCAGAATTTATTAAACTATGCCTAGGCGAATTTCCGCTCTAAAAGGGGCTAAAGAGAAGTTCACAAAGTATTACTAATATAGTTCCATTATTAAAAATATATTTCATATATTTAATTCACAAAGAAGGAAATTCATTAATTAAACTTAGCGTCAATTTACTTCTTGTTTCTCCCTATGTAGAGTCTAACATAATGACTCCGTTCCTCATTGAAGATCGATGACTTAAGGAATTAAACCTACCTGCCTCAAATTCCTAAGTTGACTAATATTGCACATAAAGAAATCCAGGCCTGCATTTCGATCCAACATTTCTAAGGAGTAAGCATCTAAGGAGTAAATATAAAAACATGTAATTTCTTCCTTTCCAACTCGGTTAACACCACACTGCTTAAGCGAAGTGAAGTTTTCTTTTACTTATCTTTTATTTTTTACCTCAACACTTCCCTTTCATTTTTGTGCGGTTCTTCTCCCGGATAAAGCAACCAACATAAAATTCAGCCTGACAATCACAGGCAAGAACAAATATACCAGGAGCCGCTCCTTGTTCATGAGGAGGCGTGTCAGGGAGAAAAGTACGATGTCTTCCCATCAGCCAGCAAGCGCTTAGAATCGTTCTGTGCCTCAAGGGAGAGCCACTTAGTCGAGTTCAGGAGAGGGCGGAGGAAAATCCTTTAGATGGATTCTGAAAAACGGAGGAGTTAAGCATTATTTGTGTTCATGCGCGAGAATCGGCGCACCACCGTGTTTGGTGGTAGTTTCCTAAAACACCTGATTTGACGGGGCTGCTCGCACTTGGATGGAACCAGAGTAATAAAGGATGGAAATCTACTAGTACACGTGACCTCCAAGGCAATTGAAGTTAGGTCTGTCGCCATTAAAGAAATAATCAACGAGGGAACATGTCACTGATCTATCTCGAAAGAGGGTGTGCGTTAGAATACCACTTATTATACCAGGTTACTGCCATCATTGTGAGGAATTAAGTAAATTAAATTAATTAGTATTATGGAGTTAACAATCAATCCCACGGGCCGTCATGAGCAAGAATTAGGACACTCAATAAGTTAACAATGTTACTAGAGATTAGAAACGCAAGGAAAGCTATCGTTTACTTTGATGAAGTCGCTGCTACTTTCCAAAGAGTAGTATGAGATAAATCAAACTCTACAATGAAATGGCATGTATATTAACGATGGCAAAGGAGGAATGGCGGAAAAATAAGATATTAAAATCTGCCATGGGTTTAACGTCAGAAGAGGCATCACATTCACATTAATCGAGCGTAATTTTGCTTTGGGAAGCCAGTCAACGACCAGGGAAAATAAACCAAGGGAATAGTGGTTAGAAGAAATGACTAGGAATAATGAGAGAAATGACAATAAAATATGTTCTAAAATGTCTTCAAGAAGGGGTCTTCAAGCGAAGGACACTTTCAAGTCGAAGCGAGGAAACGGGTATTCTTTTTTTTCTACCAAATAGAAGGAACGGATCGTATTAAGACTGTTGTAGAAAGGTTCTCTTCTTAGTCTCTCTCTACTCTTTGGCTGGTCTGCGGCTGCTATAACGGGAGTAGATGAAAACCCCGCTTACCCAGAGTCGAAGCCACGCACCAGCTGGGTGACAGGGCTTTTCCTTTTCCTCTTCACTTTCTGCAACTTACCATTATTGGAGTAAATTGGAGATGAAGTATGCTCGTATATGTCACAAAACAATCTTCACTCTCTATCAGATATATTTTCACAGCGCATTTTTGACTGGAAAAGGGATATGTGTTTCGTCAGGAATGTTGTTGCTTCCTTATTACGTAGCCCTTGCATATGTAAATATGTTTATGTTGCATGATGAATTCCGCTCCCAAGAAACTAGTCAGCGCAGCCCTTTTGATTTTCCGTGACGCTATTTATCGTTTTAGAATCAACTATGATTCTTATTACCACTGATTTGATTGCTGAATTTTCTAGTTTTCTTGAACATGCAGAACTTACCTTTTAATGCAACCTACTTTAATTTACCAAAGAAAGTAGAACTTGTCTCATTTAGTGTAGAGAATTTAGAAATTTACAACCAAATTACTTGAACATTTATTTGTATATTTTAAATGAGAATTTCTTCACCCACTTTCGACTGATTGTATATGAGAAAACTTTTAGCTATAATCATACACATGGGCGACCTCATGGCCACCGTACTTATTAACACAATGATTGAAACCTGGTGCTTCGTCAGTTACGCTAACTTATTATTATTTAATCAGACTAAGAACTTCTGAAGACGCATAACCGGACAATCTTTCCTTTGCTTGTGTGACGGGAACTTCTTTCCACACGAGCAGGAGGAGGGCGCCCACAGGAAGTCAAAGGTAACGAGGACACCGACGGCAAAACGCATCAATCTCTAATGTTTGCCACGAAGGACGCATTTATGATCTCGAATGACAAACTCGTAGCAAGTAAAGTTCCCCGACAGCAATAAATCTATCTTCTGCATGGAAGCCTTTCGTGAAAACCTCCTAGCAGTTTTTCGATTTATGGCAATAAACTTTCGTACTATTGATTAACTGACAAAAATATACAATTGTCCTGTGGTTGTACAATTTAGGTGATTCAATGTTGCACTTCATAGAAGGGTTCAACATATTTTGGCCGTCTTCTTCTTATAACAGGGAATCAATACCCTAATCAAAATATTATATTTTTTTCTCAAATTTATCCTTTAGCTATATGAAACTACCATTACGAATTCCTTATCTCATTTTTATATGTATTCTTTGAAAGGTGGCTATGCTTCATTCATTAATTCCTTTTGAAATGCAAGTTTCAATACTTGTTTTATAAATATGTAAGTGGTTTTCTTTCTCCTCTTTGATCAAGTTTACTTTATTTCGCTCTTTACACGAATCTGAGTCCACCCGGAGAGGACACTAAAATAACCAAAAATAATTTCCTCTCCTTTCTTTTTCATCTTTCGTCCAATCAGGCTGTGTCCAGTCACCTTATTCATTGTGTTTGCTACTTACCCCTACTAAATTAATAATTCCAACTCTATACAGAAAAATACATCTAACTGATTGTTACGTCAGTAATGTAGGGTAGTGTATCATTAAATAGGGTTTAACCATTTTTTTAGTTATAAAATGAAACTGTTCACGCAGGAAAATGAAGAAATTACTAGGAACTGACCTTTCGTTCTATTCTTTGGAACTCTTCGGGCTGATGAACTCAGCAGGTTCGAAATAATTCTTACGTTATTCATTTCATATTGCTCATTTACAAATTTCACTCAAGTTCTTTTAAACGTATCAATGTTATCATATTTTATTTAATAAGCCTATTTTATATTCTTACCACTTATTTTCGTTACATTTAAGCAGTTACCTATTGAAAATAATCTCCTACTTTTCATATTTTCCTCCCTACATATAATCTAGCTATGTATTACTAGCAAAAATTTAATCGAAACTTCCAAATACCTTTCTATTCAAAATTAACTATTTCTTATAGTTTCTAAGTTAATCGGAAATATTTTTACGGACATGTGTTTTATTCAAGACATGAAGCAACGGAAGGCAACACAAATAATAGAAAACGAAAGAGCTCCTAAGTAATATTTACGAATATCAAGACACGATTTTCTCTTTATTTCTATTAAAAATACTACATTTTGCTGATTTAAAATCTGACTCTCATAATCCTTCTTTGAGCCTATTTTATTATGTCATCGATGTATTTTGTAAGGTAAGGTTCTTATCAGAGATAACTATCTTTGCATAACAGCCTGGTAAACATGTTTGTATAACAGCAATTTGACTCCATTTATGACGATAGCGTCAAATTTTTGTCTCATTAGAAAGCTATTAACTGGCTAAAATGTTGCGAGTTATGCGAATTAAATAAGCTTCGTGTCCTTTGAGTGCTGGTTTAAATTGTGTGGAACCCTGAATAAGGAAGAAATACACTACAATGCAATTTTTGCTTTAAGTGACGTAAATATTGACATTTGGGGGTCTGAATTGTGTACTCGCCTAAATTTATATTTTATAATACTCAGGGCGAAGATAGTCACTGACTTAGTCGAAAATAACAGAAAATATACTTGCAAACGGGAAGGAACTCACTCAAAATGTGGTGAGAACGTAAAGTATATGAGAGCAAAGGAGAAAAAATGTAATTGAAAAGTAATTAAAGACAAGCCTTCGAGAATAGTAAACATTGATATACTAACTCGCGTTGAGAAGAACCATCGATTAACAACTACTGTAACAATTATATACATCAAATACTAAGGCACTTCATGTAGTTAAGTCTCATATAGGTAATGCTTGCAGGATGATTTTCCATAAGTTGCAACAAAACACCCAAATCTCCTTAAATATAGTGTTAGTTATGTTGTAAGGAGAATTATTTGAAACTGAATTAGTCTTACATAGATCAATTTTGTGTAGGTGATATTTTTTCAGGATTTAACCCAGAATAATTAATAGTGAAAAGAGTGATTTAAGCACACTTCATATCAGTTATGAATAACTACTGCTTCGCAAGCACGAAAAAAGTGAGACGCCACATGTCATTTTTATGCTAGAAGAATAACTTCATTACTTTCCCGAACTGTACCTTAAATCTCATGGCAAACTCAAGAATCCATAACATTTGCAATCTAACACAAAACAGTGAATCTTTTGAAACTTTTTCTACCCACTGTTATTGATACTAATCTCTAATTAATTTAAATTTTGACCTAAGGAAAGTTCATAGTTACACGATATTGATTCTGTACTGTAGAACTGACAGAGGAATTTGCTTGAATGCTGTCACCCTTCCGTTGATCTCTTTTCAAAAAGAAACATAGGTATGAATTAAGCAACTACGTGGCCATCAACATCCAGTCACCATTATGCCAAATAATACCTCTCAACCAGTCTAACGCCAACAGTGGACGATGCAATCAGCTATCACACAAACCGATCTAAAGGTCATCATAAAAAAACACTATTTTAATGATTTTATAAAAATATCGCAGCAAAATAATAAATAAAAAATCAAAACTAACTGAATATCATCCTTCTAGCTTTACTCATTAAATAGGAAAATAATAAGGAGAGCCCACATCTCTAATGGGATTAAATGGCTGTACTTGTAGGGATACTCAATATTTTGAACAGTAACTTACGACAAAAGAATTAGTGAAAAATATTTAAACGATATACTCCAGTTTGGTGACATCTTATTTTTTCTATTACAAAAGAATTACAGCTCGACTTAAAATGAGCTACGAGATAAAGTAATAAACAGAATTGATAGGAATAAGATAATTATCAGTGATTTTCAAATTTTAGAGTAGGTAGAGAAATATATTAATATAGGACCTTTGGACCTATGATATTATGATGAAAAATAAATTAGCAAAAAATTCAATTAATCTAGAGAACGTTAAGAAATCTGATTTATATCTTCAGAAATTGTATACCATTGTTTAAAATAGAAAAAAACATTGAATTAATGAATCTTGCCATTTTTACCATATGACAGTTGAACTGGTACACCAACAGAAAAAGGACAAAAGCCAAATACTACTGAAAATAAAAAAAATGACACTACTGCTTGAGAACTACACTTGGAGAACAATATTAACCACTGTATTTTGAATATTCAAACACAACTAACAGAAATTTCCATAAGAATAAAATATTGAGAATTAAGAATGGATAAACTCTTAAAATACTAGAGGACAACCATAGAAATATTATTACAAATATGGGGAAAATAATGAAATAGACGAGGAATTTTAAAATAAATTTATAATCGTAATTGACGTTAAATACTAAAAAATACGAGTACCTCTCTATATTCGGTAACGAATTAACTCAGTAAAGAAAAAAATAAATTTAACTGGACCTAAAAGCATAAAAAATGGCATAGCACCTGGTAAAGATGGTGTAGCAACCCACCTTATAAATAGTGAGGGAGAACACCTTTCCAAATTCTTTGAGATTATAGTCACAAGATGTTTCGATGAAAATAAGTTAACAATGACATTTTGTGATTGTCCAGATTGTACTCTTCCGAAATTCAAGACCAAGATAAAAAATTATAGCTTACTTTTCACTTACCATTTACATTATACCCAAGATACTAAAAAAGGAATTATGCAGATTGCAGCGACAAGGTTTGGAATGGTAGGAAAGTCCTATGGTCGATAGATAATTGTGACTGGCAAGTGTTTGAGTGTGGTATGTACCAAAATGTTGCCTGAGATGATGTTGATACAAAAATTATTTCATGGAGTGAGACTATGTTGCGAAGGAGAAGAAAGATCAAGAAAGAGAGCAGTGCTATTGTACAATTTGATATGGTGCTTAGATATGAGAGGCGCGGATAGAATAGTGAACTAATTGATAACACCTGTGTATATAGGTGAATTGAGGAAAGATTTGAATGAGGTTGTAAATAAGAATGTTCTCAGTTGGTTCGGGCATGTAAAAAGAATTGATGATAATAGCCGTGTTAAGAAAATCTATACGAGTGAGTGTTGATGTGTAGAATTGGTTGAAATGTCGCATAATATGTGTAGATCATTTCCCATTCACTTCTTCTTTTTCTTTCTCCTCTCATTTATTTTTAAAATCACACAGAATACCCATACTTATAAGTACTATGAGTTACAGAATTGTAATCTAAAACCAGTATTTCCTTGTAAATCAAAATCTAAGAGGAAAGTTCTGCTCCGTTATCATAAATCGAACCAGGAATGGCTTCACCATTCACCCCCCCCCCCCCTACGGGAAAGCTTGCGCTTCGCTACTAAGATTAAAATTTAAAATCTAAAAAAAAGCAGCCATGGTTAAATTTTTATAAATTTCTGAACTTCGCCAACTATAATAATTTTAAAAAGGAACTCTAAACTCAATTTTTCCTTTTCAAAATATCACGTTGCTAAAATATAGTTATAGAAGAAGAACATATATAAAAATAAATTTTCTGAACTTAACCATTTGTAATTCTTTGGGTTTTAAAAAAACCCCACAAAATTTGAATACTTATATTTATTTTTTGATATTAAAAAGAATTATTAGAAATAACTTTGATAAAAAAATGTCATGACCAAACTAAGATGAAAGTATTATTAAAATACTCAAAAAAATCCCCTTCTTAAATTATAGAGTTAGTGATGATGATGATGATGATTATATCAACTTCCTACCGGCGAGAATGTCTACTTTGTGTCTTTGTGAATACAATTATCAACCTTAGGATTGTTTTGTTCCTCCCACCTCTTTTAATATGTCCATGGAGCTCACCATTTCAGAACTTTTACCTTTAAGCCAGATCCAACATTCGAGTTTGTTTTCCTATCCAAGTGTTTTTCACCGTCATTGAATGTAATTCCTGGGACGTAGCGTTGTTTATCTGACTCGTTCTCTTTTGAGAGACCTTTTGGTTTAGCAGTATCATTTAGCTCATATGTAAAGACAGTTTGTTTATTCTGGTTCCCAGAAAAGCTACCTTGGGAAAAGCAAGCTTCAACTCCAGTCGAGAATCAGCAAATATTGAAATTTCTCTCATTAAACAAATAGACCTTTGACGAATCCAGAATTTTCAGCCATTAGAAATTATACCGTATCTTGTAACACACATATTTCTAATAATGAATTTTAGATTCAAGTCACAAAAGTCACGATTTAGACACTTCGAAATCTGTTTACATCCTAAGACTCATCGAGAAATTTAATTACAAACAGTCTCTAGTACTCATATTAATCATATAAATCCAAACAACGTTACCACTCTGAAAGCAAACAACCAAAATAAATTTGGGTTCTAAATTTATCCAAAGGATCGCGGCCAGGTCTGTGATTCCATCTAATACAGAAACACCTACATATATGGTAATCAAATGTGTTTAGATTTTCTATGTATTTTTTTAAAGAGTTTCTTTTTACAAATCTTCATTTCCCATAAATTATAATGCAATCAATTCAATAGCCCAATCTTTCCTGTAACGTTTGCTTATTATTATTTTTTTATTTGACATTTTATGTGTAGTTTTGAAAGTTCATTTTAATATTGTATTTTATAAAATAGATACTGTATATTGCCAATAATGTACATAGTAATAATGTAAAATTGTTCCCATTTGTCGTATGTGCTCTTGCCCAATAATATATATATATATATATATATATATATATATATATATATATATATATATATATATACTGAGTGTATTATTGCGTAAAATTGTTAATTTACCTTACCCTTATGACCATCTGTCCTCGTCGAGATTATATGCAGTCCTACTAATTAGGGCAGTGGTGGGCAATACTCCCCATCCATCTGGTTGGTTGCTCTATAATTAATTAATAGGTTTATCTGACCACTTATTTCTGTATATGTTTAGTGTTTAATCTCCCACAAAGTATCAAGAGACTCGGCTAATGTAAGGCAACGGAAGCAACACTTGGAGTCCGGCTTTAGGGGGAAAAGTGACTCACAAAATGGAAGTTGTTTCCATGAAATTACCCTGATGGATAATCAATAGACATCACTAACAAAAGGCACGAGAATAATGGAAAGGATTCTGGTAGAAGCGAAATGAAGAGAAGATAAATAGAACGAGTAACGTTGGGTGAGCTTAAAATTGACTTTACTTAGAAGCGTTTTGGGGCGTGATTTCAGTTTTGTTTTTTTTTTCTTTTGTGAATTCAGAGGAGGTGATTTCAAAGGTTTCTCGAATTTCAGGATTCATCAGCGCGTTTAAGAAATTGTAACGTAACGAAAGAATAATTTCCTGTGTTCATGAAATCCGCGCATGAGTAAGCTCAGTAATTATCGTATATGCATACACTGATATTCATGAGGTAAGCAAATAAATCATAATTCCGTTCAATAATGATGCATATCTCTCACCTTCCACACGCATGCACACAGAAAAACATATAAATGTTTAGATAGAGATGGTAAGAGAAAGAGGAAGGATTGGTAAACTAAGGAAAATTGACTTGTAAAAATGCGTGTATGTTTGTATGTTTGTGTATGTGTGTAAAAAAGCAGTGTCAGTTTAGCAAGTAGAAGAAAAGGAAATTGTAGAGGTAGTTGTAGACGGTGAGCAATGAGATATACCTAAATCCCATATATGATAGAGTTTGAAGCCTAGGCAAGACAAGACAAGTAATGGTTACAATCACGGACGAAACTTTCGAGTGGATAAAGGCCACAACAAAGCGATGGTCTGTAATTGGAGTATTAGGGGAGGGTTAGGTTATTTTTGCTGACTTTATTATTTTGTCGACCCTATAGTTCATATGGCATTGAGGCATGCCACAGTCCATAGGTTGGGCATGATGGTGCTGCACACTGTATATTATATACATTCTATCATTCAATACAGGGAATAGATATATACAAAGTATAGAAGCTCTGAAATTGGTAAAAGAAACACTTTTATACAAAAAGAGAAACCAAAGACGACATCGCAAAAGGTCGAAAAAGAAAATTCGTCCAATGACAGAAGTAATCCTGGAAGCTTCTAGAGAACTTATATATATATATATATATATATATATATATATATATATATATATATATATATATATATATATATATATATATATATATATATATATATATATGTATATATATAAGGAATCATGCATCACATTAGGGAGAGAAAAAATTAAGTGAAATAGTAATTAATGTCAGAGAGACTGAGGAGGAAACAGAATTCACTCTGTTTCTGCTTAGGTGAAATTAATGGTTTCGATTTCCTTTATAAATATATATTATACTTGTGTTTTTCCTCCCTAAATGGGATAAAGAAATTTCGTTCTATTTTTTTCTTGCCTTTGCCGAAAACTGAGTAACATCTTCGAATGGCCGGGGTAGGGGAGGGGGTTTGAGTCCCCATATAATTAAAAATTCTGACTGTGATATTTGATGGCTTATAATGATATTTAATATCATACCAAACCAATATCACTTAACTCTTTGCCTGAAGATTTCGTATTTCAACTTACAACTGACTACGTGAGAATTACGTCCTTTTCCTTTTCATGATATTCTGATGCCCCCCACAAAGAAATTTAACAAGAGCAGTTGCTTAGAAACGAGATTGGAGAGAGCCTTGTACATTATTTAGTAAAGGATTTTTCCCCTCTTTCGTTTTAGTTTTTTAAAGCGGTCATTAGTTTATCCAAAATGGGGGAGCTTTTTCCAGGTAGCCCCAGCCAGGCATTGCAATCTGAGCGGGAGTGGGGGAGGACGAGGTAGAAGCGTTTTTTTGCTTAGACGTTGCCCGACTGAATTTAGCAAAAAATGAGATTTTAGAGGTGAAAATCGCTACCTCGATATCTGTGTTGCCACTATGAACTCCCCACTCGCTCACTTAAGTCGCAGACGGCAGGCGTATTGCTCATGTGTGTGACGGTCAAGCGAATAAAGGTGTGAGGTGTTGGACCACCGTGAAAAAGCGGGTACTGAACGTGTGTGTGTGTGTGGGGGGGGGGGGGGAATTACACGTTTTTGTTCCCAGAGAAAGTCTCTTCAATTTCATTCTCACTAATAAATAGTTGTCTCCAGATAGCGGGATCGATTTTTTTTTTTTACCTGTCGAATTAAAGTGGCCCAGTCAATTTTGATGAAACCAGACCGATTTTAATTGATATATTGATTTCTTCTAAATCATTTGGATGGCTATATGATTAAAGACCCTCAGAAAACCTTATGCACTTCAAATTTACCAATTAGAACCCTCACTAGAGAATTAAAACATCAAATCGACTTACACAATTGGCTAATATAAATTAATTCCGAAGATAAAACAAAATAATTTAAAATTCTGTAAATTCTTCAATAATAGTCAAGCCATCATAAATCATTTTGCTATTAACAATCATGTACATTATATCAGCACAAATTATAAATAATAAAAAAATTTAAAAAAATTATAATTAAATGAATTATTCGAAATGTGCGTGAATAAACCGCCAAAAAGATTGATGCAAAATGTAGTTGTGTGAGAGGACAATTAATGCTGCGAAGTTATGCTTGTTTAAACACAGCGAGAGAAAGCGCTTCCTCCGCGCCTACCCCACCTGCCTTCTTACACACCCTTAGTTTTATAGCCACCATGGTCTCCTTTCCATTTTACGATATTTTATTACGTTCAAGGACGAAGTTGGAGTCATAAAAATAGCTCACTTTTTTATTCCCCTATAAGACGAGTCACACTGTAATATCAACAAAATGTGAAATTATTATGAGCATGCGGGCGACTCACCATTCTGATCTATATGAATAAGAGAAAAAGACACGCAAGCGAATGCCTTATTTACCCAACATGAACGGTGGATGACAATGCAGAGTATTACCGCTTGAAAAAGAAAAGCTGATTATATAGGGTATAATTTAGGAAGAGGGGTGTAAAATGTGAAACTGTTGAAATTTTCACAGTCTCTCTTTCTATTTTTCTTACTCTTTATTTCTTTTTTTTTATTACTCTCTTTCTCTCTCTGTGTGTGTGCGTATGTGTGTGTGTCTAAGATCAATTTTCCTGAAGTTCCTTCCAAATCAATTACTTTATAATTACTCTCTTTAATGTGGTGTTTTAATTGATGCTTTATTAATTCCTTCCCTTATAAAGGAATAGAAAATTTGTTGATTGGGGGGGGGGGAGAATGAAATAGTACCACGGGCGACTGGATTAAAGAATTTTACAATCCATATCGTCATGTCACATCTCCCTCACTACGTTCGCCATGCCTCCAGTGTAAGAGAGGCATAAGGCAAAAGAGGAACATTATTCCAATAAAAGAGACATCACTGTTTATTAAAACGAGTTTTAACTCTAATTCGGAACTTTATTACACATAACTAGAAGACCTTTTATCATTTTTTCGATATATTTAAAGTAGGCTCATCAGAAGTGCTTAACAAAGCTTTTAATTAAAGTTGGCCAAGATATGGCCTACGCTGAAACTTGGCAACTCGACTGACGCAAAGCCTTAAGATTTACGAGCGCTCACGGTCGCTGGCTCGTTCATCAAAGGCAGACCACGTCCCGGAAGATAGATGGCCCCGGCCTGTCACCGCCTCAACCAATCACGAGCGCGCTGCTTGCGTCCCTGCAAAGTTGTTCACGAAATTAGTTCCTGTATAAAAAATAAAGAAAAAATAAAAACAAATATTGTGTGAAATGTTATTTCACACGAGATATTCAAAATCAAAATTGAAAAACTATATGTATAAGCCCAACTTCAATCAAGTAGAAATTAAATGAATTAACTGATGTTTACGATCATACAAAACGCGGGAAACGAAATTAAACTTGGTATGCTTTTAAGGTAATATTATTGAGCGGCAAATTCAAAGAGAATTCATCTAACGAATTTATAGCATTGTGAATGTTGGTTATATATATATATATATATATATATATATATATATATATATATATATATATATATATATATATATATATGTGTGTGTGTGTGTGTGTGTGCTGTATGTGTGTGTGTATTCGATAATCACAAACTTTAAAAATACTATAGAGCCGTACCAGTCATCCTTTCTAGTCGAGTAATAAATGAAAGACACGAAAGAAGTTAGTCGAGAGGTGCCAAGGTGTATACCTAACCGGAGGGATCTAATTTGGGAGATCTTAGGTCACGTTCTATTATTTCATTAGGCACTAGGCGTCCATATATAGGAAACCTTTGTAGGGAGATTTCGGCCTGCATTTTTCACCCTTTCCCGCACGAGGAAAGGACACATCTTTTCCCTCTCCACTGAAGGCCCTAGACGCAGAAGGGATATATAATAGAATACTTAACTCCAATCATTTTGAGGTTAAAATGGACAAATTCTAAAGTGACGTCTACCAACTAGCTACGAACCTAATGAACGTATGAGAGCCATTGTCAAACATGAAATGACTTCGACATTGTAGTTGAACCACCCGCTCCTTTCTGCAATGAGGAAAACTGGATATAAAATAAGTAGTTTCAAATACGAACACAAATACCTTAACTTATCAATTTAAAACTCGTCACTCACAGAAATTAAACCGTAGGCCATTTTCCGAATTTATTATTACTATAACTTTAAGAAAGATGTGTAAATTCACTATTTATGTGTACGTATATATGTCAAACTGTTAAACCACTCTTTTTTTTTGACAGACCGGCATGAATAATGACTGGCTTAATCAATGAAAAGAAAATTCAGGGAATTATTGGGTCAATATATTTTTGGAGGGCTTATCTTTTTAATAGTTAAGAAAGGTTTGATCAAGTAGCAAATGAATCGCTTGTCCCATGATCATTTTCTAGGTGATCTCCCGTATCATTAAAATTCATATTGTGAATATATATATATATATATATATATATATATATATATATATATATATATATATATATATATATAATATATAAATATATATATATATATATATATATATATATGGGTTAAACAAAATAATTGGAACAGTAGAAACTTTACACTAATATTTCAATAAGCTATTATATTTGGAATATCCATTCAAATTTTATTGTGATTGTTCTGTTTTTATTATAGATACATAGTTTCTTTTATCAAATGTAATGATTATTTGTATTTCTTTATCAAATCGTGGTATAGATGTTGAGATGTGTCACCTCACTGAGTTAAAAAAGGGTAAATTATTGGAGCTTGAATTGTATGAGTTCTGTCACCAGAAACACTAAACCCCTTGGCTTTTTGAGAGCGTCCATGTCAAGAATTATGAAAGAATTCAAAAAGTGGGAAAGAGCCTCCAGCAGGAGTAATTCCGGCCGGACTTCGAAACTCGCTGAAAGAGACCAACGAGTGTTGGAACGCATTGTGATCAAAAATTCCCGCACAACTGCCCCTAAAGTGACTGCAGAGTTGAATCAACATCTCACTAGCCCAGTTTAGACCAAAACTGTGATCTCAATAAAGCCGCATATCATAGAAGAGCCGCCATCAAGAAACTTACTTCCATTGCTCGATAGACCAATATTATTCTCTGATGAGTCCAGTTTTTTTCTTATTTCCACTGTTGGGCGAGTTTATGTGTAGAGGCAGCCCGTGGAAGCTTTTAAGTCCATCCCATGGTCCAGACATTATTCCCTAGTGGTAAATGCTTTTGTCAAGATGACAATGCCCCAATACACTACGGTCATGTGGTTAAAAAGTGGCATGTAAAGCATAGGAGTGAGCTACAACACATGAAGTGGCCCCAGCAATCTCTAGATCTCAATATTATTGAGCATTTGTAATGTGTCTTGGAGCGACAAGTTAGAAGTCGTTACGTTTCACGTCGTATCTTTAACAGCTGGAGCAAGTATTGCAAGAAGAATAGTTCAAGATTCCTCTCAGTAAAGTCAGGAAGCTGTAGGAATCAATTCCAAGACGCATCGATGCTGTTAATAAAGCAAATAGAGGATCAACTCCGTATTAAATGAATATTCATTGAATTTAACATGTGATTCAATTATTTTGTCTAACCCATGTGTATATATATATATATATATATATATATATATATATATATATATATATATATATATATATATATATATATATATATATACCCACTTGCGTACATCAAAGTTCAAAGTTAAGTACCCTCTTGTGTGTAGCTCTGTGGAAAAATCATGCACAGAATGAATATGATCTTTTGTCAGTTCACTCAATAAAACTCACAAATACGAATAAAATTATTATCTCAGGTAACTGAGGCCGCGTTTTGTTCCATTGTCTCACCCAAATTCGATCTTGTCATAAAAATAGATTATTAAAAGAATGAAAAATAAATGCAAGAAAAAATGTTACATGCACCGGTCAGTGTTCTCTCGGTGCACCGATTTCAGCGTTTAACGGATGTCATCAATCACTTTTAAAGCTCGATCAGTCGCGAAGTGGAATCAAATGTATCTTGACTCTATTAAGGTGTGATTATTCAACTGGGATTTTAGAACGATGAAAAGAAATTATTGGTGCATCAAGTTATTTTAATTTATAAATTTACTCACACGTGTTTCGGAATGAACACATGCTGGACTTTTAATATTGTAATGAATTGATGTTACATTGTTATTAATTATTTACCGAGAAGACACTATTATTTGAAACATGCTTAGACACAATTGGACTGATATCTCGCATTATGTTTATTATTATATTGATTCCTGGTTTGGCAAGAAATGTCATAAATCAAGTGACAAGCATTGATCACATTATAACGAATGTGCTTGATTATGATTACTGTTATAAAGGGTAATTGATATCCGGTATTAATAAAAAGACCTGATTTCGCGATTCTCATTACAAATATATTTAACTCAAATTTACTATGAATTATATTTAAGATAAACTACCGTGTGTTAGTTAATTATCTGTGCTTGTCTACGTGAAGCATAAATGTCTCCATGTATAAATACGTGTGTATGCGTGTGATTGCGAGAGGAAGAGAGAGCGAGAGAAATTTTCTTCGCTTTCGACTCTCGTGGAGTCTCGTTTGGGGGGGCCGATTATCCGGAAGGCGATGGATCAAGCGGCCAAGATTTAATCATGAAAAAGTCGGCAGTATTTCATGAGCGAAGGAAATTCATAGGAGATATACGGCTATGTCTCTTCCACTACAGTTAGTTTGAGATAAAAGGGCGCACGGCTATACTTTATGTAGGCGAAGAGGCGCTAGATTTCTCCGTTGGGGTGACAGTATACCACTTTATGTATAAATATACTTCTCATAGAAAAAGGGTAACCCGAATAGCAAATATATTCTTTCAAAGATCTATTTGGCTCTCTCTATTGCTCAATCATAATTTCCAGTCCACTTCCGCTACAACCTATGTGAGGACGTCTTATGGCACGAGGAATATAATAGATATATTATCGCTCAATCCGAAACTCAATTAGCAATACTCTCTGTGTTTTAATTGTAGATACCCCCCTCCAGCACCCCCACGCTCATTTAAAAATATGTAACAACGAATTTATTTCGCTTTATTAGAAATTATCGAGATAATTGGTTTGCCTGTATCTAATTGGGGCTCTTTCTTAGGTTAGGTTAGGTTAGGTTTTATTTAATGCTTGTGAGATATTATGAGATATGAGGAAGGTTAGGTCAGTTTTTGTTTTATTTGATGGTTATGAGTTGTTTCTTGTGATAAGTAAGATAGGTGAGTTTTTTCTTATTTGATGGTTAGGAAGTGTTCATTATTATGAAGGTTAGATGAGGCTGTTTCAGTTTGTTCGTTTGATGTCAGGTTTTGAGGGTTTGTTTGTTTTATTTAGTTGTTAGAATTTTTATGATGTTTAAAGCAGGTTGAATTTTTGTTTTATTTAAATGTTATAAGTTGTTTGTTGTGTTACGAAGTTGCGTTTGTGTTTTATATTGAATAATTATGAGTTGTTTTTTTCCTAAGATTCCTAAGTATCGGTGTTTTGTTACCTGGATGTGTATGGTTTTATAATTGTTTTGCATGATAGTTTTCTTTATTAATACTTAATCTAACCTGCGCAATATCTCTGCCCGAAATAAAACGAGTTTTAATCATTTATCGATACGTTATAATAATATAAATGATCTTTCGAATCCATTAAGCATCGGTAGCAAAAACGACATAAAAATCACCTTGAGAAGAAGAGAAAGACAACCTCCCGCTAATCTAATAGCCTACGAAATAACAAACCAGGCGACAGAGATCGTAGCGTTTTCTGGAGCAGTTTGGCGAAGAATCATAGGACCACAGCTTCAAAGGTGAATAAAGATCTTCATCAGAGGCTAAAGAGTCATATTTGCTTGTCATGACCTGTATGAGGCCGAGTGTCACGGAAAGGCCGCATTTGCCCAACCTATACTACGCTCATCAACATGAGGCGTCGTAAAAAGTAATGTTTAGCTCATAAGAATTAGACAATGGACTATTTTAAGAGTGTGATATATGCAAAGGATTCTTTATTTATATAACGTCCATTTTCTGGTCGATTTTATGCCTAGATGATGCCTAAAGAAGGGTAATATCATAGAATTCTTTTATTACAGTAGACTACTGCAAGTCCTAGTGAAATCGTGAGACTATCTGTCAATTTTGCCGTATTATAGGGGAACTCATATTGCAAAGGTTGTTTCTCACCATCGTCACCATCTTTCAGGGCGATAAATCAACCATTTCTACTGCTAAACTCGTTAAAACCTGGTTTGAAATGCTCATTTTTATCTAAGAAACTGATTCCTTCTGCCAGTGTCTATGAAGGAATTGAGCAAGTTTTGCTAAGGGAATGTGTTAAATTTGCGATAGACACCGTCCGAAAGCTGTAATAATCAATCTTCGGCGTATTAAAGAAGTTCTTAATGCTAAAGGAGGGCCAATTCAATACAAAAATTATTAATTAAAATGTTCTCCATTCAATATGTATTTTGCGTGAGGTAAATCAAATATTGAGACATATTTTAATAAGTTATTTAATATATTATATTAAGTATATATTCGCAGTGTAGCTCAGAGGAAAATATCGCGACAAGTTCATCGACGGATGCTGAGACTGGTATCGAAGAACCGTATGATAACTAGAGCTGAGCTTTTAAGACTACCTGCGTACGCCTGGGACATCATATAGGAAAATAACCATTAGTATTGAGCTTAATATACAAGCTCTCAGATCTAAATCACAGATCAAGACTGCGTTTCTGACTCGCTATATTTGGAGCAGTGATGGAACAATCTATGTTCGGAAGAACACCATTCCTACAAGCATACATGGAGGAGGCAGCACTATGGTGTGGTGCTGTTCTCTTATATTATGCCTGGTGCTCTTCATATAATTGCAACTGCCAAATTATATTGCCCAATGACTTGACATGAATTGTTAGGAAGTTGGGAATGTTCCGGCAAAAATATGATTCGAAACACAGGGCGAAAGCAAGACCTGAGTGACTGCTGCAGAAGAATATTAATGTTCTACCGTAGCATAATAAATCCTGTGACATGAATTGGATACAAAATTTATTTACCCAATTATATTTGTTTTGTTTGCATAATGATATATGCATTCGAATAATGTCTTTATTTTTTCTTTTAATTGTAATAAGAAACTTAATTTATATAAATAACTGTAAGATATACAAGAATTCTAGTTAGAAAGAATTTAAATCATTTTATTTTATCATACAAAGATTCATTTTACCTCACTGTGTATATATATATATATATATATATATATATATATATATATATATATATATATATATATATATATATGAAGGCACTTTTTTACTCAATAATGGGTAAATTATATATATGTACAAGGAAATCCTTGTTTGGGAGCAAGAGTTTTATTAAACAAGGATTAGTTTCGATATATAGATTCTAATATCATCTTCGGCCGCAAACTAAAAGAAAGTGAAAAAAGACTGGAATATATAATAACAGGAAAGTAACATTATCTGGAGGCGAGAACTTAAAATGTTTAAGAAAATTTATCAAATCTTCATTAATTAAAGAAATTCCAAATTTTAATTTATCTAAGGAGCAGCAGAAATTAAGTCCCTATGTCTTAACCTTAATTTTCAAAGATAATTTTAATGACCTTAAGTTAACACTTCCAGATTAATGTCAGTTGCCTGCTACTATATATTCTAGTTTTTGTGTCAATATTTTTTTTTTTACGGTGAAGATGAAGCTATAGGTCGAAACTAGTGCCTCTCGTTTTAATAAATTTATGCTCCCACTCAGTGGTTTAAATATATATATATATATATATATATATATATATATATATATATATATATATATATATATATATATATATATATATATATATATATATATATATATATATATATATATATATATATATCATATATATATATATATATATATATATATATATATATATATATATATATATAATATATATATATATATATATATATATATATATATATATATATATATATATATATATATATATACCAGGCAATGGTTTTGCTACTAAGATTAAAATTTAAAATCTAAAAAAAAGCAGCCATGGTAAAATTTTTAGAAATTTTATAAACTTCACCAATTATAATAATTTTCAAAAGCAACTCTAAACTAAATTCACCCCCCCTCCCTTTCAAAATATCACTTTGCTAAATATAGTGTTATAGACGAAGATAATAAATTTTATGAACTTTGGGTTTTAAAAAAATTCACAAAATTTTGATACTTATATTTATTTCTGAACTTCACCATTTTGTTTTTGATATTGTAAAATAATTATTAGAAAAAACTTTGATAAAAAAAAACAATTTATAACCAAACTAAGATGAAATTATTATTCAAATACTCAAAAAAATCTCCTTCCTAAATTATAGTTATTTAGCGATGAAGTGATGATATATATATATATATATATATATATATATATATATATATATATATATATATATATATATATATATATATATATATATATATATCAAATAGGGGGGGTACGTGCGTGTGTGCATTTTGTTAAAGACTCGGTTTTACTTTAACTTGACTAATTTTATTTTGTAATGTTCTACCTGGCAAATACTGTTTGGGAATCTGACTGGGGATTTTTATTTATTCATATTTATAAACTAATTCAAACTTTTGCCCTGAAATTTCGCCTTTCTTCAAGCATCTTAAGATGGAAATCTTTGTTGTTGTTGAGGTGACATTGATGTAAGTTTTCCATTCATGTTGCCTCTTTAGCGGCGAGGTAATTGGTTGGTGGTCGTAAGCAGCAAAGACTGAAGTTCTTTTTCGTTCTTACTGCTTTTATAGGTCGTAATCAGAGTACTGTTTACTTTTAGCAGCTGGGGCGATGGGTGTTTTTCTTTGGGCCGATCTCTTTAAGGATAAGAGCTTCCGGAATCTTCAGGCATTGAAGATCCGAGTTTCTTTTGAGGATGTTTGTTTTCAACCAGAATTTTCTTGTATTTTATTCCTTGTAGTGTGCTTTGCTTCCTTCTTCTTGCAGGTGCATCATTATTTGTCGGCTCAGGGTAGTAGCGGTCATAGGAATATATAAATTGTCTGGATAAGGCTTGTAATTCTACTGGGGGCAATCGATTTTGTATACCATGTTTATAGCCTTTAGGATGGATTATTTTCCACAGGGGATGTTTCTTAATAATAGGTTGCTGACCTTTGTGTTTATATGGTATATTCGTAGAGATAACTTATTCGCCTTTTCTTGGATAGTGTTGCCTTTACGATTTCTTGGAGTTATCTTTCGTCTGTTTTATAGGCAACAGTCATTTGTTTCTTGTAATACAGTGGTATTATTTTTTAGTTTTTTCTTTTTCCTCCCCTTACTCAAACTTTGATTATAGAATTTAATTTCATAGTTTGTCAAATTCTCTCTTGGATTAGCTAATGTTGATTAGGATCGGATTGGATCGTATAAATACTTTGTCATGTTTGTTCCACGTTGAAGTGCTGATAGCTCTCTTTGTGTAAGAATTGATTACCAATTTTCTATTCTTCTCGGTGTACTCACTTTCGGCGTTAAGGCATCGACCAATGTATGGTCCTTTTAGATATACGGTGAAGGTATACGACCTCTTACATTCAAATCAACATTCTCAAATCAAAGTTTGAGATACGGAAGGGTAAATAAAAATAATTCAACTCTACTACAAGAACCAACAGACGAAAAAATACCTCAAGAAATAAAAAGCAACACTATCCAAGGAAATGGCATTAAGTTATCTCTATGAAAATACTATAAAAAAAAGTCAGCACCCTTTTAATGAGAAACAGACATTCTGGAAAGCAATCCATTCTAAAGGCTACAAATGTGAACAAACTCTAATGGTCCCATGAGGACTGCAAGCCTCATCCAAACAATCAATATATTGGTATAACCAATACTACTCTAAGCCGACGTCTAACGATGCACCTACAAGAGTGTTCAGGACCAGTGTTTCCGACGGATCATAATTCCATTACAGTATTGCTTGCACCTAGTCCAATCAAAGTACCATGCCTAGTCAGGAAACAATATACGAAAGCTGAATGGAGCAAATTCCTGGACATGTTGGGAGACTACCGTCAGTCAGAGCTCGAAGGTAAAGGATTAGATGATATTGATCGAAAAATATAATTAATAGAGATTAATATTAAGGTATCAAAGGAGGAATGTATACCTACGGTGGCGTTGCGAACACTTCCGGCTCTAAGCTGGTCACTGAGGTAAGAAGAACTATGCGAGAGATTGAAACCATTAACCAAATAACGAGAGATGTATGCCCAACTGCTGAAACGAGTGCTCCAAAGTAAAGAAAAGGAAATGATGAGCGTGAAGAAAGAAACTGTGGGAGAGTTGGATTGAAAGGCTGGACAGAGAGCAAAACTGGAGATTGTAGGGTAACCCATTGTCGAGAATGATAGTTCTTTGCCGCCATAATCCCCGTCGAAACCACAAGGTGAGGTACGAGGTCAGTCCACGTGAGCGAGGACCATGAGAACAGTCAGAATATCAAACTACTTTCTGCGATAAGCGAGGGATTGGAATGTCAAACGCGCGCTTCTGTCGTCTCCAACGACGTTATCAAGAAACCTCCACGGGAGTACTTTCTATCCCTCAAGCGCCGTGTTGGTTGGTAGAGAGATTCCCCTGTGCCCACCCTGGCGGAGGCAGTAACGGTTCCGGCTGGTCCCTATGTATTGTTGGCCCCAATTAAGCATTGACATTATAGGCCTGCCTTTTATATCGAAACACCTCATTCTCAATCGCGCTCCCTATTCTCTACGAGCTGACGGCTAGAATTATACCAAAGGATCTGAGCTCCAGTCAATTGGCTTATCCTCGGTTTTGGTACATTACGTTTGGCACGAGTACTCCCTCCAATTAGTGTTACTACTAGAGGTTAAACTCCCTGTAGTTAAAGTCCCTCAAATAACCATTCGATTCCCTCTTTCACCTCTTAAAGCCTCGAACCCAAGTCAAGCTGAGACGACCCATCTCTGGCTATCTTGCCAGTCCTCCCTGTATGCGTATGTACAGAGGCTCGTCTAGCCTCTCGACCTCACTTCCCCCTTAGATATCGCACCAAGTAGCTCTGTTATTTCGGTTCTTCTAGAAATCAAATATCCATTGTCATTATTCTATTTACTGTATTTATTGTGTATAACTGTGTAAATATTAAAGTATATTTTGTTCTTAGTTTTTCATAAGCCTCATAGCCCACAGCCTTCACTAGTTTAATATCCGCCAAATGCATTCCACCGTTTTGAATTTAAATCCTTGGCACTTTTCCAGTAAAGTTGGATCCCAATTTTCCCCCATCTCTGTCGTCACCAGAGTTGAGTCAAAGTCACCTGTTTGACCTTGAGCGTCCACGCATATTGGGTAGAAGTGACGTATATTTCGGGGTCATTTTACAACACCCACTCTTAAAGAAAATGACAATCGAGAGAGGTAATGAGTATATAACGAACGAAGAGCTGATTGAAAAGCTATTCAAAGACCATTGGAGCCCGCTATTCAACATCACGGGAGAGGAAAATGCCAAATTTGACGAAGACCATGAAACCAAGATTATTGAGAAACAGAACCTGCAACTGGTTAAACTCATCTGCGAAACAGGATTCCTGGTTATAACGCTGTAGAAGAAGGTAACGGATGCGGTGGTAAGATAAGTAAAGATTAACTACGAGTAAGATCAGTAGTTGTAGCCTTCAAACAGAAAGCCTCAGAGCAATCTGGGCTGACGAGAGCGAGCATAATTCAGCTCCCAGAAAACGTATTGGAGGGGGTAGGGGATTTTAAAAGCAATCTGGAACATCGGCTACTTCTAGGACAGAATTAAAATGGTTTAAACGATATTTTGACTGAAACCGGGTCAGTCACATACGGCCATCAATGAGTAAAGACCCATCTCGCTGCTCAATTTTATAGCCAAGGTTTTTGAAAGAATTGTGTGCAGTAGACTGATGGAGCATCTCGAGATGAACCATAAGTTCAACCCCAATAGTACGAGTTTAAAAGAAAAAAAGGCACGGAGAGGGCAATAGCGTTGATAAGAAGAAGCTAGCCAAAGCACAGAGTGAGGGTAGGATGGTTGATTTAGTGGCGCGTGATGTGGAGCAGAAGTTTAATAAGGCATGGATGGATGACTCAAGTATAAGTTGGTAAGGATGGAACTTGGCCTAAAATGACCAGGCTCTTATGCAGCTTTAGAAGCGACAGCATTGCCTATATAGCATTCGATTGCTATGAAGGCCCTACCGTTAAGACAAAGGAGGGTGTTTCTCATGGGAGCTGTCTCTCCCAACTCCTCTACGCCATGTAAGCAAATGATCTGCTATTCCAGTTAAGGTGTGAAACAGCCCATGTACAGATTCTGGACGGCTTTACCCAAATTATCGTGATCTAGACGTGAACAACAAGGAAGGCGGACAAACTTATGTCAAAAGAGATCACCAACCTTAATAGGTACGAGAGAAAATGGAAAATTAAGAGAAATAGCGATAAGTTCATAGTGATAAACTTCGGCAGGAGTAAGATAGATAGCATTATATTTAAAGGCAAGAAATATGAGTATGAGAAATACTGTTCTTAACATAGGTAAAACGTTAATCGGGTGTAAGATACATTTAGCGGAAAGGATAAGAATAGCTAAAGTGAAGTTGGTAAAATTGGGGAGGTTTGCATGACTCTCGGTCAGACACAAAAGGAAATTTTCTTGGCGATAGTTAAAGCCAAACTAGTGTTCCCGACTGTTCAGCTGCATGGTACTTTGAAGAGTGATATAACAAAACTACAAAAGAAACAAAACTAAGGTACTCGATGGATTAGAGACACTAGAAGGTTAGATATTAGAAGGCAGGAAAAATTACATTCAGGCGTAAAAATGAGGAGGAACTAAGAAGAACTGGGAAATTGGGAGAATAAACTAAGACTAACAGAGAGAATTAAGACGAAATTTTAATTTTCTCTCAGTAGGAGAATGATAGATAGAATATAGATTCACAATTAGCTGAAGCCTAGAACTACTAAGTAAGAGATAGGCTGCAAGCAAGTTAAAGTGCAAGTATTGAAGGAAGCAAAGAGGAATAACATGAAGTGATTTGATAGAGACTGTAGAATCATAGTTTGAGTGAAGTAAGATCAGTAAAGATTGATAAGGGAAAGGACCATCCAGTCACCTGAAAACTATACACACATATACTCACTAACACATCTCTCTATATTTTTTCCAAATTTCAACGCTTTCCTATAACTTCTAATACAAATTTTTATCTTGATACACTTAAAAATCTTAACAAACTTCACTTTTTGCTTCTACGACCGCTAACCAACTACTTCGCAGATAAAGGATGCAAAATGACTGAACTACTTTATATCAATAACGCATTAACAACAAGGAAGACTTCCGTCTGAAGATGCCCCAAGAAAGGCGAAAACTCCAGCCACAATTTGAATTAGTATTTAAAAAAGGACAAATAAAATTGATTTCCCTCAACTGATTTTTAATCTCCAGTCAGATACCAAAAACTGCATTCGCCAGTTATATGGTTGCAAATGGTAGAGTTAAAATGAAACATGGTCTTTAAAAAACATGTATAGAAGAGAAGCTGCTCTTTCTCTCTCTCACTATATATATATATATATATATATATATATATATATATATATATATATATATATATATATATATATATATATATATATCAAATCACACTTCCACAGCCTGCATAACAAGGAAGAATGAAGCGTACATGTTCTCCGTAGTGAGGCAGAAATCTTCGCATGGGTAATTTTAGTGTGAAGAAACTGCTTCCAAGTTTATATAAATAAATGGCTGCGTAAAAAAAGACGTGCATGAAAGATTGCGTTCGTGCTACCATTTTGAACTTATTATGTTAATTATGGCGTGAAAGTTTCATTCGCTAGTCCAGAGATAAATGACACCGATGAGATACAGACATTAGACCATTTTCTCTACTTGTTCTTACATCCTCCCCCCCTCTCCTTCCCTCTCTGTTTCATTCCTAATAAACAGTCTCCTTTTTTTGTTTCTGTTTATTGCGAAAACCAACCAATCAATTAAGATTAACAAAGATCTATACAGTCATTTATTACTAGGTATATATTAATAGCATAGAAAGTAATAAATACAACTGTATTCCTATTCTATACCTTTCCTACTCGTTATACATTCCTAGATCCGTATAGGATGGTATACAATCTATAAATCTCAAGGTATCAGTTTCAATCTCAACCGTCCATCTTCAATTCCCAAACCCATTTAAGAAAGGGGAAAAAATCTAAGTAAAATCTGGAGCTTTTTTGACAAAGAAAAATGACCTCGATTTGTGACAAGTTCTGTGTCTGGCGATCAATCTTAGGGTCTGAGTCTATCGCTGCTTTTTATGACGTTTCTAAAATGAAACCAATAAAGGTGGAGCAAAGATTGAGGAACGCCATCTATATTTTATCGGTTTATACAAGATATATCGCATATATACATATATCCGTCCTTAATTTTGTTGTTCTACACTATATGCTTATAGGGTAATGACAAGTGAATGTGTATAAATGGGGAGTTATGCCAAAATGGCAATAACTATTCGGTTCTCAAAATAGTTTGGGGCTGATCCCTAATATATCTAGGTAACATCAAAATAAAAATGAGGATTTTCCTTTAGTAAAAATGAGCATCTCCATCTTCATCACAACATACAGAGAGACAAGCAAGAAGTTGAAAGGAATATAAGCTTATATAGGTTCGAATATAAGCAATTCTCTTCTCAATCGATAAATGACCAAACTACGAAATCCTAATCACTTTTTCAATTAAAGTCCACTTCTGTTTCTCTTCTACTCACAATCAATATTCTAATATACTTGGGAACCTCCTGGAGACCACGTTTGCAGCATTTAATCACACATTCATCTGGATGCACTAAATGTTTATAATGAGAGATAGTTCTTACTGAATTTCTTCCCATATGTCTTGGGGAACTATATCCATATATATATATATAGAAATATATATATATATATATATATATATATATATATATATATATATATTATATATATATATACATATATACACTGCTAATTTTAATTTTGTTTATTTTAAAAATATCACTTTAGATTTTGCATAACTAAAGTATATATCGATCAATTCTTGGCACAATTGACTCGTTTTCAGTTGCTTAGAACAGTTCATTATAGGATATTTTCGTTGAGATTAATTATAATCATTAATGTATTCAGAAGAGTTGACTACGAGGAATGACAATGATTATGCCACCAGTTGTCTGACTTATTCTGAACGGTTTGTATGTTATCTCAGATTATGGGATTTTCTAGTATTGAAAGTAAAATTTAGTGAATAAAACTCTTATATTTCATCTAAGTTTTAATTGGTTCTATTTCAAGAAAGTCAAAGTTAGATACATATTTTAGTGATTCTCCCCCTTAGAAAATAAAATTTAAACCAGTTAATATATTTTAATTAATATTTTACCTCTTCTCCTCCAACCTAAAATTAAGATTCTTATATGACTAAAATTTATAAGAAAATAAAACATTATTAACGAATGGTCATAGCAATTATATATTATTGAAAGTTATTTATCGCCTCAAAATTTTCGAATTTTCCAAATCAGTGTGAAATTTCAGATTAGTCTTAACACCTTCTATCACTTGTAGCTGAAGTCTATTTACGCATGAAAAACAATAAAAGAAAACCCCCGTAGAAAAATTTTTAGTACAAAACATGAAAAGTAGGGAAAAAACTCCCTGATGTGTAAGAATTGTAAAGATTAAACAAGATCAACAGACTTAAGTCGCGTGCTCTCAATTATTTGGAGCTAAAATTTAATTAACAAACGTATTATTAATTAACAAACATTATCCGACCTTACGACCTTCAAAACTTTAGAAACACATTAAAAAGTTATAAGGTTACCATACGATCGACCGACGGACCGTGCGCACGCGACTGAAAAGTCTGCTTACAACCATTATAAGTAGTAGCTCTACTCGTAGTCTTGTGTTTATATCAAAACATTTGCCACACCCTGTAGAGCAACCATTATTAATCAAAATGGTTGAAGAAGGTTTATGTAGCCCACTTGTGGAATAAGTTTGCACGAAATAAAGATGAACACATATACGAACAGTAATTAATATATTTACAACGAATAAAGAAGCTTGACAAAGGTTACATTAATTTCTTATCGCAAATTTTAAAGTGAAAACAAACGAGGACATATACCGTGGAAAGTTTGTATGTATATATCTGTTAAGAAGGCAAAGAAGGTAGAGGAAGCGAAAATATGTGGAAGATATATAGGCGCAGTACCTCATAGAGGCATGAAGGCTGGGAGCGCACTCAACCGAGTGCGTTAGATGCCTCATTTTAACTTTTGAAAACCACTACCTTGAAAGGAGTAGTGGCAGTAAATCTACCTGAACGAGGAGAAGTACAGACCCTCCGCTAAATGAAAACAAAGTATAAAGCAACCTAAACACACTAATTTGGAATAGTTGGGAGAGGAGATCAAATTTAACAGTTGTATCTTACTGATGTTCCAAGTCGTTACTTTCAAATTATTGTCAGAGGGATTTGTAGGAGATCTATGAATCATTGTAAAATCTTGTTTGCATCTTCTGTTTAATATTTCTCAACGAGTTTCATTAAAATTGTAAGTGAATTATTGAGTTTCATGCATTTAAATTATAACTGATTTTTTTCACATAATATTTAGCTACATCAATACGTATATTTTAAAATGTATACTAAAATCTTAATCTGAAAAAGAGTTAATGTAAGACTGATCTGGATATATATAAATATAGGTAAAAATGATTGAGTAAAAAGTCAATTATAAAATAATCTTTCTGGAATAAGTAGAGACGAAATATTATGATTCCAAAGCGTGATTAGATATTTTCCAAGTATAAAGTTTTTCATTGATTAATTGGAATAAAGTGGATTGAATCATTTTAGAAAGCGCAGGAAAATAAAGGTAGTTTATTAATTGCGGTCATGTAATTGTATTTTTCATCTTAAATACATAAATAAACAAAGAGGGAGAAATAAAGAAATAAAAAAGAAATAAAGAAATAAAAAAGAAACAAACAAACAAAGGTAGTAAGAATGAAAATAAGAGCAAACAAAGAAACACAAGTTTTTCATTGATTAATTGGAATAAAGTGGATTGAATAATTTTAGAAAGCGCAGGAAAATAAAGGTAGTTTATTAATTGCGGTCATGTAATTGTATTTTTCATCTTAAATACATAAATAAACAAAGAGGAAGAAATAAAGAAATAAAAAAGAAACAAACAAACAAAGGTAGTAAGAATGAAAATAAGAGCAAACAAAGAAACACAAATGAATGAACAAACAATAAAAAAGGGTCCAAAAAAAAACAAAAAACAAAACAAAGAGGATTATAATTACATAGAGCAAAGAAAAGAAAGAATGACAGAAGAAACGAGAGAGAAAGACTGAAAAGTTCTGAGAATAAAAGTAAGGCTAAATTCAATAAAAAAACAAAACTAAGAAAATGAATGAAGGAAATAAATCCAGAAATAAGGAATGGGTATAATAAAAGAGGTAAAAAACAAAGGAGAGAAAGAAAGAAAAGAGGGAAAGAAAGAAGAGCAGAAGGAATGAATAATTTAAAAAAATGGAAAGAAAGAAAGAAAAGAGAGGAAGGTTGGAAAGCAAATAAAGCATAGAAGAAAGAAAGGGTAAACTAAATTATGTGCAAAAGTGATAATGAGAGAATGACAGTGTGAAAGGTTGAAGAATGACAGAGAATCAGAGAGATGAATTAAAACAGAAAGCGAGGTTTATCGAAAGGAAAGAAAGAATAACCTGTCTAGGTAAAAAAACAAATAAAGAAAAGAAATAACCAAAGAAATCACGAAAGAAAAGAATGAAAGATAGATTGGATGAGAGAATGAGGAAAAGAGATTAGTATTGAACTTATAAGAGAAAAGCGAGCGATGTGAATGACAAAGAAAAAAATGAATAAATAAATGAAAAAAGAAAGGAGAATGACAAAAGGAAATAGAAAGAATGAAAAGATGTAGTATCACACAAAGTGTGAGATAGAAAAAATAAACAAAAAATAAGAAATACCTTTTTGAAGAAAGCGTGGAAGAAAAAATGAAGGAGAAAAAGAGAAAATATATGAGATAGAACAACAAAAGATAAAAATAGTAAATTAAATAAAGATCAAAAGGAATAAAGAAGAAGGACAATATGAATGTGAAAGATGAACAAAACAGATACGAGAATTATCGAAATTATAGAAATAAAATATGAACGCAATAATTAAATTATGAGCAAATGTAATGAAGGGCAGAATGAAAGATCGAATTAAATAGCGAATGAGAAGGATAAACGAAAACAGAAAAAAATGAAGAAAGAAAGAACGAAACAAACAAACAATAAGGCAAACAAACAAATAAAGAAACAAACGAAAAATATGAAAAAATGAAGAATGAAAGAAATCAAGAAGGAAAGAAAGAAAAGAAAGAAAGACGAAAATTAATGAATAACTAAATAAACAATAAACAAACAAACAAAAAAGAGCGTAGAAACAAATAAAAATGAAGCGTACAAACCAAAAAGATTTATAATTATTTTGAGATTGGATAGAGAGAATGACATACCAAAAGAGAGACGAAAGAGCGAGATGAAAAATTATTGATACGAACTGAAAAAAAAACAAGTTTGAAACAAGAATAAGAAGTAAGAAGATGATTTAAGGAAATCAATCCAGAAATAAAGAATGGGTAGAAGAAAAAGGTGAAGTAAAAAACTAAAGTGATAAAGAAGAATAGAGTGGAGAAAAACCAAGAAGAGAGAATAAAAAGTCGAATGGAAAGAGAGAAAGAATTAATTAAACAAATATAGAACTAATGTAAAAAATAGAGAATTAATGAAAAAAGAAAAGAATAATTAAAGAAATAAAGAATGAAAGAAAGATAGAACGAAA